>CM041628.1:25708019-25800768 GCA_023333625.1 Bothriochloa decipiens
AAGAACCACCAAAGCCCTCTGGTAACTTTTATTGTTTAGAAATTGATCTATATAACTACATTCTTGCCTAGAAATTGCTCTAAACAACTAAAACACAAGATGTTTTCGCGATCTGGAAAGCTTCATTTTTGTATGGTGTAAGTGCAACAAGCTATTGCCATGCAAAATACTTATACCAGCCCATGACAGGACCGGTACCCAGCTCTAATGTTCATTTGAGAAAAATAAAATACATGGGAGATGCATTGGACTACTTCTGCAGATAACATGCATCCTCTTGCCATAAGTGCCATTGTGCCAGCAAGAGCAATAAAACAAAGGAAATTGTTCCACAGAGTTGGCATGGTACACTCAAAAGAATTTTGCATGTACATTGCATACCTTAATATCCTTCAGAAGTTCATATGTTCTTGGCACCACGAAAAGTTGAATTGGGGCGTATTGTAGCAAATGCAGACAGATCGTGCTGAACATAAGAAAAGCAAGGGCACATAAGTTCTGGAGCATATCATTTTGGTTGCAGGCTCAGCTCCTGCCGTGACAAATCAGATCCTAATATGCAGCCTCAGCTCCTGCGGCGACAAATCATATCCGAATACAAATTCACTCCGCATAAAGGGAACACAAGGGGTGGGCATACCTGTTGGCGGACGAAGACCCTGCCAATGGGCCGACCCGCGCGCCTGGCGTGTGGCAGCGGCGGTTTGCCTACAGGTCGCAGCCCGCTCGGCTCGGCGCTCTGCTCCGGCTGGCAGCCAGCGCCGTGCTTGCTCCACGCGGCCGTGGCGCGGTGGGCACCACGCGCTTGAGAACCGAGAATTCGAGAGTCACTGAGTCAGCCCTGGCGGCCTTCGACAGTCCGACGTGCAGTCAAGAAGCCGTGACGGAGCAGGGCTCGGTCCGCGCGCCTGGCGTGTGGCGGCGCGGAGGGCTGCGGCGTACGTCCTAGCCGCTGGATCCGTTGAGGGGCGAGCGGATGCTGTGCCGGAGCGAGGGAGCGCCGGCGCGACGGATGGGGGCGGCGGCGGCGCGACGTGCTGCTGCGGCGACGGGGTGAGCGAGGGAGCACTGGGTCGGGTGAGCCAAGACCCAAGAAGAGGGAGAGCGAGGGAGCGCCGGGTAAGTTCACGCGAGGCGAGGTTAAATTGCCGAGGTGAACGATTCCCTTTTGTAAATTTTAGGGGCAGAGACTTTTCAATCTCGAGTAAATTGCATACGTGGTATAAGAACTATAATTATGGACGTAAATTATCTTAATAATTTTTAATCTGCTCTATTTGATACACAAACTTGCTGTCTCAGTGCAAAGACGGTCCAAAAGCCAATCTCTTGTGTGCTTGGTAACGTACGACTTCGGTCGGACTCATATTGTCAGTGTATACGCACGGCTCGTGCAGCTAGCAGCTCGTCATACATGGCTGCTGCATATAGCATCTATTGGCTCGGACATGCACGGTTTGTGAAACAGCACATATGTCGTGATTAGTTAGGAACGCACGACGGTTTTCCTATTTGCAGTTGGCTGAGACAAACAAACAGAACGTGGGATATCTACAACTCGGAGAATGAGTTACCAATCATATTAGTTCAGTTAAGAATTTCAAATTTCGGTTAAAAGTTTCATGCCGTAGTATACACAAAGCAGTGCACTTCAAGTTTTAAGTGTAATGAATTGTTCGATAGACAAAAGCTACAATGTAACTTCTCTTTAACTTGCTTCTCTCTTTCTCTCAAGGTTGTAAAGAATCATTGAAACCTTTGCTAAGAAAGCAAACCTGTAGCTACTTGCAATGCTGAATCCTTGGGAAAGCAAGTTGCAGACGACGTCATCGGGTTCATCCCCATCGGCACGCACGAGCCATGCATGTTCGAGCTGTGGTCAGAGTCATATACGTCGAGCTGGGTTGCACGGGCCGTATACATGACAATGGCACGAACCGTGTCCATCAAGCTGCGAGCTACATGAGCCGTACGAGCCCGAGCATGCAAGAAATTGTATTTTGGACCGTATGTATACTGAGATAACAAGTTCTTGTACCCAACTAAGCAGATTACAAGTTGTTAGGTTAATCTGCACCAACAAATATAGTTTATGTACCCCTAATGTAATTTACTCTTCAATCACCTCTCCTGTATGGATCTTGAAAACATGTTTAACTAGCAGGAACCGCGCACCGCCACACTTTGCGCGAGCGCAACAGAGGAAGTTCGAAAAATTGCCCTCCCAATTTGGAACAAAGAAAGTTTTAGCCAACACAAATGTTCCCTATTTTCATGTGTTGATGCTATATTTCCAATCTCCAGTTTGTGATCTATGCGAGAATGGGATTGAAACTAGTTATCATGCTGTGGTCGTTTGCCCCCAAGCAAAGGCGCTACGGCATGCCATGTCTGAACATTCGGACTTGCCGATGACGAACAGTTCAAATATGTTGGCGACGAATGGCTGCTTCTTCTTCTAGATGGATGTTCAAAGGAACAGCGCAGTATGATCCTCCTTCTCCTGACCGGTGATGGCGTCAGTTGGCTGTCTGCAAAGGCTACCGTCAGAGCTTGGAATCAGCTTGCTAGGCCCTTCCACTGGACAGTAAAGGGAAGCAGGAAGTGCAAACTGATGACTCGATCGACAAGTCAATCGGAACCTCTCCGTTACAAGGCTGGGCTAAGCTGAACCTCAGCAATGAGCTTACTCTGACAGTCCAAACAACCGTCAGAGTTCACCGAGAGCACTCTATCGCTGCTGGCGCCCAAGGCCGCGGCCAACGGCGGCGGCTTCAACCCGATCCCGGAGAGGCCGACGAGGACGGCGACGAGGAGCAGCGCTGCCGCCGAGTTCTGGGGCTTTTTCCTGTGGCCCGCGCTGGTGTCGTCGGGCCTGCGCCTCGGCAAGTACGTGGTGGCCGTCAAGGTCAAGGCGCCCGGGCTACGGTCCTCGTCGGCGGCCCCGCGGTGCGCGCCCATGGACCTGGTCACCGTGCTGGACGTCAGCCAGGGCATGATGGGCGACAAGCTGCAGATGCTCATGCGCGGGATGCGCCTCGTCGTCGTCGTCAGCAAGGCAGATCGTCGACCGCCTCGTTGTCTGTGCCGCCACCGCGACTGCTCAGGGGCAGGGGGCAGGAGCAGCCGAGCAGGCGCAGCAGAGTGCGTGTGTGGGCGACGCGTTGCGCAAGGCCACCAAGGTGCTCGAGGACCGCCGCTACCGCAACCCGGTGGCCACCGGCATGCTCCTCTCCGACACCCAGCAGCAGCAGCAACCGGCGGCGGTGGAAAATTCGTCAAGGAAGCAGTTTGGGCGGTCAGCCGTGGCCCCAGCAACGCGCTTCACTCACGTGGAGATCCCCATCGCGTTCGCCAAGTGCCTGGGCGGGCTGGTGAGCGTGGTGATGCAGGAGGTGCACCTGGAGCTGGCGTTCCCGACGGGCGAGATCACGACGGTGTTCTCTCGTGCGGGCCCGGGCAGCCAGTGCAGGCTATCGAAGTCTCAGGCAGCGGCGCGGGGGTGAGCGTGCGTCTCGGCGAGATGTGCGCGGAGGAGGAGCGGGAGCGGCTGGTGGAAGTGCGCGCGCCGCTGGGCAGCCACCCGCACTCGCTGTCGGTGCGGTGCAGCCACCGCGACCCGGCGTCGCAGGAGACGGTGCTCGGCGCGGGAGCAGCCGCCGCTGCTGCCCCGTGCCCCCGCTCCACGTCCAGGGCGACAGTGCGTCGGCTGCACGACCTGTTCGTGGCGACGCGGGGCGCTGCGCACCACGACTATTGTTGACGAGTCCGTTTCGAGAGGGAGCAGAGTAGCAGACCGACTCCGTTACTGCTCGTGACTCCCAACTCGCAAGGTGGGCGGCGGCTTTTTTTATTTTTCCAACGTCCTGTCAGTTCGAGACGGCTTCGGCCGTGCTTGCATCCATTTTCCATCCATCCACCAATATAAATATAAAATCGATCAACGACCCGCGCGAAACGAGACTTGAGGCGACGTTTTTTTGGTTATAGATAGACAGTTCTTTCAAGTCGCCTCGATCACGGATCAGCTCATCTCGTTACCTGTTCAGGTTCTGGCTCACGCACCGGGAATAGATCGATGGATCATGTGCCTCGAGACGTGCCAGCGGACGTCCTAGCCTCTTGCCGCCGCGCACCCTCGCCGTGTCGCGATGCGCAGGGAGTGGCGTGACGTTGTAGACGTGCGCTGCAAGCTGCGCACGGACCTCCTCCCGGTCTCGGTGGCCGGCATCTTCATGATGACGAACGAGGCTTATCCCCCGGAATTCTTCGTCCGGCCCTCGATGGCGCGTAAGATCGCTAGCGATCTCCAAAGCTACGTGAAGATGGACAAAGACCATCACGGCCACTCTCTCGCAGAGATCTCTGATTGTTGCAATGGTCTCATCCTGTTTGAGAATCACGTGGTTAACCCGGCGACGAGGCAATGGATGCGCTTGCCGCCTTATCAGACCTTGCCTGAGGAAGCACAGAGCTATTTTGATTATTGGTATCTTGTGTTTGATCCCTCGTTATCGCCACATTTTGAGGTGTTTTCGATGAAACATCCACTTGATTATAAGGATGAGTCATCAGAATGGGCACATTTAGAATACATGTCAGTACGTATTTACTCATCTAGCACACAGAGGTGGGAGGAGAAGCGTTTTCTTTGTGAGGAAGAACACACAACAACTGCTGCCAACAAATTGGATTGCGGAACTTGCCATGCTGTCTACCGACACGAAGCACTCTACGTGTATTGGATGTTAACTTTCATTACAAGGTAGCCACATGTCCTATAAACCGATATATTTAGTTTATTTAAAATTTTTTCATAATTCGATAATGCTTATTTGCCAATGGCTTTATATTGCAGGATAAACGTGTCCACTAATAAGTACCGAGTAATTAACCTACCACCTGATATTAACTCGACAAGGTACCGTCAATTCTATCTTGGAAAGTCAATGGGTGGGGTACATTTTGCGGTGGCTGGTCAGCATGGACTCCAAATTTGGTTCTTGGATGAGTCTGGTGGCACCGATTCAGTCACGATCAAACTGATAGACCATGGATTTTGCAACATGGTCCCTGAAACAACAATGAACTAACAACAAGAGAAAAGGATTCGGATTGGGACTCTAATGCTGATGATATGGCTGACATTGATCTTGAACCGGTTGAAAACCTCTATTGCCCGTATATTGAAGTACTTGGATTTCATCCCTACAGAGATATTGTCTTCTTGATTTTATCAAGGGAAGTCGTGGCTTATCATTTTAATAGTTCAAAAATTAACATTTGGGAGAGTCACGTATCAGATATCCTTATGAGATCATACAGGAGGGTTTCATATACACACCTACTTAGATTGGAGAGTTGCTTGGGGCCAATTATCTAGTAAAAAAAAGAAACTCACAAATAGTATAGAGGAAAAGGACTCACTTCATAGCACAGAGGATTATTAGTGTATGTTGTACGCTTCAGAATTCAGCGGTCGCCATGTGTTTTAAATATGGTGAAGCATGTTCTGATGATCCACCAGAAGCAGAATAGGATTGATTTTTTATAAACTCATTTTATAGTAATTACATATGAAAATCATACTATTTTCTTAATAACTTTAGTTTCAAATTCAGAATTAATAACTTTAAGAGAACAATTGGTTTTACAAACAAATAGTATACTAAAATACATAGAATTACCTCAAGTTTATTCTTCCAATTTACAGCCGGAATCACAAAGGCATTTGAATGTCTGATGAATCATGCGCCCTGGCCCTGCATTTAAAGTCGTCCTAGCTACTAGCTAGTTGCGTTGTGTAGCCCTAGACCTTCTTCAAATGGTATTTTTTTCCGCTCTGTAGCACTTTCATTTGTATTTAACAAATATTATCCAACCACGGCTAACTATGTTCGAAAGATTCGTCTCGTGACGGAAAATTTATTTGTATAATTAATTATTTTTTATCTATATTTAATACTCAATACATGAGTCACAACATTTCATGTAACGAGAAATTTTAAAAAGTTTTTAACTTTTCATGCCAACTAAACAAGCCGTAGCTACACATTGACAAGACAACACTACAGTATCCCCCAGTCGTACATCGGACAGTCGGACACCCAGACACCGAGGCGCTCATTTTCGTTCCAGCAAAAGTTGAAAACTTTTTAAAATTCCCCATGAATATTATGACACATGCATAGAATATTAAATGTAGTTAAAATAAATAACTAATTATATAGATTAGTTGTAAATCATGAGACAAATCTTTTAAATCTAGTTAGTCTATAATTAGACAATATTTATCAAATATAAACAAAAATGCTACGTACTTTTCAGGCAAAAATTTACCATCTAAACAAGGAAACTTCGATTTTATTAATTACTTATGAGACCTTTTTGGCACATACACCTTAGCTCAAGTTTTTGATCAGACCAATCCATTGACACAAACGGTTCATGTGCGAAAAGTGAGTTGTTTGGGTCTCAGAGGATTAACGGGGAGAATTGCAAGTTTTCATAGCCGAGATATTCATCCGGGTCACTATAGGCGTATTTGTCTAATTTTTTATAGCCGAGATATTCATCCGGATTACTATGGGCGTATTTGTCCAATTGACACGTCCGAAGAAATCAACGTTGGACTTACCAGATTGTTAGCTATTCATGCGAGACTTGATCACTACAAGCCCCACGACACTTTCCCCCATAGGTGAAGTGGAGGTGTGTCATGTGTGTGGCGGCGTGACCAAAATAAAGATGTAAATATTGATGAATTCTATTGTTTACAATATTTCTAATTAAAATCATTTTGATATATTAGAATTTAACTAGTTGAGTGCACGTGAGTTGCTACGGGTATATATACAATTCCACAAATACAACTACATGAGTAAAACATGTGTAAAATGTCATGAGATGCAATAAAAGCTGAAATTGGATAATTCCATTGAGTGCAATTGTATTTATGCAAAACGTTCTTAATATTTTAGTAATAGCCCATGCTTGCCGAGTTGGATAAATGATTTAGCAGTGTTATGTCAATCTAAGTAATAATCATCCTATGAAACGAGTGAAATAATCAGGAACATAAGTTGCTTGCTAATGTTAGAACATTTGCCTTTATCCACACAGACTTTAGTGGATAGTGACTGTCCATATAGTGAGAACATGACGTTAAATCATAATCCATGAGCTCCGACTCATAGCCGAACAAATGAAGAAAAGTCAAAGCATCTTATAATTTGGAATGGAGGGGACAGTAACAAAATTAGATTCACAAAATAAGAAAAAATAGATGAATCTTACCACTGGTAATTCTCTTACATGTATTCAAATCCAGATTAAAAAAAGGAATTAATGAATGAATTTCTGAACTCATGAAATACACTCCCTGCCATGTGTGACTGCCAAACTCATTTTTCTATTTATCCTTGGATGCATAACTGTTCACTCCTCTTGCCTTTGTGAACCAAAATTACAGTGCAGCAGTAGAGCCAGGGACAATACCTGACAAATCTAGCAAAAATATCATGACCTTTGAACTACTTCAACACAGGGGGCAAATCTTCAAGTGAGGACACAGGATGTATGGCAACAACAGAAATACCAAATAGTGAAATATCAGAAGCTAAATCTGGAGAAAGGGCCATGAATTTATTGCAAGCAATTCTATGAAGTACTGAAGCATAGAAAAAGAAGCAGCGACACAACAAAATCAAACCAATACCTGAGAGTTATCATGGAGCTACACCATCAGCACATGTAGGCGCTCTTGAAACTTATTTTCTACTTGCATCCAAATCAAGAAAATGCATTATTTTACCAATACAAAGAATAAACTACTGTATTTGAGCTCCTGAACCTATCTTTCAAAACATAGATGCTAAAATGGATCAGCTATCACGGAACAAGCAAAAAGATTCTATGCATATACAGGTAAAAACTGGGTTCATGTTAGTTCTGACCTACAGTTTGCACAATTAGCATTGCTGAACAAGAGTCAAGATACATTTGGAAAACATGACTTCTTATTGTTAAAAGTGAGGATACATCAGGAAAATGGAACAGCTCAACCTTTGGCTACATATATAATGCGAAACAAGCAAATAGGCATCCATTGAAACAAACTCACCCCTTGGGTAGCCTTAGTTAGTCTCAGAAATTGTGTTGTTGATTGACAAGTGAAAAGATTAACATATACTCGAGGTCTCCTGTAAACAATTGGTAATTGTTTTAGTTAATCATCATAATATAGTCCATATTTCTGTGCTATTGCATTCTACAGGATAGTGAACAGAGCATGCAAAAGGCAAGCGCCTCGCTGGGCACAACTGAAGGGGAGACAGGAAGGGGGGAGAGTGGTTTACCCAACACATACTGTTGAGGCGATAGATGTCACCGTAATAGCGTCTAGACGGAGGATCGCCACGATAACCAATGTAGATATGATTTGATTTAGGTAGCAATTTCCAACTGCGTGCTAATCAGTTTTGTTGTTCTGCGCTACTCGTCATGAAGGAGTTCCTGCTATTGTTAATGTCACAGACCGATTGAATATCAGTTGACAAAAATTGAATATGAAGGCAGCAAACATTAAATTCCAAAATGAATGGACTGAATCTTCCTGACCATGGAATATGATGTCAGAGCATCACTCTATAAGTCTCATGATTATCAAGCTTAGCATGGACTCAGGAGTATACTATAACCACTCTACTTAGTCTGACATACATGACCAAATCGACTGAGCAACCAGTCCAGGATTATTTTTCTCCGTCTTTCAGGATCAGGATTTAGGATTAAAACAATTATTGGGACTCGAGAATATCATTGATAATAAATATTTTTTTGACTCGACTATTGCAATTAAGTCACGGATTATACAATTAAGCTACCTGCACCAAGGCTGTGCCCAGCAGGGAGGGGGCTGGCCCTTGGACAACAGAGATGGGGCATACTAATTAAGCTAACTGCGTGCGTGCATGCCCAGCTGCACCTACACAATGGCCAGCCGATTAGTTTCTTGTACTGAAAAATTAAACAAAACTCTAAAACATACCTGCCGACAGGGATGATCCAATGACACCCAACATGTGCCGCACTCACAGGTGTTTTGGATGGTTAGATCATAACGCTGATGGCATGGGGATAGTGCAGTTACTAACTCGACGTTCTGAGGACAACTCTAGCGAGATCGCAGCAATGAAGCCATCGTGTTGCAGTAAAAATTACAGAAACATGTAGCTGCAGGTACAGCTAGATGAAGCTTCAGAACCGAATGACCCAAATGAATCGCCAAAACAAAGCTAGACTTGAGATTATACGTATTTAAAATTATTTTCTTTCAGGTTGATATAACACATTCAGGTTTAGCAAAAGCCAACTACGCTGACTATCAAGGAAGAAGTGCACAAAAGATCATTTGATGATTTAACAGTCACATAAAATGGGTTCCAAGGGGGTAGCAAGAAGAAGCACCCATGATTGCAGAACATGGACAAACACACGCCCTTAATCCTCAACACTTTCTCCCGTGGGTTATAATTCAGAATAATATATTTAATTGAAAATTACTTAGCAAGCAGAAGCGCCCATGAATTATCATCTGCACTGCTGACCGCGCTTTGGAATTTCGAAGCAGGCATATGTGGATGGAGATCAGAAGAACTAAAGAAGAGATAAGGACTGAGCAAACCTTGCAGGCAATTCCTCGAGCAGCCGACGGGCGATGTAGGTAGCACAGGGGTTTGAATGAACTGCACAGCGCCGGCGGTACTGGTCACCTCCTTCATCGCGTCTGGCCAGCAGCAGCGCCGTGCCGTCGTCGCGCGCGTCCGTGTGCGCTGCCTGGGCAATGATATGTCAGCTAGCTTAACAGTAATAAGGATTGTTTGACACCAAATTTTCAGTACATCGATGGGCAATGATCAGGAGCACCGCACTTTACAGAGATAACTCATCACCGTGTATGCTCGGTGTGTTCATGTAGAAATAGAACGAACTTGCTCACCAAACTGCACGCACCTGCTTGCTCCGCGCCGCCGGTCGGCCGCCGGCTGACCTCCACCCGCTGGCCGCCTGATCTCCACCCGTTGGCCGGCTGATCTCCACCGGCGCACGCGCTCGGCCGACGCCTGACTCCACCGGCCGTGAGAGGGATCTGTCTGACGAGGGCGGCGGAGAGGTGAGAGCCTGGCCGGCGGCAGAGAGGTGAGAGCCTGGCCGTCGGCGGCGTCAGTGGGAGGTCGGGGAGGCGGTTGGGTGCTCGGCGGCGGTGGTGGCGCGCGTCGTCGACGTCGAGGTGGCAGGGTGGTTCGAGGAGGCCGCGGCAGCGTCGTGGTGCCCGGCGGCGGTTCTGCACGGGCGGGGGTTACGGACCTGGAGTGGGGACGAGGACGCAAAGATTTAACGAGAATGCTAGACGAGGGGCCGTGGGAACAAGCAAAAGATGGAGATGACATGGTTAAAGATGGCAATATATGTTCGGTAGGTGGCTTTGGATGTGTTTGAAGTGAGTAGGGGAGGTAAACAGAAAACGAAAGACACCTGATAGTGGAATGACGAGGTGCAAAGGGCTATTAGGGAGAAGAAGAAAGCATCTCCATGATGACAAGAGTGCAGCTAACATTGAGGGCTACAAAATAGCGAAGAGGGCTGTAAAACGAGCGGTGAGTGTAGCAAAAGGTCAGGCGTATGATGACTTTTATCAGCGATTAGGCACGAAGAAAAGGGAGAAGGATATTTATAGGATGGCTAGGATCCGCGAGAGGAAGACGAGGGACGTCAACCAAATCAAATGCATCAAGGATGAGACGGATCAACTTTTGGTGAGGGATGAGGAGATCAAGGACAGATGAAGAGAGTACCTTGACAAGTTATTTAATGGGGAGAATGAGGGTCCTACCTTAGAGTTGGATGACTCATTTGACGATACCAACAGACGTTTCGTGAGGAGATTTCAAGAGACAGAGATCGGGGAGGCTTTGAAGAGGATGAAGGGAGGTAAAACGATGGGCCCTGACGGTATCCCCATTGAGATGTGGAGATGCCTAGATGCCAGAGCGATAGTATGGTTAACTAAGCTTTTTAACCTCATTTTTCGATCAAATAAGATGCCTGAAGAATGGAGGAGAAGTATATTAGTACCGATCTTCAAGAACAAGGGAGATATTCAAAGTTGTACTAATTACCGTGGGATTAAGTTGATGAGCCATACGATGAAGCTCTGGGAGAGGGTTATCGAGCATCGCCTAAGAAGAGTGATAAGTGTGACCCAAAACCAATTTGGGTTTATGCCTGGTAGGTCGACCATGGAGGCAATTTTCTTATTACGACAGTTGATGGAGAGGTATAGGGAGCAGAAGAAGAACTTGCACATGGTCTTTATTGACCTCGAGAAGGCATATGACAAAGTACCGAGAAATATCATGTGGAAGGCCTTGGAAAAGCACAAAGTCCCAACTAAGTACATCACCCTCATCAAGGATATGTACAGGGATGTGGTGACGTGTGTCCGAACATGTGATGGCGACACCAGTGACTTTCCAATTAAAATAGGACTACATCAAAGGTCGGCATTGAGCCCTTATTTATTTGTTTTGGTGATGGATGAGGTCACAAGGGACATACAAGGTGATATCCCTTGGTGTATGCTCTTTGTTGATGATGTGGTGCTAGTGGATGAGACTAGGGCAGGGGTTAATAGGAAGTTAGAACTATATAGGCACACGTTAGAGTCGAAAGGGTTTAGACTTAGTAGGACCAAGACCGAGTACATGAGGTACGATTTCAGCGCGACTAGGAATGAGGAGGGAGACGTTAGCCTCGATGGGCAAGTGGTGGCCAAGAAGGAGACTTTTCGGTATTTAGGATCGATGCTACAAAAGGATGATGACATTGATGAAGATGTTAGGCATAGAATTTCAGCCGGTTGGTTGAAATGATGTCAAGGTTCAGGCGTCCTCTATGACAGAAGGGTGCCTCAGAAGATAAAAGGTAAGTTTTATAAGACAGCGATTCGTCCGGCGATGTTATACTGTGCTGAATGTTGGCCTACAAAAAGACGACATATCCAGCAATTGAGTGTAGCAGAGATGCGTATGTTACGATGGTGTTATGGGCACACAAGGAGGGATAGAGTCCGGAACGACGATATTCGGGATAGGATTAGGGTGGCACCAATTGAGAAAAAATTAATTCAACACCGGTTGAGATGGTTTGGCCATGTCCAACGGAGGTCTCCTGAGGCACCGGTGCGTAGTGAGGTTCTAAAGCGGATCGATAATGTAAAGAGAGGTAGAGGTCGACCTAAACTGACTTAGGACGAGTTGGTTAAGAGAGACCTTAAGGAGTGGAATATCTCTAAGGATTTAGCTATAGATAGAAGCGTTTGGAGACTAGCAATTAACGTGCTTGAATCGTAATCTTTTTCTTGTACATTTATGTGTTCTTTATTTTTATGTCTCTTTTAGGTTTTATCTCTAACCTATCCTAATTTGTTTGGAACAAAAGACTATATTGTTGTTGTTGTTGTTGAAATAAATCTTGCTCTGTTTTGCAGCTTGTGAAGTAGCCGCAGTTCATAAGCAATCTGTCATTTAGTATGAGAAAATCTTAGGCTCAAGATATAATGTATCTTATTTTTGGACATGGTGCCTTGTGCTCTGCTCCTATCAAGAGCTTCCAGTTGCAGCGGAAATTCTAGGTTCCGACAAAAGATTTTTCTCTCTAGTAACTTTTTTCATTGCGAGAGATGAAGATATATATAGTTCGTTTGTACCAAGGAATAATCTTTTAGACAAGGTCAGAACAACTCATAATTGAAGTTATGGTCTTGTAGAACTAACATTTCGCTACTATGGTGTTCCCTTTTTTTTCTAGACTCTACCAGGGGCGGAGCCAGAGGGTGGTCCGGGTGGGCCATGGACCACCCTGAAATCTGGGCCAAATGCTACTACTGCTTATGAATTTTAGCTACATGCAAGTCGAAATCCGTGGATCGGTGATGTACTGCGGTTTGCCTGGCCGCCTGGGACTCAACTCAACACGTCCAACATGTTACGAGGAGCCACGATAAGTCCACAACGTCCAGCCACTGCTGTTCGTCTCCGTTGGTTTCCGTTGCCACGGTAGCAGCAGCTGGCTGGCCGAGCAGCATGGAGGCTATAAGTGTAGTAGACGCATGGTTAGGTACCAGTTCCGTCCCCTCTTATCTGGTCTACCCTTTTTCTTTCTCCGTAAATATAAGAGGTATCACTGTTTTAGTTCTATTTAATTTCACTTTAAAGATTGTAGTGCATAGTTGAAATAGTAAATTGAAACAATGCACTACTCTCCTGTAAATTTATTGAAACATGTAAGGGGTGGAGATAACATATTTGCATTTGTTTTTTAGAAATATACTATAGAAGAAGGCTCTATGTAATTTACATTTCTCGTTCATTCTAAGATGCTTATATGACATTAGTATATTTATTGTGGTTTATAAAATTACATTACAGTGGACCACCCTGACCTAAAATCCTAGCTACGCCACTGGACTCTACTAATATGTTCCATTTTTCTGACTCTACTTTGATGTTTGTCGATCCTTGCTAGAGTGTCAACAGCCTTTTGCTTCAAGCTTATTGTTACCATACCCCTGACTTTTGGTGGCAGGTTTTCCTTGGTGAGATTGGTGCATGGGACTTTGTCGGAAATGAACTTCCTTGATAAGACAAATTTTCTATGAAAAGGCAATTCAAAGCAGAGACAGTATTCTGTTGCGAAAACCATGTCTATGCAGGTATACTTTTTTATTGTTACTGTCTTCTTACATAATGTCTATCTAGTATCTTGCTAGCATTGTATTAATCAATTAACGTGCGTAGTATCACACCTCAAGCTTGAACATTACGGAAGAATGAGAAAAAATTACAACTCAGTAATAATAATGCACTTTCAGTAATTAGATACTTAGATATGAGGTCCCGCTACTAGAAACTATGTTAAATATTGTTTACCGCCCCTTAGCCATGTGCTATACAACAACAACATAGCCTTTTGTCCCAAATAAGTTGAGGTAGGTTAGAGATAAAATTCAAAAGAGGCATAAAAATAAAGAACACATAAATGGTACAAGAAAAAGATTACGGTTTAGACACGTTAATTGCTAGTCTCCAAGCGCTCCTATCCATAGCTAAATCCTTAGGGATATTTCACTCCTTAAGGTCTCTCTTAACCGACTCGTCCCAAGTCAGTTTAGGTCGACATCTACCTCTCTTTACATTATCGACCCGTTTTAGAACCCTACTATGCACCGGTGCCTCAGGAGGCCTCCGTTGGACATGGCCAAACCATCTCAACCGGTGTTGAATCAATTTTTTCTCAATTGGTGCCACCCCAACCCTATCCCGAATATCGTCGTTCCGGACTCTATCCCTCCTTGTGTGCCCACAACACCATCGTAACATACGCATCTCTGCTACACTTAATTGCTGGATATGTCGTATTTTTGTAGGCCAATATTTAGCACCGTATAACATCACCGGACGAATCGCTGTCCTATAAAACTTACCTTTTAACTTCTGAGGCACTCTTTTGTCACAGAGGACGCCTGAAGCTTGATGCCATTTCAACCAACCGGCCCCTCATCTAGCATCCTCTTTTTAAATGTTTGCGCCGCTTCCCCCTTAGCCATGTGCTATATCTGTCAAAATAGCGTCATCACCTCTTTCTCTTAGCAAGATAGTACTATGCAGTATGCTGCTGCTGGTATGCTTTCTGATGGCCATGTGCTGATATAGTATTATGCAGCATGCTGCTGCTATAGGTTGTCACTGCTACTATCTTAAATCTATTTTTTCCTTTTCATTGCAAATATGCAGTGAGATTTCATTACATTTTGGTCAGTTTTTCCTTCACTAGTGTGAATATATGTTTAATCACTGCACTGGTAAGCTAGTGCTTCCATTTGAAAGTGAGTTCTCACTAATATGTTTTTTATCAACCTCTGGATATTATTTACTTGTATGAACATCTACATTGCTTTTATCTTAAAAGTAGTACTAATGGTGGATTTGAGACAGTGTATGCTCGATCACATGTTTAGCCTTTTGACTGTGTGAAGTCTGGCCTATTTAGTATTAAGAAGTTTTCAGTCATGGAACTGTGAAGGAGTTTGGAGATATAATTTTATCACTGAAACTGTCAACTATTTCAACCCTTATTTTCTTGCTGTCGTTTCCTTTTTTTTGTACGTGCTCTAGCTTATGCTCCCTACCTAGCTATTAGCCCACAGACTCTGCTCCCATCTGATAGCTTGTGCTCCCTTGTCATATATGCTCTTTATTGTTTGGCAAGCATGTCTCAGGTATGCATAGTGAAAAAACTGGAACTACACTTGTTTTTATTTAATTTCATAATGAGGGATACCTTTTATCTAAACTATATTTTCTCCACATGATGTCCTATTGAACATTTTAAGTTGTACCTACACCTTTTCTCTCTCACTTACTACTGTTCTTTTAATATATGCAGGCAAATGAGCTCTAACAATTGGCCTTTATTGATTTTTGCTTGCTGTTATCTGGAGTGATTGGCTCTGATTCAAGCAAGCATTGGAATGCTCATACATGTTAAGTTATTGAGGAATCATGTTGATATATTACTTGCAACTGTTATAGTTTTGGGTTGGGCTATTTATTTGCTTTATAGGAATAAAAATAGCCATTTGTCCATTGCCATTTAGATGTGCAGACCATCTACAGGTGTTAAATAGCTATCTTGCTTTTGAAAATTATTTTAGAAGTACCAACTAGAGCGATGTACAATATGTCCACATAATGCAGGCTTGTTGTATGATCAATTTTTCTGGTATTGTTGTTGCCTAGTTAGCTCAATCCAAATTTTATGGTTGATTCTTTTTTAGTACTTTCTAAAGCCAACATGTCCACATCTATAACACTATTGATCACTTGTTTATTCTTACAGATGGCGTTGTGTATCTTCATAATAGAACATGCATAATATTTGTCTAAGTGTCAAACAACACATGGTACATTTTGCTGACAGATAAGTGCCAATGAAGCTTTTCTTAGATGCTGAAAGATAAGTGCCAATGAAGCTTTTTTTTATAATGCTGACCATGTCTTTTGCTAATTGGATTTTAGGCAACTAAAAAAATAGTGTATGAGCATTAATGATAACAGAAACTGCATGTCTTTGTTTCTAAATAAGGCTAACATCTTACTTGTTGTTCATTTTTTACTCCATTCATATTCAATTATTTTTTTCACAAGTTTCATACTGTAAACATTTAATTTGGTAGGACTTGGGCACTAGCAGATAAGTCCTAATGATGTTCTTTTAGATGCTGAGCACATCTTGTGGTAATTTTGATTTAAGCTGACTAAAACATCAGTAAACAATTATTAACTATAACAGAAACCACATGTCTTTGCTGAGCTGCTTTTGGTTGTAAAATGAGGGTATCATCTTAGTGTGTTCATTTTGTTCGATTCATATGACCATTCAGATTCTGATGTTGAGGAGCAGCCATTTTCTCCTAATAGTACAAGGTATTTTTACTCATCTTTGTCAACACTAAGAATAAATATACTACAGTTAGTTTAAATTATACCTTGCAACAGGTCCTACACTTCTATTTATCTAATTTGTTTATGATGAAAGTTACCTTAATTTCAATTATTTACCTTGGATTTCTGATAACCTTTTTTACAGATCTCAACTAT
Organism: Bothriochloa decipiens; assembly: GCA_023333625.1. Classification (NCBI taxonomy): domain Eukaryota; kingdom Viridiplantae; phylum Streptophyta; class Magnoliopsida; order Poales; family Poaceae; genus Bothriochloa; species Bothriochloa decipiens. The sequence continues at coordinate 25,724,741 of CM041628.1, forward strand.
TCCACTCACTATGCAGTTTAAATGCATGTTGAACTGAACCTTCCATTATTTTTCCCTTACCTGCCTTTGTACTGACAATAGCAAACAGAAAAGGCTTTTTTGATAACTAGAGTTTTAACAGTTAACATTTCCACACAAGCAAAATGGCAGTTGCGATTATGTATTGATGTGCATAAACTTGTTTCAGTTGGCCATGGAACCTTGATATTTTTCTCATTGCTCAATTTGATAACATGCTTACTACCTGAACATTATTTTTTAACCTTATCTGCATATGGAAACTCTTACACAAGTTCTAGTAGTAAAAGCCAAAGGACTCACTTTACAACATTTTTCTCTTATTGGCCGTCCAGCTCTGCGATGAAGCTATCCTACAAAGGTTATCAAGCAAAAAGGTGATAAGATAAGCAAGGCAAAAACAATTGCATAGAATATGTGCACTGCGCACGACCTGTGGGCTAAGGCACAAGCTCGTGACAAGAACCTAGCATGGATAGTGGTGTTCTATCTAGTAGCTATTATTCTAGAGATGGTTTACATTTGATTGTTCCATTGCACAACATTTAGCGAAAATGGTTTCCAGAACTATATGTATATGCTTTGTGAGGGCTACTATTTGTGCAAAAATGACCTTGAAGTATATCCCACCAACATTTGATTAATGCCTTAGATGTTCTACATTTTAGCTTAAGTGGAATGCACCTTGTCCAAAATACTTCCATTCAGAATTTATTCAGTATAACTTCGCATATCTGATTGCTATCACCCGCGTGGCCCACGTACATGTATATGCAAGGGATACTCAATTCCCTGCCTAGACATATCTTGTTCCGTTAACAAAAAAATCTGCAGGAAACATTGGCACATAAGTGCCTCCATTCATACCACTACAATGCTCTCTTTTTTCTGTAACACATCTTTTTTGTCAATACAATGTACCAATTGCTCCAACACTAATAAATTTGATAGCAAAACAAAAGTTCTAGTTTTGTAAACAGCATAAAGTACCAGTTACAAATTATATGTGAGGTACACATCTTCCTTAATCACGACTAGGTTGGCTAAGGTTTGGTTGTACTGTATTTACCTCATCACACAAGTGTTCAGGCTAAATAAGGTTTAATTGACATCGCTTGTGCATTCACTCTAATATTGAGCAACCCTTAAATTTTCTTTAAATTATCCAATAATGTATTTTAAACAAAAAATTAACACCCAAAATTTCCATCCAAATTAGTCACATCTATTTTTTATTTAAAAATAATTTTAATATAATCTCAAATATACATTTAAATTATCAACATCTACTATATCAAAAATATAAATAAGCATAAAACATATCCAATTATGTTTCAAAGGACCTGTTTGGATTTGCTAGATACTCATTAGCAGGGGGCATTTGGATCCACATACTAATAGTAGTTGGCATCTATTAGTACCTATTAGCGCCCGTCCGTAGTTCCAAATGTACTAATGGAACCAATAGTTAGTAGCCACTAGCTAACTAATTAGTATAAAAAATACTATATGATTAATCTAATGATAATTATTTGATACTATAAATCTTACTATTTTATGTAGATTTATTCAAACTTAAATTTCTTTAACTTCTAGAAGTATGAGATGTGCAATTATTTTGGTATTTTCGATGTAGTATTTTAGAACATCGCATTAGTACCATCTATGAGCTCTGTGTACCGCCAGTTTCCCACAATAAGTACATATTATGCACTTAAGTCAAACAAATATCAAATTTAACTGACTTACATAAAACAATTTTAACATTTTACCTCTAAATAGGATTAGCATAAAAATATATGACATGACTAATCTAATGATAATTATTTGATATCGTAATCTTGGTATTTTTGTATGTAGATTCGGTCAAACTTAAGTTTATTTGGCTCAAAAGTATGTGATGTGCATTTATTTTGGTACTTTGGGTATCGTATTTTAGAACATCACAGTGGTACTATCCATGAGCTCAATATAAGTCTCCGTTCCGAAGTAAGTACATATCCTGCATTTTGAGAAGTTAAAATCTAAAATTCAACTAGACCTATAAAAAATGATATTAACATTTGCACCTCTAAATAGATTAGTATAAAAATATATAATATGACTAATCTAATGATTATTATTTGATATTATAAATCTTAGTAGATTTTGTCAAACTTAATTTTGTTTGACACCTAGAAATATATATACATTTATTTTGGTACTATAGTGTAATATTTTAGTACTTTATAACATCATAGTTGCATCCATGAGTTCAATGTATTCCCTCTATTTTAAACTAACTACAAATCGTGTACTTTGAGAAGTCAAACAGATCTTAAGTTTAACTATTTATATAAAATTTACATATATACCTAACTCTGAGATGGAATCCCATGTTTAGGTTGCATTTTTTGTCAATAGTTTGATAATATGTCTACCCATGATATTAATATTAACTTTTTATTAGTTCACCACTTCTTTTAATTCACCATTGTGTAATAATTCATAGCATCTTGTGGTATCGCTCATGCTGATTGCTAATATTTCTCTAAAACTTTTATTAAAATTCATATGTAATATTTCACGGCACACAAAACAATTGAAACACATTGTTTTTTCAATCCGGACAAATAGGACTAGCACCTCTTCTTTATTTACAAAATGCCTCATTTTTGTTGCAAAAAACAAAATCACACTTATATATATGCACATGTTACCGAATTTTGTCTATTTCACCAAAAGGTCATGAACAATACACTAAAATATCCTATCTGTCAACTAGTTTTACATAAATTGGAATTTGGAACCCAACACAATTCAAATTATTCAATTATATATCAAACACGAGCAACACTAATCTTTCCACCGTCAAAGGCTGGGTTCGCTGCTATGACCTAGGAGCCATCAAGATTTAGATGAAATTTTGTAGAGCCCAAGACGATCACAAGAAGTATTTGTGTAGCAAGCATTCATTTTGGCCTCCACAAGATGTTCTGAAGTACATTCACGGCACTCTAAAGCACCATGTTTTCAACCAGTGTAGCCTGTGAAAGAAAAATAAAGCTTGAGGATATCTTATCGATACTTTTAAAATTTGTGATGAATGAACTAAAACAAAGCAGCCTAATTGACATTGAAAAGCCTAGCCGCATGCACACTTTGATGATAATAATGTTGTGCAAATGCAAGGTCATGACAATAACGTACTATTCCATAGATCACGGGAACTAATTTGGAGCCACTTAAAATGAAAGAAAGCGGAACAACCAGTCATGCTCATCATCAACAAAGAAGCGATTTATTAATGAATCAATCAGTAAGCTAAAGTGATTTTAATGATATAACTTAACCAGAAGCTCATTGTTTTAACTCAATTTGAATCTCATGCTACCATTAGCTCCACCGCACTTAATTGGGCCACAAAGTAATGTTCTTATATAGGTATTAGTGTCATGCCAACCGAATCAAATCTGAATGAAAATGTAACTTACTACATAAGTGAGCTTTCCTGGGCATTCATTGAAGCTTTCTCCAAGAATACCTCAAAGATAACATAAATAACCTTATGAGCCTAAAATCGTTTCACAAACATTTTGCATATTCCTAAGTTATGTTCAGGGCAAATCTTGTTTATGTGAATGATCTGCCAATGTACATGAAAAATCTGAAGTAGAAAATTATTTTTATAACTAGTAAAAAAAGGAGTGACATGCATTCATTTTTATACCATGAGTCTCCGAGGAATTTATTTATATTGTTTGGTGTCCCAAAACCTGAAATGAACATTAACATGAAGTCCTTTTGATGCATAAGTTGATCTTCTTCTCTTGGATGTCATTGAAAGCAAACCTTCCTCACCCTGCATTGGCAACATATAATTGTCTTATGCTTTTAGCAAGGGTAATAATCTATAAACCTGATAACACAATAGTATTGATGTCAAAAGAGCATAACTATAAGCACCTACATTTGTGAAATTGAAGTTCAATGCTAAAATTGATGCCAATTACAACACAACAGGAAATCTGGTACATGTCAATGGAAAATTAGATGTTTATTCATTAAGAGTTGTAGAGCAGAGGGTCGTATATAATCTGTTTGGCTCATATGTCGAAGATAAACATTACCAAACATTGAAGTTCACTTGGAATAATTCAATTATTCTGTAGAGGGGCAACATTCTTTTAATGTTACTAGTACAATTAAATCAAACCGAAATGCAATTAATTGTCACTTCATCCCTGCATTTCATATTACTAAAATAAACTAGCTCACGACTTGACAGACCTACGAAAATATAAGTAATAAACCTTAGGTGGCATTGAACTTGCATCCACTAGTTTGACTGTTCGAGGAAAAGAGTACAGATATGTTAAAAACTGGAGAACACAACCATGATTAAAATATAATTGATCCAAAAATCTGGCCTAAAGGCAACATAAATCTGCAATATTTGACGAGTAACATGGAAAGAACCAAATGTCAGATCTAATATCATAATATAAATAAAAAGGTCAAGAAGGAAGACAGATCTCACCGGAACATAGATAGTAGAGTCCGTCTGGGAGAGATAACAAATTCATCGGCTTTGCGGCTGCTGTGTTTTGTAATCCTATAAAATAGATAGCTAATTAGTTTCGCGACATTCAAACTACAATTGGGGATCTAGAGAGACGAGCATACCTGACGGCTCAAGGAACGGAACAAAAGTCGCATCAGAAACAAGAAGGCGCCAAACAAGAAAGAAGAGTGCACATGAATGTAGAGAGAGAAATTGAATCATGGTGATGAGAAAAGCCGTGTGTAGAAGATGTAAGAGGCACCACGAGGATTCGGCCAGCTCGTCGCCAAGCAGGTGGGGAATCCATGGTTGAGGTTGGGGACAACGAGAGAGCTGAGGATCCAGAGAAGAGTCCTCTGTTGATGCTGCGACACAGTGAAGTAGAGGGGGTGAATGCGGCTTGGCTGCGAGCTGGAGGTGGATGCTACGGCGTGCCGGCAAGCTGGAGACGACAGGCGAGCTGGCTCCGACCGGCGCGGTGGCGGCGACGGAGACCCGACTTTCTCGATGGGAAGAGGTAGGTGAGAGAAGCAAATGGGAGAGGAGTGGATACCCCAGGTCACACCGCTGCGCTGGCACCAATAAAATAATGCGTACAGATCCGTATGTACGTAAAGGACGGCTATGGTACAGGCGGCAAAGCTTTACCGTCTGTGATAAAAGGTTTAAGATTCAAACCTTAACCTCTGCACATTTGTGTAGAGATGGCTGCTGGCTATTTTTTCTTCTTCAGACCCCGCAGTGCGAGAGCCTACGGCACTAGGTACGTCTATCCATGTGTACGTACGTATGTGCAGTGTATTCCAAGTTTTATTGATCTGTATTGCCTGTGAATGTAAGGTAGCACGTATCTTGAGATGAAAGATGTAACGGCCGTATGCGTGGAAGCATATGCTCTTGGGAGCGGAATTTACTTTCTCTGCACAACATTCCTATCTCTGATTCAAGCCGCCAACATTCGCATAAAGAAAAATCCACATTTGGTCCTATCATCTGGGTTCATCGAAGAACTCTGTAGGCGCCCAGGCCAAATAAAACATGCGAGCAGCAACAGCAGCTATTGGCAATGTAGCCAAAAAAAAAATGATGCGGGAGTGAAGGAAGCAGGAGCCACCACATGAAACATGCTGGAAGTTTCAATACACGAGCACACATGACTCTTTTCAGTGCAAAAGCGCATAACAGATATATGGCTGAAAACTGCATAAATAAACTACTAGGCTTTGATGGATGAAGTAACATCTGAAAATAGTTTCAAAACATATGCCACACATACCAATCCATTTATTCCACCGACCTGGTGAAAACTACAGTGTTTCACATAAGACAACAAAAAAAGTCGCACCAACAATGCTCAAGCTCAAGCGAGCTAAGCAATTCTCCTTGGCCACCTCCGCTCACTAATGAGCTTTCTTCTTCTTCTTGCCCTTCTTGTCTTCCTCCTCATCATCCTTGTTCCCAGGCGCGGCCCCGGTCCTGCCTTGGTTGCCCGGCGCAGTACCAGGTACTTCGTTGATCTCGGAAGTGGTGCCGCCGAGAGAGTGAAGAGCACGAACAACCTCATTGATACAACCTTAGATCTGGCTCTCCATCAGTTCGACGGCAGCATCCATAGATTTCTTCACGGCATCTTCCGTTGCGGCCCTGTGGGCTGCAAATAAACATATAACTGATTAGACACACTCGGCTGGAAACAATCAGAGAAATGATTACAACTATGATTTGATTAGACAACCATCAATCAAATAGCTCAGATTTTATCTTTACCTGCTATTTTGCGCGCACGATACTTGCTAAAATGCCGTGCCACGTAGCGTCCACAAAGAGAAAGCACCCCAACCAAAGTCACCCCCAGTTCAACCCCTAGGAGAGACGGGATCCGAGTGGCTGCTTCTTCTACGATGGTAGTTGTGCTGGTGTTGCTGGTGCTGGGTTCTGACAACTTCTTCTCTGCAAAAACAGATACCGTAAGTTACTACTCCGTATCCTGAGAAAAAAATACATAACGAGAGCCTTCAAATCCAACCTTGGCATTCAGTCAGTCCTGAAACAGGACGTTGCCCCCCACAATGAGAATACATATCGTAGATATTTGTAGGCATAAACCAAGACTCCACTAAAAATGTTGTATTCATAACCAGACAGAGACATCCATCAACATCGACGGAGGGAATTACTGCCTGGCAACACATCAGGGTAACCATCCCATTCTGGGTAACCGTTCCATTCTGATTAGGACTCGGACAGTAAGCCGTAATCTGAAATCCCAGTTTGTAGTACTCGCATACGGCTGTCTGCTGCAAAAAAATTAAATTTACACATGAATTCCGTTTTGAACAACTGGCCTGAACAGCCGTTTTCTGCATCGTTCAATCGGACGCGCAGCGCTCCCTGTGCCGCCCGATCCGACAACCATCTCTTTCGCAGCGTCGCCTTCCAGCGCCCGCACCAAGCGCCGACGCTCTTCTACTACCCGCCCGCACCACCGCCGCACCAGCCGTTCGCCGCGCTCCCCTCGGCACCGGCCGTCGCGACGCAGGGGAGGAGCACCGGAGGTGAGGAGAAAGGAGCAAAACAGTACAGGAGCAAGAGGTTGAAGATGACTTTTTTTTTTTTTTTTACACCAAATGAAATCCGGTCTCCCTAAGCCCCTGGTGAGCACAGCAAGGCGAACCCTTTCTTCTTCCTTGGCGACGGCGTAGGCGCGTAGCAGCAGCCTAGCCCGCCACCACACATCGTCACCAGCGGCGTCCTACCGGTCGCTCGGCGCGCACGGCCCGAACGTCCCAACTACATGCACCAGGGAGGGAGAACAGGAGAAGGCGCGTATACCTGCTTCCGCGGCAAGCGCGACGCGGTCCTTCGCCGGAAGCGCGGCGCCGTTCTTCTCGCCGCCGCCTTCCACCGGAAGCGCGACGCCGTGCTTGCTGTTCTTCTCCGCAGGAAGAGCGACGCCGCCGCCCTCCACCGGAAGCGCGACGCCGCCAACCGCCACCGGAAGCGCGACGCCGCTGTGCACGATCGTGCTTGCCTCCCCCGTCGCACAGGGAGCGGCAAGCCGACGTGGGAGGCGGCAGCCCTCCACTCCGGCCAGGAACAGCCAGAGGAGAAGGGCGGCAAGCAGCAGACGGCTTGGCTTCATCATCGATCGTCGACGCGGTAGGGTTTTTCTCCCCCCTCCATCCCTCCGGTCCCTCCCCCTCCGCCTGAGCGCTCTTGCTTTCTCTTGGAATGGAAGAAAGAAAAGGATGAAGGGGAGTGTTTCGTCGCAGCGCCTGTGTGCGCTGTGCGAGGAGGGCCGCTTGATATATAGCGGAGTCGGAGGAGGGCAGCCGCCAGCCGGCGAGCGCCGGTCCCATCCAGTGATTTGCATTTCCAATTTTGAAACGCACTTTTTTCTTTCTTTTGCTTTTCACAACATTCAGTTTCATCGATTTATTGTACTACTTCTTCCCTCCACCGTCTCATCTTCTTCGTCTCAAAGTAGTGTACGAAGTACGAGTACGAGTACTACTTCCCCTCCCGTTGGGCACTCCGGACTCCAAAATGTGGTCAATACCGCCCGCTAGCGGACGCGCCCGCACCTGTCAGAATGCCAGCAGAGGAGCAGGTCTGAGCTTCTGAACCACGCGGCTCTGCAGGGTGCCGCTCCAGCTTCCAACTTTTTCTCTCACGTACGAGTACTAGCATTTGCAACGGCCCCGCCCCCAATGGCACCATACGAGTTTGCGAAAAACCGTGGCATTTTGCGGAACATGGCTCATTGTCCTATTTCTAGCCAATCGATTTTTCAGTGTTAGAGTACGTTTCTTTCCTTTAGGATAGTAAGGGCAGGCCGAACCCTAATTTTTTATAGTGATTCGTAATCTTTTTAGTTTTGTGCTAATTTTTTTATAGTGATGCCCTATTCTTTATCGAACTCACAGTCGTGCCCTCTGCTGTGTCCACCTCCTAGCCAATTGGATGGATAGGCATAGGTGGTGTTGAGAAGGTGCAATGGGGCGACATTGGAGAGGGGTAGGTAGAGCTCAAGAGTATGGGGTGTCCATGGAGGAGGTAGAGCTAGACAGGACTAGAGCGATTATGGAAGAGGCATCGAGCGAAGAAAATAAGGGGAATCTCTTTGTCGGGGACTACCAACAATTGAGGTCTACATAACCAGAGTAGATAATAATGTTAAAGCTGTATCTATCCCATTCGATTCGATCATCCAAATAAAAAACCCCTCTTAACAAAACACTAGCTAGGATAGTATTGTTCCAAAAAAAAAAAAAAAAAAAAAAGAGATGCAACCATCATATCCTGTCCCGTCCCAAATCAAGGATTTAACCATAGTATCACATCCCATCCTAAATCAAGGATGGAACCATCGTACCGTTACAGCAAACACTAGAGATGTCAATGGAGCCATGAGAACGGGCCAATCTCACTCCCTTGTGTGAATCTCACTCTCTGTTTTGTGTATTCGTGCTAAAGTATGTACATTTCATTTCATCAACTGTACACTTGTATTATTTGATTCTATGTTAAATTTAAATTGACATATATATTTTGAATTGTATAGATGAAATGGATATTATTCGGAATGCCGAGACGGCAATGGAGACTGGGATGCCGAATCAGTCCGGTGCGTGCCAAGAGCTAGTGGTTCTGGAGCAGGCGACCGAACGGCTGGCATGCATGACCGTGCGAATGGACCACGCAGTGTACAGTGAACCAAAAGCGCCCTTTCCGTACATGCCCTGCCTGGGGCTAGCTGTAGGGGTGATCACCTGGCCGGGCGCCGGCACGCGCTGCGCTACCGTGCCCCCGACGTCCTCCTTGCGCCGCTGCACGGCGCCGGAGATCGCCTCGCTGAGCGCGCGGTCCTCGTCGCCCGGACGGAGCTTCTCGGCGATGATGTACCCCGTGACGGTCACCCCCATGTCCTTCCCGCCGGCGCCGGGTGTGGCCGTTGTGTCCTGCTGCGCGCCGACCCCGGGCGTCGCCGTGCCGGCCGACTGCTTCGCCTGCTAGCTGGACCTTGCCCACCACGGCGGTACCGACGCCGGCAACCTTATCGTACACCGTGCTCGCCAGCTGCTTGCCATACTCCGTGGTGCCGGCAGCCCGTCCCCGTCGCGCTGTTGGTCGCGTCCGTGGCAGCTGGGGCGTCCTTCCACTCCTCAGCGCCGCCGGTGTCGGACGAAACCGGCATTGCCTTTGGCTCGCTGTGTGCGCCTTCCGCCTTCGCTGTACGCGCCGCCTCTCGTCGCGTCCGTGTTCGTGGCCTCGAGGGCGTCTCTCCACTCCTCCGCGCCGGCGGTGTTCGACGCGGCGGGCACCGCCTCCGCGGGTTGATTGTTGTCGCGCTTCCCCACACCCACAGCGGTGCTGGCCGACGCCCGCGACCTTCTCGTACACCGTGCTCGCTAGCTTCTTGCCGTACTCCGTGGTGCCGGCGGCAGCGTTCTTGAGCTTGTCTGCATGGCTGCTAGCGCCACCGGCCGTGCCGCCGCCGGCCACCGTGTCCGCGGCCTTGTCTTTTTCACTCCTCTGCTTTGGCGCCCGTCTTGCCCGCGCCCACGTGCGCCGGGTCGTCGGACAAGCTCATGCTCTCAAACTGCTGCACCACGGGCGTCGTGCCGATGTCCTCACTCGCGCGGCGGGCGTCGTGGAGCGCGGCGCGGCCGGATCCTCGACGACGGGGCCACCGATGTCACCGAGCCGTCGCCCTCCACCTCCTGCACGGCCGCTGTCCTCGCCGGCTGATCGTACTTGGTGACGAGATCCTGCACGGCCGGTGCCCTCTCCGACTCGTACATCGGCGCGCCGTGGACCTCGGGGTCGGACGCCACGACGACGGGCTTGTCCTCGACGTCGTCCATGTATCCGCCCTGCTTCAGCGCGGCCTCCCTCTCCACCGCGTCCTCCTCCGCCTCCTCAGTGCTGTTGCTGCCGGCGTCCGCGTCCCCCAAGCGATGGTCGCCGCCGCCGCCGCCGTGCTCACCGTCGTCGTGGCCGGCGAGGGTGTTCTCGATCTTCTTCACCTTCTCCTTGACCTTCTTCGGCACCGGCTTGTGCTGCTTCTCGTCGCGGTGCAGCTGGGCCTGACCTCCGGCTCCCTCGCACTCCACTTCGCCGGTGTTCCGGTGGCCGATGTCCTCGGGGACGTGCTTGCGCGTGAGCATGGCCGGAGCGTCCATCGCCGACGACAACGTGCGACCTTTGACCGATGGAACTGGTGGTGCAGCTCGCGATCGAAGATGACAAAGCCGCTGTTTTTGGGATCGTGATCTGTGATCCTGAATCTCTGACTGCTTTAGCGAGCTTGATTGGCAGCAATGGTGAGAGTTCGCCTGGGGCTATCTGTAGGATGCCCCAAGTCGAAAGAAGCTGTTGTCCCGTGTGTTACACCGAAAATTTCACTTTCAAGTTATTCCTGGTTGTGTTTGCATGTAAAAAGTTCTCTAAAAAGCGTTACGAGACACGTATTTTTTTTCTCATTTTTTTTTTGTATATATACCTTTTCAAGAATTTAATTACTTTATCTATCAACTTAGTTTATTTTTAGGGCTTGTCTAGTCAAAACGTGTGTGTTCTAGGGGAGAGTAGCACACACGTGTTTTCTAGCAGGAAAACGCACGGTTTTGAGCCAAAACAAAATTTGTGTGTTTTCTTACAAGGTAGCACACGAATTTTTAATTCCTAGCAAACAACCGTACATCACTTACAAAAAAAAAATTTGTGTTTTTTGGCACAATAACACATGAATTCCAACATGGAACACAATCCATGTGTTTTCAAACAAAATAACACACGAATTTGTACTTTTACTTGTTCTTGTATTCTGTTGTATTTGTACTAGTATTTATTTTTAAACAAGGCCCAAAATCTGTATAACGCTCGTCTGTCCTAATTTCTTCTTTTTCAAACAAAGCCCAGAATATGTCTACAAGGCCCTCTGTCCTATTTTGTTTGATGACCATTCTTGCAGCCCAGGACCTGACGAGAATAAAGGACCATGTTAACAACTACAAGACCCAAAAAAGCCAAGCAAGCAAACTAATTATAAATCACAGAAATGGGAATTGCATATTTGACATTGTGCAAATTGTACTTGCGGCTAATGCAATTATATCAAATGCAGTTTTCATCTGGTGCAGTATACAGAGATGGCTACGAAAAGCCTATAATCTCACAATCTGATTCTTTGTTAAATCATACAAAAGAGGGTCCAAAGTAGCACATCAGTCAAATGCGGACTACTTATTAGCCTATTGTTGTTATCTAATTAGGATGAACTAGTCCATTGTCACAACGTACAAAGATGGTCCAAAGAGCTTACCTCTAACAAACCGACACAGTCCCAGTCCCCGACGCAGCCCAATTAGAATGGAATTGAACCCACCTGCTTAAAGAAACATAATATGACCAATATGACCAAAACTAAGACCACAGAGGACAAAAGGCAAAATATGTTTGCAAAATTAACACATAAGACACTCACATATCACATAGGACAGATGACAAATCACCATGCTAACAATTAGTTTGATGACCACATACACAGATAAAAAAAATAGAAATTAGTTTGATGACCACATACCAGAAATTGCAGATTGGACCTATAGAAATTGCAACCAATGAAATCTGTAAAGTTAGCATAAAATGTGTGCAGTAACAGTAGCTTAATGTTATTGTGCAGATGATTAAGTTGGTTTGACAAAACGAATTACTACTACAAACCTAACTCTGCCACATTAGTTCAGTGGATTGTACAGTCAACACCTACTACTGACTTACATGATAATAGAGAAAAAATTAATGCGACTTCGAAGTCATAAGTCACACTTGTGTATTTTAATTGGTAAGGAAAGGCATTCAGTAAATATACCACACTAGCAACAACTAAACAGAAAACGATGGACTTAGGTTCAAGGTACATATGCCCAGTAATTTAACACCAATATCACAAACTATTTGCATTTTGTAAATCACATTGACACAATGTCAAAGTAATGGATGTTTGTATTAGCCCTACCGCTGAAACATGCAGAACTCCCTAGCATATTTGAAGGTGAAACCAAGCAATGCCAGAGCACTAAATCATCAAATCAAACCAAAAATGATCTGTGTCATATCCAAACAGGTTAAGTGCATAGGAGGATGTGTCTTATCTGAACCATAACAACAGCCATAACAAACAGCAGCCATAACAAACAGTAAGAGTTTAGGCATTTAACTTACATGAGATTTCTCTGAACCCAGTGCCAAAAGTGTCTTATCTGCTCATCCAGTGCTACAAGCGCCTTCTCTGAGCCATCACTAGGATTCTTTATCTTGAAGAACATGACAAAAGCAAGGAAAATCTTTGATCCCCTATCATCACAATTCACAACCATATCAGATAACATGCCATAAGCACTAAGACAACTACTGAAGCTCAAAATTGAAATTTACATCAACACAATGGCAAAGTCCGGACCTTCTAGCCCTCCAGTAGATACCGAAGGCCACTACCGTATCTGACAAGGGGAGGTGGCAGATACAATCCTAGGCTTGCGCAGAGGTATGAACTTGGCACCAATAGCCAACGCAATTGCCCGGCCAAATATGAAGCCCCTGACCTCAATCCATGGGAGAAACAAGAAACAAGTTAGAACTAGTGCAAAATGCTGAATGCAAGCCTTTTTCTTAACACTGCCAGTTGTTACAATGGCTGCAATGATCCATAGACATAAAGACAATTCAACATCTTGTAACAACAACCTACCAATGAAAAACAAGATTAAAAACTTCCCTTCTGGAAATTACAGACTTGGTTAGTTCACTCGACAAGATGGGATGTAACAACACAAGGACAAAGACAAATGCTGACGAGTCTAGTATGAGGACAAAGAGACTGTACTTGAAAACATGATAGCTGAAATCAAGGGCAAGGGAAGGGGACAGACTGCTCACCCATACATGGACTCGCCACCTCATCTGGTTCCAGTAGGATCCCCACCTTGAACAATGAAATCTAAGCACAATGACAATTACAGTTATAATTGGCAATTTTACAAATTTTACAAATGAGACTAGCACAATAACAATTACAATTACAATTGACAATTTTTTTCTGTAGAAAGACAATAGACAAAATTTTTAAATGAGACTAGCACAATTACAATTACAATTACAATTACAATTACAATTACAATTGACAATTTTTTTCTATGGAAGGACAATAGACAGATTTTTCTACCAGACTAACACAATTACAATTGACAATTTTTTTCTATGAAAAGACAATAGACAGATTTTTCTACCATACCAACATAATTACGATTGACAATTTTTTCTATGGAAGGACAATAGGCATAATTTCCTCCTAGATTAACAACACAATTGACAACTTTTTTCCATAGAAGGAAGACCAGCACAAACACAATTAACAATTACTTTCTAGCACAAACACAGATTGTTTCAAATTTCATTAAATGAAAACCATATATCTAATGCATTTGTTATGTTTTCAGGTACCAAGTGTCAATATGGATGGCCACTCGGCACCAAAATAATAATTTGTAAATGAGCACCTAATTATTTATTTGGTGTTGTCTATAAATTTGAATTTATTGCAGGAGAAAGTAGCACACAAACTTCTACAAATAAGGGAGAATCCTCCTAAATTTCACAATACTAAAGCATGTACATCATCTACTGCAGGTACCATACACAAATGCAAGTGGGAACTCTAAACCAAACTTTGATCTCACAAAAGCTTATGATATTGCACATGTTTGGCACCAATATTGCTGTGTTTAGTCTGTGCAATTTACTACTTATGAATGTGCAATAAAGAAATGGACACTAAACACAGCTTTTTTGTACAGTATATACAACACAACACTTGAAAAGTTTAGTAGTAAGTTGATCCTGCAGGCAACAACATGTCTGCCAGGACATTTCTTACTTCAGAACACAGTTGCTTAAGTGGGGTAATCAAGATAATCAAGTGTCTCCAAATAAAACTAGTGTGGGCTGGCAAAAATGACAATAAACAAAGGACTTTTCCCCTTCTGATTTTAAAATTGAACAGATCATCAATGACAAGTTCAGTTTATAACCTTAGTAGCTCCAGTGCTGCTGGGAATGATGTTGAAAATAGCTGCCAAACACAGAAAGTTAGGAAAGGAATGGTAACATACCTGCAGCTATCTCGCAAGTGCATTTTTGTACAGTATCATTCATGGTCGGGCATGCACTGCAGAGTGAAAACTACAGAGGATAAGCTATCTGGCAAGTGCATTTTTGTTATCACCAGTAGCTAGAAACTTTCTAAAACAATATCAGTTGAAGGATTCTTTTCAATCGTTCTGCAGACTATGTTGGTCCCGCGAGACTACCATATTATAAACCCTATCCCCAAGTACTCCCAGCAAGACCTAGGGAAAAACTACCAAGACAACTGCAATGGACTGACAAAAGCTAATAGTAGACTAGTAACAACAATGTTTTAGAAGGTAGGTTTTAGATTCCAGTTAAGATGACAACATCAGCATGGTATCAAACATTTTTTTCTACTAAAATCTTCCCATTAGTCACCAATTTGCCCAATCGGACAAGCACATGGATAGAAAAATCAATTCCATGATCCATGTGCTAACTAGAAATTCACTTCTATTGCAGCTCTTAAATTCATCTACTCTAACAAACTGAAGCACCAACCGAAGAGCGCTCCCAACTAGAGGACAACCCAAATCTAACTCCTACTTGAACATGTCAAGGTAGTTAGTAATTACTTATGAAATTAGCTGGCACAAACTACCTCTTCCTTTGTTTACCCACCAGCTGTGCTAGTTCAAGAGGCGTTTGATAAAAGGACCAAAATTAGGAAGAAATCCAGTGCACACTCCTCTTCATAGCTATCCAACGGAAATATCAAAATTCTATCATGATTACACATAGAGAAAGCCAATGGGAAAAAACTAGTAATATAAGCATCGGCACATACATATGAACTACTAATTTTGAGTACTAAATAAAAGATAAATACCACATGTCTTTTAACGATTAGACAAACAGAACAATCATTTCACAAGCAAAGTTATTATTCAAAGGAAACATACACTGCTAAAACTAATATAAACAAATACTCGAAACTAACCTGAAAAATATTCAGTTAAACAACCCCAAAATAACAACAAATGCAAATGAATAAACTAATCTGGAACTGCATTAATCTGTGCAAGGAACTGCAACAGCCCCAAGATGTTAGTGTTGCACTCTAAAATGTGCAGCCATGTCTATCCCAAGATTGTTGGCACAGATTAGACAGACAAGTTCATCAGTAAACCATTAAACATTGTCTATCATATTTCCAAAGAGCACAAAGAACATAATCCACTAAAGAATGTCCTGAATAGATACCAGAGCGGAGCAGCCAGACCAATGTTTTCTAAAGCAATAGTAAGATGAAGTTATAGGAAAAAATAAAATGAAAGACAAAAAGGATGAAGGAACCAAATTCAGGGATCAAAATAAGTAGTTTCTTTTATTTGTGCACAAGAAGCGTGAATGGACCAACAAGTGATCGACAAAATAAAGAGACAAGATGAAAGGCGGGAGAATCAGAAACTAAACAACATATAATAGCAATGTGAGGAAGGGGGTCGTGCCAATATTGAATAACTAATCAACCTTTTTCAATTAGTTTTTATATTACAAGCAATTGAGCATTGGTTATCACCCAGCAGCCTCAACAAACTAGTAAAGCATACAATGATTTGTAGCTTAATGCAATTTTCTTACCTTAAGAAGGGGATCAGTTCATGTCATGAGGCCCTGGTTCAGTGACAAACAAACAAGAGAAAATTTCAAGATACCGTATCAGTACAGAACTGAGTGCATGGAAGTTTATAGTAAGCAAAAAACTACTTAAAGGATCAGACCCGAAGTTTTGCAACTGCATTGCATATCTTATCAACTTTTGCTTCAGATAAACCTTTGATCTGTGTAAGGTTCTGCAAGACGATGCACAGATTAGAACATTAGCCATATATGCACATGTATTGAATACATGAAAAGCAGGCATGCAAAAGTGCCAAAAACAACCTATCAATTAAAGCATTGTGCAACAAAAATTCAGACTGACAGAACAAAGACTTGTGTATTGAGATGCAAAGTTCAGAACCTTCTTAGTATGCATAATTAGGCCATTGACCTGTATTTTAGAGAAGTCCAGAAAGATAACACTAACATTTCTTCTACTACTGCCAAATGTGACAATCAAAGACAAGTAACCTATACTAAACAAAGCATGAAGATCATTATTCTAATAAAATTAGTAGCCAAAGACAAAAATAGATCAACACTAACAATTCAGTTGACAGTAAACAACTCCACGTTTCTCGTTACCAGGACCCAAATCTACTAAAATACCACCACACACAAGAAAACCAGACTTAGATCAAAGGAATGGAACCTGCACATGGTGCTCCTCCCATTCCTAGGACACGACAAACCAAAATCCACACCCCTGCAACCAAATCCACTACACATTCTAAAGAATCTGTAGTGTCATATAGATTTTCACATCTGACAGCTAACAAGCAAACAACGGTTAACAATTGTTAGGACAGATCAAATCAACATACAGTAGCTGAGTCAACAAAGACAAATTCCCTACTATATTATTACTGATCTATAGCACAAAATGATAGAATACAGGGTTCAACGGCGCGACACACAAGGCAGAGGAATCGACGATTCATTCCCACCCTAACCAAATCCTCTACCAATGCATCCCAAAAGCAAGCATGTCTAGATGAGGGAAAAACAAGCAGACCACAACTCGAACTAGGTCTACTAAGAATAGACATTCCCATGCATAGACATCCTCCACATCTGAATCCAAATCTCAGTTACAAAAAATGCATGGAAACACATGCAGAGTAACACATACAGAGTACCACGACATCAATATAGAGCACCAAAAATAGCTACAAGGATCATCAGAGGACAAGGTGCCTACAACACAAGACTCCTCCCACTAGCGCGTATCATCCAAACCCACACCACAACGCAATGGCTCAAGCAAACCCACCTGCTCGAGGGAGATGATGGCATGCTCTGACCCAATGGCTCAATCAAACCCACACCACAATGCATCCTGCTTCCCCAGACCAAACAGAACAAGACTAGTAAGAATCAACGCGAAAGCACATGAGGAATCCTTGATTACCAACACAATTTACCAGTACAAAGTCGGAGCTCTGTTCCCCAAAAATGACACAAAACAAGACAAAAATCCCAAATGCCCACCGGCTCCAACCAATTCGACAACTAAACAAGACATTTCACCTGCAATTATAGATTCCAGGAACTCTAAAATCGACATGTCAAGCAAGCAATCCCACAAGCAAAAGACAAACCTACCACGAACCCTAAAATCCCACAAACCCAAGCCCATCCCTCTGCCCTAAATCACACGAATCCAACCCCAAATCAATCGAAACATAGATCTACACAGAGACGGCAAGCACTACAAACCTTCGGTACGAGTCCCAGATGAAGATGAAGGAGTTCCCCCCGGAGGAACTGCCGCTGCAGCGAATGAACCGCCTCGAGTGCGCACCAGGATGAAGACGGTCGCTGACGACGCGGCGCGGCAGCACTCGGGGATGTAGACGCAGATCCACCGGAGGGAGCCGCCGCTGCCGGCAGAAAAATGCCCTCGACGCGACGCTGGGATGGGAAGCGTCACCGTCGCCGTCGACGAGAAGAGGAAGAGATGAGGAACGGGAGAGGCGAAATGAAATGGGGAAAAATGACCACTCGACTCACAGACTCGTGTCCTCAAAGCACAAAGATGGTAGGACCCGCCCATCAATGGAACGACGAAAGCAAGCTGCTGGAGCGCCTGAGGGAGTCAACAGATGGAGCGCGATACAGATCCGACGGACACAAAATCTGTGTGCTGGAGACAAAGAAAACACGCGCGTGTTGTTTAGACTTCCTGTATTTTTATCTTTATGAGATTCAATTGTTGGTTCATCATGTTCCAACGTTTCTTTGGAATTTGCCCCTGAAGTTTGGGAAATTTAGATCAATTTTTGGTAGTCACAGATTCAACTTTATCTAGAATTGTTTTTAACTGAAAATGATTTTTATATAAATTCTTAAATTTGGAAATAAACTTTTTTTCTTCAACCCAAACCCAGGCATGTATATACCGGTGATCACTTGTATGTGTTCTTTTTAAAAAAAAAAAAAACTGAACTCCGTTTCTTGTCCACTCCACCGTCTCGTCGCCAACGCTGATTCGTTTTGGGCATGTGCACACCGAGATGATCGAGCCGACGTCGTCCCTTGTGGGCGTAGCTAGCCTTGGGCGGCTGGGGCCATCTCCCGAGTCCGACGATGCGAAGCAACAACTGCATCCTACTATATGCTCTAACTTTTGCAAAATTCAAAGGATGAGACTACAGGATGACTATTTGAATGCCTCATTAGATGATTCAGTTATTGTAATTGTTTTCTTTGCCAACAGACAAGCGGAATGGCAGAACCGGCTCCAAACGCTAGTTATCACTGGTGATTCGTAACTGAAACGATTAAGCATTTATCTAGATACAAACGCAAAACGGTCAGAAGGTAGTTTCACATTGATTTTCCTTCTGTTCCTTCCTAGTCCTGTTTAATATTTTTCAAGTAATTTTGTTTCTAATGCAAGAACTTAAATATGGATTCTAATTAAGTTGTTCTTTGTCCCAAAAAAAATCCACAATGTTTTCAAACATATTCTAATTTCTAAGATTTTTTTTAGAAAAAATGTTGCTATGAATCTGAATCTAGTACCATTGCCAAACGGTTTTATAGACTGATTCTGATACATCATTCAAAATGCTTATTCAGGGAATCTAGATCTAAACATTTGTATGAAAATATGGGTCCCTACCAAACACATCCTTAATCTTGGAAGGGAGTGCTACCACTAAGAAGATCCAGAGAGCATAGAATGAAGATTGCATAGCTCAAACATGTATGCAATAGACTTGACATTGTACAAGTGCTTTATTCTGAGAATCCTAGTTTTGCTTTATTTCACTCTAATTGCTATAAATAACTTTTATATTGTCAGCTTTAGATATCTTATGTTTAGACTTTATTAGATCATTTATTATCTTAATCTCACGGTTATTTTTATTTTACTTTTTCATTTACATCACTTGTCCCAACTCTTAAGACATTGGTACCAAAAGCACATTTGCACGTTTAACTCCCAACATCGCTCAAATTTGGTGAAATTAGTTTTGTATACCATGCTCTTCTTAGAGAGCAATTGAAGGGTGGTTTGTGCAAGTACACCAACATATGGTTTCACACCTCTTATGGTCATGTGCCTAAATACGGGCCACCATGACGAGCCAAGTGGCCCGAGCGATGCTCAATGTTGTGCACTGGCTAGCCACGCCCTCACCTAGGCGCAAGCCTGAGCGCCTTGAGGAGGTGGTCGCCACATCCCCCCTTTGAGGTCCCACCCATCAAGAAGGAGTTCAGATTAGAAGTATAATAAAGGGTTGTAAGCAAGCTGAATGCTACTCCCTCCGTCCCGCGAAAGAATGCTATCGGGAAGCCCAACACGCAAACCAATGCAACATTGAAATTACCAAAATAACCCTAGGAATTGATTTAGTAACATTTTATAATCATCGGAAGCAAACAAAATCTAGCAGGGGCAACTCCAGTACCAGTACACGTGTTACAGCACCAAACAATGGGAAAGTTTTGGAGGACTTTAGATATAGCCATTACACGTGTCTTAAAGACAGCTTGCCCACCGAGTTTCTGGATTAGAATCACACGTGCCAAATACAAAATTTGAATCACCCAATCAGGTGATTTTCCACCTGTGGCATTCCATCATATAACTGCAGGCACACGAGATGACGAGACCATCCACTCCACACGAGACCATCCACTCCATCAGCCTGGAAGCCATTTCCATCATCATCGATGCCCATAGATCTAAACACTCTTCCACATCCTCCTGGAGACCTACCTGATCTCAATGAACAGCCTCCACATGAGCAAGAAGATGAAATCATGAGTCTCCAGCAAGATCAACTTTATGAAGATGAAGCTCATCTCCAAGATCAACATGGAGAGCTCTTATCTGATCTCAATGAACAACCTGCGTATGAGCAAGAAGATGACATTGCTCATCTCCAGGAAGATCAACTCTATGAAGATGAAGCCCGTAACCAAGGTCAGCCCCAACATCTTCATCATAATGAACGCCTTGGTTTGCCTTCCATCAATCTCAACGTTGATGCTTCTGAGGGAGAACAAGAACACCATGAAGGTAATTTCTCTTCATTGAATCTGGACAACAGTAAGAACAACTCAGTTTGAATTACCTATTTACAACTCGAATCAGTACAAAATAAATATTGTGCCTCACCTCATTGCAGTAATTGGAGTAGACGAAGAGTGTTGAGCGGTAGAGGATAGGAGTGGATGAGGAGAGGACGCCTGCACGTGAGGATTCTTCGATGAATTGTGTGGCCATAACGAGTGGAGGTGAGAAAACGGCTTTGGGTGGATTTTTCTTTTTCCTTTTTCTTTTTGGATGAAGTCAAGTGAGCTAGAATGTAGGGTCACTAACGGGTAAGTTAAGAGAGCTAGTCGATACAGCAATTAGGAGGCGCGTAAATATTCTATGTGTTCAGGAGACTAAATAGAAGGGCCAAAAGGCGAAGGAGGTGGAGGATACTGGCTACAAACTTTGGTATACAGGGACAACATCGGGTAGAAATGGTGTAGGCATCTTGATCGATAGGAGCTTTAAGGATGGAGTAGTTGAGGTGCAGAGGCAAGGCGACCGGATTATCCTAGTCCGGTTGGTAGTTAGAGATTTGGCTCTCAATGTGATCAGTGCCTATGTCCCACAGGTAGGTCTTTGCGAGAGCACCAAGAGGCAGTTTTAGAAAGATCTCGATAGCATGGTTAGTACTGTGCCTATCAACGAGAAACTCTTCATAGGAGGAGACCTCAAGGGCCATGTGGGTGCGACGAATGCAGGTTTTGAGCGGGTGCATAGGGGTTTCGGGTATGGTAGTATAAATCAAGAGGGGGAGGATGTTTTGAACTTCGCGTTGGCCTACGATTTGTTAATAGTGAACACCGTGTTTAAGAAGAGGGAATCTCATCTAGTGACCTTTCATAGCGGACAACACCTGAGCCAGATCGACTTTATCCTTGCAAGGAGGGGGGATAGACGTGCTTGCTTAGACTATAAGGTGTTACCTGAGGAGTGTGTTGTCCCCCAACACAATCTTGTAGTGGCGAATTTTTATTTTCGGGTACGTGTCCACCGGGACAATCGGGCCAAGATTGCGAGAACAAAATGGTGGAAGCTTAGGGGGGAAGCAGTGCAAACTTTTAAGAAAAGGATGCTAGATGAGGGGCCGTGGGAAGAAGAAGATACAGAGGGCATGTGGCTAAAGATGGCCACATGTGTTCAGAAGGTGGCTTCGGATGTGTTTGGAGTATGGGAGGCAAACGGGAAGCGAAAGACACCTGGTGGTGAAATGACGAGGTGCAAAGGGCTATTAGGGAGAAGAAGGAGTGGTTCAAGCGCATCCATCATGACAAGAGTGCAGCCAATATTGAGTGCTATAAAATAGCAAAGAGGGCTGCAAAACGAGCGGTGAGTGTAGCAAAAGGTCAGGCGTATGATGACCTTTATCAGTGGCTAGGCACGAAGGAAGGGGAGAAGGACATTTATAGGATGGATAGGATCCGAGAGAGGAGGACGAGGGACATGAACCAAATCAAATGCATCAAGGATGGGACGGATCGACTTTTGATGAGAGATGAAGAGATCAAGGACAGGTGGAGAGAGTACTTTGACAAGTTGTTTAATGGGGAGAATGAGGGTCCTACCTTGGAGTTGGATGACTCATTTGACGATACCAACAGACGTTTCGTGAGGAGATTTCAGGAGGCAGAGATCGGGGAGGCTTTGAAGAGGATGAAGGGAGGTAAAGCGATGGGCCCAGACGGTATCCCCATTGAGGTGTGGAGATGCCTAGGTGCCAGAGCGATAGTATGGTTAACTAAGCTTTCTAACCTCATTTTTCGGTCAAACAAGATGCCTGAAGAATGGAGAAGAAGTATATTAGTATCGATCTTCAAGAACAAGGGAGATGTTTAAAGTTGTACTAATTATCGTAGGATTAAGTTGATGAGCCATACGATGAAGCTCTGGGAGAGGGTTATCGAGCATCGCCTAAGAAGAGTGACAAGTGTGACCCAAAACCAACTTGGGTTTATGCCCGGTAGGTCGACCATGGAGGCGATTTTCTTGTTATGACAGTTGATGGAGAGATATAGGGAGCAGAAGAAGGACTTGCACATGGTTTTTATTGACCTCGAGAAGGCATATGACAAGTACCGAGAAATGTCATGTGGTGGGCCTTGGAAAAGCACAAAGTCCCAACTAAGTACATCACCCTTATCAAGGATATGTACAGGGATGTGGTGACGTGTGTTCGAACATGTGATGACGACACCAGTGATTTTTCAATTAAAATAGGAGTACATCAAGGGTCAGCATTGAGCCCTTATTTATTTGCTCTGGTGATGGATGAGGTCACAAGGGACATACAAGGTGATATCCCTTGGTGTATGCTCTTTGCTGATGATGTGTTGCTAGTGGATGAGACTAGGGCAGGGGTTAATAGGAAGTCAGAACTATGGAGGCACACGTTAGAGTCAAAAGGGTTTAGACTTAGTAGGACCAAGACCGAGTATATGAGGTGCGATTTCAGCACGACTAGGAATGAGGAGGGAGTCGTTAGGCTCGATGGGCAAGTGGTGACCAAGAAGGATACTTTTTGGTATTTAGGATCGATGCTACAAAAGGATGGCGACATTGATGAAGATGTTAGGCATAGAATTTCAGCCGGTTGGTTGAAATGACGTCAAGCTTCAGGCGTCCTCTGCGACAGAAGGGTGCTTCAGAAGTTAAAAGGTAAGTTTTATAGGACAGCGATTCGTTCGGCGATGTTATACGGTGCTAAATGTTGGCCTACAAAAAGGCGACATATCCAGCAATTGAGTGTAGCAGAGATGCGTATGGTACAATGGTGTTGTGGGCACACAAGGAGGGATAGAGTCCGGAACGACGATATTCGGGATAGGGTTGGGGTGGCACCAATTGAGAAAAAATTGATTCAACACCGGTTGAGATGGTTTGGCCATGTCCAACGGAGGGCTCCTGAGGCGCCGGTGCGTAGTGGGGTTCTAAAGTGGGTCGATAATGTAAAGAGGGGTAGAGGTCGACCTAAACTGACTTGTAACAAGTCGGTTAAGAGAGACCTTAAAGAGTGAAATATCCCTAAGGATTTAGCTATGGATAGGAGCGTTTGGAGACTAGCAATTAACGTGCCTGAACCGTAATCTTTTTTCTTGTACCATTTATGTGTTCTTTGTTTTTATGCCTCTTTTGGGTTTCATCTCTAGCCTACCCCAACTTGTTTGGGACAAAAGGCTATGTTGTTGTTATTGTTGTTGTTGTCAAGTGAGCTGGCATAAGCTGTACTCCGTCATACCGACTCCAGGCCTATCCAATTAAGCTCCTTTAGTATTTTCTCATGGGAAAATTTTTTGAACCTGTGGATCGCATTCTTTCGCGGGACGGAGGGAGTAATATGGAGTAAAAAGGGAAGGAGAGAAAAAAAGCGGGATATAAGGTTACAACCGACTTGAACACAAGAACCATAAAAGCCTATAAGAGTGTTAAGTGAATCATTTATTAACTATGAAGATATAATTACCGTATGGTGGGCTGATAAGTAGGCTACAAGGATTCATACATCCAACAACCGAAAGTATTGCTCTTAAGTGAAGAATTAGTATAGATTTTAGATACATTTGGAAGAAGATAAATTTTATTTAGAAAACAAGTTTGCTTTTGTTTGGAAAGAAGATTCGGAGTCTATGACCATTGGACTCATCGGGGAAGGCAGAGTTACATTTGTTTGGACGAGTATTGGTCTTTTATCTTGCCTTAACTTTGGGAAAACATTTTTGTCTTGTATCTTCTGGCTCACTCCCACGGTCTAAACTTTCTAGATTGTAATATTTGCCACACAGACGAAAGAAAAAAAATGCGTGAACAGTGAGTAGCTTCCTATAATCCTGTCTCAAGTCTCGTCCTAGGGCCCAGGGCCAGACCAGCACCATCAATTATCCAAACAGTGGTGCAAATTAATGCAACCGAGGGAAGATCATCGCCAGACACACCGGTTGCGTGACCGCCTCCGCTCCCGCTGAACGCCGTGAACCGATGCACGTACAGTATGCCGTAAACTGTGTCCACCCACTGAGACATGGCGCCATGCATCTGAACGGCCGTTGCATGCTTTACCAAAGTCCAAAAAAAAAGAAAAAGGTGGAAAGGGATACACGACGCGAGGAGGCCGCTTCGCGTCGTGAACGGAATTGGCCTAACGAGAAGTGATCATGCTCCCTCTCGGTCCATGACTAATATGTACAGCATGGCCATGTTTGAATGTACCAACTAAATGTTTGCTAGCTAATTTTAGCTTTGGTGCATCCAAACATCCTCGCTAACCCATTTCTCTTCATCCAGGTTCGGGAGCTTTGCTTTGCATTCCTAGATCCTAGCATTATTACAAATTTATTTATAGTGCATTTATATGGGACAGATCATCTACTGCTGCAGATACGTCGAGTTGCGTCTTAATCATAATGATCTTAATCATAATGATCTCATGGCAGTATCACGATTTTGACGTTCTGCTTTGGTTTTAAACCAAAACTAGTACTGTACTAGTTTGCAGTTTGTCTCCACTCTTGTAAATGCACAATTCAATGCTACAATGTCTTTAGGGGGACGCCATTTATATGTTTTTCGAGACCAAGAATCCCATTGCATCACAAGGCGACATTACTGCTGCGGTGAGCAAGGACGCCCCCACAACATGGCAGCAATTGGGTGTAGTGTTGGATGAGGAGTGGCACCTTTCTTACCCATATGTGTTGAGTTATGGAAACGAGGTAAATCTTTTATTCACGTATTGGACAAAATTGTGCATTATCGATCATTTTACAAAGAAACGCCTGCTCTAACGATTTCCCTATCTATCTGTTTTTCCTTTCCTTTGCCTTAAACTTACATGATGCCTGAAAGCAGCAAGAGAGGAAACCTTAAGTTATATCGCGCCGTGGACTTTCGCCTTAGGTGGGAATTAGAAAAGGTCCTTCTGGAGAGGCCACTTGTAGATTCGGTCATCATACATTTCAAGGGATCCTATTGGCTCCTTGGATCAGACTTAAGTTCTTATGGCACTCTTCGCCAAAAAAAGAAAAGGTTCTTATAGCGCAAAACAGACAGGTGAACTCTATATTTTGTACAGCAGTTCTCCTCTTGGTCCTTGGAATCCACACAAGCAGAACCCGATTCATAATACAGGCAACAGGCCGACTGCCAGAAATGGAGGCAGGCCATTCATTTACAATGACAATCTTTATCGCATAGGCAAAGACTGTGGTGGTGGATCTGGAAACCTCCAAGTATTCAAGGTTGAAGCCCTGACATCAGATCAGTACAAGGAAGTCGCAGTCCCATTTGTCCTTGACAAACCCCTCAAGGATCGAAATGCATGGAATGCTGCAAGGTACCATCACCTTGATGTCCAGCATCTTCCACTAAGTCAACATTTGGATTGGGGTAATGGTCTAATGGATGGTGACAGAGTGCTCTCAGGTGACTCAATTCAACGTCGGACCGTATGATGTATGTTTTATGGTGCTGCTTGAATTTTGGTTCTTCTACTTGGTGGGCTTATTGACGCAATCAAGTGCGCCTTACCACTTAGATGGTATTTACCACATAATGAGAAACTGAGTGACACCTTTGATATAGAGAAGCAGGTATTGCTGTGCGCCTTACCACTTAGATGGTATTTACCACATAATGAGAAACTGAGTGACACCTTTGATATAGAGAAGCAGGTATTGCTGTGCCATAAATTTAGTTGGCTTATCTGCAATATGAACAGGTTGGGATCACTTATTGTGGGGAAAATTTATTACAGAGCTTGGAAAGACCGAGTTTATATAGCTTTTATAAGGGATACCCTTTTATAATATTGGTCTTAGTAGTCCTAACTATTTTGGGGACTAACTACATCTTTGGTGGCAATGGTGCAGAAGAGCCATGACCTATTAGGGGTAAGTACTCACAGTTCACATTGTTGACCATGACCTATGACATCCAATTTTGAAATTTGAAGATGTTTGTGGAACATTACTCTAAATGTGCATCAGTGAGGGGGGTTGTAGTGGCCTGGAACAAAGGTCGAGCCCCAGTGCAAGGTGAATTGAAGTCTATGGTGCCTGTTAGGATCAGAGTTGAAAACAAGAATACTCTGAACAACAGATTCAAAATAGACAACGAAATGGAGCTGTTATGGAGCTTGATGATAATATCATGATGACATGTGATGACTTAGAGCGGTGGGTTCAAGGTATGGAGGGAGCACCCTGATAGGGCTGGCCTCTAGAATACCGCAATGAGAGGTATGTTCGGCAACAACGAGGTTATAACATCATACTAACTGGAGCAGCATTTATGGATCATGAACTAGCCTTTAAGAGGTACTGGAGCAAAGAGCCTGAGATAGGAAGGCTGGTTGTTGATAGCTTCTTTAATTGTGAGGATCTTCTGCTAAGTTTCTCATTTGCGAATGCAAGCTTGGCAAGCACAAAGGAGTATATAAAACCAGCTTTGGCAATTGGCTAATTGATGTCTAAGTTCTCAGCAGTAGCCATCATCCGAAACACGCAGACACATTACCATGTTAGGAGCAAATGCCTTGCTATGTTTTTAGGATTCTTTGGTAATTTGACTTCCAAGAGGTCTTTTAACAGCCGGGTGATGGCTGGGATGTATAGTGACATAGATAACTGGGTAGCCTTTTCTTGATTCCTAAAATGTCTGCTTAGTTTATAAGGTAGTCAGGTGAATGTTGGACTAGTGCAGTGTCATTCATGTAACTAATAACTGTCGTCAGTTTGGCGTATTAGTTTAGCACATATCCACTAAGTTTTTCAAGGACTCTTTTTGTGTGTCATGTCCTTGCACTTACATTCCATTACTGAATGCTTCTGAATTTTAGCCTTTATCAGTTGTTAGTCGGAGTTGTACTGAGTCTGGGTCACCAAATCTGTAACTATGGGTTCTGCCTATGCAACTGCCACTCTGTTCTTGAACAAATGGTTTTATCTTCTTTCAGACAACCAGAGGTTATCATAAACTATTCCTGGCTATTTTAGGTTGCACAATTACATTACAGGATTGATTCTACCAGAAGAAAAAAGAATTGTCAAAAATCTGCTGTGTACAATTTGTCAGACTTCATTCGATGGGAGAATGGTATGTACATATTTGTATCCTCTGCATTTTGATGAGCACATAGTATCAGGAAAGTCTTCTTTCTTCTTTAACCAAGACAGGAGACCACAAACCTTCATTTTCGAAACTTTCTCACAAATGCAGGCAATGTGATTTATGGTGCATGATTAAATAATTAATCTAGCCAAAGGATGCTTAGCCTAGTTGTCAAGACATTCCGGCGGCACCCCTCAGGTCCTGAGTTCGAACCCCGGTGGGGGAGAATTTTAGGCTGAGGGTAAAAAAACCCTCTCGCTGGTCCCGTATGCCAAAGCGCCAGTGGTGACGGCCCGTTTCCAGCTTGTGGTAACGGAAACCCAGGCAACGGCGACCCGTCCTTCGGGTAACGGTGTCCCGGCTTGTGGACCGGCCCGGGTGACGGTCCCCACGGTGTCTGTCCCTGGTGTCGGGGCGGAGCCAGGGTTCGGGGGTTTTCTCGGTCGGGGAGCTGAGAAGTTTCTTCTTAAGTGAAAACCGTGGGGGCAGTCTTTTCACCATCGGCCGGGTTTTTTTTTAAATAATTAATCTAATCGCTTCCACAAGAATTCATAGAGTAAAGCTGCTTTAGTCAAAACTTCAAGTTCTTCAGGTAAATTACTACCTCTTGCTGCAAAAATATCGTGGCATAAGGGTTAATGTTCTATTTTCTATGCACTACGCTTTATGTTCATTCAGAAAGCCGTTTATGAGGTCCAATTTGCTTACAATCAAGCAAAGGATGATGCAGTCTGCAGCTCCAGGGAAAAGCCTGTACCAAAGTTGTAAATTGTGAAACTTTGGGCCATCGATAAACAAGACAGCTGCAAGACAGAAATTATTAGCAGCGAACAGAATAAGAGTTCTGTGAGGAGGAGATGAAGTACAGACAGCTGGGTGCCTGGGTGGGGCAACACAACCAGATGAAATATTTGTCTTGGGAGTTTGACCTGGAGAATTTGAGGCACCCGTGATGGCCATGAATGCTATGCAGGCTGAAAGACTGCGGCTCTTGCTAATCAACGAGGCCCAAACAACGAGAGGGCTAACACACCTAAAGCCGCACAACAAATCTGGGAGACGAACATATTATATTTCTGCGAGTTGTTACCACCCGTGTTAGTATTGATTATCATTGATGAAGTAGGAGAACTTTTTGATTCGCAGCTACAAGTTTGTAGAATCATTGATTCGCCATTAGAGTAGCTACAAGTTTGTACAGTCATAAATCGTTAGTGTGTTAGGGCATGTTCAGCCCACATACATGTGCTCTTGAGTTCTTAGAATAAACAACACGGACACAACAGGCCCAGCCCACAGACAAGACTCATCTATTTAAGTGTCTGCAAGTGGTTTAATGCTTATATGTAGCCATGATCAATCATGAATCTCATTTTAGTATACCATTGTGTTGCTATTTGATACAACCTAATTTCACCCGCAAGCAAACAAAGACCCTCCCTGGCATTCTTTTTCGACTGAACATTCAGCTCGCTACTAGGCATTGAACAGAATCTACGAGCTTTATAAATGACCGATATTGAACAGCTATACCATGTGTTCATTGAAGCTACCAGCGTGTATTACATCATGAATGAAAGTTGGAAACAAATAAAAGAATATACATTACTTCCGAGACTTATTCACAACAACAGAATTCAGACACATTCAGAGACTGATTGAAAATTGCACACTGACATTCAGTTTTCAGATAAACTAAGCTTTATAAGTTTCCAGACACCGATAGTTCAAGAATATACCATCTTTGCTTTGAATGCTTCCTGATGGTGCACCATTCAGTCTACCATTCAGTGATATATGAATTAGCACAATGGTCATAAACCTACAATGTTTTCAAGAACTCAAATACCTACTACTGTCAGTGTATCATTCAGTGATATGTGACGAACACTCACCTACTGTACAGACTGACAATACTAACTGAATCAACAAAATTTGAAGAACTCTAATATCTCAGAACCTGGAGCTCTTAGTTTCAGCAAAGTGAAGGCTGACATCTACAGCATCAGTTGATGTCCATACAAAGGAGGGATCATCAGGAGGGGTGGAGATCAATCAGCCGGCCAGATCCACAATGGATGAATCATCCTCCCCAGCAGTGCCATACCATGGAAGAAGCCGGGCAGCGCCGAACCCGTGGCCCTCCGACCGAAGGGGATGGATATGCCGCAGTAGCAGCCGCTCTGACCAATGGAGATAGGCAGCAGCAGCGCCGTTGCCGTGACCAAATGGGTTCCGTGGTGCCCCCCGGCGCCGTTGCCGCGGCCAGCGGTGATGCCCGCCGCCGCCGCCATTCTCGAGGCCTTCCTAACCGCCGCGTCGTTGGGTACCGCCGCAGCTTCTGAGCCACCGGGCTCCGCCGTAGCAGCCGCGCCGCTGTCCTCTGCTCTCGTCTGTATATGCCCTTAGTCATCGTGGGCTGTACATGCCCTTAGTATTGATTTGATTATCATAGGTTGTAGATTTCAATAGGTTTTGATTCGCTGTAAGCATGTCGCTACATACAGGTTTCTACAATCTCGAATCATTTCAAAATGGAAGAAGTTTTTTTTTGGGCGAAAAATGGAAGAAGGTAACTGTAAACTTGCCACAACGGTATTTTATTGTTTTGAAAACATCAGAAAAGTCAGTAAACATTTAAATTTGTGCTTACATTGGAATGACTTGGAGCTGAGTTCATGAGCAAAAAAATTTTCTTGGATCTGGCGACAAATGATGAAGCCCTTGTTGCTAAGTTCCTAGTGCTACGCTACTAATATCAGCTACATGCTTTTCTATCTTCAAAAATATTAGCTATATTTTTAACTGTATATTTTGTTTCTGCAACTACGGAGGTCTCGATGCTTTGCTTTTCGACCTCTCATATTTTTGCCTTTTCTCGTTTAAATTCAGTTACACTTAAGTCAACCATGGTTAACAAGATATACGCCTAAGTGGTTGTTTGTGGACCATCCTAATATTTTCTTTCAGTAAACTTAGAGAATTCAGAGGAACATTTCGATAAGGAATATGTGAGAAAAGTTTCTGAGGCGAATTTGCCTATATCTATCATCATACTAAACACTGGGAAACTGAAAATACATTTTTCTGAAAATAAAAGGATGATGTGTGATCTTTTTTCATCGCCTATTGATACTTTCATGCGGATTTGGGTCCCGAATCTTCACCAATCCATGGATCACAGGATCGCTGACAAAGTTTGCAGTCCCATGTCGTCCATGTGGCCACCGCTCACAGACAAACCTCCACGCCCAACACATCGCCGGTGCAACTGTGCAAGCAGCATACGTGAAGACTTTGGTACTTGCCGTGGAGAGCAGTATTGAAATCCAGTTCGTCCGTCTCCTCGGAAAACCAATGTGCCCAAGGACACGCAAGAGGTACGGCCAAGCGACTAAGTCGAAAGCTTTTGTAATATCGACTTTGATGAGCACGGAGGGGCACCTCTTACTATGAAGCTAATGGCAAGCCAACTGAACAGCTCTGAAATTATCATGAATCGAGCGACCTCTTATAAATGCACTCTGGTTGGGTGCGACGATCTGGTCCAACCTCGGTGCCAAGCTACGTGCAAGGCATTTGGCAAACAGCTTGCTGAAACTGTGAATTAAGCTTATGGGCCGGTAGTCTTTAAGAGTTGTTGGCGCATTATTCTTCCGCAGCAGTACCATGAACGCCCCGTTGATGTAGCTAAAGCTTCTAGCGTCCAGTGACCACAAGGCGTTGAAAGCATTGACGATGTCCTGCTTGATTACCTCCCATGACACCCGGTAGAACGCACCAGAGAAAACATCCGGTCCCGGCGCCCTATCCAGCGGCATGTCCTTGATAGCTTCCCAGATCTCCGACTCGGAGAAGCAGGAGTCAATACCGGAGAGGTCCAGCCTCGGCAACAGGTCATCCAATAGCAGTTCATGCCTCCTCACAAACGGCTTGCCCAGAATGTTGTCATAGTACTCATATACCAAGTTTTGCTTAGCCTCATCGTCAGAGAACCATCGGCCATCATGCTGAAAGCCGGCTATATGATTCTTGCGACTGCGATGACACGCCATCAGGTGAAAAAATTTTGTATTCGCGTCACCTTCTTCCAGGAACCTGATACGCGACCGGTGCCGAGCTAATGTTCTGGCCAGCGACGCTAGGCCCAGAGTCTTCCGCTTTAAACCAGCACGAAGTTCCAACTCGTCCTCAATTAGGGATCTCTCCTCTTGGGTCAAATCTAGCTGGGCGATTAGCTCTCTCGTCTCGAAGAGCTGTGCCCGGATGCAGCCGACGTTTTTAGCGTTCCAACTTTGCAAGGCCCTAGCTGTGGCCCGAAGTTTGTGGTCGAGCAGACGACAAGCGTCGACTTCAGGCACCGCGCACGACCAAGCCTGTTGCACCGTTTCATGGTAGCCATTAAGCCTGACCCAAAACGGCTCAAACCTGAACCGAGGCACAGCCCATGGATCAGTTCGCAGTTGTAGCAAAAGCGGCACATGGTCAGACGAGTCGGACGACAACGTCCGTAGGTGGTGAGTGCTGAACCGTTCAAACCACTGCACGTTCGCGAATGCTCTGTCAATGCGTTCCATGGTGGGCCTGCGACGCTCGTTGCTCCAGGTGAACAACCGACCATGTAAATACAGCTCGTCAACGCACATAGCATCAATGACACGACGGAAACGGCGCATGGAACGCAGGTTTAACCTATCATTGTTTTTGTCCGCCGCTTGGTATATCTGGTTGAAGTCACCGCAAATCAAAAGCGGTCCGACGGAGGCAGCGGCAATGTCGCGCAGCTCATTGAGGAACGTCTGTTTCCGATCTTCTACGACAGGTCCATAGACCAGGGCCAGCGACCAAGTCCCCGCGTCCTGGGTAGCGGACTGGATCACCAACGTGATCGAGAAAGCACGACAGACGCGGCTGGAGACCAACCAGGCATTAGAACGCCACAAGAGCACGACGCCCCCCCGACGCCCCAACAGCAGGCAAACACACATAATCAACCATCATTCCCATTAGATCAGTGGCCATGGCGGCCGTTAGAACAGCAAGTTTAGTCTCAACGAGACACGCGACAGTGGCCTTTTCCTGCGCCACAAATTCTCTAACAGCATCACGACGAGCTCGCGAATTTAATCCGCGGACGTTCCACATGAAAATGTTTTGTGCTAACATGGGACAACAACATAAGCGACTGAATAAGCACGAGCTCAGACCACCGGAGTGATCCCAGCAACCTGTTGGCCGTGGCCTAAGTAGTAGGTCTCCATCGCCGCTCTTGTAGAAGCAGAAAGCGGCAAGGCGAATGCCGTGTGAAACTCTTCAAACGACGCCGTATCCTGCTCCTGCGTGTCGACCTCAATTCCCAGCTTCCTCATCATAACCTTGCGCGCCTGGGCCTCCGGCTTAGGTTCCCTGCGTTTGCTCTTCGCCGCCAGTCGTGCGCTTCGCTTCGGCACGAGCTCTGCATCATCCAGCACCCGACGGCGCGCACGAGTCACACGCAGCTGCGGTGTGGAGAGCAGCGGCTCCTGCAATGGTGCTCTAAACCTACTAATGAATGCTTCAACAGGTACCTGTTCAGCCGCATCACGACCAGGCAAGAACAAGCTGGTCCTGGGAGTACAAGGCTTCTCTGTTGTCGAAGAAGGGAGACTAATTTGGAGCTCAAGACTTAGCTCCATTCAATGAGAAATCTCTGAAGCATTCAATAGTATCCAGTAGTTGCAGAATCATTTTGCGGTTCTCAATTAGTTTTGCCAAAGAAGGTGAGCTGGCTTTCCAAGTCTTCATATGCTTCCTCAAGTTTTTGTATTTGGCATTTATAGCCTTCAGATGGTTCATGATGGAAGCAAGCATACTGAAGAAGCAAGCAAACATAAAGCAGAGATCAAAATTGCCCCTCAAAATGGACATTGTAACCTGATCTCGCTGAATATTCTCAAGATG
Organism: Bothriochloa decipiens; assembly: GCA_023333625.1. NCBI lineage: Eukaryota > Viridiplantae > Streptophyta > Magnoliopsida > Poales > Poaceae > Bothriochloa > Bothriochloa decipiens. Next base: position 25,758,694 of record CM041628.1, read on the forward strand.
GTTCCAGTGTCCATGTGATGCAATCATTTTCTGGATCATGGACCACAGTCCGAAAAATTCTAGCAAGAGTCCCCGGATAGGTTGTAAGCTATATCTTTAATCAAGCTCCATTTCTCATTGTGGAATAGTAGTTAGAATTCCTGGCTTCATATTATTTTGCTTCAAATCAAAGGACAATGAACCAAGCTACACATTACTTAAGTAATTTGTAATTTTGTATCATCTTCAACTGTTATTAATTGAAGAGCTATGGGCTCATCAGGATAAAGATTAGAGGAGCAATTAAACAACTTTCCTTGTTGCACACAACACCAATCGACCTTGAATTTCAACCACTGCGATACCATAATAGCAAGGGCAAGACATGAATCACGTAAAAGATACATACAATCCTTCATACACTGCATGCAGTCCTTTACACAATCTAGTCTCTAGCTGCTTTGAACGGCCGGTCATTTATTGTATTCATGACAAAAATGCATACAATCTACTCGATAACAAACTCGCACACACACTCCTTGTTTCTAACTACCCAGATCACTAGATCTCTGGTGATAAGATGAGAGTCCATATATTTGTGTTCATTTATTCAGTATGCTTGGCAAATATTAATAACATGTCAAAATCACACACTCGTTGTTCTTAACTACTCACTGGACCTCTAGTGATAAAGATGAGAGTCAATATATTTGTGCTCATTCATTCAGTATGCTTGGCAAACCTTAACAACACTTGTCAAACTCACACATACTTCTTATTCCTAACTAGTCAGATCACTACCTCTGGTGTTCATTCATTGAGTATGCTTAGCAAACCTTAGCAACACTTGCCACCAATTCTCTTTCATGAGGTATGAGATGAGTGAGTGCTACTTCGGCTAGACAGAGTCAAGGCGATCGCGGCGGCGACGACGACGACGACAAGCTCTCCGACAAGATGATGGACGGCAACAAGCAGCGCTCTGATCATGGCAGCAAGCATGCTGCGGCCGGCATCAAGCTCCTCTTCGTCAAGCAGGACAAGACGCGGTCGCTCTGGACGTCGTTCAAGCGCCGCGGGGCGGCTGCGAGCCCAAACTCGCTCATGGTATGGATCATCATCGCGGCGCACATCATCTCTCTCGTCCCACTAGTCCACTGTGGCTACATCACGGTCCACGTGACCACAGAGCTGTTTAAGCTCAATGAGCGTCCGCACGCCGAAATATTTGGCATAATCTACGGGATAGCCGCTGACGCTATGCCAAGGCTAGAGGTTCAGGGCCGTCGGTTCTTGGGCCCTAAGGATGTTCAGCCAACTTTGGGGGCCGACGGCTCTGGCCCGGGGAGGTGGATTGAGGTGCCTTTCCAGGGCGACAATGAAGATGATCGAGCGACGATTGCCTTAGCCGACTCCACATTGTATCTCCTAGCATTCAAGAACAACATAGGCTCACACGATGCGTAGTCCTGAATCCCGAGCTCGATGAGGAAGGTAAATTAGTATGGGACGAGTCATATCCCAGACTCATCGGTGGCGCCGATAAGCTGCACACGGTACCACTAGGGAAGAACTCAGATAAGGAAGCGACGCGGACGCTTGCCCACTATAGACATGGCGTCGACTCCCTGCCTGAGCTCAAGCAAGCCTTGGTTCGAAAGATGATTATGTATGCAGAAGCCTTAAGAGTCCGACAAGTCCTGCAAACATTTAGCGGCGACTTCTGGGAGACCGAGACGTACCTCAGCTCATCCAAAGAGCTAGTGAAACGTATTGTGAACTGGGGGAAAATATCGTACTTGGTGTGGCAGTCGGATAGTGAAGGAGGGGAATTGCTGAGGACCAGTGAACATAGAAAAATAGGAAGACAGTCTGGGATCTCAAATCTACGGGATGCACTTACTGCTTATATCCTCTTCAGGCGACCAAAGGTACTACGTATCAATGTTCCGCAAAATGAATAAGTCACATCATGATAAGTGTTACTGTCGAGTAGTACATTGTAGTCCTTTCTAATTTCTTTTTTTCATTAAGTTGTTATTCTGAGTATGAAGAGTAGCTGTTAGGTCTTATGGAGTCATCAACTCATGATGTATGGTAGCAAACTTTTATATATGGAATCATCGTTATGTTTCTCAGCACCATGTGTACTACGACTACTACGGTGTATACTGGACAAGAAATTATTTATTTATAGTGTAACAATGGTTTAGTGCCCGGGCTTTTCTATGCAATTGCGAAATTATCCCAATTATCTGCATCTCATCAGTTCCGGGCCTGCTGTGTGCTGCCCCGCCGTGTATCCGTATCACCCTACGCCGCCGGCGCTTCTTTCCTCCCTAGGCAGGCGTCGCATAGGAGCTGGCAAGTGCAAATACTCCCCTCCTGTGAAGGTCGAGCCAAAGAGGCCAATAGAACTATTATTAGGTGGGTATAAGATTGTGAAGAGCACCAACTGCAGAGAAACAGGCAGACAACAATATAACACACCACTAGCATAGATGAACTAATTCAAACTGCATACAATGTGTTTTAAGCAGCATTGCATACTCTGTTTTTTTTTTTCTTCTGAATTTTCGATTTCCTGTATGCGCCTTGGAAATTTGTTAGCGCCCGCTCAAGTGCAAACATTTTCTTTTAAGAAAAAATGATTTGTTGCAAGATCAAAGGCACAACGTGGCTCACCTCATTGGTTGCACAAACCAATGGGCGCGGTGAAGCGCGCCCCCCTTCCTAGTATTTATACAATACGTAATACATAGGGGGAAATGGGGAATAGAAATTACAAGATTAATCAGAACAAAGAAAGAAAGAATATGCATCGTGTGATTTTATAGTAATCTAGATTTAATTGAGATTAAAAGGTTGGTAGAAAAATAAAAAGTATGCACCGATGGATTTATCTAGATTTAAATACAAATTATGCCATATAAAATCCACATTTCAATAATTTTTCTCCGCGGTCTAGATGTTGTGTGATTCAAACAACGTTATGTCATTACACAAGAAGTGCCAATACCTGTTCGTAATCTAGCAATATTGCCATAGCAAGTATAAATTTGAAACTCTTCTTTTGTTTCAACAAAAATGTCTTCCTTCAAGAAAAAATAAAGAAAGGCTTCCAGATCAACGAAGTAGAAAAATTTGAATCAACAGCCATCGAACCATGACTGGAAGAATATTTTTGAGGTAATTCTATCGATTCCATAAGCCTTATTGTTTATAAACTAATTATTCTCTTAAAACTAATAATGTGTGTACCATCATCATGGCTGTTGTTGCTAATGCTAGCTAGCTCATGAGCATTTGGTTGTAACAAACGGATAATGTGTGTTCTTATTATTCATGCCATACATTTGCAGTTTCATTGTGGGTGACGGGTGGTGTTTCAAATTAAAAATTGTTTTTCTACTACTTCTATTCAATCTCTGCTAAAAATCACTTTAGACTAATTCTCATATGTTCACCTGCTCCCAACCCTTTTCCCCCACTAAAATTACTTAGAATCAAGCACTTGGAGCTAAAATCAAAGAGAGGAAAATCTAGTAAGCAAACTCTACTACTCCCTCCTTTTTAAATTATAGTTTATTTGATTTTTTTCTTAAATTTAATTTTTTTATAAATTTTTTTTAAAATAAGACGAATGGTTAAATTTAGGGATTAAAAAGTCAAATGGACTAAAGTTTGGAACAGAGTAAATACATCAAAAGTGGCGCTTTATAATAGAGGAGCAAGGAAACCTAGTGACGTTGATCTCTAATAAATAATAATAATCTCGTCGTTTATTATTCGAATATCCTACTACGTCCGTTGAAGCCTGTGTCGTCTCTCGTCCTGAAGATAATGTCAATTCATGGTAGTTATTAAGCGTAGCTGGCTAGCTGCTATAATAACGACGTTATGATTAGTGCGACCATCATGGCACTAGCTAGGCGGCACGGGCATGCACGATAGCTAGAGTCGCGTGTACGCGTCGTCGACTTGAGCAATTCGGGGGCCGGGCCGGTGTTGTTCAATACGCCGGAAGTATCCTAATACTAATTTGCTCATAGAAATTGCGTAATACACCGTACCTTTGCCCCGTTTGGTGCAGTAATTCTTTCCTCTTAGAAATAGGAGTAAACCTTATTTGTTTAGAACTGCTCCGGTACTCCTTCCGCTAAAAGTTGCACACATCTCAAAGCAATACCTAAATAATTAAATATTTTCTCAGTTTTATTCATTTGGTTTCCGCTAGGGCCCTTCTGGCCCCAGATCGTGTCCAGGGGTCCAGCCCAAACCTAGTCCGCCTGTAAATGTCCTCTGGGCCCCGATCTCTACCTGCGCCGCCGCACAATCGGAGAGATGAGTTCTCCACGGCAGCCAAGTTCCATGCACGGACTCTCCAGCACAAGTCGATCTCATCTCCATCTACGATGTCCCTTGTTCGGTGCCGTTCCCTACTTCCGTTTTGTGTAAAGGGAGGACAGGAGGTCAGCTGGCGCCGCCGCTCCATTCTGCGTGAGGTCTGCTGCCGCCTCGCCGCGTCCTGACTGCTGAGTCTTGACGATGGTCGTCAGTTTCCGCCTAAAAACTTACAAGCTTCAAGACACACCATATTGGGTTTGGGCTGGCCACAGGCTAGAATAGGCTTTGAAGGGCCAGGCCCAAACGGGACTTAGATGGGGTTTATATTAATAATTTAAAAATGACTAATTTATTAAATAGACCGCTTTGAGATGTGTGCTATTTTTAGAAAGAGGAGTACCGGAGCAGTTCTCAGTTTTATTTGTTCTGGCACTATTAAAGGTTCTCGTATACTCCGTATATAGCTACATTTTGGATAGACCTTGCTCCGTATGGCAATGTTTAATTTCCCATGAAGCGTAGCCCCATGTATTGTAGCAATGGATATGATCCTTATCCAGATACATGCACACGGGGACAGAAGATGCACCCCAAGCGACGTCTGTGGCGCCAAACGTGAATGAAATCGTTGAGCTTGGGGTACAACGGGCACACTGGCCGTCGCCTCCGCCTCTGGCACTTTTGCAAAAACCAGCCCGGTTTGCGACACAAAACGAGGAGAGAGAGCGAAGTCGCGGGAAAGAGTAAGCCGAAGGCAACTTCAAGGGAAGTTGGTCTCATAGCCACATGATCTTTGTTTGGAGATTCATGCACTGTATTTGCCAAAAAAAATAAATGTATGAATGTACCCCCATCAAAACATCCTCCTCTTTTGAACAACACCAAGGAGCTTCGGCCTCTACCTTCTTCCCTAACCCCGGCGAGCTCCTCTCCCCTCTCCTTCCCAAGTCCGGTGGGTATAGATGGGCCTGGTCGGTCGGCCCGGCGATGGGGAAGGAGGTCGGGTGGCTTAGGGTTCCCTGGCGGTGCCCGTGGCGGCCGGGCCAGACTTTGATGGAGCTCGTCGAACTTTGCCATGGCCGCATACTGTAGGGGACGAGGGGAGGGGGAGGGGGAGAGGAGAAGGTGGCGCCGCGGGAGAGCTAGGGTTTCACCGGAGCTCCGCGGCCGGCGGCCAGCCGCAGAGCTCCGGCGAAACCTTAGCTCGCCGACGGCGGGGGCGGTGGGCGCCGGGGCAGTGCGAGGTGGTGCAAGCGAGGGCGAGGGGCGGCGGCGGAAAGCTAGATCTGGACACGACGGGCTGCGAGGGAGGAGTCGAGGCTGTGGGAGGACGCCAGACGGGATCGAGGTGGGGCACGGCCGAGGGAGGAAGACAACGCTTGCGTTGCCGCTACGGATATGTGGGCGGAAGTGCGGAACTGATGTATACGAAAAGATACATCGTACCCACACCATCGGCACATATCTCAAAGATCCGAGATCTATGGCTACAAAACTACCGTCCCGGAAAGTACACTTCGCAAAAACCAGACTCACGAAGCCGCCGTTGTGAGACAATAGTATCGCTCGTGCTTCGAGGCGGACTTGATGGCTGGCTTCATGTCGTCGCTTGAGCTGACGCCGCAATGGATCTAGCTAGGGGAGGGGCGACGGCAGGGCATCGACGACAGAGCAGGGGACATTGGAGTTTTAAGACTATCCGCACACATGGAGCTCTATATTCATATTAGGGTGTAAAGAGGTTATCTTTAGGTACACCTCCAAACCTCTTTAGTTCAAATATTTATACTACTTTTCAAAAATTTTAGAGAAGTAGTATAAATACTTGAACTAAAGAGGTTTAGAGGTGCACCTAAATGTCACTCCTTTGCACCCCTAATTCATACTCCATACATCTTAGTCGTCAAGATTCTCTCCTCTATACCTAATTTTGTGAGTTATAATATTTTTTAGTTAGTTAAAATAGTGGGGTCCACTTATTAGATTCTTTTTCTCTCCCCTCTCGCGTTCTCTCTCTTTGTGTGCGTCCCCGCGTCAGAATAGCGTCTGCCCCTTATCGCGCTAGATTTAACGAAGATTCCACCATCCTCTTGCATAGCGTATCGATTTCCCGCTGCAGCGCTCCTGTTACTGCAGTACGCATTTACCCGACGCCGCTGCTTATAGTCTAAAAGGAAGCTACTGTTTCACTTTTTGATAAATATATATCCAGCAAATGGATACAAGTCGGAAAATTGTCAATATTATTTCATGATTTGATTAAGTTGGAAAATATATATCTTGAGGCAGTCATTGATTACTTAATTTTTTGTTGGTATGTTTCAGTTCACTGGCTAGAATTCATAACTGAATGTTCACTTAGTTCAACTATGAATATCTTCACTAACAGTCTCGTTTGCCTAAATTTGGAGGTGCAGAATTTTCTATAACGCAATGTAGTATTTCGTTTGTATTTGGTATCATGCATCACACGACGTATAGACGACACATGGTGGATGATCTGCTCTCTGCGGTGCCGCCTTGGGCGACTGACCGGCCGGCTCCTCCAAGAATTTCCCATGACGCGCAGGCGCAGCTGCAGACGCAAGCGCATACTTGCATCCATCCAAACTCAAGTCGGATGACTGACACGGCCTGACGGCCGTGCTGCGCATGCAACGCGACCCACCGACGACTCCGCCCGCATAATCCGGGATGGGGATCGTGGGATCCATGTCCTTCAGTGCAACAACGACCGGCGAAGTGCTCGCGAACGGCCGCGACGGCGACGGCTGGCCTGCCCATCCACTCCCAGTCCCAGCAGCCACAACCAGCCAGGTGCCGTCGCCGGCTTGCCGCCAACTCGTCAGCGGCACAAGTCTTCTCTTGTCCCGCTTTTTTCCTCGATCGGGGGCATATGATTTGTTGATTGGTTCGGCAAGGACACAGCGTCCGGCACCGGCAGCGTGGAGAGAAATCTGCCAACGACTGCAGCAACGAACAACGATGGGACGGACACGGACGGACGATGCGTGCTTGCGTGCGGCCTGGCTTGCAGGGTCTTGAAGCAACCCAGGCAGGGGCGGCTGGCACGTAGGGATCGACGGCGTTTCAGCCTCAGCCTCGCCCCAATTCACGTCGTTGCGCATCTCACGTATATTGTCGTATGTTAGGCGACGGCATCCTGCGGAAGTGAGGCCAGGAAAGATTGTTTAAAGAGACGAGCTATCGGATGCCTTCGATCTGGAACAGATCCTTCACAGCAAAACGCAAATTAAAACGGCGTGTACGTAGTACGTACGTATATGAATCTTTATTTGGATGGATAAGACTAATTCAAGTTGATGTGCCACCCTGTTTCAGTAAACTGCACTGGCTAACCAACCTAGCTAGCTAGAATCTTTTAATTAACCAGCCAGGTCCCGTTGCTTAGGTCCAAATCCTATCCTCCAATAAAGTCAATGCCAGCCTGCAGGGCTTGATAAGACAAACTACCTGTCAGAATTAATTCTTCCACTGAATATACTACGAATGCATTCATATTGTCTCAGTAAAACGAATCTTCGAGCCTGACCTGATTGGTCCATATCCAGTTACAGTAGGTCCCCCCATCAAGAGATATCATCACAAAAGTCAGAGGAGAGGCCTCGCCAGACGCCAGAAATCCTCCTGTCAATGTTTCTTCTTCCGGTGCACTGTTCTCCAGGCACTGTGCCTGCATGAATGCTTGACAGTATACTACTACTGCTACTGACGTGATATGATTTTCCATCTACCGGCAGGTCAACGTTGCTTACGATCCATCTGGCCTTGTGACCCAGATCCAGGAGGGCAGCGCACTATTAATCTCCTTCATCATAACAATAAGCCGCACGTTGTTGTCAGGTTAGGTCGATCCGTAACGACTAAAGCGCTGATGGATGATGAATAAACAACAAAGTCGAGCAGCATGGATCATCGACGCCACTACACCTAAAATGAAGGCCCCCTGGAGGATCCATCATGTGAAGGAGCCTTTGTGAATTATTAATAGTCAGTGACCAACCAAGTGGCCGGTCGATCAATGCAAACTGACAATGATGTTTGAACAATTTATTTGCTCAATTCTAGCTAAGTTAGCTAGCTTGCTCGGAGGAATCTCGAGAACCTTTGGCCACGCGATGGAGCGATGGAGCAAATAAAACAACAGCCCGTGCATCTCGTACGTTCTCTCTGTGCATTACAACACACTCCATTTCGCATAAAGTGAGACAGGTGTGGTTTGGTGTCGTGTGGATGCAAAAAGGATCAGATTCAATCAATCTTGCATTGAGCTGCACCGTTACAGTTGCCACAATGGCGCCAAAAATTCTTCAGCAAGAGCAACAACATCGAGTGGTTTAAAGACAAGCATGGACATACTATGTTGGTCTATGTAAATGAAAACCCACTTAGTACCCTGTTGTTACAGCAAAAGGTGCGTATGTCTCTGCATGAACTTTGCAGGACCGATCGGAGTTAGGCAAGACGTATTGGTGGACCCATAACTTTTCGAGAGAGACAGAAACTGTAAAGTGGAGGGAGAGGGTGCCCAAAGAGATACTACTCGTGGTGGCATCACTTTGCGTGTTTCCATGTGCCATGGAACCTATTAGCTCACTCGATCACTCGGCTCAATAATGCGTGTTGCCTGGCCCTGTCTCACGAACGCTCACTGGCCACAGGACAGTGGACACAGCCATGCTAACAACTTCTCGCTCCTTCGCACCGTCGCCGTCTGTCTGTCTCCCTGGACAAACAGTCTGCAACAACTCCCAATAAGCGACGACGATGAAGGATGAACGCATACCTAACACGCTCTGGCCCAATAATCATCCTCGCCAACTAGAGTTCACTCGGGTGTTTGGCGGGAAAGGTCAATGCCGCTGCTCCCTCTCGCTGTCGTTTTTTACCCCCCTTCCAATTCCTCACTCCTTCATGGTCCTCATTTCTCAACAGAGAGGACAGTCAGATCAGGAATTTCAGCTTTATATCTAAAAAAGATCAGGAATTTCAGGATTTGGTCTAGCTCCTGACTTAGTGTTTGTGTCATAAGTTTGACTCGATTTATAATAAAATACGTGTAATATTTATATCTTTAAATATATATTTTTTTTAAAAAACTAGATTTAAAAATTTAATTATCGATAATTATTTTTTAAAAAACGAGAACGACATTGATTTAAAGACGGAGCATATCCGAAACCATCCCATACCTCGTGCCGGCCAGAGAAATGCCTTTATAGACCATCAAGTAGGCAACGGGCAGCGACAGACCTTTAGGCTTTAGCTAGCAGTGAAGCGTAGTGTTTGGAAGGCCCTTTAGATGTCGAAATTTCTAGTCAAAAAATACTGTAGCATTTTGTTTGTATTTGATAAATATTGTTTAGTTATGGTCTAATTAGAATCAAAAAGATTCATCTCGTAATTTATAACTAATCTATGTAATTAGTTATTTATTTTATTAATATTTAATGCTCAGTATATACGACGTAATATTTAATATTGTGGAAAGAGAGTGAAATTTCTAGCTTTTTTGAGGCAACTAAACAAAACCGAAGAGAGAGAAAAGAACACGACAGGGATCGTTTGCATCGTCGTTTCGGAAGCTGAAGCCAGCGAACAGTTCCAAAGACCCTAGACGTCCTCGGGAGCGATCAGCGATGGCGACGGCCGGTGACGGTCGAGGACCACCACCACTAGCTCACTTGGGCACTCGATCGATCGCTTGCCCGCCAGGAATTGGAATTCGCCTTGCGTTGGACTCAAAGTTGGGGGACGAAGTTGAAGACGAAGACCTCAGCAGGGGCATGGATGTAATAAAAGATAATGTCAGGGGTAGTGAAGGAGTAGATGGGAAAATAAAATAAAGGTAAAAAGAAAAATCCCCAGCTGCTGGACCCCGTGACTGACTGCAACGCCACTGCTACTGCTGCTGCTGTGCTGCCTGGGTGCGGGTGTGGGATTGGGGAGGCCTTTTTATAAACTGGTAGGCAGGCACGATGCTCTTCTCATTACTGACAGGCGCCAGAGAGAGGCACCCACCACAAGGGGAAGTGGAAGAGGAAGGGAGGAGGCCCCGCTCGTGCTCGTCTCCCTCGTCGGGAGCGGGGGAAGGAGAAGGAAGCAGAGGAGGGGGAGAATGCGCGTGGGCTGGCGGGACGACGAGGAGGTGTCCCGGAAGCTCAAGAGCATGGACGTCGACAAGCTGGAGAACGGCGCCGCCGGCGAGGACAGCCCACACCCGCCGCGGCCCGCCGTCAAGTACCATGGCTGGAAGGCCATGCCCTTCATCATCGGTGCGTGCGCCGCCGCCAATTGCTATTGACCCTGCCTCTCTATCTCGCTTGCGTCGTGTACTCCTGGCAATGGTGGCGTGGCGGCAAGTGAAATTGAATTGCGGTACTGGTTGCAGGGAACGAGACGTTCGAGAAGCTGGGGACGCTGGGCACGTCGGCGAACCTGCTGGTGTACCTGACGCAGGTGTTCCACATGCGGAGCGTGGACGCGGCCACGCTGCTCAACGGGCTCAACGGCACCACCAGCCTCGCCCCCATCATCGGCGCCTTCCTCTCCGACGCCTACCTCGGTCGCTACCTCGCGCTCGCCATCGCCTCCGTTGCATCCCTCATCGTAAGCAGCACCCCTCCTGTTATTACTACCTTAATTCATTCGTGACGTCCGTTCGTCCATCCGTCCTTGCCGCCAGGCCGGCCGGCGGCGGGTCGGATTCGGCGGTGGGTGGGTGGGTGGGTGGATCGAATTCGGTTCGGCGGGCAGGGTGGTTGACGGGTTGTTCCTTTGTTACGGTCACCAGATTCAGCTTTTGCGCCGCGGTTAGCCACGGCGCTCATGATTAGCGCCGCGCTAAGCCGTATTGTAGTGGCCTAGTCCATCTGCTTTTTATCCTGTTGATCATCGATCATACGGGTTTCTTCAGTTGGTACAAGCTAGTTGCTCCCCACCACGTATAAGTAGTAGGTAGCATTAGCAACAATGATTGAGCTCGATTAGCAATGCCACGTTCTGGAAAAAAAAAGCTCGATTAGTACTACCATTAGCCGTTAGATAATGCTCCATGTGAATGCCCACTTGTCCAGACCCGGCCAATCAGTAAGTAGCCTGCTGGCATCCTAATCCACCCATGCCGCACACTTGGCCCCGTTCTAAACATGCAAGGTCGCAAGCTCAGACAGTCCGAGCTCAGAGATACCCTCATGCCCATCGTTTAGAAAAAAACAAGTTTTTCGAAAGTTTGGCCTAGTGGTGGTGGATCAGGATCACCTTGCCTCGGCGTGCCGCGAAGCGGACTTGCCTTTGTCCTTGTCCCCGTACACACACACACACATCTCACCAGCTAGCCAGGTTTCCACGCTTGCGACGCCTACACAACGCAGATGGTTTCTCTCATCGATCTATCGGCATCACTCATCTACCGATCGAACATACGTACAGCTGCACCGCACCGCACGCTGCCGGAGCGACGTGACGTGCGGCGCACCAGGGGCGGTGCGCGAATACGCGGGTTTGGAAGGGTCTCGCTGCCTGGGCGCCTGCATAGTACACGGCGGCACAGGTTCGTTGCACTTCTTGTCACGGCCCCCGCGCGCGCGGCCAAATGACGACGATTCCATTATCCGGGCAGGCAGGCGGATCCGTCTCGGCGCGACCGCCAACTAACTGCACCGACATCGATCTCACAAGTCACTGCTAGTGCTAGTACGAGTACTACTCCGCGTAGATCATTTGTACACGAGTCATGATCGAGGTGGAGCCGTCGGAGATTGTTGACTAGTGAAGCTAGCGCTAGCTATATCGAGCAGGTTCTGCTTACCAAGTGGTGGCCTGCCAACTGCCGTGGTGCGCGGACAGTGCGGGGGTTACGTCGGTCAGGACAGACAAATATCTCGGATTCTCGGTCGATCGCCTGCCTGCCCGCCTAGGCCGAAAACGATGGGTCTCGTCCCCAGTATTTGAGTACTGCAGATCAATCATGCCGGTTCCGGACCGGAGCACTGCCACGTACTACGCGCGTGCTTGCCGCACCGGTGTCTTCCATGGAAGAATAGTGCCGGTGCCACTAGCTTAGCTGTGGCACGGGTGCGGGTGCGCTCGTGCTCAGGGGCATGCCCGGGACGGTTTCCTCGCCGGCCGGCGGTGTGGTGGGGCCGGAGATCCGATGCCCTGCCCACTGCGGCAGTGCCCACACGGCCGCGCGCGTGGGGGCGTCCTCAGCTCGCGCCGCCGGTTTTGTTCGCGAGCGGAGCGGTGGCGTCGGATCGGAGACGTGCACGGCAGGGCAGGATGTGTCGGTGGGGGCTCGGGCGCCGGCTCCGTGTTCTGGTCCGTTACGTGCGTGCCCGTGGGAACGCGTGACGGGGAATGCTTGTGTGGGTCTGCGCATCTGGGCTCTCCAAGTCTGGACCGGGCGTCCGGGCGGCGGCTAGGAGGAGCGCGGCGCAGCCTGAACACGTGATGCGGGCCAGCAAAATGATAGTGTTCGGATCCCATGTCGTATAAAATACCTAGTGACTGCTGAGGGATTCTCTTCCGCTTCGAGGAATACTCGGTACTCCTATATACGGGCTTCCCCTAAGCTATGGCTATGCTACGAGAACGAAGCTGCCGTGCGTGTTCCTTCTCATGTGGATTGTGGCCTCCATGTGCGCCCAAATGATTCGACCACCTTATCCTGAGTCCAGACATATCTCTGTCTAGTCCAAGTGACCGCCAACAACTAGCTGTACGTAGCTGCACAATGACACCCACAGTCACAACTCAAGCGGTCTGCAGTAGAGGCGAGGAGACGGACGGAGCCACTGGGATTGGACTCCCTTGCCCGTTCCATTCGTGGACCGTGACACAGCAGACCATGGCAGCGTGCGGCATCCTTTTCTTCACTATGACAGCAGCAGCCCTCGTTGCAGAGACGACGCCGCTTTCTCCACCATGACAGTGCAAATTATAGGATCCCTCCCAAGTCCCGATCCCCATTAGCGCGCATCTGCTGGTTTGCTTCGACGACGGTGGCACTTTGTCCTGTTGCCGGCGGCGGTTGGGTCATTGCAGCGGCAACAAAAACGGAGCACGAGTTTTTTTTTTTTTTTTTTTTTTGTCGTTTCAGCATGTGCTATGAGAGCTGGGCCGTTGGGGATTGGAAGAGTGTACGGAGAAAGGAAGCGAGTACGGAGATCCATGATGGACATGCGTGGGCCTAGGCTTTACATGTACTAGGGAGCATAAGTGGGCCATGGGCCCATGACCAAAGACTCGTGATTCTGTCTTACGTAGACACCTGCTTCGATGCGCTTGCTAAAAAAAAACTGCTTCGATGCGTAGTACTACGTATGGAAATGATTTATCGTGTTCAAGAAAAAAAAAAAAAACCTTCAAACTACTCCCACAATGTATGTTGCCATGCTGCTGACTCGTTGGTTCCATGCATCCACCACCAGGGCATGTTCCTGCTGACGCTGACGGCCGGCGCGGACAGCCTGCACCCGCCGGAGTGCAACGTAAACGAGACCTGCGAGAAGGCGACGTCGTACCAGTTCGCGGTGCTCTTCATCGCCTTCGGGTTCCTGGTGCTGGGGTCGGCGGGGATCCGCCCCTGCAGCATGCCCTTCGGCGCCGACCAGTTCGACCCAAACACGGAGTCCGGCAAGCGCGGCATCAACAGCTTCTTCAACTGGTACTACTTCACCTTCACGGCGGCCATGATGATCTCCGCCACCGTCATCATCTACGTGCAGAGCAACGTGAGCTGGCCCATCGGGCTGGGCATCCCCACGGCGCTCATGTTCCTGGCCTGCGTGCTCTTCTTCATGGGCACGCGCCTCTACGTGCGGGTCACGCCCGAGGGGAGCCCCTTCACCAGCGTCGTGCAGGTGCTGTCGGCCGCGCTCAAGAAGCGGTCGCTCAAGCAGCCCAAGGACCCGAAGCAGGACCTCTTCGACCCGCCGCACACCAGCGCCATCGTCACAAAGCTCGCGCACACGGACCAGTTCCGGTGCCTCGACAAGGCGGCCATCGTGGCGTCCGAGGACGAGGTGCGCCCCGGCGGCGCCGCGCCCGCCGACCCATGGAGGCTCTGCAGTGTGCAGCAGGTGGAGGAGGTCAAGTGCCTCATCCGCATCGTGCCCGTCTGGTCCACGGGGATCATCTACTACGTCGCCGTGGTGCAGCAGTCCACCTACGTGGTGCTCTCGGCGCTGCAGTCCGACCGCCACCTCGGCCGCGGCACCTTCCAGATCCCCGCCGCGTCCTTCACCGTCTTCGCCATGCTCGCGCAGACGCTGTGGATCCCGTTCTACGACCGCATCCTGCTGCCCAAGCTCCGCAAGATAACCGGCAAGGACGAGGGGTTCACGCTGCTCCAGCGCCAGGGCATTGGCATCGCGCTCTCCACCGTCGCCATGGTCATCTCGGCCATCGTCGAGGACCGGCGGCGTGCCATCGCGAACAGCCACCCGACGCTCGGCACCACCATCACCGGCGGGGCGATCTCGTCCATGTCCAGCCTGTGGATGGTGCCGCAGCTCATGATCCTGGGCCTGTCGGAGGCATTCAACCTCATCAGCCAGATCGAGTTCTACTACAAGGAGATCCCGGAGCACATGCGCAGCGTGGCGGGGGCGCTCGCCTTCTGCAACCTGGCGCTCGGCAACTACCTCAGCGGCTTCCTGGTGACCATCGTGCACCGGACCACGGGGTCCGGGCAGAACTGGCTGGCGCAGGACCTCAACAAGGGTCGGCTCGACCTCTTCTACTGGACCATCGCCGGCATCGGCGTCTTTAACCTCATCTACTTCGTCATCTGCGCCAGGTGGTACAGGTTCAAGGGGGCCAGCAACTGATCCACCGAGGTTACCGTCGTCTCACGATCACCAGTGCAGGCATGAATGAGCTCTGAGCTCTGTGTGCTCCTGATGGCAACTTGGGTAATTATGTTATGGCCTTGGGAGAGCAGAAGAAAAATTAAAGGACCTTAGAATAAGGTCATGATAATTATTTTGTGTTTACCATAGTAGTTGTTTGATATCGACCGCCTCTTTTTTTTGTTTATTACTTTACATTTTTGTTACTGGTCCTTTCATTTGAATCTATAGGATGATCAAGTGGCTGATGAAAGAGGAGAAAGAAACAAAAGAGTTGGTTTCTTGTAACTTGTAAGTGGTTAAACTGAAATACAAATGGATGTAAGATTGAATGAAAGTTTTAGTTCAGTTACCAGCTTATGCTTGCAAGCATTTGCTCCTATGCCTTCACACTTCAGTGATGTGGACCTGGATAAACGAATGCCTTCAAAGTTCACTTCCGGTTGGTCTTCATGCCATACCTGGTCATTGTTCAGCTTCAGCACTTCAGTTACATATAGCTTCGTACACAAAGGCAACCAAGATATAATTGACCCTAGATGTTTTTACCTTGGCTGGAAGAAATACTCTTCCCACCGCAAACAAAACCTTTCCAGCGATACCTAGCTGGTAGTTGCACCTCATTTGGGGTTAGATGCAGATAAACATTGCACATCGATAATGCTACTACTGCAAACAACTTTTGAATAATTTCGATAGACCACCTTCACAGCATATGTACATTACAGCATTGTTAACCAGAATCATGAAGCTGGACCAACACTGGGGAGAACGATGGGAAGAAAAGAATACAACAGCTACTTTCTTCTCCTATATCAACAGGGTGACACATTTCAATGACACCCCACTGTTTATGTCGTAAACACCTATCTAGAAAAGAAAGAAAAAACTAAAGGGGAAGTTGATTAGTTACATGGAGGGACCGATCTAATCAGTTGGCATCAACCATACCAACAAGGAGCTATAGGCAAATGATCTACAAAAATGCTACTGGGGTGCAAACTTCAAGTCAAGTGACAATCAGAAGGTTGTTTTCATGCCCATTGTTGTGGACAGTGGGTCGCAGCGGATCATTCTTCCAAACACCATCAACGATAAACTTAATCTGGAGCACATTTGGAAACTATCAGAGGATGTAAGCATATAGATGATTGGGTGTAAAATGGCAGATGATTACCTCATATCTACCAGGGTACAGTCTCAGATTTAAGGAAAACATGCCGTTTTCTGATCTTTCCATCTTTCTCTGCAGTGAAGTTTAGAA
The DNA here is from genome assembly GCA_023333625.1 of Bothriochloa decipiens. Taxonomy (NCBI): domain Eukaryota; kingdom Viridiplantae; phylum Streptophyta; class Magnoliopsida; order Poales; family Poaceae; genus Bothriochloa; species Bothriochloa decipiens. The sequence continues at coordinate 25,775,158 of CM041628.1, forward strand.
TTAGATTATTATCCTTAGAAATGAGATGGCAATGAGGAATAAACACATATGTGGATTATCATTCAAATATATGGATACCATCATGCAAGCAGTGAGTTACACTAGCGCCAGTAGATTTCCTACACCAAACATGACTTGCAAAAATTGACTTTGAATTTATTGCTTGGAAACAGAATCAAAGTATGTGTTTTGGTTCAAAATCTGCTTTGGTCCTTAGTTACAAGGACAGCAAACATGGATTGGTGAACCTCATTGAACTCAGCAATACTACACCCACCTACTGACCATTAAGGAAAGTCTGAAAAATCCAGCACAACCATACAAAGATATATGGTCCTACAGATAAGTGTCATGAAGTTAATAATGTGTGGAGACATGATTCAAAGCAGATATATAAATTATGCACTCCACATAGTTAGAATCTTTCTCCCTCCAATCATAAATATAAATTGTTCTAGACATTCACAATCTATGAAGTGGAACTTTGAGTAGCAATTTCTATGAAAATATGTTACTGAAAAAACATATTATGAAGTGCTTCTCAAGATGAATCTACCAACATCGATCTTATGATGTCAATCTAAATAACTCATCACGCAATGGTCAATGTTAAAAATGTGTGACCTGTATAAATCCTAAAATGACTTGTATTTAGGAACAGTATGTAAACTAAATCAAAGCTGAAACTATGCTATGTGCCTAAAGCAATTAGTTCCATGATAATTAGTGGAGCAGGTTGTATCTACCACCGTTCTTTCTTCTTCTTCTTCTTCTTTTTGAACCAGGAAAACAGCAGGGGAAGCCCCCACTGTTAGATGTTATTAAAACACAAAAACAAACACTGAACAAAACAAACGGAAAACTCTTCAGCTACACCCGAGCTAGGCTAGAACAAGAAGAAAAACAAAGAACCACTAAACACAAGAATCAACCAAGGAAAGAAAAACAGATCGCTTGTCAGAAGCTATAAGCATCATCTCTTATTCCTTAGTAATTTTTCAGTTTTTACGACATAGATTGGAGTAGGCACTTACTTGACTTGTCCAGCCATCAAAGGACCCAACCACTAAAACATCTGAAGCCGGGTTGGCCCACATAATACAAACAGTACGGAGCTCACTCAGTGCCTTCTCAACTTCATCAAGCCTCCTTTGTTTATCTTCAATTATTTTGTTCTTTTCGCTGATGATGTGATATATTTATAATAGGGTAAGTAGGAGAGAATGAGATGAAATATGAAGCATAGATGATTAATGTGAGGGCATACATTATCTCAAGTGCTATCTTCCCTTCTAACACAGCTATTTTAGCCCGGATTGATCTTAGCTCCTCCTGAGCTTGCATTACCTTTGTCTCCTCAAATTCCAAATCATCAGAGATGTCATCCAGCACAGTTGCTCCATTACTATTTGACTGAAAAAGTAAACAGCAAATTAAGAAAGCCTGCTTGTTTAGAGAGACAAATATAATTCCATTAATAAGATCAAGATGAGAAACATCTCAGAGATATAACTTAGACAGCTGCTCTATCACCATTTGAGTGGAAAAGGAATCAAGATATTTAGAATACAGCTGCAAGTACAATGCCTCTAGAAGCATTAACAATTTCCTGAGGTCATTACTGACAAGCTGTTTGTTTATTGCGCTTAAGTATGAAAAATCAACTGATTGGCAGCTACTACAGACAGAAAACATTCAACACTGCACAGGAGCATCGACTACTGTCAACTGCAATCATTTGTACATTTGTTTGCGCTATCTTCTAATGAAACTTAGGTGTTCATGAAGACATTATTAATCACAGTGTACACAATTTGATCAGAAGCTTCCCCTGATGGCACTCTATGTGAGGGTGGGGGGTCAGGTTTGTTGGTGTACAGAAAATAGTCAATTAAATGCCTAGCAACTGTAGAACAGGTAAAGGAAAGTGAATGAGATAAAACTTTTTAAACAGGAATTTGATAATTTGGAGAGATACACACCACATCTGATAAAACTTTATCAAATCTTGATCTTAATGTCTTGAGAGCAGCAGAAAGGTCCAATTCCAGGGTTTGAAGACGTGAATGTATCTCATCTCTTTCAGTGGCAACACCATCACTAGGATAATCACTTACAGCCACACCATTCGATGACATTTGAACGTCATTTTGCACAGATGCAATGTCATCATGTTGGGATAATTTTCTTCTTTCAGTAGGTAGCACCTCAGCAGCTGCAGAAATTTACTATGTCAACAAGCAATTATGTAATAAATATGATACACTGTAGAATAAACATGACAAGCAGACATATAACCTTCAAAATGAGATAAACCACCCTTGCCAAGGGTCCATGTTTTCCATGCATCATTGCTCGAACTCTGTAAGGTGTTGTTGCCCTCTATTGTTCCATTTTGAGAATGAGATCCATGGACACTTCCATTCTCAGGTACCCTTGGAATATGCCTGCCACCAGCCGATGTATGTATCGGAACGCCACTGTTGCCAGCTAAAGTTGTACATATATGCAACATAGTTGTGTCATTTTAGTTAAATATACAAAAATGAAATGCAGCACTAGCTAAGCTAAATCGGTTGTTTATAGTTTGTGGCCCACTTGAGGGCAGGCTGAAAGTAACTGCTGTGAACCTTCTGTTGGTGCAATGAAAAAAGAACAAAACAAACTAATTCAGTGGTGCCTTAGCAACTAGTCAAAAATTCAATTCAATCATAACGTGAACGGTGTGAACTGTGAACATCAACATGAACATCAGTGATAACCATAAATTGCTGTCACTGATCACTATTCAATTTTCACTTGGCTGACAAAAAGGTTATGTTTGTTGTGTAGTGTGTCCTTAAATGAACAACCGACAAATCATCACGATATATTAGAGTTTGGCAAAGGAATTACTACTAAAACACTGCACAATTGGAAACAAGTTATGTTTTTGGCGAACTTAAACCCACATACCATCACCGTCACTTTGGCCCTGTGTGTCATGGGTACTATTCCGTGGAGGTGGTCGTGCTCGCTCCCTATCCTTCTGCAGCCTTGTGAGCATCCCCTCGATTCCTGCTTTGAACCTGATCTCGCTGCAACAGCCGTGAATAACATGGTAAACCAGCAGAACACCACGGGATTGAGTCAGCTTTGAGCCTCAGCACCCACCTGGTCTCCTCTGCTTCCGCCTCCCGCCCAGACGATGACGCCTCTCCTTCGTCCTCGTCCTCGTCCTCGTCCTCCTCCCTGCAACGCAGACAGAGAAATTCAGCGAGGCATCATCGTGCGAGGACATAGAAGGAAGGGCACAGCAGAGCACGGAGCAATCCCAGTCACCCACCACTCGGAGTCGGAGTCCTCCACCGAGCCCGGCACTAGGTCACCACCACGGTAATACGCGCCCGTCTCGGGCGGGTAGTCAGGGTGCCCCCCGCCCGACGAGCGCGGCGCGTCCGCCGTCTCCGCGGCGGCGGCGGAGGACCAGCCGAGGGAGAGCCAGCCCCCGCTGGACGAGACGGCGGCCGCGAGGTCGTCACGGCCCGCGGCGAGGAGCTCCTCGCGGGTGGGGAACGCCCCCGGCTTGGCGGAGCGGCACATGAAGTCGTAGATCGCCGCCTCCAGCTCCTCCTGGCTCCGCGCGCGGGGCGCGGCGGCATTTGCGTCGCGCGGAGGCGGAGGCGGTTGCGGTTGGGAGGACGTCGGGCGTGGCGCGGGCGGCGGTGTCGGTGTCTGGCTCGGCGCGTCGGGGCGGCGGCCGCGGCGGTAGTATGGCTGCCTGGAAGAGTGCGTGGACGAGGAGGAGGAGGAGGTGGACGACGCGGCGGGCAGGAGGCGGCGGCGGGGGTCGCAGCGAGGTCGCGCGGGGAGGATCAGGTGGGCTGGGGTTGGGAGGAGCAGCGAGGGGACGAGCGCGGGCATCGCGGTCGCATCTCTCTCGGCGCTCCCGCTCGCCGAGGAGGAGAATTGAAGTGAAGAGAAGCTCGGAGGCAGAGGAGGGAGGCGAGAGCGCGACGGGACGGAGAGGAAGATGAGGAGGGCGTACAGCCGGTGGCGACCCGCGGGCCAATGCCAATCTCCCCCGCGCTCTGCGCCTCGTGCGAATCGAATGGCGACGCCGCAACGCCAAAGGCGCGCTCGCCCAAGCAGGCCCAGCCGTCAGGCGCGCTGTGTGTGCCCGTACCGACCGTGCCTGCCTGCGCTGGCTGGCTACAGCTAGCTGCAGGCCGCAGCCTCCCTCCCGCGGCCCAGAGGACCAGAGCCCCACGCCGGACGGTCGAGTGGCCGGTTTGCCCCTCGTGCGCCATGCGTGAGTTCCATCAGTTTTCGCCGCGGGACTTGGCGGCTCGAGAGTTCTCGTGGCTACCGGCCGCTCAACAGAGTACAGTACCACCAGGGATAATGGATCATCCGGGCCCTCGATCCGTAAAGGCGGAAACGATGTGACCCGCCGCGGGCGACGGCGATATCTGTGACAGAGAGTAAATCCCGTGGTGCTTTTGGTGTGGTTTCTCGTCGCCGGACGTGGACTTGTCGGCTCGATCCGGCCCGCCGCTACAAACCTTAGATTTGGCACGCCTCATTTAATAGTGCATTTTGCATTGCAAAGGATAGGATCACAGAAACGTGAAATAAGTAAAGGCAAATAAATGATTTAAATTTAAATTTAAATAATCCTCCCGTCCACATTTTTTTTTTTGCAATTTCACTCTGATTCACCTCGACTTCTTACTCATGACCATAATGCTATATGCTAACACCTCTTCTGGTGTAAAAGAGTTCAAGCTTCCGAGTACATTCACTTATTTTTCTTTATTATTATCGCTGCGTTCATAGCTTGTCGTTTAGTTCTGAATGGAGCTTGCGCAGGCAATACAAGTCGTTTAATGTTCGAGAGTGAGGCCTTGTTTACTTACCCGAATCGGCGGCCCGATTCGAGAAATGCACAGTACGCGTATCAAATCAGCGCACTGTAGCATTTCGTTTGTATTTGGTAAAAATTGTTCAAATTTTAAAAAATTAGGCTTAAAATATTCGTCTCGCAAAGTACAACAAAACTATGCAATTAGTTTTTGATTTCGTCTATATTTAGTACTCCATGCATGTGCCGACATTTTGATGTGATGAGGAATAGAAATTTTGCATAGTAAATTTAGGAGTGAATTTTGGTATCTAAACAAGGCCTGAGACTTAGCTCAGATACAAACGCACCTTTGGCCACTTGTGCCAGCCAAGATTGACCAAAACGATCGCTGTGGTGTGAGACATGCCCCGGCTGCCCGAAGAAAAAAAAAGTTCAAGGCTATCCGTACTCATGCAATTCTAAATCAATCTTTAAAAAAAATATTTTATTCTAGTCATCGAGATTCTTTCCTCTATACCAGTTTCTTTCGCACCCATCCATACTCCACTATCAAACTCTATCTACCGTAGGACCCACTTGACAAATTTTTTTTCTTTTTTCTCTTCTTTTTCTTTTTCCCTTCTCCTCATCCATTCCACCGACACGCGACTACAACTCCTTCCACCGACGCCGCGACTCCCTAGACCTCCACCTCCCTCTCCGCTCTGGCGTGTGGAGATTGCCGGCCTGCCCACGCGCGGAGGCCCGCGCGACAGCCTCCACCTCTCCGCCCGCGAGGTCGCGCGCCTGGAGGCGGCGGAGCCCGCCTGCGCTCCCGCACCGGTGGCATGGCCGGCGGCTCTGCTCTCCTCCGCCCCGCCATGGCTGGCGGGCTCCAGGGTAACGTGATGGTAGCGTGCGGCATCTAATACCCCGCTGCAGTTGTTTTCACGGTAAAATCGCACTCCAGGGTAACGTAGCGTGCGGCATTCAGTACCCGGTGCGGATAGCCTTAGGTACTCTGTATTGCTCCAATGACTTCTTAGACACAAGCCGCGCAGAAACATGGACCACCAGCTGGAAGACCCGTGACTCAGCCGCATCAGGAGTCACCTGATCATTGGCCTGGCCATTCGCAAAAATCAACCCAAAGGTCCAACAAAACAAAAACTGAAATCTACAACCATGGGGTTGGTTTCCAAAATAGCCAAGGCAAATGGGTAGTACTTACTGCTCAGTAAAGGTCATTGAAATGACATCTGGAGTCTAGATCCACGATCATACGCTAAACTGGAATCTGGCTCCACGATTATACGCTAAACTGCTGACGAGAGGAGTGGCTCCGCTCCTGTTTTTTTAAACTCTGCTTCACGAACTCCACCATAAAACAGCTTCATCGTAGAGTTTGTGGAGCAGACGATACTTTTCAGCCATTGTCAAGTGGTACCATACCAGCAATACTTTTCAGCCATGGAAAGATGTTTTTCTCTCACAACAGATGAGCATCAGCTTTTTTTTTCAGCCAGCCACTCGGATGCCCATGACAAAATGACGAGAGGATTAAAAAAAAAAAACCATTGTGGTGCGAGATGCTTGTAACTGATGACTGACCACCAAACAGTGGTAAACAAAAACAGCAACTGTTGGGTGAATTCAGCCCAAAAAAACCTGGACTACCGTCTGATTCAACATGGTCTGAGGCTTTGCCTCAACCAATGAAATGCAGGCTCGAAGGATAGAAACCATCCAAAAAGTATACAAGACCTAATTTTCCAAACAGTGAAGGCAAATGAGTGCTCCGTATGATTATTGCAACACTTCGTAATACAAAGACAACAACTTGAGAATTAAAGTACACAGCTTCTGCTTCCATGCCAAAGCAAAACAGAAAATAGGGTAGCTTGGTGATAACATTTCAAACAGAAGAGAATGGAAACACAATCAGATTGAGGGGACAAGTTTCTTATTGCTGCCCAAGTAGACCTCCGCGCAAAGATCTGTAGGAAAATAACGAAACCATCAGATCATCTGAAACCTCAAAATAAAGGTATTTGAGGAGCACACATGTACATCAGACTCTTGATAAAAGCATATGGTTTGCATTTTCACACTGACTTACAGGTTAATAAAAAGGATTATAAGCAGTCTGTTTTTTTTTGACAATGGATTATAAGAAGTCTGTTAGGCATGATAAAGAGATACCACGAATGGCTAAACAGCAGCGGCAGAGCTTGAACAACATTCGGGGGGCACTAATAATACATGAACCAGCCATGGATTACGTATGTTTATTAAGAAAAATGAAAAACCTAGGGGTGGCCATGGCCCATGTTGGCCTTAACTATCCTCCGCCCCTGCTGAACAGAAAAATCCATAAATAACTAGAAACAACAAGGAAAAGGTTCATTTTACTACCTTAAACAATTGATTGACTTTGTTTGATTGATCCCTTATACAAAATATCAACCCCATTTAAGAACCCCAGCCCTATCCACACCCACTCCCCCAAAAAAAAATCCTTTCCAAACCAGATCAAACATTGAATCTATATGCTTAGCTAACCTATGAAACTCGCCGATAGTTTAACTAGATTTGTTACGTCCCGAATTTTCATCGGCCGAATCAAAATCAGCAGAGCTCTGGACCAACAGCCAACAGCAAAATAAATAAACCCTATATAGAGCCAGTCCACAATTCGTCTAAATACAACTCTCAGCAAAGGATTCAACCTATTGTCCCCAAATAACAAACACTCCCTGCAGGAATCCCTCCGACCATCCCAGCAATTGAGACTAACCAAACGGACCTATCCCCGATCAATTCGACCAAATTCCTACGGCAACGGGGCAGCATCGAGATCTTACGAGCAGAGGCAGGACCGTACCGGCACGGGCGTTCAGGAAGACGGCGGGGAGCCGGAGTGGCGGGTGATGAGGTCGTCGTAGGGGTCCCGGCGGCCGGCGGCCTGGCTGATCTGCGGGTCCCAGGAGAGCTGGGAGTTGAATCGCTCGAAGGTCCAGAAGCCGTAGGGGCGCAGCGGGAGGTTCCACGCCGCCTTGGTGCGCTCGCACCGCTCCTTCATCTTGTAGACGTGCTCCCGCCGGACCTGGTCGCGCTTGTCCGGGTCCTCCATCAGGCGGAGGATCAGGTTCTCCGCGAACTCCATGATGAAACCCATCGCCGCCGCCGCCGGTCGCCCCTCTCTCCCTCCTCCCCGGTGAGCTTGGGATCTGCTGGTGCCTGGTGCGCGTCGGCCTCTCTCGGTCGCTGTGGGGGTGCGGTGTGGTCTGCCTTCGCTGTGGGGAGTGGTTTTTATTTTTAATTTTTTTTAAAAAAATTTACAAAATTAATTTTTCGTTTCGAAATATGACAGAACTAGTCGTCTACAGTGGTCGTTTTTTGTGACGTGGCACAGGGCCGGCCGGCGCCGGTGCCGGCTTTTGCGGGCGGCCACCTGGCGGCCAAAAAACGCCCACTGCATGGGCGTTTTTTTGTTGGCGAGGGGGCCGCCTGCAAAAGTGCGCGCTGTTTTACGGGCGGGCCTCGGAGCAGTAAAAAAAGCGCCCACTGCGTGGCGTTTTTTGCCGTCCATGGGGCCGCCTGCAAAACAGGCGAGGCCGGCCGCGCACTTTTGCAGGCGGCCCCCTCGTCGCCAAAAAACGCCCACACAGTGGGCGTTTTTTGACCTCCCCTATATATACCCAGCCCCCCTCTTCAGATTTTCATTATATTCACTAAAATTTTCAGAAAAAAAGAAAGAAGAGAGGATGGAGGAGAAGGAAGTAACGGCGAAGCCCTGCCAGTTTGAAACCTCGGCTTTTAGGTAAGTTTCTCATACATTACAAGTCTGTTGCTATGCATTAGTAAAATATAATATGCACTAGAGTTGTTTAGTTTTTAGTTGACTCTGGATAGATCCGTGAGTAGTAAGTATATTAGATCTATAAATAATGATGTTAGAGCATTGCAGTTCATGTTAGAAATAATGATATTTCTTCTATGCTTTAAACAATGGATTGCATGATTTGAAATGTGACGAATATCGTATTTTCTCTGAATAGATATGTCAACCAAAGTGATGTTTCGGTTGTTCCATGGTAGTGGCACTGTCAGATATGGCCCGTATGGTATAGATCTGTCTGAATTTGGGTCAACACTAAAGGGGATAGATAGGCCAGCGGAAAGAAATTTTCGGTCAATGTGTAACTGGTTAATGAGGGTATTTCATATCAACCCAGAGGTGAACACAATAAAAGTCAATGTAGTAGTCAACCGTGGCAACGAAGAATGCTTCTGGGAATTGATGTCGGTAGATTGCACCGAAACATGAAAATGGTACGTAGAAAATACATTGCAACGGGGCTGGGAACCCAGCATTTTCATGGAGGTGCACGATAAAGACAATGCAACCTTGCAAGATGTGGAGGGTACAAGCATGGTTAGGACTGATGCTGAAATAGAAGAGGGAAACGACCGTGCTTAGCAAGGAGAAGAACAGGGACATGATGTGCAGGAACCAGAAAGAGAAGGAGAAACCAGTGAGCCGAGAGGCTTGGCAGATGAGGGCGAGAGGATCAACTCCATTGTTCAGGCAATGGAAAACGAAGATGCGACGAATGAGGAAGTGAAGGGTGATGAATCTTCTGATGAGGAAGGATGCAATGTGAATCCGTGGCAATGGTCTAATGAAGACTTCTCTGGACTTGCTATTTCAGAGGGATACCATGTTCCATGGGAGTATAAGGAGAATGAGGTAATCGAGGGAGCGATGTACGTAGAGAAGGAAGAATTGATGGAGGCAGTCAAGCTTTGGGCTGTATCACTGCAGAGGGAGTTCTGGGTAGCAAAGTCCACAAAGTGTGTATATGAAGTTAAGTGCATGAGATCCAGGGATGGTTGTCCGTGGAGGGTGCATACATTCAAGGGAAAGTGAAAGGATTATTGAAAAGTGTCAATAGTCACTCAGCACAACTGTCACTTGGAAGGTGTACAGAAGTACCACAGAAACATGACATCTGCATTTATTGCTGCAGAGATGTATTCAGATGTTATGCATAATCTGGGATACGAGCCAAGGTCAATAATAAGGCATATCGAAGATAAATTCAAATACACCATTTCATATGCTAAGGCATGGAGGGCAAAACAGAAGATTATCGAGATGAGATTTGGCACATTCAAAGCCTCATATGATAATTTACCATCTCTTCTTCAATGCATAGCCGCCAGAAATCCAGGGACATGTACAGATCTTATAACATACCCAACCATGAAGAATGACCGTGCAGTATTGGTCTTGCAACGAGCTTTCTTTGCACTAGGTGCTTGCATCAGGGCATTTGTGCATTGTCGTCCAGTACTCTGTATTGACGGGACATTTCTGACAGGTAAATACAGAGGTCAGATACTAACAGCAATTGCCGTGGATGGGAACAATCAAGTTCTACCACTGGCATTCGCTTTTGTGGAGAGCGAGAATACCGATAGTTGGTACTGGTTTCTCAAGCAGGTGAAGGTTAGCATTGTTGGTATGAGGCCTGGTGTATGCCTAATTCATGACCGTCACGCTGGCCTTCTTCGGGCAATTGAATATCTGAAGAACGGTGATGCAGAGATGGGATATGATAAAGATTGGCCAGATGTTCAAAGTCGGTGGTGTATGCGTCACATGGGTGCTAATTTTTACAAGCAGTTTAAGCACAAGAACTTGATGGATCTATTCAAGAGGCTGTGCGGACAGAATCAAGAGAAAAAATTCAACGAGCTTTGGAGGAGGTTGGACGAGCTCACAACGAAGCAAATGGAAGAGCACTCAAGCCGATCAGCACCTGTTGGTGAGGATGGTCCAGAGTCCTTAGGACCGCTGCCCACAGATGGTCCAAACATCAGAAGGAGATCGGCATCTGCTGTGAGAAAATTTTCGCACTGGATAGAGAATGAGCCTAAGGAGAAGTGGTCTTTGCTGCATGATGTTGGCGGAGCGCGGTTTGGTATTATGACAACTAATTTGGCCGAAGTTTACAACTGGGTGATGCGTGGTGTTAGAGACCTTCCCTTGGTTGCCATTGTTGAGTTCATCCTACATGGAACATGCAGATATTTCAGAGACCGGTACCAAGTCGCTGCCCTATCAATGCAAGTGCGAGGTGTTTTCTTTGGACATGTGCTGACAAATTATCTGGAGGAAAAACGTAAGAAGGCAAAGAAGCATAGAGTTATAACTCAAGGTACTAGAGAGCACCGATTTGAAATCTTGTGTGCTGATAGGGCCAAGCGTGGAATATATAGAAGAAGAGTTGTGCAAGAATGCATACTTAAAGAGGATGGGTATTGCGCATGCACGTGCCACAAGCCAAGACTCTACCACAAACCATGTTTCCATGTTATTGCAGCGAGCTCGGAGTGTGGAATACTTGATCGTACTTTTGTATCTCCCTATTTTACCAAGGAAGTCATATTTCATACATGGTCACATGAAATTTATGGTTTTGGTATAGCGGGGAATTTTACAGGTACAGTATCGCAACCTACCTATATTCCAGACCCAAGTAAGATCAGAGACAAGGCTGGGCGTCGGAAGACAAGACGTATTCGAAACGCCATGGATGAGTCCGAAGCAGGTGGAAGGTACAAACGTTGCAGCAAATGCGACAAGGAGGGACATACTTACAAGAAGTGCCCGAAGGACTCAGACATGCCCACAACAGCAGAAGCCCCGCCATCAGGATCCGGATTGGATGGTATCCCTCCAACAGGAGAAGGGACAACTTCTAGGCCCACCAGGCCAAGGCGTGCACGCGTGCCTCGTGGTTCGGTCGTGTAGTGATGTGTAGTATGCTTGGTTAAGATTATGTAATGTATGGTTTTTGTTTTGTTGTAACTGAAGTGAACAAACTTATTGTTTCAACCTATCTTTCGGATGTAATGTTCATAATCTCAGTCTTGTATTTGAATATATTTCTGTTACATGTTGTATGTGCATTCTTTATGTTTCAAATTCAATTATTTCTTGTTGTACCTTAAATTTATTGTTGTATACTTTTTCACTTTCTATTTGCATGTGTCATATGTGTTAACTGTGATAATGTCATGCAGGGATGGCGGATGACACACCAGAGCTGCTAGATCGAGGGATCGATCTGCAGCACCGCTCATACCGTATTGCGGTGCAGAACGCCAATCTGCCCGTACTTCGACCGCGACTGTCCAGACGTCTACTTTCAGTGGACCCTCGGTTCTGTTCCAGGTATCCGTTGACTCTTTGAGGTCAATTTTTATGTGCAGGTTACGTGAGGCAGGCCTCCTCCCGTTGTGTCGTCTTATGGAGGCTCGAGCTAGTGAGGCCGATGAGACGAGGAGATGGAGTTTCGATAGGTCTCTTCTTGCAGCCCTGGTCGACCGATGGAGGCCGGAGACACACACGTTCCACCTGTCGTGCGGAGAGGTCGCACCGACGCTTCAGGACGTTGCGTTCTTGCTTGGGCTTCCCCTCGCTGGCGATGCCGTTGGGCCAGTCGACGGACTTCATGATTGGCGAGATGACATGATGGCCCGCTTCGGTCACGTACAGCGTCACCCTGCACTTTCAGCTATGAGCAGCCTCCCTCCGTACACGACCATGGGTCCGTCGCAGCAGTGGCTCATGCAGTTTACCGTAAGGCCTATTTTAAAAGAATTTTATTAATTTACAGTTGTACTCAACTTTATTAACTGTATCTTTTTCAGTCCGATCAGCTACACCCAGAGGCTGACGTGTACTCTGTGCAACGGAGCTTGGAGGCCTACTTGTTGTGGCTATTTGGCTGGGTCATGTTCACCAGCAGCGCGGGACATGCCGTCGACAAGGTCATGATCCCCTACGCGCGCGCGATCGCTGACGCTGACGAGGGAGCAGTGCCACAGTGGAGCTGGAGATCTGCAGTACTGGCGACGATGTACAGGGGGCTTTGCGAAGCGTGTACCAAGATAGAAACAGGTTCTTTGCTCACTGGTTGCCCCCTCTTTCTACAGCTATGGGCAGCTGAACGGTTCGCGATTGGTCGACCTGTGGTGGATCACACCGCCTACGAGGAGGACCTGTACTTGCAGCATCCGCCCGAGGACTTTGCCACCATGGGTACAGTCTGGTGCCGTCGTCAGGTTCGTGTTCCTAGCTGACGTATATAGTTAATTCGTATCGTACCTTCTAACCCATTTATTGTTATATTTCAGCGACGATGGGCACATGTGCAGGTCACGCGGTCGTACAACGAGTTTATGCTGGAGTTCAACAGGATACAGCCGACCGACATGATCTGGGAGCCTTACAGCCAGGAGGCTACCCACGCACGAGCTCCCCTTGGGCTGTCCACGTTGTGCAACGTGACCAGGCCTTCTGGCTGACGCTCCGACCGATGGTGTTCGACATATTCGTCGAACCGCACTGCCCAGGGCGTGTTTTGCGCCAGTTTGGTCTCATGCAGCCGTCCCCCATCCCTATCATCCGTACCGTCCCTGCAGATGCTCATAGGTAAGTACTACGAACAACTGACTTTGAAAAATTAATCGCAGTAGACATGTCTTACTCAAATTTGTGTTCAGGCTAACTCGGAGGGGACAGGTCGACGGCAACTTATGGGTTCCACGTCTGCAGCCATACGTGGACGATTGGTTGCTTGCCACAGAGGACGTCGTTGATGAGTACCGCCTCCACACCGAGGACTCGTACATGATGTACCTCCGGTGGTACCAGCCTCGTACCCGCACACGTGTCACCTTCGTTCCTCCGGAGCAGCAGCCACACGTCGCCGCCGTGGGTGACGCTTATCCTGCGCACCGTGATCAGGATTATTTCCGCGCCGTGAGTACTTCAATCTCTCATATATATTAGTAGTTCATTATGTATATCTTTCATCTAACTTAAAACTGAAATTAGGTCAAAGGTACGCAACTACTTTACACGGAGGTTGACTCCGTGTGTCGTCGCTTGGAGGGTGGCTTGGCGTTGACAGTGGACGAGCAGCGCACCTCGTACACGTGGATGCGTACGACGCTTAGATCCGTGATGAGGGCTCTGACTTGTTGGACCTCCGACGCAGCGCCTCAAATTCCTACACCGGCACCCGCAGCACGTCCTCCTGCACCCCAGAACAGAGGTAACTCCGTGTACCCCACCTCGTCTACCTATGTTTTTCCAATCTGGATGACTGTGTGACTTACGACGACACCTTTCACAGCGTTCACTACGTCGTACCTTCGTTCCTCCAGAGCGGGGTCCTCGGTGCACGGAGCAGATGCATCCAGGCACTTCACTCATGCTCACCCAGCACGTCGGCCCATGGTGAGGGTTCCTCCGCTCAGGGAGCAGCCTGGGGAGCCTGGCCTTCGCCACATGGAGTGGGTACCTCCTCTCAGGGAGCAGCCTGGGGAGTCTTGCCTTCGCCCCATGGAGTGAGTACCTCCGCGCAGGAGCAGCTTCGACGTCGGGCCAGGGAGCCGGCACCTCGTCGCGGACCAACCGACTACCTAATGACCCCCCGCTAACGCATCGATCAGCGACGAGGAGGTCGAAATTGGCCCTTCACAGCTTGCAGGAGCACCTCCGCCCTACACGCAGGAGTTATCACAGATGACTCCAGTGCAGCACGTCCGCCCGACTCGAGGTGTTCCACCGGATCGCCACACCTACACGTCGGGGCACGTGCGACCGAGGAGGCCGAAGAGGGGTAGGGGGCAGGGGCAGGGACAGGCTCGGGGACAGTAGTACCCTGTACGATGTAATTACTATCTTGATGTATGATACGCACTATCCTTTTGTAAAAATTTACCCTAAACCCTAAACCCTAAAAACCCTAAACCCAAAAAACCTTAAACCCTAAACCCTAAAAACCCTAAACCCTAAACCCTAAACCCTAAAAACCCTAAACCCTAAACCCTATACCCTATACCCTATACCCTATACCCTAAACCCTAAACCCTTACATGCTTGCATTACATCCGTTATAATAGTCCATTACAGCACAGTTAAAAGTCACGGAAACAGTTCATTACAATAAAATTATAGGTCCGCTAGGGCGATGAGCTACTAATCCGAATTCATCTAACAAAACGGGCCTAATAATCCGAAACATAACCGGGAAGCAAGTCTTCATCTTCAGAACCACTATCCTCTCCCACAAACTCATTGGTACGGCTACGCTCAGCTGCGTTGGCCTCTTCTTCCTTTTTTTTGTAGTAAGCGGCCTCCAAGTCATCAAGGGCTTGGGTGAACGCTTCATCATACTCCTCTTCTTTCTTTTTTTGTAGTAAGCGGCCTCCA
The DNA here is from genome assembly GCA_023333625.1 of Bothriochloa decipiens. Lineage (NCBI taxonomy): Eukaryota > Viridiplantae > Streptophyta > Magnoliopsida > Poales > Poaceae > Bothriochloa > Bothriochloa decipiens. The sequence continues at coordinate 25,790,280 of CM041628.1, forward strand.
AGTCATCGAGGGCTTGGGTGAACGCTTCATCATACTTCTCGTCCTTGTCGTTCATCGGCATCTCCGCCTCCGCCATCTTCTGCTTCATCTTCGCATCAGCACTCCTCTTTTCGGCCTCCTCCATCTTCTCCCTCGCATGCAAGGATGCTTCCTCTTCTCTCTTCTTTTTCCATGCATCACAGTCTTTCTTCCACCGAGCAGCACTTGGGGTTTGGACACACAATCGTCGGGCATAGTCAACCTGCGCTCGCTTCCGCATCTTAATGTAATTGTCCACAAGCTGAGTACCAGACCTGAACTTCAGGTCCATTAGTTGCTTTTGCTTCAGTGTATCCATGTATTCCCTGCGGTCTTCAACATGGGCAAAAACCTCCCACTTGCATTTTCTAAGGCTCTGTGATCGAACGAAACAATTTAAAGTCAGCAAATACAAAAAGTTTGGATATCAAGTGAGCAACAAGTGGAACAAAAGGACCTCATCGTAATCAACCATATGGCCGCACAATAGTCTATTCCAAGCTCCGATGGTAGTAGGCCATACTACGCTTCGACACCACATTTGCACAACACAGGAGGCTTGGGGGTAACCACTTTTCTCTTCTTGTCCACCTTCGGCTCCGGCCATTTGTTCTTTGGACCCCACAGCCACTCCCTGAAGTTACACTTCCGCAACAAGGTATACCCATCCTACAATGTAAAATGTTAGTACATGCACAAATACTAAGAAAGCCATGACCGCATACAATTTGCACTTACTCCGGCGGGGTTAGGACATTCGAACTCGTTAGGCCTATATGAACTTATTACAGAATAATCTCCGCATTTGCAACGAGGCGGAGATTCAAGCCGTCTCAATTGGGCTATTTTCTTCTCCTCGTCTTTCATTGGGGGAGGTCAGGAGGAGGTGCCACCCACCGCTCGAATTGATCGGGTGGATTATGGTTCCCTTTCCACCATTCGTCAAACTGGAAAGACCTTGTGTCGAATTTGTCTGGACCGTCAATCCACTGAAAGAAAAAGCACCGCTCATGGGCCTACAAAACATGATTGCTAACGACATTGTTAGAGATGCAAGAGCTGCAATTACTAGCAATGAATAAAGACGCAGTGACAGAGGTGCAATTACTTACATTGAATCCACCGCATGTGTAGTAGCAACGGGTAGCTGTGTCCTCATGGCGAGATTGGCCAATATCAGCCGGTTCTCCACAGTCACAATTTGGGACAGGGACTGCAGGAGGAACAGGAGCATCCTTGCTAGACACGTCGGGATATAATTCTCTAGGGCGACCTCGTTTTTTCCAAAACTCCGTCCGTCACAAGTTTTGCATATCTATTCAGAGAAAATACGATATTCGTCACATTTCAAATCATGCAATCCATTGTTTAAAACATAGCATAAACATCATTATTCCTAAACCCTAAATATATCTATTCAGAGAAAATACGATATTCGTCACATTTCAAATCATGCAATCCATTGTTTAAAGCATAGAAGAAACATCATTATTTCTAACATGAACTGCAATGCTCTAACATCATTATTTATAGATCTAATATACTTACTACTCACGGATCTATCCAGAGTCAACTAAAAACTAAACAACTCTAGTGCACATTATATTTTACTAATGCATAGCAACAGACTTGTAATGTATGAGAAACTTACCTAAAAGCCGAGGTCTCAAACTGACAGGGCTTCGCCGTTTACTTCCTTCTCCTCCCTCCTCTCCTCTTTCTTTTTTTCTGAAAAATTTAGTGAATATAATGAAAATCTGAAGAGGGGGCTGGGTATATATAGGGGGACCCTAAAAAACGCCCACACACGTTTTTTGCGCGCCAGGGGGCCGCCTGCAAAAGTGGGCGCTGTTTTACAGGCGGCCCCCTGCAGCGCAAAAAACGCCCACACAGTGGGCTTTTTTTACTGCTCTGAGGCCCGTCCGCAAAACAGCGCGCACTTTTGCAGGCGGCCCCTCGCCACTGAAAAAACCCACACAGTGGGCGTTTTTTGGGCGCAAGTAGGCCACCCGCAAGAGCCGACACCGGCGGCGGCCGGCTATGTGCCACGTCACATATAACGCCCAGGCAGTGGGTGTTTTTTAAAAAACGCCCACTGTAGACGACTAGTTCTGTCATATATCGAAACAAAAAATTAATTTTATAAACTTTTTTAAAAAAAATTAAAAATAAAAAAAATTCGGACGGAGCCTGCGTGGCCGATACGGTCTTAGCCCACATCGGGACGGAGATCGAGGCCAGCCCGGCCCATCACGGGATCATTAGACGTGGGTTGGCCCAACAACACATCATCACCACACATGCACCCACGGCGTATGTATACCTTCCTTGCGTGCGTACAGAGAGAGATTCAGAGGAATCCGCGCCGCACGCAGATCGGCGGACGGGACGGAGGACCCGCCGCGTGTGCTGCTTCCGGACGACGTGCTGGCAGACATCCTAGCCCGCCTGGCGCCCCGCAGCCTCGCCGTGTCGCGCTGCGTCTGCAGGGACTGGCGCGCCGTCGCGGACGGCCGCTGCCGCCATCTGCTGCGCCCGGACCTCCTCCCTCTCACGGTGGGCGGCATCTTGGTCGAGTCGTATTATTGCACGGTGACCCAGGACTTCTTCGCCCGGCCATCGACGCGCAGCCGCAGGGTTGCCGACGGGCTCGAGAGCTTCGTGCGGATGGACGACGACTTCGGCGCCTACTACGTAAACATCGAGGACTGCTGCAACGGGCTCCTCCTGCTCAAGGTCGGCAACGAACATGTCGTGGCCAACCCGGCGACGAGACGGTCGGCGCGCTTGCCTCCCTGCGGTGGCTTGCCCGTGGGCTACGAGTGCGTCGGTCATTGTTGGTCCTACCTTGTGTTCGATCCAACGGTGTCACCGCACTACGAGGTGATTTCGATGCAGCAGCCTTTTAACCGTGTCAAGGACAGGAAACGATTGGAAGGGTTGCAGTGGCCGCCACCGGTATACGTCCTGCATGCCTACTCGTCTAGGACAGGGCGGTGGGAGGAGCGGCGTTTTGCCCTTAACGACGATAAGGGGCTTCAGAGGAGGATCATCAATGGTGCGAATCTGACGACTTATGGCCATGCCACTTATTGGCGCGGAGTGCTCTATGTGCATCGCAACAAACATTTTATTCTGAGGTCTGTTACTTATGTTCCATAAACTATCTTTTATTTTGACATTTAGTTTCACTATTGTAATTGTTGTTTATTAATTTATTTGTTTGCCAACGGCTTTGACTGAATGCAGGATAGACTTGTCGGATGATAAGTATCAAGCAATAGATCTGCCAGAAGACGCTACTACAATTGACGATTTACGTCGAGTTTACCTTGGAAAGTCGAAGAATGGGATATATTTTGCAGCAGTTCTTAATGACACATGCCGAGTCTTCATTTGGTTTCTCGATGAATCATGGCATTAGCCAGAATGATTTGATAGCACCTTTCTACGACAACCTTGATGCTCAAACCAATAAACCTTGGATTTTGCAAAGTAAGGATTCCTACCAAGAATTTAATCTGGAAACAACAGTGGAAGTGGAAAAGGATTTAGACTGGGACGACTTTTGAGAATGCCGTGGATACTAAAGATTCTTGCGATACTGAACATACATATGGTTTTATGATATTTGGATTTGATCCCTATAAAGAGATTGTGTTCTTACACTCTTCAAGAGTTGTGGCGTATCATTTTAGCAGATCCAAGGTTCAAGATTTAGAGAAGCTACGCTTTGTATATCCTAGTGACATGAGATGAGCAGCTTTTGTATATACACCTTGCTAGGTTGGAGGCTTGTCCGACAATAGCTACTGGTTCAGAATCGTCACATGGTTAAGCTAGGCTCCCATATGTGACGTACAATAATTCCTGTAAAAGAGAGATATGTGTTGACATCGTTTTTTGGCACGTATCAATAAGGATCGGAAGACTAAACTGAATCGGCAAAAGGGTGGTGGCTCTTCAGCATTGCTTCTGACCTGCCAATAGATGGTTACCGATGAAGAGCATGTTGATCTGGATTATTGCCGATGGTGCTGAAAAGCTGATAGAGGATCGTTGCCGATGAAACAGAAAAAGCTATTGCCGATAGGATAGGCAGGAAGACTGGAAGGTTGTTGCCGATGCCAGGGATGTACCGATAAGGAGATGACTTCATCATGACGGGAACGGACAGAGGATCGGCGACACGAAGCTTATGATTTTTTTTCGTATTGTAGTTTAAATCCAACTCCTATACAAGTTTTATTTCTTTTTCAAGAAATAGAGTTCGTATAAGGAATTAGTTTATTTCTTCTATAGTTGAGCTTTACGTATTAAGTTAGGACTCTTTTGATTAGCAGAGTATAAATATAGGCCGAAGGGCATTGTAATGGATATCCTAGCATCAATAAACAAATCTACTTTTTATTTACCTTTACCAGTACTTTACTTTTCGACGACTTCGCCAAGTACCTTTTCTTTTTCAATGAGTTCTTTCAAGAATCGACGGGCTGCATCAACTTAATCTCCGGCGACCTTACAGGTTTCGCGTCTACCGAGCACGATTCAGGCTTTGACGTCCGGGCGTATCGCTGTCGTCTCGTCTGATCTGTTCAACAGTTATCGAATACTTTCTGAGCTTTGACGTCCGGGCGTATCGCTGTCGTCTCGTTCGGATTTTATTCAAATTTATCATCCTTATCGATTAACATGTCAAATCGACTGGTACGCTTCGGATATCGATTTTGGGTATTAGCCCGGTGTGTTTGCAGATATAATTTTGCATCAACAATATGTGAAGCACCTATAAATATGTGCCATTGGATTGGAAGTATTTTGAGTGAGCCCAATTATTCTTCTCTCTGTTTGTTAAGAGCATATAGCATATACGGGACAGGAATACTGGATGGGTACGCGTACGGAAACGTCTTTCGAGGAATTGAAAATTGGAACACCACAAGGGCTTAAATCAATCATGCTGCATCCATCCGAACAATGAACACAATATCTTTTATAGTTTTCTTAGAAGGGCAAGTGTTGAACATTTAGAATTTTGGACCCAAAGACTACTCCCTTCGTCCTGAAATATACTGTATTCTTGCTATTTTAGAACAAAATAAGGGACACAGCAATAGACGTATGTACCCCTCGCTTAATATATTAAAATTTGATTCGATTTCCATAATTAAAGGGTAAACTATCAGCCTTCTTATACAAAATAGAAAAGTAAATAAATTAATTTATATAGAGAAGATAATCATGTATTTTTATTTTAAGTAAACATTATTTTTTTTCTCCGGATGTACCATATTTTATAAAAAAATTTAAAAGTTAGAATGCACTATATTAAAGGAATCACAGGATAGAGGGAGTAACTCCCATACTGTTTCTTGTCGAAGCTGTTCAGGCATGATTTCAACAGCAGGCAACAAAGGGTGACGTCATGATGCGATTTTCAGTGTTAATGCACATTGTCTGCAGGTTCCATCTACTGATTTTCTTGCATTTGTTGCGTCGCAGTTTATATAACAGCTGAGGGTTTGTACTGGATATGCAACTAACTCACATGTATACTTCTAAACTCACCTCAAATCGTTGTTATGACATTGGTTTGATTATCCTTATCCATGTTCTCTGTATTTGATTGCTCTCGATTAAGACCTCATTGTATGAAGCCTGGGCTCTTCGATGGAAGATTAGCCGTCTGGACGTTCCTGAATCGCCTCCAGTCGCTCAGTCTCTGATTATCTGTAGAAGACATTTTCTACTGACGGATAAGCACTAAATCAAAGGTGCCAAGAGACAGACAATACACGAACAGGATGTCTTTTCGCCCGGTGAACTTAGGTGATCATTCTCGTTGTCGTTGGTCTATGCTTCATGCCTCGTCTGTCGCCTCGTGTCTAGCTCGTTGCCTCGCCTGTGGCCTGCACGCTGCCGCTTGGGTGCTGTGGACGGACGACCGCTCATCTTATCAGCTTGCTTGAAATAAAAAACAAGACTGGGCAAAAATAAAACAACCCCAGGAACGGCCGCTCTCATTAGCTTGCTTTTTGAAATATCCGACCTGCCGGATTCGAACCAGCGACCTAAGGATTTAAATCTGCAACGCACTACAGTCCTCCGCTCTACCAACTGAGCTAAGGTCGGATTATGCTTTTAAGCCCATCCCACATTTATTATACTATAAAATTTTGTTGGAGCTAGCTGCTTTGAGCACGTGGGGTGCCTCTGGTCAAAATGACGAATCAAACCTACGATTACAAACATATTGAATGGGTCCGGGTTCGAGAAGTGGTGTGTTAGGGTGATGCATTGGCATGAGAGGCACACACATATGTGAGTGATGCTTGTATGATATAGTATTAGACATACTCAGCGCTTGCAGTTATCGTGAGTCTGAGTACTTGAGGTATGTGCAACTTTATAGTGAAAACTGTGGCCTTCTGACAAAGAACCTCCTTATGTGATATAGAGTGTCACCGTATCGGTGTGCAAGAGATGAGGAGACTCTTCCTCGGTGGAGAAGCTCCGTAGTGTACAGGGCAATAGGGCATTGTGGTGATTGGATCAGGTAGAGGTCATGAGATTTAGTGACTCAATCCACATGAGATCCCTGATTTTTTTTCCAGGGCAAATAACCTATAGGAATTTATTTGAGTAACTCATTTAAATTCTTCATGGATCGTTTTCCATCTTTGGGTGTGCCTCCCGTTGCTTTCAAATTACGCCACTCACAAAGACCAACTGCCACCGTTGCAATTCACGAAGAGTTGAACCAGAAGTTGGAGGTGCTACTCGATCAGGAGTCATGGCCACTCAGCTATGAACCCTTTCAGAACATATATACTATTAATTGTAGTCATAAATATTTCGCAAAAAAAAAAAAAAACTGTAGTCATACATGAAAAGGTCATCATGTCTCGAGAATATTTTCGTTACAACTAGTCCTTGTACTAGCCAGTAATGAAAATTTGGTTTGGTGAACATATATATACCGTTAATGAATTATTCAATTGTAGTCATACAGAACGCGTGGGCGCGTGGGCTCTTGGTAGCTTACGATATTTCCGAATGGTGATGGTGTTCGTGCATGCAAAATGATTCGTATACGTGGTGGGGTCCTACATCAATCACCTCGTTCATGCACCACGCATCGTGCATCTATACTGGGTCACACTGGACTGTGATTAGACCCAGGATCCACCAAATTTTCAGGGCTACCTTAAATACATACAGTGCTTGCTAATCCATGAAAGCTAAGACTGAATCTGAAATTCTTCCTCTGCTGCTGTATTTGTTGGGCTCAAATAAGGTTAAGTTCAGTCTATGTAAATAAAATAGATCAAAGATTTTTAGCAACAGCCACAAAATCAGGATTAACATTTGGCATTTGTAACACCTTATTAGGTATCGCTCAACCTTGACAGCTCTATAATCTACAAATACACTTAGGAAACACTAATTATAAACCAGGGTATACATACGACCTGGATTTTTGTTAAAAGATGGCCGTGGCAGCGATTTGCACACGGAGTCATGTACGAAGAGCTAAGATCTTAGAATCGTCAGGAAGGATCATATGCATCCATACGATGTAGCATAGCATATGCTGTCAAAAGAAGCTCTGCCTCGTTACTTCCTCTCCGCGCCGTCCTGTGCATTTTCCATTGCCCTTGATGAATGAACCACTGCGAGTGAGCTGAGATGCCGCAGCAGTGGCTTTCTGGGCCTCAGCGGCACTTTGCGGGGCGCTAGCACCACCCACTTCTTGGTGTGCAGGACCACAAGCTGCAGCTAGATCAGAAGGATTCTGTGCTGCTTCAGGCAGTTCAACTTGGGAGCTCTTCTCTTTAGATACAACTGTAAGAAGAAAAAAAAGGGCAAAGATATCAGGTTAACCCAAAGGGTAGCTATGCTAAGCACACCTATATGTCAGGGCCTGTCTGAAAACCTTGGGAAGAAACAGTAGTACTGTGTGACACTGGCTGCACAACTTGTGATGAAGCAGACGCAGCTGAGGTTCCTCTTTTACTTCGTAACTGCAACCACAAAGAAAAAAGGGGGGAAATCTGACAGTAAGGATGGAGAAAACGTCACCTGGAGCAAACCTCTCATCACAACAAATGCACATCATACCTTCATCTCGTCACAGTACTTTACAACGGAGGATATATTGGAGTAACGACCGTGAACCAGAGCATATACCCACAGAAGGAGCTTTCTTGGAATACTTAAGTCGAGAGTCAACTACAGCAGCGGTTTGTGGTAGCCCTTCAATAGGCGCCTGCGATGGTGTTACCGTGTAGAGATTGATACCCGAGGGAAATGTTCCACAAGAGCTCTCCCGATAAAAGTTATAAGTGCTCTTCATTAACGTAACAGCAGTCTCCAAGTTATCTTCGGATGTTTGCTTCACCGGGATGTTTTTAATTCTGTTAAGTGTCTCAAACCAGTTCATGTCAAGGCCTTTGAATTGAGCAGGCCCATCAGGGGATGAGATAAGGAGCTCATCAGGTTGCAAGTCAACATAGAGTAGAAGCCCATTGGATAATGGAGCAGGCTGATTGGTTGCATCTGTGGATTCAGGCAGTGGAGTGATTGAGGCCAGTTTGATGAGAATACACCAGCACCATGCCAGAGAAGCATGCTTGCATATCTTAGCAAAGTTGCTATTTGATAATTTCGGAGTCTTGAACCTCTTTCTTATCTTCTCATTTAGTCCTTCTAGAACATCTAGTCGTACATCACTCTCGAGCAAATGTATGTACTGGTGGATATAACTGCCACAAAGAAGTGTTATTAGAAAACTATGAAGATTATGAGTGATTTATGGCACTACGATTGAGTAATTTACCCGTAAAGATTGCTTTCTGATAATTCTGGACTGTTCACCTCTGGTATAGTGCCTATATCAGCCCACATGTTTGCATGATCCATGAATACAGTGAACATTTTCTCAAGTAGTTGCTCAACGGAAGCATCACCAGAAGCTTGACGAATCTTAGGATCATGAATTGCAGCCGTTAGAACTTGAAGGTACTTCCCAAGACCAACAGGAACAATATCACCCAAACACAGTGCAAACTACAGAAGAGAAAGAAAAAAAAAGTTGTTTAATGTGCAGATAAAATATATAGCCTGGCATAGTTATTCTGTAGTTGGGAGGTACCCTCTTATCTGTTCGCAGATAGGTGTAAGCCTTCTCAAGTGTCCACAGGTCCCAGCAGGTTTAAATAGAGTAATGTATACTTCCTGATGCATGTAATGAATTTCCGTGAACTTTCTGACAAACTGACCTCCAGATTCTTTCTGGATCCACCCACATTTGGATTTTTCCTCCTAGATGCAACAAAAATTCCAGGTAAGTTAATCTTATACTATCTCCAGGCTGAAATGAATAACCTCCTAAAATACATATAGTCAAACTGTTTGAACTATTGTGCATCAAAGAATTTAGATTTTTTTTCTATGAGAACAAAAGATTAACATCAAATGTACTTCTATATATCAACAAAAAAATTACATAAGACAGAGAAATTGAACTTTTACCTTCCTTTTCTAACAGTGCCATCAATCTCCCACATGTTTATTGTAAAGGAAGACCGAGAAGATTTGAAACGGAATGAGAGCTCTTCCTTAGCCCGCTCCAGGTCCCCTGCTTCACCTCTCCTATACAATCCTTGTGCAAGCTTGTATCTCGCCTTGTGGAAATGCTTGAGTTCCCCTTCCACACAAGTACCAAGAGCATACAGACAATCATCATAAAGGATGTGCCACACTTTATCCAGTATATCAGGCTTAATAAACTTAGTTTCCTCTTTAGTATCTAAAGCAGCTGTATTCTCAGAAGAAGACTGCAAAACATAGTCGCTGACCCCAACATGCTCAAGACATTTTCTTTTGTTGACTGGTCATATGTGTAGTCAGCAACAACCTATAAAGCAAACACTCAACAAAGTAAACATAAAATTGTCTAGTAAAGACCTATATCATAATGGTAAAAGATAAAAACGACAACTTTTTTTTTCTCAAACATGCAGGAGAGCTGGGTGTCATTGCTAAAAAAAAATATCAAACAACAGATGGGTGAATATGAATAAGGAAAGTCATAATCTATAAACAAGGAGGAAAAGGAGCAGTGCTGGAGTTACCACCAAGGGCATAACTTCATGTAGGCAGTAGGCTGACATAAACAATTAATTTCATTTTAATGAGTTAAAAAAACAGATATCTCCTTTGCGATCTGATGCGTTTTAATGTGGTCATCAGTCATCAACATAATTAAATGATGCAGCAGAACTGTGGCTCTCTGAGTAGGCTAAAAAAGGTATTGCAACACAAATATCCTATGAAAGTGAAATACGCGTAACGACGCGGTCTAAAAAAATATCCTATGAAAGTTTAACCAAAGTGAGTTATATTTTTACAATGGAACCAACACATGCCCATACTGACAGCTATCGTTAAACTCAAGGCATTTTCTTGA
>CM041628.1:25810768-25839120 GCA_023333625.1 Bothriochloa decipiens
AACAACCTGATTCATATGGAATCACAAATCATGGCTAGAGCTTTGTATATAGTTTGTCCCAGCCTGCCTCAGGCTACCTGTTCCCATCTTTGTTTCTGTTTCTGTTGTACAGTTGGTTTTTTTTTTTTTTTTTTGTTCTGTTTCCTTCCCCTGCTGTTTTTTCGGGTAAAAAAGAAACAAATCATGGCTACAGGAGCTAGGATATGGATGTTACTCAGGTCACCTCACCCAATGCTTCAAGCTAGACTTTTGAAAATCAATGGCAAGAACCAGATAAAGTTTCTAGATTGGCATAGACAATTTAGCCCATTTGGTTATAATAAGTCCTCAAGGCTCTGGTAGTGAAACAATGCATTAAACAAGAGTAGACTGAAAAGTGAAAACTACTCAATGAAGAAGCTCTCTGCAGTATTCATTTTTCAAGGAAAAATAGCTCTTAAAAAACTGGTCAGATACATCTAGACAAACCTGTATAGCTTCAAGATTATGTTTCCCTTGAGTGTAAAGTAACTTTAAGCGTGATGCATGAATCCTGTAAACAGGGTCGACTGCAGTTGGATTCAGCATCATGGCTTTGTTGTAATATGAAAATGCCTTGGAACAGGAATGCCCCAGTTTCTCACACAATTTCCCAAGGTAAAACGCATGAAGCCACTGCTCCCTGCAAGTAATAAAGAATTATGATATCATCCCATGTCTGAAAAACAACAGACAACATGAAAACAAATTAGGAGTGTATAATTACTTGATTTCAAAAGCCTTCTCAAAGTGCTTCATAGAATTTTTACAAAATGTCTCCCATGATGAATCCTTCACTGGCAAAGTAGCTCTTTGATCATAAAAAGGTACCACATTTTGTAGGCTATCATAGTACACTAGAGCCAACAGTTCATGTGCTTCACTCTGGATGAGAATGAGTTTAGACGCCATCCAATACTCCAATCAATAAGCAAGTTCAAGAATAATGAAAGGTAACAAATTCATTGGCAGGAAAAGGCAGCATGAATGCATGATACATAGAAGACTAGTGGAATTCACCTTGTCAGGAGCAGTTTTGGCCAGTAGTGAACTCATCAATAAGCAGCGCCGACTATGTCGACGACCCATCTCAACCCTTCTGATTAAATCTGTGTTTGTTCGCCAATCCAAAATGCTTATATGTTTACTACCATCATTCAGCAACAGATCAACTTCCTGTGATAATAACACTGGTTATTTAACAGAATTGATTGATATAAGAAAAAAGATCCAATTAATTGGTAGATGTAAAAAGATACCACCTCGTCATAAAGATTCGAAAGCTTTTGCCAGCTTTCATACCTCAATGGATTGTACAACAAATCATACTTGAAAATATTGGCACTCTGTTCAATGAATTCTTCTCCTTCCTTTTTCAAAACAAAACCAGCATGCTTGTCGGTGGCACTAATATCTTCAGCTTGAGCTATGTAATAATATAAGTTTTCATAAACATCTGAGTAAGGCTCAGAGCTGCACCAAACAATTGAACATGTCGTTAGCTATACATACCAATAGTTTTGTGTCATATCATAAAGAAGGGATTCTAGGTGTAACACACAAGCCAACCTGACAGTGGAGAGCTTTTTGAATGCTTCGTAACCCCTTTCACCTGGGAACAGTACATTCAGGATAGCTTCCCTAGATTCATTGCTTTCACAAATTTCAGATAGTATTTTTTCACATGAGTCAGGTCCATCTAAGAAATTATCAATAGGGTTGTTGACAAATAAGTCATAGGGTGGCTGCGGAAAGTGTTTACGTATAGCCCGCAGCACTCGCCGTAATTTAACCAAGCCAGTTTTCTAAAACACAAATTAAGAATGGACCATTAGACACTATATTTGATGCTTGGAGTCAATACTCAATAGCTACTGAAAGTAGGAAACACAAAGGTAGTTATTAGAAATTACTCACAGATAGAGCTTTTGCATATGGCAGGACATATTGAAACACATCAGCACACTGTTCTTTGGTTTGATAATCACCACGGCTTGTATTTTTATGTACTGCAAGATCATCTTCACTGCAAGAATCTGGGTTGATCTTCAAACCATACAGGCAGAAAAAAGCCTGGTCCAAGGCACTATCAAGACATGACTGTATCTCATCCAATTCTGCATGAACAGGACATTTATCAGAGAGTAGATACCAATTAAACGCTAAATTTCATTGTTGTACTTTCACTGCAAAACCAAGAATTAACAATACGATAATTCATAAAGAGATATATAGCAAGACAGTATTATCTCAAGTTAAATACACTATTATTAAAATGGTCTGTGCAAATCCAGTTTTACCTGATTCTTCCTCATCGTCAGAGTTCTGCTTACTGTCACTAACCGATGGTTCATCAGCGTCTTCTGCTCCGACGTCTTTTGGAACAGCATCTTCTTCCATCCCATTTGAATCTAAACAAGACAGAAAAAAATAATAAATGCTATTAATTGGCAAGGAAACATAAAACAAGTCTATCGTGACAATTTTTCGTACGAAAAAAAAAATCTCAAACAAGAATCGGTAAGAAAAACATACTAAGTTGAGATTTTAATTTGACATCTAGAGCCATGAGATGTTTGATTGCGAATTTGAGGAACGTCCCTTCCTCCCCTTCACCATCCCTTCCAGCACAACAGAGCCCATACTCAGCAAGCAAATCATGGACTGCGACGATTAAGTCAACCTGCATTGGTGAATGAATGATTGAATGTTCAATAGGAAACTCTCCATTTCTTTATACAAGTAGTAGAAATTTTAAGATCCAAACCATGTAATCTCCAACCCGCAATTACCCTCATGATACAAAATTTGTTGTACAAGAGTGATATCACTGGATTATTATTTGAGAGTGCTATCTTAAGGTTATGGTTTTGTTGCAACAAATATTGCAGTACCAAGTCTAATTTTGTGAGAGTTTTACTAAGGTCGGGTCGTTATTTACATAATTACATGTATATTAGGTGACTAATTTTTGTGCTTTGCTGCAACCTTCTCTTATCTCCTGGGTGAGGTAAAGGTTGCTTTGTATGCACGGGATTGCTTTCCCTTTTTTCTCTCTATAATAAAAGATGCATAGCTCTCGTACATGTTTGAGAAAGAAAAAAAAAAGAAAAAGAAAAAAAAGGAGCTCTGTAACTTTGCCCAATATTTTTTTTCTCCAACACGCAGGAGAGCTGCGTATCATTATATTAAGAAGAAAAACTTCGCCCAATATGAAGGTGGCATTAGAACATACCTGAGTTTTTATGGATATTGTAGGATCAAGGTGCTGGAGCTTGCAAAATGCAATTGCTGCATTTATGAGACAGGAACTTTCCAACTGGTCAACCTGATAGGAGGTTCCAGAGGATGAGAGTTTTCTCGATAGGATTATCTTGACAGCAGCACACATGATTGTCAGGAGCAATGATTGATTATCACCAACGATAGAAACTAGTGAACTCCAGCCATCTTGCCCATCCTGAATATATGTAATTATGTAAATCAATCTATGACTACGGTAACGGTAACAGTGTTAGAGAAACTGATACAGTGAAGAAAACTGATACAGGTGGCATATATGGAATTTCAGGTAATGCCTTTAATTAGAACATGGCAATGTCATGGAGCAATTCTCACAAGAAGAAAGTACGAGCAGAGACATGGAGAATAGATATTACTCAAAAAAACAAAAAAAAAGGATTTCCTGGGTACTGATTATGTTGGTTTGATCTTTTCTACAAGACAATGCAGTTTAACCAATTACATGGAATAAGCAAGTGTATAGATCTTTGTGTTTTTACCCCATCAGCAATCTACTCCGTCCAGTAAAAAAAATGTGGACAGTTTCCTTTTGCTTAATTTGCACGGACTCCAAGATACAGGTCGTGGTGGATGCTTTTGCGAGGAACGCATATACAATTATACACACAAGGAGGAGCAGGTGCACTTGGCATCAGACATGACAGCAGAGCCACGGCCTGATCCAATCCAAGTTATCCATTGCCTTCCTTAATTTGTTAGTCATTTGGTTTGGACTCTTGTTTCTGTTTCCAGTTTGTTCAGCGCATTATAAAGAGCACGGAGGTTTCAATGAAGGCAAAGAAAGAATTATCGTAAATCACATAATCAGCAGTTCAGAGCCTCCTCGAGAGGGCGAATTCGCCTCACCTCTTTGTTATCCGTTCAGTTAGCTAGCTAATCCATATCACAGGTTCATTCAACCCCTAGTATTTACCATAATATGTATACAAACACTACAGAGTATACACTAAGAATATAGATTCTAAAAGAACTCATGTTTACCACGGCCAATCTAGATGTTCATAAATATGTATGAGTGGTCAAAGATACAAAGGTTGCTAAATGTGCCAAAGTTTTAAAATCTGACTTCGTCACATCCATGGAAAATACTAATCAACCGCGAAAAAGAAGTTTCAATCTCAATCTATACTTATATATAGTATATTTTTGCATGAGGCACACTGATACTGATATAGTTATGAATTCACACAATAGTGATACTCCACACCTATTGTGCCAAGAATTAAAAAGAGTTGAGTTAAGAGGGCGATGGAGGAACTGAGAAAAAGGAATATCCAACTCACAGAATTATCACATTGATCAATTATGTCTTTTGCTTTACTGGCATTTCGAGACACATCTTTGACTGCTTCCACAACATTTTCTAGCCGGTTCCTGTTCATTGCTTCCATAAAGTCCACATCGCTTGAACCTTTCGCTTTCAGGGGTGTAACAGATCCAACCATGCCAGCTGCCACAGTTAGAACTTGAATTTTTCTTCGGTGGGAGTCAAGATATACTTGGATGTTCATTGGTTTTGCTTTTTCACATGCAGATATTAAGACATCCAAGGCAGACAACTCAAGTGAAATAACATTCTCACTTTCTCTCTGTGGACCATAGGCATATCCAACATAGGCATCTTTGGTGGAAAGCAAAAGTGGGGGTAGCAATTGCATGAACTCTGTATGAGTTATTTTATTGATATTCTCATCATTATTCCAAAGGAGTGATTCAAGCCTGATCAAGTTAATTTCACGAAGAATCCTATCAGTTGTCAGTGATTTTACAAGCTTGGTGTGAGGTAGAAGAATAACCTCTCCATAGCTTTTGGTTTCGTTGCTATTTTTCAGTATTGACAGGGCCATATTGAACTCCTTATAAGCTTTCTCTTTGCAGTTTGACGAAAGGGACAGGCAACCACTCAGCCAGAAGAAGCGAACCCAGAATGCACAAATCATGTTTGAAGAAGAATCATGTTTGGACTTCTGATCACTAAGCATATCAACAGGATCAGATTTGTCAGAATTTTCATGACTTCTCTCAGTTACATCACTTGAAGATTCACCTGCCCTACTACTTCCCATATCCAAGTTGGCAGAATGTATTTCTTCAACAGATGTATTGAATGACAGTTCCAGAGCTACTGATTCAATGATCTTACAAAGATGGTAACATGAATCAGACAGCTCAGAAGATGTTGATGGGTTTCCAGAACACAAAGCCTGATCATAGTACAGTTCTGCTAGAAATAAATTGCACAGTGAAGATCTGTCTTCAGCCCAGCCTCTAGTAAGTTTGTCCAGTTCAATGAACTTGACAAAATAATCTTGGAATGGCACTTTGAGATGAGACATTTCCTCAAGTAACATACAACCAATGTGATGAGGGCCAAAATTTTTGGATATCTTGCATAGAAATTGCTTAAAATCATTTGCCTACTCATCAGATGTATAGTTGAGAGTATCAGGATTTGAAGCATCGGTATTTCCACAAAAATCAGCCTTTTCTACAGGACTTGGTCCTTTTAGAATAAATGATTCTAGAAACTGAGTCATAGCATGTGATATATCTTTACCATCAGATCCATTTTCATCTTTTCCAGATTTGCGACTTCGCAGCCTCTCAAGGCGTGTGCTCCGTCTTTCATGAGGATGTTCCCTATCTGAATTAACATCTTTCTCTTTAACTGGAGTTTTGCAATCATGAAATGGCAGATTCTCACCGTCATGGTGTGAATCATTTCCATTTCCACCAGCAGATTCCACATTTTTTATTGTATCTGTAGATATGACAACATCAAGCATATTATATGCAAGTCTCTTGTCACTACTCTCGCTGACTGAACACCTATCAACAGTATCTGTAGAATTATATTCACCAGCCTTCTCGTTGTTTGCACTTATGAAGCTTAGGATACCGCCTAAAAGGGCCAACCATTTTGCTTCATTCAATTGCAATGTAGCACTCTGTTTACTCTTCTTCGTCCCTATTTCTCGACAGATTTCATCATCTGATTTTCTTTTATTGGAAAAGATGAGTTTTGCATGCTTGGGTTCAAGTATGTCAATACCCCGAGGTGCAAAAGGTACCGGTTCAGCACATTCAATGGTCTTCTTCACATGTAAAGCACGATGATGTGATGGCCAACTCTTAAGTATTAAATTTGCTACAGAAAGGCACGCGAGTTCATCACTTATTGCTATAAGCACCTCCAACAATTTCTTCATGCAGTTCCCTACAGAAGGCATAAGTAATAATTGTATAAGAAACCAAAATAGGTATCAAAAGTGTGATTGATGAACTGACATTCAACTATAAATCTATAATAATGAGTAAAAAAGGTATCATACAGTTGTTTGGGCTGCATACAAGCCCTTGCTCAAATGCCCATCTTGATACGCTCAGCAAACCCATTGAACAAGAAAGTGTTCCCAGATGATTCCAGACAACTGAATCATTTGAATCGAGCTCTACAGCTTGTAGGTAACAATGAAGAGCATTATCATAGAACTCCAAACCTTGTTGTAGGAAAACAGATGCAAGGTTTTTCAATGTCAAAAACCTACGCAGTTGAAAAAAGTGTCAGCATTTTATCAGTAGAAGTTAATGTTATGTATGCTATATATCTTACTCAAGCAGCCAAGTGAGTAATTATATGTATTTGGACAACTAAATTAAAGCATGTTATTACAGGCACAGTAAGCTTATGATGCTGTTATGACATATATAGAACCATAGGTCAATAACTACAAGGAAAAGGGGTATCTTTGCAAACAAAAAAAAGGAAAAATACCCTAAAAATATCATAACAAAATCATCAGAAATTCATGAGGAAACAGGCACAAAATGAGCAGTTTCTTTCTTGTATAATATTATGACATTGCCTTATTTTGCATTTGTACTAGTGCAATTTTTGCACCTTAGGACATAGATATTCACATTATGATCGCTTACAGGGAAAAATTGGTCTTCCAAAGTCACTTACAAGAAGGCTAGGATATCCAGTACCATAAAATTTAGAGGCACTAGAGTTTTATGCAATTAAATTGCTTCATGGATGGTCTTCTGTTTTGTATGTTACTTGAGTACTATACCCAGCATTTAAGCCAACAACCAACTAGATACATCTTTACCATGAATAAAAAAGGTATGAGAGAACAACACCTTAGCTGCAGCAAATGCTGATCACTGCCAATGTTATCAACCTGTGTAAACTAATCACTGTCATGGATTTGATAATAAAATAACATATATATATAAAAAAAGTGACATTGCCTGAACGTTTGATATTAGTGGGTCCTTCAAGACATCCTCGAGAAGTTCACGAGCTTTTGCATAGTCTTTTTGTTGCAACTTGAGGAGTCCCTCGTGGTACTTCTGAGAGAGCGCAAATTCCTGACAGCATCAAAACGGAATCTTAGTAACTCAATGACATTGAGAGTTTGAGACAAGTATTAAGAGACTGAATTCACTCTTGCCACAAGAAAAGAATTATCAGAATATATAAGTCAGATGTTACTCGCTATTCAGCATTTTCTTATATCAACATACACTTATCTAGAAATAACCATTAATAACTGTAACTTGCACCCAATAGATCAAATGATCAATACATCGTCCAACAAATTTGTTAGAGTATGAGGATATTAGGCTCATGAGGCTAAGCCCATGCGGCCCATGTATGACCCGACCAGACGTGAGGTCATAGCACCGGTAACCCTTGTGATCTGGGGAATACCCGAGAAAAACACACAGTGTCGAACGGGGAGCCAGCTTATGGGGGGTGGTGGCAGTGGTGTTAGGGTAACACGCACACCCGAAGACACGAAGGTGGTCATACCGAGGAGGGGTACCGAAGAGAGCGTGGTGCGGTACGCGGCGGGGCAGGCTCGTCTGCGGGAGGCCGCCCTCGCTTGGGAGCACGAGCGCGATGCGGCCGCTGCCCTGGCTCCGCAGATCGTCGAGGCGGAGCAGCTCCACACCTCTCCTGCCTCCCACGACGGTGGGGCCACTTCCTCCGGCTCGGCGGGTCACCGCGTGTCCACCACTGCAGTCCTCTGGTACGACCCGACCGACCCACTCGTGGCCCCAGCTTCACTACCAGGTCGGGGGTGTCCAGAACATCCGGCTCCTGGTTCCAGTCGTCCTCGAACCGGAGTCGCCCTCCTACGCCCGCTGGCGGGACCTGGTCCTCCTCACCCTCCACCGCTACGCCCTCGACGACCACGTCCTTCTCGACGCCGTGGGCGCGGTCCCGACAGCCTCGTGGCTGCGTCTCGACAACATCGTTCTCTTGGATTCTGGGGACGATCTCCCTGGACCTCCACGACCTCGTCCGCAACACTCCAAGCGCTCGTGGGGCCTGGTTGGCGCTCGAGGGCCAGTTTCTGGGCAACGCCGAGGCCCGGGCTCTGCGTCTCGATGCGAGTTTCCGGACCTTCGTCCAGGGTGACCTCTCCGTCAGCGACTTCTGCCGCACGATGAAGGGCATGGCGGACTCTCTCGGCGACCTTGGCTGGCCTGTGGAGGACCGTATCCTGGTCCTCAACGTCCTCCGCGGGCTCAGTGACCGCTACGCTCACCTCCGGACGTGGATCACTCGTCAGCGACCCTTCCCCACCTTCCTGCAGGTCCGTGACGATCTTGTCATGGAGGAGCTCCAGCAGGGAGTCCAGGCCGTGGCGGTCTCCGCGCCGGGGTCCTCGTCTTCCTCGACTGCACTCGCTGCTACTCCCCCGTCGCGTCCGCCCACTCCGTCGCCGTCGTCTCTCCTTGGTCCTCCTCCTCCTCCCGGGCCGAGCGGGGGTTGGGGGGCCGTGGCGGTGGTGGCCGCCGTCGCCGTGGAGGAGGACGTTGCGGTGGTGGCCGTGGGAACACACCGACACCTCCACGGGGTGCACCCTGGCCCACCTTCCACAACCCGTGGTCGGGGCGCATCTCCATGTGCCCATTCCAGGCTCCCGGCGGTGAGCCTCGCCCGCCGGCGGCCCTGTTCGCTGGTGCTCCTTCAGGGTTCCACTCAGCGAACCCGTGGGCAGCACCTTCCAGCACCTACTCTACGTCCACGCGGGCTCCACCTCCCAGTGCCTCACCCGGGCCGGTCGGTTGGGACCCGGCGGCCCTGGCCACCTCCTACAGCACCGTGGCCCTGACACCCCCTACTGGGCCAGAGTGGGTCGCTGACTCTGGAGCTACTTACAACACCACTCCCAACCCTAGTATACTCTCTTCTGTTCGCCCTCCTTCTTCCTCACTCCCTTCGTCCATCATGTTCGCCAATGGGTCGTGTCTTCTGTCACGTCCGTGGGTGCCGCCAACGCTAATGGCTCGTTCCGTCTTCCTGATGTTCTTGTTGCTCCTTCTATGGTCCACAACCTCCTTTCTTTTCGTCGTTTTACAGCTGACAATTCCTGTTCTGTTGAGTTTGACTCTTTTGGTCTTACTGTGAAGGATTTGGCTACCCGGCGTCCTCTGCTCCGCTGTGACAGCTCGGGGCCCCTCTACACCCTTCGGTTTCCGGAGTCCTTTTCCTCCTCTTCGCCGACCTTTTTGTCAGCTGTTTTCGCCGCGACGCCTTCCTCCACTACTTGGCACCGCCGTCTCGGCCATCCTGGACGTGATGCTCTGATGCAGCTTAGTCGTAGCTCCGACATTCGTTGTACTCGAGCTCACGATGAGCCCTTGTGTCATGCGTGCCAGCTGGGCCGCCATGTTCGTCTTCCTTTTTACACTTCTTCTTCACATGCGGCTCATATTTTTGACCTTGTACATTGCGACCTATGGACGTCTCCTGTCATAAGTATTTCTGGGTATAAATACTATTTGGTGGTGGTTGATGATTTTTCTCATTATTCGTGGACTTTTCCCTTGCGTGCAAAGTCTGAGGCTTTTCCCACTATTCTCCATATTTTCGCCTGGGTGTCTACTCAATTCGGTCTTACCATCAAGGTCGTCCAGTGTGACAATGGTCGTGAGTTCGATAACTCCACCTCCCGTGCCTTCTTCCTCTCTCACGGTGTCCAGTTGCGTATGTCTTGCCCTTATACCTCCTCCCAGAACGGTAAGGCTGAGCGCATGATTCGCACCATGAACGACATCATGCGCACCCTTCTGCTCCAGGCGTCCCTTCCTGCTCGCTTCTGGGCAGAGAGTCTTCACACCTCTACCTACCTCCTTAACCGTCTTCCTTCCGCTGCCTGCCCCGCTCCCACACCGCACCACGCTCTCTTCGGTACCCCTCCTCGGTATGACCACCTTCGTGTCTTCGGGTGTGCGTGTAACCCTAACACCACTACCACCACCCCCCATAAGCTGGCTCCCCGTTCGACACTGTGTGTTTTCCTCGGGTATTCCCCAGATCACAAGGGTTACCGGTGCTATGACCTCACGTCTCGTCGGGTCCTCATCTCTCGCCATGTGGTGTTTGATGAGTCTGTCTTCCCCTTCTCCACCACCACCACACCACCTACCACCCCTGACCCTGACCTCGCCTCTCTGTCTCCCACTGACAGGTGGTCCAGCCACCTTTGTCGTTTTCCCCTGCAGGTACTGCTCCACCGTCACCTTCGCCGGGCCCGTGCCCCGGCTCGCCGCACACCAGTGCTACTCCTGACCCTGTGCCCTGCACGGGTCCGGGAGCGCCACCCTCCGGTGCGGCCCCTGCTCCTCCGCCTGACACGGGGCCGGGGACGCCGCTTCCTGCACCCCTGGTGCGGTTTGCCCAGCCGGTGCTTGTCTACCAGCGCCGTGCGCGGGCGGACCCGGCGCCTGCTGCTCCTGACCCTGTGCCCTGCACGAGTCCGGGAGCGCCACCCCCTGCTCCTCCGCCTGACACGGGGCCGGGGCCGCCGGTTCCTACACCCTCGGCGCGGTTTGCCTAGCCGGCCCTTGTCTACCAGCGCCGTGCACAGGCAGACCCGGCGCCTCCGTCCCCACCGGTGGTGTCTTCTCCGCTGGCGACGCCTACACCACCGCCGTCTCCGGCCGCCCGTGTCGTGCCACCGGTGTACCAACCACCGCTCCTTCACCGCCACCCGCGGCATGTTCGCCCTATGGTGACGCGGCACGCGGCGGGTACCCTGCGGTCCCGGGCTCTTGCGGCGATGCCCGGCGACACGCAGGTCTCTCCTGTACCCTCTTCCGTTCGCGACGCCTTGTCGGACCCTCACTGGCGCCGCGCGATGGAAGAGTACGCGGCTCTCCTATCCAACCAGACATGGGATTTGGTGCCCCGTCCGCCTGGCTCCAATGTTGTCACCGGCAAGTGGATTTGAACGCACAAGCGGCGGGCTGATGGTACCCTTGAGAGGTACAAGGTTCGCTGGGTTCTCCGGGGTTTCACTCAGCGGCCTGGTGTTGACTATGACGAGACTTTCAGCCCAGTGGTGAAGCCGGCCACCGTCCGCACAGTACTCTCACTGGCTCTCGCTCGCTCTTGGCCTGTGCATCAGCTGGACGTCAAGAATGCCTTTCTGCACGGGACTCTCAATGAGACAGTTTACTGCAGCCAGCCAGCGGGGTTCGTTGACTCTTCTCGTCCTGACATGGTCTGTCGGCTCAACAGATCTCTCTACGGCCTCAAGTAGGCCCCGCGGGCGTGGCACTCTCGGTTTGCTGCGTTCCTGGTGACACTGGGTTTTGCGGAGGCCAAGTCAGATACGTCTCTGTTTGTCTATCACCGTGGCGCTGAGACTGCTTACCTGCTGCTATATGTTGATGACATTGTCCTCACAACCTCCAATTCGTCACTACTCAGCCGCATCATCAGCTCTCTTCAGCAGGAGTTTCCTGTGAAGGATCTTGGGGTGCTCCACCACTTCCTCGGGGTCACTGTTGAGCCTCGTCTCACCGGTCTTCTTCTTCACCAGCGGCAGTACACTCTCGATATCCTGAAGCGAGCTGGGATGACTAACTGCAAACCCTGCTCCACTCCAATTGACATAAAGGGCAAGCTGTCCGAGGCCGAGGGCAACTCAGTGGCAGACCCCACGGTATACCGGAGTCTCGCAGGTGCATTTCAGTACCTTACCTTCACCAGGCCGGATATCACCTATGCAGTGCAGCAGATTTGCCTTCACATGCATGATCCCCGAGAGCCCCACCTCACTGCCCTCAAGCGCCTCCTCCGCTACCTCCGCGGCACTGTCGACTACGGCTTGCTCGTTCACCGGTCTTCCTCCTCCGAGCTCGTCGTCTACACTGACGCTGATTGGGCCGGGTGTCCGGACACTCGGCGCTCCACCTCCGGCTACGCTGTCTTCCTGGGCAGCAACCTGGTGTCCTGGTCGTCCAAACGTCAGCCGGTGGTCTCCCGCTCCAGTGCCGAGGCGGAGTACCGCGCTGTCGCTAACGGCGTCGCAGAGGCTTCCTGGCTCCGGCAGCTCCTCGCAGAGCTCCACAGCCCTCTCTCCAGGAGCACGCTGGTCTACTGCGACAACGTCAATGTTGTGTACCTCTCCACCAACCCTGTTCAGCACCAGAGGACCAAGCATGTGGAGATCGACCTTCATTTTGTCCGTGATCGAGTCGCCATCGGCGATGTTCGGGTCCTCCACGTCCCGACCACTTCCCAGTTTGCCGACATCTTCACCAAGGGCCTCCCGTCCTCGACCTTCACCGAGTTCCGCTCCAGCCTCAACGTCACCGGTGGCTAGTTGCGTCTGTGGGGGGGCTCGAGTGTGTGCTTCTTTTCATGTCATGTCCAGTCTGTAACTCCGCTGCGTCGGAAGTTCATATTGCGGGGGGCTGTTAGAGTATGAGGATATTAGGCCCATGAGGTTAAGCCCATGAATCTAAAATGTAGCCATTATCCAATAACAAAATTCATGAAAAAAAGAACTGATATGTACTGCCCATCTCATGATCTCTCAACAGTGGCAGGGCAATTAAGAAACAGTTTCGTCAGACAAAACACGACTGACCCTGCACATTGCTTCCCACAAATCAGAAGCCCTAACTCATCCCCACCCAGAAGCTGAAGAAACAAACCACTAAAATTTTCGGGCGATGGCAAGTTCGGAGCGATGAGAGAGAAGGGAGGAGGAGGATACCTACCTGAGCTTCCTTGGTGGGCGCGAGCGGCTCCCATTGGCCGCCGGAGTCGCTCTCGTTGATGGCGGCGATGGAGAACTGCGAGCGAGCGAGCGAGCGAGCGAGGAAGGGGTAAGACGAACAGCAGCGGCAAATTCGAACAGGGAGCAGGAGGTGTGAGGGGACGGAGCGTGAAAGTGTGGCTCACCATGGTCGGCGGCGCGGCGGACGGAGCCGCGGGAGGATCGCCGGCGACGAGCGCTCCAGGCCTCCAGCAGCGGGAGTGGTCGCCGCCGGGAAAGTGTTTCTTCTCCCAAATAATTAACGGAGTCAGGTTTTGTTGTTCTGGAATCTGTCGGATCGCATGCTCCACCCCGCAGCCAAACGGGTCCGATTTAAGAAGCACGTGCCGGCCCTAACCCGGTAAGACACGACTCGATAAGGCCTGGCGTGTTTGCCGCGGCCGCCCGCCACGGTTGCACGCGACCTGCCCGCGGTTCGCCCGGTCATGCACTCGCCGCCGGCCGCCGCCCGGAGCAGAGACGCCGCTGCTCAAGGCTCAAGCTCGATTCCTCGATGTCGCCCGGAGTGCACAGAGGGGCAATTTTGAAAAACCCAACTCGCCAGTTTCATTGCATGGAGCTGCCCGGTTTGCCGGTTCTATTAAAAAACAATCCACTTCAACCGTTTTCAGTGATTTAGTAAATTTACGCTTACGCGGATGGATTTTTAGATCAGTTTAGACTTTGATTTGGTGTTTTAGCGGTCCATGGTCTAGTCCGAACTTAACAGTCATGTCTCTACACTAGGCAGCAAATTTATATGGTCGATTTCATCCGCCTTAGATGTTTAGACATAGTTGTCTTATCTAATTCCCTAAACTCTTTTTTAGACTTGTACATTATAAAAAAAGTTCACAACGTGCACACTCGTACCTATGAACGCATATGGCACACACGTAGACCTACCCCCCGAGCTTCTTTGAAGAAAGTAATTTGTATATTGCCAAGATGTCGCAGGGCAACGGTGAAAAAGAAAAGTGATGCCACTTGTCTAAGGAATCTATATAATAGCATCATCTCGAATTTGACATTCAACTAACTGTCCAAGGACCTTCACAAGATACTACGGGCAAGATATGCTATTGATTTGAAAGTTGTTCTTTCAAGCTGCTCACTAGATTGGTGTTTTGTTGTCACTTTGTTTAAAGAACATGTATTCTTTGACCCTTCTGCACCATCTAACACAAGATGACAAAAAGGAAGATGATTCACCTCCTTCTCAAACAATTATCCTAAGATTGTAGATGATCATAAAAATGTGAATGATACTAACTTGCTTTTTGGTGTCAGACTATAACATGTTTTTATAGAGTGAAAGGTAGAAAAGTTAATCATCCTATTGTTACTTCGTCATGAAGTCATGGTGTATATCTACTAAGTGAATCAGATCCCAATTGATAGCATGGTCCTTACCCAGGGGGAACGGTGGTGGTAGCTGGAGCATAAGATTTTTGTGATTGGTTGTCACCATGACCTAGCTTCACCTCACCCCGCAGGCGCAAGCAAGAAGAGAGTCGCCCGAGCAAGTGAACCAATTCAACTCTCATGACGCCAAGGAGAACCTCACCTACACAAGTTCTAAGACAGTCTAACAAGAGAACCGTTGTGATTGGTTGTCACCATGACCTAGCCTCACCTCACCCCGCAGGCGCAAGCAAGAAGAAAGTCGCCCGAGCAAGTGAACCAATTCAACTCTCATGACGCCAAGGATAATCTCACCTACACGAGTTCTAAGACAGTCTAACAAGAGAACCGCATGCTCAAAATCATAGATTAGCTAGGTAGCACAAAACTATATATATATACTAGATATATATATACTAGATATAATATAAATAGATAAATAATAAATACGAGCATCACCTTGTAAACTTTGCTAAAACCTCCTTGGTTGATCAGATTTCCAATATTGAAGTCTTGTGTCGCGGCTTGCAAGGTTGATAATGTAATAGCAAGGGAATTGATGCTATGTCCTCAGGATCGTATGTGCCTGTCATAACATGTTGTCAGGGGCATATGCCCCCTTTGTAACCAAATATGGTCTTCATAACACGTAGTATAACCTTGGAGGACATGATGAAGGCACAACACGGTGAAGCAAGAGACTCAAGAATGGACAACAACACAGGGGGGCGATTGGTGAGCAGGCTGGATGTGGGCAGCCACAGGGAACCCCAACCGTCGCCTATGCTTGCTCGGCGAGGGGAGGAAGAAGGGACCCGGGGGCCACGCACGTCGAGGTTGGGAAACTACATATGGAGAAGGGACGATGGCGCTGGAGGGCGCGTGCAACAGAGACGCGGAGGCACGTTGCCGGGCTGTGAGGCCACAGGGACGCCTAGGTAAAGCGCGCGGAAGAGGTCGCCACACGTGGCGTGGTATGGGAGCGGAGGCAGGGGTGGCATCGGGGCCGCTGCGGCGGGGAGGCGGAGCACCGGGAAACGCGGAGGAGAGGGGCGGCGAGAGGGCTGGCGCTAGAGAGGCCACAAACCTGGTGGAAGCTTCGTTGAAGGAGAGGCAGGGAAGAGAGGTTGTAGAAGGGAGAGACATGAACAATGGTAACGCTTAGGCTATGGATCCAGTGGTGGAGATTGTTTACTGTGCATACAACGGTGACTCTACAAGAATATGTGAGAGGCCCTGGATCTACAACTATATGAGTATTGTATAGATACTAAACAAAAGAACAAAAAGAACCACTACATGCCCTAATTATCTAATATGACGTGGGATTATGGAATAGTTACATTGCCACAAGAATATCAAACCGAGATAAGTATTGTCCTGATTGTCTAATGCAAGGTGGGATCGTGAAAGTAGTTATGTAGCAAGGATGTCAAATTGAGATGAGTAATAAACTTATTGACATATCCTCATATTAGATTCTATATAAGCTGACTTTCTCTTATATATAAGTGTCGAGGAAACATATAGAAGTTAAGTATTTGAAAGTACCACTTTCTTATTGCTTTTACCAAGTAATAGATAAAAATACCTTACATCTATTGCTTTCACAAAGTTGACAAGAAACATTTTTTGAAATGTAAGAGTTATTACTTAAATTCACCCCTACCGGAATAAAGGCAATGCAAACATTCAAATACGTAGATTCATGTTATACATCTTTGTGTATTTTTATATGTTTGCGTGTCAACAACTTCATCTTTTCAATAGTAAATTTGAAGATGATTTGAACGCTGTAAAACATATGACCATGCACTCTACAAATAAATGTGCCAGCCTCCATGTTCTTTTCATTTTTCATTTTGAAAGGAACTCTCCACTTTCTTTCAGTTCCGGAATTTCAGACTTGGATGGTACTATGGGCCTGTTTGGTTGCCCGCATGAGGCCATACATGGCCCATGGGATGCAACCAAGCCCAGTTTGGTTGCCTGCATCCCTCCGCTAGCTAGGCTCCCGTCGTGCAAAATAGCCCCTCGGGCCTGGCTGCCGAGGAATGATCGAATCGAGCATTCCTCCTCATCTGGCTCTCCTCGTGCTCCTCCCGTGCTCGCGCCTGTCTCCCTCCATGCGCGTGGAGATGGCGCGAAAACCCTAGGGTCACCGCCCTCGTTCCCGCGCATCACCGCCCTCGTTCCCGCCATTCGCCGCCCTATATATCCTCCTCCCCTCCTCCTCCCTCTCTTGTTCTTCTTGTCGCTCCCCGTCTGTGCCGCCAGTAGGTCTTCCTCTCCCCTCTCTCTCGATTTGCCACTGGTTGATTGGAGGTGTTCTTGATTGATTCGATCTGTTGCCAGTTTCATGGATCAGCCCCCAACTCCAAGTAAGTGAGTTTTCCCCCATCTCTTTCCATATTCTTTCTCTCTAATTCAAAACCCTAGGTAATGAGATGTTTTGATCTGAGATGCAGGCACGCCAGATCTGGTTTCTTTGCTGCTCTTACGGTAAGAACCCATGTTCTTCATGTTTTTTATTTTTTGGGGGGCTTTACGTTCTAAAGAACTAATTTTTGTATGGTAATGTAGCTGTTTTTGCTTCTGTGCTTGCAGATCTGACTCCTGTCGGTCGTTGTTGGGACTTTGCTGGTGGTGCTGCTTGTTGACGTGGGTATTTTTCACATCTCATCCCCCTCCCTGCCCCCCTAATTGTATTGCGCGATAGTGAGTCTTGCGGTCTTGTTGGGACTAAGGTTTTGTCCACAGTCTTGGATGTGTGTTGATAATGAAACTATTTTACTGAGCTGTTGGCTAAACTCTATGATGATGAGATGATATGTTCTGAGATGTTGCCCCCAGTCTATGATGATGAACAATAATTTTTGAGCTGTTGCCCATAGTCTATGATGATGAACAATAATTTCTGAGCTGTTGCCCATTGTCTTTGATGATGAACAATAATTTCTGAGCTTTGTTATTTTCTATGTTATTCACTGTTTGTTGCTTAGAGTTTATCCTTAAAAATCTTTATTTTTCTAGATGGACATGGAACAAAAAAGAAGGTTTCTGATTGCTAGAGCTGGTGCTCTTATCTCTGCTATGTATGCCCTGCTGCTTGCTAGACTCAGAGTGCTTAGGTGTGAGAGGCCTCAAATCAGTTACGGTCCAATGAGTCTTAGGGATGAGGAGAGGCAAAAGAACTTGAACTTAATTTACAACTATAATGACATAGAGTGTGTTAACATGCTTCGCATGAGAAGAGCCCCCTTTTTCAGTTTGTGCACCCTGCTTAGAGACAAAAAAACTTATTGCCGACAACATTAATTCTTGTATTGAAGAGCAAGTTGCTATGTTTCTCCACATTGTTGGTCATAACCAACAATTTAGAGTTGTCAAGAATAACTGGAGAAGGTCTATAGAGACCGTGCACTGCCATTTTCAGAGATGTTTTGTATGCTATTGGAGAGCTTAGGGGTGAGATGATTAGAGCACCAAGCAATGAGACACCAGCTAAGATAAGCAACAGCCATAGATGGTATCCTTATTGGAAGATAACTAATTAATGCTAGAGCTGTTAGGATTTTCTTGTATTAGGGTTTTACAATTTAATATGAAATTATGGATGCCATGTAGGACTGTGTTGCTGCCATTGATGGGACTCATGTATTTGCTAAAGTCCCTGCCAAGATGCAAGCTGCATTTAGAGGTAGAAAGAATGCCCCAACACAAAATGTATTAGCTACAGTTAGCTTTGACCTCAAATTTGTCTATGTCCTGGCTGGGTGGGAGGGATCAGCACATGATGCCATAATTCTTGCTGATGCATTGCAGAGAACTGATGGGTTAAGGGTTCCACCAGGTAATTAAAACAAATATTCACAAAAGAAGTACTTGTTGAAACCAATTAGTGCATTATGTTAAAACTGATTGAACTCCACATTTGTTTTAGGCAAATTCTGCTTAGTAGATGCTGGATATGCTTGTCGTCCTGGGTTTCTTCCCCCATATCGAGGTGTTAGGTATCATCTGAAAGAGTATGCAAATAGTAACTACCCAACCAACCCCAAAGAGCTGTTTAATTTGAGGCACCACGGTTTGAGAGTGACAATAGAGATGCTTTTGGTTCTTTGAAGAATCGCTTTCGCATCATTGACACTAACAAGCCATTTCATCCCTTAAAGACACAAGTGAAATTAGTGCTTGCATGTTGTATATTACACAACTGGATCCTTAGTTTTGGGGTTGATGAGATAGTTCCTGAAGAGTTTTTCTGGATTTCAAATAAAACTAATACTCATCCACCTGTTGGGGTTGATGATAATGCTGCCTGGTTGCTGAAGAGGGATGAGTGGGCAAACCATATGTGGGCTAATAGGGGCCTCTCTAGAATCTAGGTCATTTGTAATATTTGTTTGTGTTTTTGGACAACTTCTATGATGTTTCTTTGTGCTTCTGGACAACTTAATCTATTATGATGATTCATACAAGTTTATGAATGTGGTAATGATGGGACCAGTTTCATTTGCAACAGCAATGATGACTTTTATTCTATGATACTAAAATTAATCTGAGATTTTGGGCAACAACAATGATGACTTTTATTCTATGATACTACACTAAATCTGAGATTTTGGACAACAGCAATGATGACTTTTATTCTATGATGACTTTTATTCTGTTATGCTATTTTATTTGAAACTATACTGAGGCAAATGGACATATGCTGTGGTGATTTATTATATTTCAAACTTTACTTAAACTGAGGCAAATGGACATGTGCTGTGATGACATACTCTATGTGATACTTTACTTGAACTGAGGCAAATGGACATGTGCTGTGATGACATACTCTATGTGATACTACACTTTAACTGAGGCAAATGAACATGTGATGGTTCAATGTATTTGACACTATACTTCAACTAGGCTATGGCTGATGGAAAGATGATCCCTGATGACCTTGTGTTCCCTGTTGTGGATGGTTTTGGGGCTACTGAGGGTGTGCATGTTGGTGCTGCTGAGGGTGTGCATGTTGGTGCTGCTGAGGGTGTGCAGGTTGGTGCTGCTGAGGGTGTGCATGTTGGTGCTGCTCAGGGTGGTGCTACTGAGGGTTTCATTCCAGCTGCACAGGCTCTGGCTCAGCAGAGGGCACTTCTTAGGTGGACTGATCCCATTTCTGCCTTCATACTAAGGCAAATGTGCCAGATCATCTCCACAAGGGTGAGGACTGACAAGGGGTTTAAAGAGGTGCATCTGAATAAAGTGGCTAAGGCACTGCAGGAGTTTTGTAGCAATGCTGTCAGTGGTACCCAGGTGTATAACCACCTGAGGAAGTGGAGGCAGAGGTGGGTGAAACGTCCAAGCTGAGAGATCTGAGTGGAGCTCAATGGGATGAAAACAGCTCCATGATAGTGCTTGAGGAGGAGAACTACAATGGGCACACCAAGGTTAGTATAAATTTGAGCTGAGTTGTTCAACACTTTCATCATTGTTGTTATTCTGATCATTATGGATTGATCAAACTCATTTGTTGGCTGCAGGACCACCCCAATGATGCATACTTGCTCAACAAGCCCATCCAACACAAGGAGATGATGATCATATTTGGCAATGGACAGGCAACAGGGAAGTGGGCTATGGGCAGCAATGAGGCAATTGGTGCTCCATCTGACTGTGCTGAGAGCTCCTTGAAGACTGAGGCAACACAGATCCTCAACAGTGACAACACTGACACAGTGACACAGCCAAGGCTGAGATTACAGTTGGTAGCAAGGGGAAGATGTCCCTACTAAGAGAAGAGGATGTGGTTGTGCTCAGTGGTATGTCTGAGGCAGTCAAGGAGGTGGCCTCTGCTATTAGGTCCACCAAGGTTGAGGACTGCCACCCTGATCTCTATGGTGCAATCATGTTCATCCCAGGCTTCACTGAGGAGGCCTTCATGTGTGCTTATGGCCATCTGCTAGACAACAAGGCACTGGGGACATCCTTTGTGCAGTGGTCTGACTCTCATAGGGTGCTGTGGCTGAGGGGTCACTTGGCCAAGCACTACTACATGTGAGGCTCTCACAGCTTGATGGTTGATCCTTTTGTGCAGCTTGGGATGACTGTTTTCTGGTGTGCAGAGGTGGTTTCTTTTGTGCCTAACTACAGCTGGTGGATGTAGAGTGGGCTGACTTACTCTTTTCTGCAGTTGATGAGATCCTACATCTTTACTAACACTAACTTATAGTAAGTGTGTTAGATAACCCTGCACCTAATACCTTAGATCAACCTAGCTGGTGGTGTGATTTGAGCTGGTGGAATGATTTAAAATTTATGGCAATCTCACCAAGTGTCCATTGCCAGTGATGTGAACTTGTGGCAACCTACTGCCTGTTATTTCATTTAGCCTGTTAAATCTGAGAACATGTCGATTTGCCTGTGATATTTCTTGTCATGTCTGAGAGCATGCCCATTTGCCTGTGATGTTGTTTTATTAATCTGAGCACATGTCTATTTGCCTGTGATGTTGTTTTACTTATCTGAGCACATGTCTACTTGCCTGTGATATTATTTTGCTAGCTGAGTACATGTCTATTTGCCAGTGATGTTGCCTTTCAGATAATATTTGAACTGAGCATATTTTGGCTATTTTTCTTACTACTCTTTTCTTACACAACTATGGCTTGGTATGTGGTTCATGTTGGCAAGAAACCTGGTGTATATTCTAGCTGGGCAGAAGCACATGACCAGATGAATGGCTTCAAGGGTAACTACTATAAGAAATACAACACCAGAAACCAAGCTGAGCAAGCCTTCTATGGTCATCTCCTTGAGAATCCTCCTCTTTTACAACCTCTCAATCCACCTCATGTCCAGAATGAGGGACATGATGATAGCTTTGCCTTGTGACATGAAATTTTTAAAATTGTAATAGTGGTAGTTATAGTTTTGCTAGTAGGTTTTCTTATTTAGAAACTGATATAACAGCATGTGTGCAGGTAATAAGATTACCAATGCCATCAAGAGATGCCTACAACTTTATAGATACAGACAACCAAACAATCATCCTTACATCTAAATTTTAAATCTGATAATTTATACATGCAACCAAACACTGAATCTGTCCGGCTTGGCTTCACGAATGCATACAACCAAACATACTCTCCTGCATGCATCCGACCAGGCCATCGACGCCACGATCTCTGGAGCTAGCCTGGCTGGGGTCGGAAGGAACCAAACAGACCCTGTGGTTTCGTGGGATCTGGATGGTTCCAAGCATGGGTCGAATTGCCACCAGCAACTGACATGCGGACCCATATTCTTGTGTCCCACGTGAACAATGGCGCGAGCCCACACGTCAGATCTTCTTGTCTGGCAAGACAGCCCGAGCGCGTTTGGACCTCGAGTGGCCCCTCTCCGCCTATAAAAGCGAACCCTAGCCCAGTGCACACAGGCCCTTCCGTGTTCAATCTCCTTGCCCGTTCGTGTCCTCTCTCTGTTCATCCGTTCCCCAACTAGCCCCGAGCCGTTTCGCTAGGGTTTCACCGCCGCCGCCGCCATGCCTCGCCGCAGCTCAGGTAACCGCGCCCCCTCTCCTTCTGGAGTCCTAGGGTTTCGTTTCGACATTCGGTTGTTCCTTGCGGTGGCGGGTCGGGCTGGCTCCTCTCGGATCTGGGCTTCTGGGGTTCCGACGCGTAGGTTTGGGCGCTTGTAGATTTGATTTGACTCAGTCGGTATGATGTTGCTCGCTTGTGTTGGTATGTGCGAATTATATTGGGCCTGTGGGGTAGGATTGTGTGTGATTGCCATGTCTAGTTGCAGAAATAGCGGGATCTGTTTCATGCGTTCATGGGCTGGGTCTCCGCCTGCTCAGGTAATCCGGTTCTGTTTCTTGAGTTCAATGGACTGTGTCTCCGCCGGTTTAGATAATTGTAAGATACGAAATGGGCGGGTGTTACTAATCGGCAGAGAACCGATTGCTTCTTGAATAACCGATTGCAGATACTATCTATTCGCAGGCGGTTCAGACAGGGGCATAGAGCAAATCCGAATCCCCACGAGCGAAGGGTTATTTCCATTGATCCTTTTCTCGTTCGGATTCGTATAGATTTACATGTATATTGTGTTTTCTTTTGAAACGTTTGGTATATTCTTGATTCTTGAATTCTCCTGGCAAGTGGACTGATCTTACGAATGCTGTATGTATGTAACTGTATCATTAATTGATAAGTGCCTCTTTGAGTAGCCATTACAGTCCCTCGGTACTGTCTTGGTTTAGTTAGGGGGCACATAGCAATGGCCATCTGATGTCCACTCAGGCCTTTTGAGGGGGCCCCTCATCAAGTGCCCCCCAAGCAGCCCAAGACATTTATCTACATAATCACTGTTTGATCCATGCTTCTCAATGCAATGTTGTTTCAGTTGTTTTTTTGGGACTAACTACCATATGCCTTTTTGAGTAGCCATCATAGTTGTATATACTATCTTGGTTTAGTTAGGAGGCACATAGAGATTGTGGCAATGTCACTTTGGCTGATCAAAGCAACGCATCAAGCATTTGTTGGATGTGTTATTTGAAAAACCTTACATTTACATTGCAGTGTCATCATCTTTCCTTTCTTTTTGGTCGTTCTCTGCTTATGAGCTTTGATGTGTGGTAGACATGTAATGCAAATCACTTGTAAGATTGCTTGTGTAGTTCATTAGTATCAAGGTTTCAGGGAGCAAAGGTTTTCTGAATCTATTTGTTGTAGGACTGTGATCTCATTTGTAGGACTGCGATCTCATTTTTCTAACTGGACTACTTTGGTAACATATGATGTGCCTCTCGAATAACCAGTTGCTTTGATTTGTATGTCTGCATTTGGTTCAGACAGGGGCACATAACAAATGGTAACATTTGAGGGAAGGGATCTTTTCTTTTGTTCATCCCTTCTTAGATTGATTCCTACAGTTAGTTCAATTTTCATCTCATTATTATTTTGCTAGTGGAGGTTGTGGTTGTCCCAGTGTTATAGTATCATGCTTTTGTTAGCCTATGATGTATCCATCTGCCTGCCATTACTATGTGCTGGCTTTCAAGTTAAATTTTGTTTATGATAAACCATAAAGCTTTGTTTTTGTATTTATATGCTTATTTTTTCCCATTGTTTTGGCAGCAAGGTCTGCCCCACGCCCAACTCCACGTGCTGCTCCAGTGAGGAACCCACCACAGCCAGGTACTCGAAGTGATTCATGTAGACGATTCATATCTTTATAACTGACATTCCCATGGTACACACTTTTCAAGACCCTGCAGTATTTATTATGTTGTGACTTTGTATCTTTATAACTGACATTCCCATGGTACACTGGTCTTGTCTCTGCAGTATTTATTATTTTGTGACTTTGTGATACAAGTTTGTAACTGTGCTTATGTTTTTGTATAACTGTCTTTGTTCAATTGTTGAAAATGTGTTCAGTTTGTTACTATAACATTGGGCATGACATCAATCAATCATAATTTTATATTAAAAATTGCTAATTGCATTGGAATCAGAGTTAATTGTGTGCTTTTATTGGAACTAGAATCTGTTTCATATCTGTTCCTAATGCTGATACATGAATTTTTGTGGTAGAAGCATTCCTAATGCTGATACATGAATTTTTGTGGTAGAAGCATAATTGTTGCTTGCTTTCGAATTAGAATTTATTAGGATCATGGTTGATCGTGCTCATATTGGAATTATAGTTTGTTTTATGAGGTTTGCTGTTGATTGTGTTCCTAATGTGTGATCTGATTTGTTTTCTTTTTGGCAGCACGCCAGGCTCCACCTCCAGCTCCTGCTCGGGATGGTGGTGGCTCCATCCTTGGAGGAATCGGGTCCACCATTGCTCAAGGTTGGTATTTGCAGCTTAATAGCTTCAGATATAAAAAAACATTGTTGTAGTCCTCGAGTTAATTTTAACGGATACTTGTTTTAGGTATGGCATTTGGTACTGGTAGTGCCATGGCACACAGGGCTGTTGATGCTGTAATGGGTCCCCGAACCATTCAGCATGAGACTGTTGTCTCAGATGCTGCTGCTGCTGCCCCTGCTGCTCCAGCGATGAACACTGATGCTTGCAACATCCACTCTAAGGCCTTCCAAGATGTATGTTTGCTTTGCCACCTTATGCTGCTTACAGTTTTTCCTCAGTTTGGTGCATCAACCATTTGATTACTTCTGTGATATGGTAGTAAAGGTTACAGTGACTTCTATGTAGTTTCTAGATCTGCATGTTTTCATTCATATTTTGTTTGATATTCCTTCTACCATAGTGAAGAACTGAAGACCTCAAAAAGTGTCTAAATTGGGTGAAATGAGAAGTGATTGATATATGGCCAGGTTCAGTTATTCAGTTAAATACTTCTGTTACTGTTAGGTGTCTTTATTTTTTGCTGATGTTTGGTCTAATGAGTTCGTGACTTTGCTTAGTGACTGTCAATTTACTTCTGAAGCTTTCAGTATTAAGTGATGCCAGATTTTTTACTTAGCCTGCTAATTACTTGTCATCATGGTATGGTATCATCATTTTACACTGTTGCGGCTGTTGAAATAATGTTAGTATACTCATTTGATGATGTGTCCTCACTGAATTTTTTTTGTTTGATGCAGTGTCTGAACAACTATGGCACCGAGATCAGCAAGTGCCAGTTCTACCTTGATATGCTGAACGAGTGCCGCCGTGGTGGTCTGTCTGCCTAAGCTACCTCTAATGGGATTATAATTCATGGATTCTCTTCTCTTTTCACTCATGGTATCTCATTAATAAGACACCGTGAAACTTTGAACCATCTCCACATATGTACCGTGTCGTCACCGGTCCATCTTGTTGAAGCTATGGTTATGTTCTCTTTGCTGGGAGTAGTACATTCTGTTATTTATCCCATTATTCCCATATTGTTGGAACAGACTTCTGTCTCGAGATCTCTGGTGATCATAAATATTTAAATGAACCAGTTATGTTGGAATATGTTGTGTTTTAATCTGTGGCTATATTTGTCGTGACGCTCCCATTCTATTCGAGTCCATTAAAAGACAAATACGAGGCGTCTCCTGGTCTCCACCGCTACACCAGGCAGCCGTATGCCTTTACTTGCCGCGGCACCACCAAAGCCTGTTCAGTAAAACGCGTTTTCGGAATATAGGAATTTGAAAAAAAATAACTCCAAAATTGTCTTCCTGTTAAGAGCGTTAAAGAGATTAGATTAGAAATAAAATAAAATAATATAAGGTTTTAAATGAAAACGATACGAGAAAGAAGAAAAAGATGGAAGAGAAAGAAGAAAAAGATGGAAGAGTTTTAATAATTTTTGAAATAGGCCAGGGTTTCGGATGCAAAATGCTAAAATGTTATAAAATTTATCAAAAAAATCACAGAAAAATCAGAAAAATATCAAACCAATTTTGTTAGTTTTATAAAAAATATGATCCATCCATATATGTTGTAAATATAATTAAGTTGTGTTTTTATTTACAGGTATGTTAATCATCCTTATATAGGTTGTATGCATATGGTTTGAATATGTATATGATGTCCTCTTGGTCATTGTCCCTCTAAGTCTTCACGGACTTTTCGTTGTCTAATTCCTACCCAAGACAAAGCTCGATTCATAATCCTTAATTTTTAACAATTATTCTGTTTATTTCTGCATTAAATTTTGAGGAGAAAGATTTACACCACCAATTTAGTTTTGTTTAAAAATCAAATATAGATTAGTTAACGGCACAACAAATTATTTCGTGAACCGAAAAGTGGCAGTATATAATTCTTGACTTTTTTTATTAAAATTTTGACGAGAAAGATTTACAACATCTATGTCAATTGTATTTAAATAATTTATTGGTATTTAAATATGGATTAGTCAATTGTACAACTAATTATTTCATGAACCGGAATGTTCGACAGTATGTGGTTCATGATAAGAGCTACTATGTGAAAAAAATACTTTCATAATCATCGGTGGACAGAACAATCCTAATGCAGTTACGGAAGTTGGTATGACGATGTGTAAAAAAGCTACAAAGGTTGATATCCATGAGCAGTATGAAAAAAGTTACAAAGTTATAATATATTTATTTATATCTAAATAACTATACGCTTTACAAGGAAAAGAAAAAATATACCAAAGTATGTTAATTCGATGCAAGTTTAATATGCCATTGTTATTTATTATGAGCATTAACTTATATTATAAATATGATAATCATCATAAAATAAATCATAAAAACATAAAACTTAAGTTATCATTCATGTTATCATTTTAAATGAATTTTAATAGTTCTTTTGTCCCGTTACAACGCACGGACATATTTGCTAATACATATAGAAAACAGAGACAGCTGTCCTATCAGTTTTGC
Source organism: Bothriochloa decipiens (assembly GCA_023333625.1). Taxonomy (NCBI): domain Eukaryota; kingdom Viridiplantae; phylum Streptophyta; class Magnoliopsida; order Poales; family Poaceae; genus Bothriochloa; species Bothriochloa decipiens. The sequence continues at coordinate 25,837,926 of CM041628.1, forward strand.
ACATAGGCCCCTGAAGAAAAGAAAAATACATGAAGCTCCTTGGCGGCTGTGCACACTGACGGACACCACCATCTTCAATCCCCTGCGTTGGAAGCTCCCGCCATAAACCACCATCTTCAATCTCTGGCATCGGAAGGTTCGGTCGCAACCCAAATCGAGAGGAGCTCCATTACTTGAAAGCTTTAGCAAGCCGCAGTAGTTGCCCGACGTTGAGGTCGAGACGATTTCGTCGTTGAAGAAGCATCGGCCGGGGCCGCGCCCCAAGCTCCTCCGATCCCGAATCAAAGCTCGCTGTCGACTCGCGCCGACGCAAAATTGAGCTCGATCCGCACCCCTGCAGACCACAACACCTTCAGCCATCTCCACATCCTTGACGAAGTACACCACCGACACCACCGTCCTCCGGAGAAGACAGATCGGCCGTGCGCACGGGCTCCTACACAGATCTCCCCAACCTCGCCGTTGGCGTCGAAAGAAAACGCCATAGGGCGAGGAAGAGGACGGGGGGATTTATTCCCAAACACCGCCGCCGCCTTCACCACACGGACAGCGCCCAGAAACACGAGCCGCAGAGGAACACCGGCCTCCCGGCAGAACTTAGCTCCACCGTCAACCACCGGCGAGCAAACTATAAACCTAGGACTCGACCCTAATCCATATACATCCGCGCGGCGATTTCGCGTTCGTCCTCCCCAACCAGTACCGAACCGGTGACCGGAGAGGAAGAAGTCCGACGAAATCGCCACCGAAAACCGTCGCCGCATCCTTTTCGCCCTTTGCAAACTGTAGCAGAAGAAAGAGGAAGAAGGAGCGAGAAGCGTCTCCCGCGCCACATGTTGTCTTGTTACCGGCACATACAATACACGAGAGACGTGTTTGGTTTCTGGGTTAAGTCCAGCTAAGCCAGGATGGGGCCAATTTCGCGGTGTTTGGATGTCTGACCATGGGCTGTGGCCTGGCTAGATGGAGCCATCCGTACGCTCCTGGTCTGGCCCAACTCGAACCACCAAATCGGTCGTTCAATCCTGGCCAGGCCAGGGCCAGCCATCGGGGCGAGGAATTTTTTTTATTAATAAATTTATTTTTTAAAAAAATTACAAAATTAGTCTACGTTTCCAAAAAATTACAGGAATGGGCGACCAGTCGCCCGTTGGAAGGGCGACCAGGCCCAGTTCGCCCGGCCAAAGGGCGACCA
>CM041628.1:25901404-25915317 GCA_023333625.1 Bothriochloa decipiens
GGGGGGGTGGGTGGGGGATGGGGAATCAAAGAGGATCCCCACCTGCATTTTCATTTCACAGGTGTCCAGGGGGCTCCGGATGGTGAAAAGTCCAGCCAAAAGTACAGTCAGGTTCCAAAAGTTACATAAACCATTCTTCATCATCGTCCAAAAGGATGCCGCAGTTGGTGAGACTATATACAGCCTAGCGTTCATGTTCACTCCTACAATCCTAACAGCACAATGTAGCAATAAGAATATATATTGTCTTGTCCACCACAACGTGATGCGGACAACTCAGAAGAGATAAGGATTAAGGAATACACGCACGATAACACGAGAAGCCATTAGATGCTGTGGCCGATGGCACACAAGAGGGGAAAAAAAACCAAAAACAGCCGTGCCTTTGGCTTTAGTGAGCAGTGAGTAGGATCGTACTGCACTACTTGCACTGGAAAGGATTTGCGATTTGGCAATGGCAGGGCTGGTCTTCCGGCTTCCTGCCTTATCCTCGCTCCATCACAAACCACATCGGATTTGGCATGGCATTGCCAGGGCAGATCCCTGGATTCCTGCCTCGTCCTCGCCCTGTCACAAATCACATCGCCATGGTTGGCAACTTGCCATGGCGTCGAGCATCTTCTCAATTTCTTGGGTGTTCTTTTGCCTGTACAATTCCGAGCATAAGGGCGGCTTTTACTATTCTCAGCTAGTGCATGTTGCATTCGACAAGGGGACGATTTATAATGGAAGATTCTTTCACTAAATCCTTGCATGTAGTTACATACCTCATAATTTTTCGTTGTGAACCTAGTAAATATAAATGTCACGCTGCATATATCTATATAAAATTTTGATTAAACAATAGTCAAAATAATTTGAATTATGATACTAGATCGATTTATTTTTATGGTCAAAAGGAGTAGCTACTACAGATCATTAGCACATGACAGTCTATTAGTCACCAGTGAAAAATAAAGCCATCATTAACATGCAGGCTTATGGTTCAACGTGTTACAAGACGGCATACGACATGTTTGCAGGACCCACTGGTTTCAACGGACTGAGCCACCGACATGAGTTTCCATTCCACTAGAGCCTGGCTTTAATATTGAATGACGCATATATTTTCCAGATTCCTGCTGCATAATTCGAACTATTTAAGTTTAACCTCCTTCGTATGAAACATAGTTCCTTGTCGAATAATCAGAGCCCCTTGTCGAATAATGTCTGCAAAGCTATAGTGGATTCCAGGAGCTTCTGCAAATGATAAAGCCCGACATCCACATGGGCAGCTCTCTGAAGTCTGAAATCCCTTCCCAACAGATAAAGCGAAATATTCCCTCAAATTCTCTGAACCAAGAAAAAAACCCCTAACATACAACTCATTATATGCATTGCACGTATGAAGCTCCAACACAGGCCACAAAAAACTCAGCTTTCTTTACATGATCTGATTGCTACTTCCCAAAGAGAAGCCGAGAGAGTATCATTCACCAACCTGGCAGTGCTTAATTCAGCTAAGTGATGGACCAATCAGTGGCCTCCCAATGCTATTTTAGACGATCACAGATCTATCAACACCACCAAATCCAAGCCAGCACACTGCAAAACACCAAAAGGATTGAAAGCAAGCTGCCAAATGGCATGCATTGCTGGAGCACCAACCCTGCGTGATTCAGAATAAGAAAGGCAATTATATGAGTCCATGGGCATTGTCATTGACAAGGCAAAGATTCCACAGTTTCACGTGAAACATGCACCGTGGCACGCTGGCCACTGGAGACAACAACTTGCCTAAATTGGCATAGACAGAGTGATAATGTTAGTTAAGATGACGAGTGCTATACACATGAAAAACTTCTTTCATAAATAAAGGACTATATATAAAGACATGAATAATAAAGCAGCACGATCTGAAGCATCTAGGTGCCCCACTATTTTTAATAGGAATGAACTGTACTGTGAGGACATGCCAAAACCCAGTAGATATTTTATGTTCGACCTAAATATGATTGGTCCATCACTGCTTCCTGTTTGTACTTGTGAACATGTGAGATCCAAGTTGAAAGCACATGATTGTTTCAACAGTGTTTCACGGAAAACTACATTACTTGAGTAGGAGGCACGGAACTGTACAAGTTTAGTTCTGAAACAAGTAGCTGATGTTCCAGATGGCAGCTAATCACCAAACAGGCATAATAAGCGTTGTCACTATCACAGGAAAATAACGAGGGATTTATGCACAATGACATCAGACTCACTAACAAAAGATTAAGAGAAATGGAAGTTGACACATGTTGTCTTACCACCTCGTATAGAATTAAAAACTATTACAGATCCAAGTTGACACAGCAGTAAAGCAGTAGAGTTGTTCAAATAACAACCACAAGTAGTGTTTTTTTTCTTTATCCAACATTTTGATGTTCCCTAGTGCCAGCCAGCGCATGGATCAAACTTTGCTTTATCTTTGCTTACATTAGGGTGCCCTTTTCAGGTGTCAGCACAGATCCCATTAGTACTTTGGAGGCGAAGTCATGGGAATGCTGTGATGTAGCTCAGTGGCTGATTCTATAATCTTTCGGTACAATACATGTTATGTAAAAATATGCATTTGATTACTTGTACCTAGACAGCCTAGTGGTTGGTAGCTCAGCATACCAAACATAGGCATGTCCTCTATACAAGTAAGAGAAAGTGTGTTTGTTTCCAGTTGCAGCAGAAAGGCAAGCAATCCACTAACAGTTCTCATTGCCATTCAAATAGTTCGCGAGACAACAACAACAACAACATAGCCTTTTGTCCCAAGCAAGTTGGGGTAGGCAAATAATTCGCGAGACAACGAAGGCATTTAAAAACTTTAGTTAGCAATATTATGACGAGCCAATAAAACTTCTTTAAAAATAAAAGAAATGTAAGACGGGCAGTTTACCTTTACCACCACTATAGACAAATCTGTTATAAGAGGACTCAACTTATTGTGTATAAACAGATGCATCAAGAGACCTGCATATCACTGCATCAATTAAAGAAGAAAAAACAATATATATAACAACCCAATAGGACACGACCTCGAGCTAGCATCTATGACAGAGCTAGTTAGGAAGGAAAGCCCTCAGTCCCTGCCAACCTCCAACATTCTCCTCAGTGGCCAGCAAAAGATCACAATTTAGATATGGTGATCCTCCATCAAACACACACCTATTTCGGTGATTCCATAGCATCCATGCTCCTAGGATGACAATGGTCATATTTTTTATCATGAAAATACCTAAAAAATAACTATTCAAATATAAATAAAGGCATAATAATAATTGTATATGCACAAAAAACTCTTATCAATTGGCGAAATAAGACCGCTTGGAAGCTATTGGTCTACCAAAAGAAGACATGAGTGGAAAGGAGCACTACCATTTTCAGTGAGCGACCGACATGTAGAAGTGCACATCTATTACCATAGCAAATCAAGATTGCTTATGAGTCAGGATACTCTTACCTGTTAAGAAAACAAGCTTTCACCTAAAAGCATTCCTTCTGAGCACCAACTAACTAAGGCTGAAGTAAGTTGAAATGACACCAATAAAAGTTGATAGTGCGTTTTATTTTAGGGCAGCACCATATCAGGTCAGCGATGGTGGATCGTGCAAGATCTTGTAATAAATCATGTGAAAGATGTCATTGTGGTGCAGGCATAATAACAGGAGTTTTGCAGATCGTAATTCTCATTATATAGATATATTTGACATTAACAAGAACCAAACCCAACTGAGAAGCACATATCTACGATACCATGTCAGCCTTTCAGCTATGTGAACCCAACATAACTTATTTTGCTGTTTCATTATGTATTGAAAGATTAAGGAAAGCCCATTCATCATTATCCAGTATATATTGCTCTACTCTGTTGCAAAAAATTGCTCTAATAACTTTTTTCATGTGCATGATTTAACCCAACTGAGAAGCACATATCTACGATACCATGTCAGCCTTTCAGCTATGTGAACCCAACATAACTTATTTTGCTGTTTCATTATGTATTGAAAGATCAAGGAAAGCCCATTCATCATTATCCAGTATATATTGCTCTACTCTGTTGCAAAAAATTGCTCTAATAACTTTTTTTCATGTGCATGATTTTCCTTTATACTCATAAATTTATGCATTATGTATTGAAGGATCAAGGAAAATCCCATGTTGGGATCATGTAGTGTCAATTTGTCAACTTTGTGCAACAGATTGTTGTACAATAACTTTTTTTTATACATTGGACAACAACCACCAAAATGAAGCGGAAGGAGCGGAAGGCCCAAATCTTTCATTCTAGAAGAAAATAGGAAATCCCTGCTGTAGACAGTAATCCATACTCTCTACTTCTAACATTACCACACAAAAGAGCAGAACATCAAGAAGACAGCAGTTAATCTGAATTTTCTGATATAGTAACAGGTTCCAATAAATCTCAGAATATTGTAGTACAACTCTGCTCCAAATTAATATTGGAGAGTTTATTCCCATGTATTGAGGGTTGCACAGAAACTAATGAAGGTTCATCTGTGTTAGCCTAGGAAAGCCGATACATTGAAATTGCAAGGATCCAAGAACAGCTCAGTTTGCAAATTAATTCAACCGATGACTGATGAAGTACTTTTCTTTTAGAGAACAATTCTTGGAAGGGACAAATGTTGACTTGGGGAAGGCCTGCAAGTACCAAAGGGCTTATAGCAAGCATTAGCCGAATATCCTAGTTAGTATCCAGAACTTGACTTGGGGCTACAACTCTATTAGATCAATTAGTTTTCTGGTCATCTCATTAGTTGTTGACTAATCACAATTAGTCAGACGACCATAAACAGAATGTAACTGGGCACCTAAGGACATGGGCTGCATCCAGGATGAATTAGGTCACTTGGGTTCATGTTTTTCAGCCCAATTTGTAACCCTACATGCAGCCACCAACCGAGTTATCTTCATGCTTGATTTGTACTCTAGAACTAGAACATAGAGTATATATATTAGTATATATTTGGTATATTAGTCCTGATATATATAGGACGACTAGGGAACAAATAGGACCGATCAGCACCGAATTGCCCTGGTCAACGATTAATTTCGACTAATCGCCTTGTTGGTCCCATGTTGAGTAGGATTAACTAGACGACTTGATAACACTGGTCATTATTGCTCAAGGATTGCAGCCTTAACTACAGCACTAATCACGTTATCCAAGGATCAAACACAAGATAAAAAATGTGAAGATTTACTGTTGTGTTATTATCATTGTGTGTGTATTAATATGCCATCACAGTGTCCCTTAACTTCTATGGAGACATATTACATAATTACAAGATTACCCTGGAATGTTTTGGCTGTCCGTAAACCGAAGAAAAATAGTTCATTCCAAACATTCCAGCTACTAGCTTGTGTGTACCATGGTGTGCAGAGGTTAGAATTGATTTTTCCTTTTATCTAAAAAGAAATAGCTCTAAGCCTCTAACCATTTGTGCATTCTATTCAGTGTCAAACGGTCTCATCAGATTGTTAATAATTAATGAAGCCTCCCAGAATTCTTCATTTATTAAAGAGCCAGTGAAACTACATGATGCCATCTAATAAGAAGTTCCATGAGTAACAGATCAGTAGATTCATTTTTCTGTATGTTATGTTTCTCATCCCTCAAAAGGTAAACTAGATTAAAAAAATATTCCTTTACTTTGAATCAGCATTAACAGTGAAGATAGAAACCAACAACCAGAGAAATGAAGACAAATAAACATTAACATGAAAGCAATAGATAAGACTCAATGTCAAGGGGTTGAAGTTCTTCTGTCTATATGAGCTGTGGGTTGTAACATGAACAAAAATATACCACCTGCAACTGAAACATTCAGAGATTCAAAAGTACCTTCCATTGGAATGTTTACAAGCTCACATGCCTGGAGGGTTTCTGCAGAGAGGCCATTGCCCTCACTTCCTAACACTAAGCACAGAGACTCATTCAACAGTGAATCAGCTAGTTCTTTGGACAGCGAGTGAATTTCTTTGGATGCATCACTGCTACTTTCTGGATGGCCTGCCATCATCTTCATGCCATACTTTGTCATCAAAAAATGCAGGTCATGCCAGGTACCAGAGACAATAGGAAGCTGCAAAGAGGCTCCACGGGCTGCACGAATAGCCTTTTCATTGAATGGATCACAACAAGCCGGAAGAAGGAATACTCCATCCTGATGGCATTTGGGTTTAGAGGTTGTTAGAAGTGCAGAGTTGGAACGGCAAATACTATACAGTCTTTGATTTTGTCAACCAGAAATAGCTATTACATATAAATCATTATAGTGTACCCCGTAAAAAATTATTGTGTACAATGGAATCAGGTAAGGACATTCCATCCTATCTTACATAAGAGCACAATCATTTGCTTTTTTAGCAATGGAGAACTGGAGCACAATAAAATTTGGTGGCATTCCTCAAACTCTACGGTAAAGTGGCAATAGATTATTTAACACTATGCAATGCGGCAGTAGTAAGTCTGACATACTTCGATAAGTGACCTTAAGGAAATAATATGGCATACCCATTTGAAAGCACAAGCTGATCTTATCAGTGTTCCGAGGTTACCAGGATCCTGCAAGGTAGGGCACCATGGTTAGCATGAGACCCACTTAAAGCATAACTACATTTGCTTCAAACGAAAACAGCATGCACGGATTGAATTATGCTTTGCATTCTAATGCACAAAGAATAACAGCAATCATCTATCTGCACAATGGTGGCCTTGGTGAGCACTGCATGTCCTCACCTGAATCCCATCAAGGACTAGAATCCTCTTTGGATGACTGAACAAGCCATCAAGAGCATCCCCATCCTCATGGCTCCCGAGGTCGCGGAAATGGTTAGGCATGTGCATGACAGCAATCGCCTCTGTGGAATCAACCGACTGCATCCCGGACACCTTCTTCATCACCGCGGTGCTGACATGCACGACATCACCAGCGAACTCGCGCAGCGCCTCCGGGACCTCTACGCCGTCCAGGAGCAGCAAGTAATCGATGGCGTCGAGCTCAAACCTACACACCTCCCTGTATCAAGGGGCAGAACCGCAGCAGCACAGGTTTAGGAAGAGGAGCCTCGCAGGACAGGTTTACAGAATTACAGGTAAGATGACAAGGGCCTGGAGTTACAGAGGAGTACAGGATGGGCGCGAGGCCGACGAGGAGGAGGCGGCGGCAGGAGCGGCGGTGCGCGGCGGAGAGCCGGAGCTTGACGCAGTGCTTCACCAGTGGGTTCGCCACGCTCGCCACCTGCTTACGCTTTTGCCCGCCCAGGGAGGAAGCCGCCGGCTTCGCCACGGAAGCGGCCGTAGCAACGCCGGCACGGGAAGAGGACACGCCGCGAAGGCGAAGTGGGCGCTCCAGGTTCGCCGGGAAGTTGGCCGCCGCCGATAGAGGCGGCGGAGACGACGGAGCGCGCACCAGTAGCATCGGAGTGCCGACTGGCGAGCGCGGCCGTGGCGAGAGCTGAGTTTGTTAACTTCGGCTCGTGGGCTTGATGTTTGGCGCCCCATCTTATCTGTTCGTGGATTCATTGCCCTCAACGGCCTGGATGGCCTCTGGAAATTATTTCTTCACCAATTCCAATCGGTGATTCGTTTCGTCAAAGCCTGCCTGAGACAAAATTTGAACTTGGGCACATTTGAGTTTGATTAACTTTAGGACTAGGATCCATTTAAAATTCTCGTGCATTTCATACTGATTACCGAAGCTTGGTCACTGACCATTTTGCACATCACAAGCATTCTTCCCGGCTGGAATTTCACGTTTGCGAATTGCGAGAGGAGTGATTCATCCAGGCCCGGCGCGGACTGGAGCCAAGCCGCAGCCACCTGCCGCACCCTGCCGGCGGCAGGTCGCGCTCGGTAGCCAAACATTTCGTGCACGCTCAGCCGCTCAGGTTCAGCATCCTGGAAGCAACCGCTCTTCTGTAACAAACTAAGAGCACAACAGCTTGGCGCGACTTCAAACAGTTCAAGTTAACCACTCGTAGCTTCACGCTGAATATTGATGAATGCTGGGTAGTTTACAACTTTACACACTTCGTACTGTGTCAGCAGTCATTGTCAGAGACTCAGAGCCAAAATGAAGTGGCCATCTTTACAAGAGCATATTGCACCCGCCAGGCTGCTAGGGGACAACAGAACATGAGAAATAGGGAGCAGAGCAAAACTTATTTTTTTCCTATTCTCAGGGAGCAAGTCCTTATGACTAAACACTACCAACCACAGAAACAAAGCTTGCAACCATGATTCTGAAAGGCAAGAAAGCTGGGAGTCAGATTTGGAGGCACAAAAACAGCATATTGAGAACTCCAGGGATTCAAATTTGAGATGGCACGATCTCTTAGGCAAAGCTCATTCGTCTCCCATTGCAAGTTCTAGCGCGTAATCGTCTCTCTCCTGGAAAACAAGGAGTCCATTTTGTCTTAGTGAAGTGTCTGATAACCTGGAAATCACACTTTGTAGATCGGAAAGTACTGTTACTCACCACAGGCCCTCGTGCAAAATATCTCCCAAATTGGAGCCAATATACCTGCAAATTGACAAAGAATTTGTTTTGTAGAGGGAATTTCCTACAACAGATCGAGCTAGATGTTAATTAATTTCAAAAGGTGTTTAGACTATGTGCTTGCCTCATCTTCATCTTGAGTCTCAACTTCAACATCACTGGATGGGAAACCAACACACAACAAAGCATAGCCCTGAAAAGGAAACCATACAATTGAACTAAGTAATCCTTGAGTACCATAGTTGATAGGCAACATTGGAGAATACTCCTTCCATCCAAAAATAGTTGACACTTCAGCTATAAATTTGGATTTCCAGGATCACAACTAAAGTGTCTACTATTTTAGGATGTAGTATTTTATAATTGGTAACTGATTTGCATTGGTGAATATTTCTATGTTGCTTGGCCAAGAATAACTACTAAACAAAAAAAAATGTATGCTCACATCTGTAACACAAAAGATACAAATTAAATTGTGATCACATTGTAATCATAATCCTTCATAAAAGGGTGACACAATAGTTGTGCATCAAGCTTCTAGCAATTGCCCAGGATCATTGAGGAACTTGTACAAACTGCCTAAACTGGTGGACAGGTTAACAGCGAAATACAACCTCGCATTTCCAGACCATGTACACAGGGAACAATAATCTGGCATGGGAAAAATACTCCAATCACGTTCCAACTAGCGGAAGAAAAAATGGATGTACCTGATCTTTTAGTTCTGCAGATATCCCAAGTGCTTCAGGCTGCCTTATTTGTCCTGATTTTATTCGGACTGCACAGCTTGTGCAGCAACCTGATTACCAAAATGAGTTTCTAATTGTTACCTAGACCACAGGGCATAATCAAAGAGGAGATGCTACCCAAACAAAAGTTATCGCAGTTAAACAATATATCAAAAGCCAATGGCATGGCTACTGTCAAAAAGAAAATTTACAATTTCTATAAGTATCTGAAAATAGGAAGAGTTCCAAATGATTCCATCATGGTTGTGACTACATATTCCAAAAGCAAAACCAACTTAGTCAGTAATGACTACAAAAGCTCAGAATTAAACAGAGTCATTTTATTCTTTTGACAAAGCAACGTGAAATGATGGATGCAAGTATGCAACCCACCATGATGATACGCACACATAAAACCTACCATCAACCTCATATTGGCAAAGCTGGTGTTGTAAGTCTATGAAGCACAACGATTCCCCCCACATATGCAACCTAATGAACAATGCATTTCCCATGATTATGACCATGGCCATGTGACTGGGGATGAACTCAACTAAAGGGAGAACATCTGGCTATACGTTGGAAGAAGATATTAGTAGATCCTTATTTTCATCTCTCAACTTGACCAAGGCCCTCATTGGGCCAGCCACCTAGCACTAACCAAATGTCACAGGCCCTCGTTGGGCCACAAGTGGGTGGAGCATGCCAATGTTTGTTGCCTCTCCAACCCATTAGTATGGTCGTTGATGCCATGGGAAGTAACATCGTAACACTTTTCATTTAGAAGACCAAGGTCAAAGCTATATCTCATTCATGTATCAGGGTAGCAACACCCAATTCAGGTAAAGATATCAGTTTTGACTAATCTACCCTTTGCCAACATTCTTTTGAATTCAAACGTGGGAAGAGCTTCCCACCAGATTTCATTCCGACCAAAGGTACACTTATCTGAAGCTTTCAGGAGAGTTACAAGATGGAGGTAGTGACGACAATAGGCTGTGTACATCATGATCATGCTTGCGCCATACAACGAGATCATCACAGTCTGCGTTTGCGCCAGACAACAAAATCATCACGGACTTTGGAAATAATACAACGACAAGAAGTTTGCCAACAATTATGAGTGACTGCCCGGGCTTTAGTTTTTTTGAGAGAAAATACAGCAGGGGACGCCCCCACTGTTTGTTTTATATTAATCAAAGAATAGAATGACAATACTGTACAAAGTATTTTCAAAAAGAAGGAAGCCCGAGGAGGAAAAAGAGCTAATCTAGGGTAGCTAAGCTATATAGGACAGAAAGACAACACGCTTATCATCACTTAGTCTATGAGCTTGTATTGTAGCTTCTTCATAGAAGAAGCTTTTCCAAGATCCAAAGGACATGTGGTCTCTATCGAAAAAATAATTATTTCTTTACTTCTAGATTTGCCAAGTAGCGATGATAAAGGTCTCCATGAAGAAGGGGTTCTGATGTTGAATCTTAGCTTGCTGCATTGTTTGGAAGAATTCCGTTGTAAGGTTCCAATTTATTCCAAGATGTTGCCAACATCTTTGGCTAAAGAGGCAGCTGAAGAACAAATGGAATGCAGATTCCTCAATGTTGCTACTGCAGAGGACACAATTGTAGAGTTTTTGCCCTTTTCCTTCTTAGGATGTTCCTTGTGTTCAGTCTATCCATCAGGAGAAGCCATGAGAAGACTCATAGTTTGTTAAAACATTCAGAGTTCCATATCCAAGGAAAGGGAGCTAGAGGTTGTATATTCTTGTAAGGAAAGTTATAACATTTCGAGGAGGAATAATTCCCAATGTATTCCCGAGAATCCTTTCAATTTTGATCAACCTGCAAAGCTTGAATAAGATCTTGAAGACAAGTTCACAATGAGGTTTAGCTCCAAAATATCTGTGTTGATTACTCACCTTTCAACAACAATTATAAGCGATTGCTTAGTTGTAAGTGGGTGTATCTTGGAAAAATCTAGTTGGTCTAGATTAAAAAAAGGCACCCTACCTCTAGATCTATTTTGGCTGCAGTTATTGTAATAAGGAATAGCCACCATTCAGTTTGCACCACTAACTAGCCTGCATAATGACTTAATGCAAAGGGAGGGGGACAAATTAGTATTTCATCATCATTTATAATGGTCAAACTAAAGCCTTCATCAAGAATGTTTCTACCTTGGAGGACATACATGCTTGGCATTACTAACTAGCCTGCATAATGACTTAATGGGTTTCCCATCGACTTACTTTAACATATACGTTCATGGTTACTACATGAATATCAGAATATATCATGCACTCTAGCTTGTAGAAATCTAGTACTTCCATGGTCATTCTCATTCAATGAGCACCACATGCAATATGTACCTTGCTAAAGAGATACCACAAGATCAAAGATAGAGAAGTTTGGCTTAGGAGTTAAGACAAAGCTAAAGTGAACTATAAGTTGAAATGGAGGGAGTCTCTCTTAACTGCATCATATGAATTATACTTGAAGGCACATAGTTCGGTTCTACTCTGGTAGGGATCAGACTAGGGAGTTGTTGGCTTGGCCCAGCCACTAAGCCAAGCATGAGGCATGCTAATGTAGGCTCATGTCATGTGTCATGCATAAATAGTTAAACATCGAACTAGCATAATCAATTCATCAGGAGTTAAGATAATAATCTGCAACAACCAAAAATGTTCCATTGTCATGAGACCATCATGAATAGCCAGTTAACTGAATACAACAATCTAATTAGCAGAAGGTTGATGTCATCTCGTCTGTAGTTGTGTCATCTCATCAAAATCCATATCATGTTTAGTTTTTCTTAATTCAGTTGCTGTCCAACAGTAAGGCGAGTCGCAAATGAGGGCAGAGAGTGGATGGATACGGAGGACTGAAGAGCCACCTACCGTGGCGGCACGCGAACGGCAATGTGATGTCCTGCGCCTCCGCGGTGTGTAGAATGTACTGGTCCTGTCACCGACCATGAGCCCATGTCAGTGGTGGTTAGCCGGCCGAGAATTAGAAACACACGAGTTGAATGGAATGTGTTGGGGCCAGGCGAGGCTGCGTACCTCGGACACGACGAATTCGTGGACAACCCCGCGCTGGCGGTCATGAACGGTGACCTTGTGCGTGGGGACGGTAGCGGAGGCCGGGCGGGGCGCTTGCTGCAGCTCCGAGGCGGCGCGCGCCCTCGTGTCCCGGGCCGGGCAGCGGTCCGGGAGGAAGGACGCGGAACCGACGAGGACGCTGGCGCCGCTCCTCTCGCTCCTCCAGACGTACGGGCCTCTCCGCGCCCCGATGCGAGCTCTGCACAGGCAGCAGCGCACAAGGATTGCCGAATTCAGCGAGCACCCAGTCAATTAGGACGGAGGAGTCGGGAATGGTGATCGTTTGGGAGACAGGGGGAGTGTACGTACGTGGTGGTGGCGGGGCAGGCCATCGTTCGGCCGTCGGCTGGCCTTGGTTGCGGAGCAGATCTGGCCCGCGGCCGGGAGATGTCCGGCGGACAGATGGACGGGGAGAGAGACCGTGCGTGACAACCGCCGGCCGACTGCGTGAGCGAGCACGACGAGAATTCTAGCTAGGAGCGCGACGCCGCGACTGGCTCGGAGTCGGAGCGGATAAGGGCTCTCTCCCTGCCGTTCGGTGTCCGCTGGCCGAGCGGGATGGGCTAGGAAAGGTCGCGTTGATGGCTCTGCCCCGGCCCAGTAGGAGTGGAGGATGGAGACGTATCGTGCGCGACGTCGGCGGCGAGCGTCGTCTTAAGCGTTGGGCTTGGCAGACTGGGCCTTTTCCTTAGCCGTTGGACTGGGCTTTCTTGTTTCGCAACATACCGGGCCACTTGATAGCAAAAATAGATCGGCAATTGATAAGGGCCACACTTTCTAAAAAAAACAGATCGGCATGTATGTCTCAGCCCCTACAACCCATGTATTGTATATAGCTATTCCTTATTATGTAACACTACAAACTCACACAAACTCAAACTCAAGCCACACACACCAAAGTTTCTCGACCTAGTTAACTCATCAAACTAAAAGTGGCACACACGTCCTCCAATTGTCGGTCAGAACATCTTTTTCATGCAAGTCATCTCAGATAACTCAACTGCTGGCCATCACCGCCCATGTTGGTCTCTGCCAATTTCATGGGCGCCTCCCATTATGGCCTCTTGGCCAAATTCGTGGTCCATTGTACTATCGAATTACCACGCCAACGCCTTCTTTCTGTCCGTCTTCCTCAGTCGTTGACACCACAATCTTAAATCTTCAACTAGGTCTCTCATTTTTTTTAGTGCGGGGAAGAAAGGAGAAAGAGAGAAAAAAAAAACCTCTCCTAGCAACAACCACCACTGAAGTAAACCGTGGATGCACAACTTCAACAAGAAACATGGGTGATCAAAATACTAATTTTGACCATTATTGTCCTTTGAATCAAAATGTTCCTCAATACTTGTCATTATAGTAAAAGATTTTAGGAGAACATCCCACGTGTTATTGCGGGAACTACTAATTTAAAATAAATTTTAAGTATTCATATAATTTTTAGGAAGAGATTAACTATTTTAAACTAATATTAGTGAATAGCGTTCCAAGCTGATGTGGACTACTAAATGTTTGTTAGTGAACAATGTGTCTCGTGGATATCAT
>CM041628.1:25915327-26048183 GCA_023333625.1 Bothriochloa decipiens
GGACTACTAAATGTTTGTTAGTGAACAATGTGTCTCGTGGATATCATGATGCTTGTGCTAGTGAACTTTAATAACAAATCATGGTAGGCTGATGAGGTGGATATTTTACATGTCAAGATAATTGCTTAATAGTGTTTTACTTTATAAGACTTATAGATTGTGTTCTTTGTTCAGCTGGATGCAGAATGATTGATTTAAGCCCTTGTGTTGTTTCAATTTTCAATTCCTTCAGAGGTGTCTGGTATAAAATGGTGCAGCCAATAAAACATGCCTATATGCCATGCTCTTAGTTACCCTCCTTTCATAAATCTTTATCATTTTAGCCTTTGGCGTAGTGACCAAGAGAGCCTAATAGTCATGGGTACAACACGTATGGGAAGTGAGCAGCAAATAAGCAAACATGCAGGTAAGGAACAATAAATGCGTATGAGTGGTTTTTGGCATTTGGGGATTTTCCCAACTCATGGTTCCAACCTAATGTGATGAAGATTCTTGAAAAATATTTTTTGATTAGATGATAGAGATTTTATGATTAGATGATAGAGATTTTATGAAAGAAGTGAGTATAACAATAGAGAGAAAAAAAGGAAGGCTCACTAAGAGCATCTTCAACAGTTTTTTAAATGAGGTTGCTATCCTTAAAAATTTAGCAAAACAAGAAAATTTCATCTCCAAGAATTTGCCAAATGAGGTTGCTATTTTTACCAACTTGTTATTCTTCCTCTCCGTGTGCGTATCTTTGCACGCGCACATCGCACTTGCCATCGCGAGCTCGTCCCTAGCGGCTGGTCTTCCCGCGCACGGAGGGACAATTCCCAGCTTCTTCCCGCACGCCCCAAAGCCCGCCGACCTGCTGATGATCGCACGGCGGTGCTGCTGTGCGGTTCTGTTCCGCGGTCTGTTCATGTTCGTGTCCGCGTCCACGGCACTGCCCAAGTCGTCAGGCTCCAAGAAGGGGCGGGGCAAGATGGAGATCCATGAGACGCGCGCACGACCGACTTCGACCAGATCGAGCGATGCCCAGTCACCGTCAACGAGACGGAGCAACGCCGAGATCAATGGGCACTGTAGTTTCTTTGTGGGGCTCTTTTTTCGTTAGCGGAGCTCTTCGTTCGTTAGCGGGGCTCTTCGTTTTTTAGCGGGGCTCGTCGTTTCTTAGCGGGGCTCTTCGTTCGCTTAGCAGGCTTTTATATTTTACCAAGTCTAAATGGCAAACTCTTGAAGAGAGTATTTTTTTACTTGCCGTATATTTTAGCAAGTTGACAAATAATGATATTTGCCAAATAAATTTTGACAAACTATTAGAGATGCTCTAAGAATAGTTCAATGACACCAATTTACATATCCATCACATATTTTTCCTGTTGGGGATAATTGTACATCATATATGGGAGCCTAGCTTAAAGCTGTGATGATTCTGATCTATCTATTTTCGGACAAGTCTCTAACCCAACAAGGTGCATATACGAAAGCCCAAGATGTAATGTCATTATTATATATGAAACGTAATTTGCCTAAATCTCGAACCTTGCACCTGCTGAAATGGTATGCCATGACTCTTGAAGAGTGTAAGAACACAATCTCTTTGTAAGGATGGAATCCAAATATCTTTAACTGATATGTATCATTTGTACCGCAATAATCTTTAATTTTCACGGCGCTCTCAATGTCATCAGAGTCCCGATCTAAATTATTTTCCACCTCAACTGCTGGTCCCAGTTTAAATTCTTGGTGGGAGTCACCGTCTTGCAAAATCCAAGGCTCATCGGTTCAAGCATCAAGGTTTTCCCATATCAAATCATGATGGTTGATGCCGTGCTTGAATACCCACTCCATCTTGTCATCTGATTCGTCGAGGAACCAAATGATAACTCAACATTTGTTGTTTAACGATTGTTGCGTAGTATATCCCATCCTTCGACTTTCCAAGGTAACCTTCGTGCTCGTCACATGCATTATCCTCTGTTGGCAAATCAATTACTTGGTACTTATCATCTGATAAGGTTATTCTACATTCATTCAAAGTCATCGGCAACAAATAAAATCGCAAAAGAAAAATCTGTAAATAAATATAACAAGTAGTAAAATAAAAGTCAACAAAAGATACTTTAAGGTGACAAACCTCAGAATAAAATGGGTATTGCAATGCACATGAAGCACTCCGTGCCAATAAGCGGTGTGGCCGTAAGCTCTCGCACCGTCAGTTATTCTCCTATGGCTCTGAAGCCCCTCATCGTCGTCGAGGGCAATGCGCCTCTCCTCCCATCTTCCTGTCCTAGACGAGTAGGCACGCATGACGTACACCGGCGGCGGCCACTGCAACCCTTCCAATAGTTTCTTTTCCTCGTCGCCGTAGAAAGGAACGTGTTGCATCGAAATCACCTCGTAGTGCGGCGACACCGTTGGATCGAACGTGAGATAGGGCCAGTACAAACCGACGCCCTCGTGGTCCTTGGGTAGGCCGTCGCAGCGAGGCAAGCGCGCCGACAGTCTGGTCGCCGGGTTCGCCACGACGAGGACCTTGTGTTCGTCCTCGAGCAATAGGAGCCCGTTGCAGCAGTCCATGATCTCTATGTAGTCGGCGCCGAAGCCGTCCATCGGCACGAAGCTCTCGAGCCTGCCGGCGACCCTACCAGCCATCGATGGCCGGGTGAAGTAGTCCGGAGTATCCGTCTCGTACCACTCGACGAAGATGCATCCCACCGTGAGAGGGAGGAGATCCGGGCGCAGCAGATGGCGGCCGTCGACGACGGCGCGCCACTCCCTGCAGACGCAGCGCGACACGGCGAGGCCACGCGGCGCCAGGCGGGCTACGACGTCCGCGAGCACGTCGTCCGGAAGCCGAAGGCGCGGCGGGTCCTCCATCCCGTCCGCCGCCGCCGATCTGCGTGCGGCGCGATTCCTCTCAATCTCGGCACGCAGCGCAATGCAGATGTATATACGCGGTGGATGCATAGGTCTCGAATCCCGTCCGAAAGGATTCTTGAGTTGGGCCGGGCCATCCCGCACGGCACGGCACGGAACAGGAGCCACCACCGGCTCTCGGCCCTTTTTTTTAAAACAATTTCGTACAGATCACTTGATAGCAAAACAGATCAGCATGCATGTACATGTACCGGATTAATAACAAGCTGATAAAAGAATATGAAAGAGAAGTGTGGGAAAGACGATCAGACTTTAATAGTTTATCAAAAAATGATTAGTCTGCTTGAAAACAAAAAATATTATTGGCCACTTAAGAATGTGTATTGAAAAGGCAAAGACCAAGACGGCACACCATGAATCGTGGATGCACAGCTTCAACGAGAAACAGGGCAGGTCAAATAAAATTTCTGACGGTTCCAGTCTTTTGAGTCAAAATGTTCCTCCACACTTGTCCTTGTAAGAAAAGCTATTTGTGTTTCTTTGTTCAGATGGATGCATCAGATTGATTGATTTAAGCCTTGTGGTAATCCAATTTTCAATTCCTTCAGAGGTGTTCTCGTATAAGAATCTGCGTATACTAGCAATGTGAGAGGAAAAAAAAAAGCCTCACTCAAAATAGTCCCAATCGAATGACACAGCACCTATATACATGTTCATCGCATATTTTTCTTTTGCGGGGATAATTATACATCACATATAGGAGCCTAGGTTAACCCTGTGATGATTCTGATCTAGATAGCTTAAGACAAGTCTCCAACCCAACAAGGTGCATATATGAAAGTTGTAGATCTTATGTGTTGTTCAGGATATTTCGAGCCTAACTCGCCTAAATCTCGAACCTTGGATGTGCTAAAATGATATGCTACGACTCTTAAAGAGCATAAGAATACAATCTCTGTGTATGTATGGAATTCAAGTATGATAAACTCATATGTATTTTCTGCATCGCAATAATCTTTAATATCCATGGTGCCCTCATCGTCAGTGTCCCAATCTACATTCTTTTCCCCCTCCATAGTCTGACCACAAGAATCTTTAATGTCCATGACACTCTCATTATCGTTAGATTCTCAATCTAAATTTGTCAAATTCTTTTCCACCTCTACCTCTATTCCCAGTTCAAATCCTTTCTATGAGTTGCTGTCTTGCAAAATCTAAGGCCTATCCGCTTGAGCATCACGGTTGTCCCAGAAATGTGTTACCAAATCATGTAGGTTGATTTCATGCTTCAATACCCACTGCGCCTTGCCACCCGATTCGTCGAGGAACCAAACAAGGACTTGGCACGTGTCATTAACGATGGCTATGAAATATATCCTATTTTTGGACTTTCCAAGGTAAACTTGACATAAATCGTCGCTTGCAATAGTGATTGGCAAATCAATTACTTGACACTTATCATATGACAAGTTTATTCTGCATTCAGTCAAAGTCATTGGCAATAAATAAATTAGTAAATAACAGTTTACGTAATATGCCTAACTAGTAGTAAAACTAAAAGTCAAAAGAAAAGATAGTTTATAGAACGCAGTGACAAACCTCAAAATAAAATGGATGTTGCAATGCACATAGGGGGTGATTGGTTACCAGTATAGGATGGTGCAAAGGCCCATCCGGGTCCATTTACGTCACCAGGCTAATGTTTGGCTCCTCGACTCGCATCGTTTCTCTGTATCCTCTTGTGCATTTTCACCCCTCCGTCCCGGCTCCCTCCGTCTCCTCGAGGCGAGCTTCCCTCGCGATCTAGGACGGCGTGGCGCAGCGCGGGAACTCTGGGCACGCGCGAGAGGGCTTGGCGGAAGATGGTTTTGTCCGTCGATAAAAGGTCACGCGCGGGTGTGGAGTTAGGGTTACCGCTCCCATTCCTGCAGCAGTCGCCTCCCTCATGCACTGCTCCGCTGAGATCTCTTCTGCTTCCCGTTCCCGGCCGGTTTCCCATCGGCGTCTCCCTCCGGTGGCGGTTCTGTCATTGGTTCTCCATTGATTTGGCTGGTATACCTCGCCTTACCCCTCTTCCTCTTTGATTTCTTCCGTCTAAGATTTTGCCTAGGGTTCTTGTCGTGTTCTTGGTCGTACCCATAGATCTGTGAGTTTTTGACCATTCCTGGCTTAGATCTGGTTGGTTTACTAAGATTATGCTATGGATTTAACTAAGCACAGTGCCTAGGTCAATGATTAGAATTGTTTCCTGCTAGATTAGGCGGTGGAGGAGCACTTGTTGGTGTGGCAGCCCTGTCTGTCTATGTGCCTTGTTCGATGAACTCTGAGCTCGGTGCCTTGGTCAATGATTACAAATGTTTCCTGCTAGATTAGGCGATGGAGGAGCACCTGTTGCCTTGGTCAATGTTTTTCCCTGTTTACCTGCCGACCTTCTCCTTGTTTCTGGGTACTTTGTTGAACTCTGACCTATGTGTTTCTGCCTACTTTGCGACATACTATACACATGTTTACCTTATGCTAGTGTTTCCAGTAATTTGCTTTTATGATTGGTACAAAATAGTCCAATTTTCTGAAAAACCAATGCTTAGTATCTGTGACGCTGTAAAATTTTGCTGCATAGCAATATTTATGAGACCTAAGGCACTATGCAATGATGATTCATGTGAAATATCATTTTTTATGAAAAGGCACTATGCTATGATGATTCATGTTGATCCATGCATACTGAGTATTGTTCTTCCAAGTTGATCCATGCATACTGAGTATTGTTCATCCATGTTCATCCTCTGTTGGCTACTTATATTTTTGTATAGCATAGGACATGGTGATGGATGTGGGGCTGTTGTGATGTGGACAGATCCACCTAGGAGGTGGATGTCCTGGGAACTGATGTGGTGGTTTGCTTTATGATGCAGGTTTATACGTGCTTGGTTTCTATTATATGTGCTCATGTGCTTGGTTGATTATGCAAGTTGGTTGGAGATTTTTCTTGGCCTATGATGCTAGTTCTACTTATCTGAGGTGGCTGTTTTTCTTCCCATTTTTTGATCCATTGTTGTTTTACTCATGGTGGTCATTAAATAGTGACTCACATCCATTCCCAAGCAACTGACTGGTTCTTGTCATTATGGAAGGCTGGGAATGGATGGAGTCAAGGCTCCATGGATACTATGACCATTGCTTTGGTTTTTTCTACCACCAATGATGTTGTTATTGAGTTTCATACTTGTTGCTTTTCTGATATTTGGTTTTAGCCTATGATGAATGAAATAGCAGGAATTGAGAAGGAATGCACTTGTTGAACATCTTTGGCTCGTGAGGAACTGGACCTCTCGCAACAGTTTCTGTGTTTCGTTGTGTTCATGTAGTTCATCTAGTCGTCGAGAAATTTACATGCCTCAGGAACTCTTGTTTGAGTAGGACAAGTTGATGCTTGAGGCTGTAAGGATCTTGACGACTACATGGCCTCCATGATGTTCATGTTCTAATATCAGGTGAGGTTCTGAGTGTCCTTATGCTCCAAGCCAAAGAAGTACTGAAGAGAAACCATATATCTGAGGCTAATCATTGCTATGTCATTTGTGTTTCTATTTGAATTTACTTACATCACCTATTTGACCTTTTGAAATGAAACTGAGCCTATCAGTTTCATTTCCATACATATGTATGGAGGTGGTATTGTTGGGTTTTGTTTCATTTCTAAAGGTCCGGTTTTGTAGGCAATGATAATTTACTACTTATGTTATTGTTCGCCAATTATGAGTGCAACGATAGGTTATGGAAAGGAAAGAACTTGATCATCATTTTTGGACTGTGATGCAGTGGACATGTGTATAGATGTTGTTTCTTTTTTCATGCAGTTCATCAGATCATCAACAATTTGCATGCCTCAGGAACTGCTGTACAATTTGGACTGCCTGATGGCTGATGCTGCAAAACCTCTCAGCAACTGCAGTTCCAGTTGGCGTGCCTGATGCCTGAGGTTGCAAATCCCTGCTTGATGCCTGAGGCTGCAAAGTCTTGGTGATTTCATGCCCTCCATGATGTCGAGTAATATGCCTGAAGATGATATGAGACAAAAAGCCATTATATCTGAGGCTGCAAAGTCTATTTGGTTATAACTGTTTTGTTCTTTGTTTCCCTTGTTCAATTTTGTTTCATCAATTTTGGATTCAACTGGCTCAGATGGTGTGAGTTTGAATTTGGGAGATATGGTGGTAAGGTTCACCATTGCATACTTGGGTGACTACACCTCCTCCTATACAATTGCACCAAACACAAGCAACTGCATATGTCCGTACACCAAATTCGACGATGCGGGGACCAAACACGATTGCAAAGTGCCTATACGAAAGTCCAAAAACGAACCAAACACGGGAGGGTGAATGGTTTCGTGCAGGACATTTTGGGGTCTGGACGGCCTCTCCATCCTGGCTCCCAGCCGTTCCGAGAACCAATCATCCCCATAGAGCACTCCGCGCAAGTGGCGTGACCATCAGCCCTCACATCGACACAATCGATACTCCTTTGCCACCCTTCGTCGCCGTCGAGGGCGAAGCGCCTCTCCTCCCACCTCCCTGTCCTAGACGAGTAGGCCCGTAAGACGTACACCGGCGGTGGCCACTGCAACCTTTTCCATGTGATGACGTTGAAAGGATGCTACATCGAAATGACCTCATAGTGCGGCGACACCATTGGGTCGAACACAAGGTAGGACCGATAAAGACCGAAGCCCTCGTGGCCGTCGGGCAAGCCGTTGGTAGGAGGCAAGCGCACCGAACGTCTCGTCGCGGGGTTCACCACGATGGCCTCATACTCCTCGATGCCCTCATACTCCTCGAGCAGGAAGAGCCCGTTGCAGCAGTCCACGATCTCTGTTAAGTCGGCGTCGAAGCCGTCGTCCATCCGCACCAAACTATCGAGCCTGCCGGCGACCCAGCGGATGCGGGCCGTCGGTGGCCGGGAGAAGAAGTCCGGAGTCTCCGTCCCGTATGCCTCGAAGAAGATGCCGCCCACTGTGAGAGGGAGGAGGTCTGGGCGCAACAGATGGCGGTCGTCGACGACGGCGCGCCACTCCCTGCAGACGCAGCGCGCCACGGCGAGGCCGCGCGGCGCCAGGCGGGCTAGGACGTCCGCGAGCACGTCGTCCGGAAGCAGCAGCCGCGGCGGGTCCTCCATCGATCGTCAGTCGATCTGCGTGCGGTGCGATTCTCTGTACGCAGGGAAGGTACATACATACGCCGTGGCCCGTGGGTGCATGGGTCGAATCCCGTTCGGTTTAGGGACGATTCTTGAGTTGGGCATTCGGCACCGGCACGGAACGAGAGCCACCGGCTCTCGGCCCATATGCCCCGTTAATTGGTAAGGAGTCGCGAGTGGTGATCTATCGTTTGGTGCAGGGAAGAAGTCTAGTGTGTGGTGTCACGAGAGCAGAGACATGGGAGTGTACATACGTGTGGTGGCGGCGGCCGGCGGGGCAGACCATCGTGCCGCCGTCGGCCTCAGACTTGGTGGAGATCGTGGGGCGGGTCCGGCCGGCGGCGGGAGATGTGCTCTGGCGGACGGACGGACGGGTTGGCGCCGACTGCCGCGGCCGGCCACGAGGGGAGGGGAGAGAGCGTGCGTGCTGGGTGACGAGGGCCGGCTGCCGACTGCGAGCAAGACCAGAATCTAGCGCGACGCACCGACGCCGCGACTGGCTTGCAGCCGAGTTGGCTTGGGCTGGGCAAGGTTGCGTTGACGGTTGATCGGTCGGCACCGGCCTCAGTAGGAGTGGAGGAGCCGAGAGGAGGGAGTCGTGTCGTGCCCGTGCGCGACAGCGCCGGCGAGCGTTGGGCTTGAGGAGTAGCCGAGCAGGACTTGGAGACTCTACGATTGCCGGACTGCGTCCCTTTCCTTAGCCGTTGGACTGGGCTTCCATGTTGCGCAACGTTCTGGGCCAGATTTAGGATAGCGTACAGATAGCAAAACAGCTTCTGCTAAAAAAAAAAGGCAAAACAGATCGGCAAATGCTAAAACTAAACAGATCGGCATGTATGTATGCACAGGATTAGTATCATGCTAATAAAAGAATATGAAAGAGAAGTGTGCGAAAGATGATAACACTTTAAAGGGCTCCTTTGGTTTACATGTGAAACAAAGGAATTTTGTAGGAATATTGTTCTCAAAGGATTTGTTCCTATGCTATCATTTGGTTAGCAGGAAACGTGAATAGTGTTCCTTAGGAATTTACTCTTTTGTATGCCAATTCCAAAGGATTGCAAGCATCCAGTCGGAGCTCATGGTAAAATTCCTGTCAACGAAGAACGAGACAGTCAATGCTGGTGCTACCAGATAATGAGATGGTTCTTATATGTAGAAGAGATGTTCTAGCCATGTCTGGTCAGGTAGTGAAAATGAAATAACTTTATGGCTAAAATCCTTTTGGGTTCCTATGGTTTTCCTATGACCTATCCAAATGGCCATTCCATCAAAATTCCTACGGAATCCCTATGTTTTCCCTGTTCCTATGTTTTTCTTTTCCTATGTTCCAAAGAAGCCCTAATAGCTTATAAAAAAAATGATTAGTCTGCTTCAAAAGAAAAGATATTATTAGTCACTTAAGCATGTACTGGAAAGGCAAGACCAAGACGGCACAACATGAATCGTGGATGCACAGCTTCAACAAGAAACATGGCAGATCAAAATAAAAATTCTGACGGTTCCAGTCCTTTTGAGTCCAAATATTCCTCAACACTGTCCTTGTAAGAGAAGCTATTGTGTTCTTAGTTCAGATGAATGCAGATTGATTGATCTAAGCCTTGTGGTGATCCAATTTTCAATTCTTCGATAGGCGTTCTCGTAGGCGTACCCATCTATCCAGTCTAGCACATGCCATGCTCTTAATTTGCGTATATCAGCAAGGAGGAAAAAAAAAAAGGCTCACTCACAATAGTTCCAATCAAATGGCACAACACCAATTTACATGTTCATCGCATATTTTTTTTTTCTTTTTGCGGCGATAATTGTACATCACATATGAGAGCCTAGCTTAACCCTGTGATGATTCTAATCTAGCTAGTTTCAGACAAGTCTCTAGCCCAACAAGGTGCATATATGAAAGTCGTAGATCCTATGTGTTCAAGATATTTCATGCCTAACTCGCCTAAATCTCAAACCTTGGATGTGTTAAAATGACATGCCACGACTCTCGAAGAGTATAAGAATACAATCTATCTATATGGATGGAATCCAAGTATGATAAAATTATATGAATTTTCTGTATCACAGTAATCTTTAATATCCACGGCGTCCTCATTGTCAGTATCCCAATCTACAATCTTGTCCTTCTCCACAGTCGGATCACAATAATCTTTAATGTCAATGGCGCTCTCATTATCGTCAGATTCCCAATCTAAATTTCTCAAATTCTTTTCCACCTCCACTGCTAGTCCTCGATTAAGTTCTTTCTGCGATTCACTGTCTTGCAAAATCCAAGACCTATCAGTTTGAGAATCAGGGGTACCCGAGAAATATGTTACCAAATCATGTAGGTTGATTTCGTGCTTCAATACCCACCGCGCCTTGCCACCAGATTCGTCGAGGAACCAAATGAGGACTTGGCATGTGTCATCAACGATGGCCGTAAAATATATCCCATTCTTGGACTTTCCAAGTTAAACTTCACATGAATCGTCACTTGCAGTAGCGTCTGCCGGCAAACAATTACTTGGTACTTATCATCCGATAAATTTATTCTGCATTCAATCAAAGTCGTTGGCAATAAATAAATTAGTAAACAACAATACTCGTAACTACTGAAACTAAAAGTCAAAACAAAAGATAGTTTAAAAACGCAGAGACAAACCTGAGAACAAAATGACTGTTGCCATGCACATAGAGCACTTCGCGCCAATAAGCGGAGTGGCCACAAACCCTCACACTGAGACCACTTATACTCCTTTGCAGCCCCTCATCGTTGTCGAGGACAAAACGCCTCTCCTCCCATCTCCCTGTTCTAGATGAGTAGGCACGTAAGACGTACACTGGCGGCGGCCACTGCAACCCTCCCCATCGTTCCTTGTTCATGGCGACTTCGAAAGGATGCTGCATCAAAATCACCTCGTAGTGCGGTGATACCATTGGATCAAAGGCAAGGTAGGACCGATAAAGACCGACGCCCTCGTGGCCCTCGGGCAAGCCGTTGGTAGGAGGCAAGCGCACCGACCGTCTCGTTGCGGGGTTCACCACGATGGCCTCATACTCCTCGAGCAGGAAGAGCCCGTTGCAGCAGTCCACGATCTCTGCTGAGTCGGCGTCGAAGCCGTCGTCCATCCGCGCCAAGCTATCGAGCCTGCCGGAGATCCAGCGGCTGCGGGCCGTTGGTGGCCGGGCAAAGAAGTCCGGGGTCTCCGTCCCGTATGCCTCGACGAAGATGCCGCACACTGTGAGAGGGAGGAGATCCGGGCGCAGCAGATGGCGGTCGTCGACGACGGCGCGCCACTCCCTGGAGACGCAGCGCGACACGGCGAGGCGGGCTAGGACGTGCGCGAGCACGTCGTCCGGAAGTAGCAGGCGCGGCGGGTCCTCCATCGTCTGTCGATCCGCGTGCGGCGCGATCCTCTGAATCTCTCTCTGTACGCAAGGAAGGTACATACATATACGTCGTGGCCGGTGGGTGAATCCCGTTCGATTTAGGGACGATTCAGCACGGGCACGGCACGGAACAGCCACCGGCTCTCGGCCCATATGCCTAGCCCCGTTATATTACGCGTTAAGACACCCGGACCTGGCGGCGCCGCTCGGTATAACGAACCTAACGCCTCTGCCCCTCCATGCCAGCGGTGATCGGTCGGGGGCGCGGTTCTATTGACGCCGCCGGTGGCCACTCGTTCGCCAATAGTTGTCGTGCTTTGACCCATGTTCGCCAATAGGGCAATAGTTGCCGTGCTTTGACCCATGAGGCGAGGCCATGACCCATCGGCCATCGCATTGCAATCAGAGGCTATTTGGCGCACTGTGGCTGTCCAGTTTGACATATTATGTCTGTCCTTTTCTAGTTTCCAACCTTTTTTCTTCTTCTTATTATTATCCTATATAATATACCCGGTGTCTAGCTACAACGTTTGACATATTAAGTTATATATAGAAAAAAAAACGTTTGGCATGTTATTATGTTATAGAAAAAAGTTGTGCGCAATCATGTACTCCTAGGCTTCTCTCCACTCTCCAGGTACCAAACACACATCAACCTACGGTCGCGTTGCTGTCTGTCGTTAACAAAGATCCAATTGAATTTGTGGACGACACGACTATGTGCGCTTGGATGTACGTAGATCTCAAAACCCCATGCATTTGCATGTAGTGAAAAACAGATGTGAAAGATGTCATCTCGGTTTGCGTGTGTGTTTGCCATCAACGTACTGCATGTGTAGGGCAATTAACAAAACTTAGTATCAGCTCAACCGGGTGACTATTCTCTCGGTCTTCTTGCGGCGTTCAGATCACTTGATACTAGCAAAACAAGTCGGCATGTATCATCATGTTTGTACACTTGTACACCATTAGCTTCATAAAAAGAATATGAAAGTGAAGTGTGTGGCCGCGTGGGGAAAATGATCACTAACAGTCAACACTTTAATAGATTATTATATAAAAAATGATTATTATTAACTTAAGAATATGTTGACAAGGCAATATGGAACACCACAATCGTGGACTGAACAGCTTCGACAAGAAACATGGGAGATTAAAATAAAAATTCTGGCGGTTACAGCCCTTTTGAGTTCAAAATTCCAAATGTTCAACAGTTTCCATACTAGAGAACTAGAGAAGATACCGTGTTCATTGTTCAGATAAATGCAGAATGATTGATTGAAGCCCTTGTTGTGTTCTGATTTTCAATTGCGACACTCAAAGTAGCTCCAATCGAATGGTACCGCACCGATTTAATGTGTATCACACAATTTTTTTGCGAGGATAAATGTACATAGCTTACCTTGTGATGATTCTGAACTAGTAGCTAGTTTCAGACAAGCCTCCAAGCCGATAGGGTGCATATACGAAAGATCTCATGTGATTAGGATATCTGAAGCGTAAGGGTAACTCTCCTAAATCTTGAACCTTGGAGCTACCAAAATGATATGCCACGACTCTCGAAGAATATAAGAACACAGTCTCTTTGTAGGGATGGAAGCCAAACTTCACAAATCCATACGTATTGTTTGTATCACATTTGTCTTTAGTTTCCACTAGTGATTTGCGCGCCCATGCCGCGCGCAGGTTGGCACCACAGATATATTATGAAAAATGCACGGCTGATTATGGATAACATAGCAAACAAAAAGCACATATATACCTCTTTTTGCGCATTTACGCAGCACAAAAGCACAGATATATTAGTTTGCACATTAGGTCAGTGTCATCTCCTGTCATAGCTGTTCTATCATTAAAGAATAGATCCCTTGATTCACAAAACAGTCATACAAGATAACATGATGTTATTATAGAAGCAAATGGAGAACCTAACCTAGAACTGGAATAGCATTGGATAATCCACAATGACAATGTACAACTTTATCTCCATAGTTGGGAACTGAACTCCAAGAGTTCTATCAGTTTCTTTTACCTCCATGATTTTAGTCCACGGTCACTGGTATTTATACATGAGAGCAGCCAAATTTAGTATTTCATATATGAGAGGCAGAGTTATGGATATAAGTTGTCTATATAAGAAGTGAGGAGAACAAACCCCCCCCCCCCCCAAAAACAAAAAAAAAGTCGGACATCTGACTGTACATTCATAGGTTGCCTAGGTATAAACTGATATCCATTGCCTTTTGGTTCCCTTGTCTATGGAAAAAAGAGGGGGTCAGTCAATAGATGGCAACGTGATCAATGCAGTAACAATCGTTGTCAAAAGCACATGGCATAGCCAGAAAAGGTTTGCATAGAGCTAACCTATCAACCATGTAGCATGTAACTCCGCCATTTAGTAATAGGCAACATGTCACTGTTGCACAGGGTAAATATATTATTTCAACTAAGAACAGATAGGACACAATAAAATGCCGATGAATCAGACAAGCAACCTCCTACATGCACTTGATGGAATAACACTCTAAACTAGGCTAGGATATTTGAGTTGCACTCAATCAAGAACGTAATATGCATATAAATCAAGAAACTTACAAACCTTTCAGTTCAGAGGTCTGAATCTTTGCCCATACTGACACTGTACCAGGATTACAGATTCTAGCCATATTTTGACAGTGTATCTTAAGCAACCATTATAGACTCTGGTTCAGAGACATAACAGGCCATGCTAAAGCCAAAACTTCTAATTAGTGGTAAAAAAATATTTTCCTATGAATTATAGGTTCACTTGATTGCTTCAATGGTAAAAAAACATTTTCCTAAATCAAATGTAGGTATGATTCTCATGAATAAAAACTAAAGGAATGATATTTCATCCTATATCAAGCAAAATTAGACCATCAATGCTAAAAATAAAGGTGACATTGCCACAATCTGTGGAGACTAAATCTTTAACCGATACTATTCAATCACAACATTGGTGTAATTCTCTTTTGAGGTGCCATTGCCACCTACGTATCTGCAGGGGAAAAATATATACTGCATAATAATGGCATCAGTTGTAGACCATTCAAAGTTTAAAGATGAACCAGTTAATGTGAAACATAGAAGGAAGTTAATTAACAATATTAGGTCTTGACACTGCATGAGCATTGCTCTAAAGTTTTTTTTTTCCCACATCGAGTATCAACCATGAGTGGGCTTGTCTGGGAAAAAGGATGACATGGAGTAAAAACCTCAGCCCCGGGAACCAAGGAGAATCCACTATCAAGACCATATTCACTGACTATACCAGACTAATATGTTGACACAGGACAATAATGCGAAGAGATACTGACCTGGAATGTTTTAACAAAAGCTCCAACAAAGGAGTATGACAATAGGTTTTTCCTCTACCTCATTACTGCTTTGGTCTGATGAGGAAACACAGGAAGACACATGGGCACCTACAGATATAGTGTACAAAGGAATCCTATCTTAGGAGTGAACAAGACAGGGGCAATGTAATTACGTAAACATAGTAGACCACATGATAGCACACACTGCAATCTATTACAGATTAGCATGGATAAAATTCAGATGAATACCTACTACATACTTGGAATCTGAATATTGCTTACCATCTCCGCTGAAAAAGGACTCCCATGTGGGTCATTTTCTGTGTGGTGTCCAGTAAGAGCTTCGTCACTTACTTTAATCAATATATGTTGCCATCTACAAGGTGTCTTTGATATATCTTAATCTGAAAAGTTTTGGTAATAACAGTATCCTGCAAAAGCAGAACGTTACAACTGCAAGGTAGGAAAATGAATCTTGGCACAGGCTAGGGAAAGAAATGAATGTTGTGCGCGTTAATGCACAGACATGTGGTTCTGACTGCATTCTTTCTACTAACTAATGATGTTTGATTATGTTTCTTGGTAATATAAGGAGTAACAGACAGCAAGGGAAATTTATTTCCCAAAATTCTCCAATCATTTCTTCATTTTTTGAACTATGATCTCATAAGAGAACTGGTGGAAATTAGTGGAGGGTGTGGAAGCAAGTGCTCCTGCTGGATGTCAGTTGCAATATCTAGATGATCATGGCAATCGCAAAACAGCAGGCATGCATCCGCCTTGGTTTTTTTAATTCACAGTAACACATCACGTATGGCACAGCAAGGCTATGAAGCGAAATCAAGTAGTCTGTACCATATCTGTATAATTGGCATGGCAAGCGCAAACCTTTGAACGTACGGTTGGGTGCTGGTGTAGGAGACAACCACACCGTGGAATTCTCTTGTGGTAGGATCAAACTGAGGGCGCCCAAATTGAATAAAAAATCTCTTCGAATTGACAAGCAAACAGACCCTCGCCGTGTCCCAAGTGGATCTGTGGATATAGGCACAAAATTAGGTGGGGGAACAACAGAACATAAGCCACGAGATCTCTGAATAGGAAAGGAAGATGAATCGATCAACGGAGGGACGGGTAGAAGGGATGGGTGTAAAGAAGATGAGGAAGAGAATACCTGGGCTCGAGGGAGGCGTGTGTGGGGATGTCGTGGGAAGAGTATTTCTGAGGCTCTCTCCGGGCGGTGCAGCATCGACGCCGGCGTCAGTTCACCCTGCCGTCACTCGCCTCCGCATGGAGGCGACAAGCCGACAACGGGCAGCGCAACAGAGGTGGTGCCCTCCACAACAGACCCTCCCATCATTCTATTGCCACTATGTCCATCTCCACCTGCCACGCCAGCTCCGCGTTCCAGGCCACCGCGTCGCTGCTTCGCCGCTCGCCGCCGCGCTCGGCCTCCCACGCCGCTTGCTGCTGGAGGAGCTGGCATACTATGCGCTGGTGCTGCCGGCGCCCCCGCGGTGACGGGGCGGCTTGAATCGGCAGGCCCCCGCGTCGCTAGCCGCCGGAGGAGCTGGCGTGCTTCGCCCCAGTGCTTCCGGCGCCCTCCGTGGTGGTAGCGCTACTTGACTCGGCCGGTGGCGGTGAGGACCTCCTCCCGGCATCCCGCGGACCGCTCCATCCTGCCAAACGCGCTGCACCGCGAGCGGGTCGCCGCAAGGCCGCCGCACCGCGGCCAATTTCCTTCCCGCTCCGCCAAAACGCAACACCGGCGCTACTCCTGCGCACTCTCCCTTCCTAGATCCAGCACCTAGGGCACATAGGTCGACCACCGCGACAACGGGAACGCCATTAGGACGGCGCGAACGCCAATCTCAAAGAAACCGAAGGAAACAGAAAGGGAGAAAAAAAACCCCAAACCCGCAGAACCCGCACTGCCGCACCACCGTGTCGGGGCGCGAGGTCGCCTGCCCTGCCACACCGCCGTACCGGGGAGCGCGCTCGCGCTTGCTGAGGCCGCGACGCTAGAATCGCCCCGCGCCGCCGTGCTGCCTCGGTGTGGGACCAGTTGAGGCCGTCGCGCTTGGCCTTCAAGGCTTCACTCTTGGTGCTCTGCACAGATCCGGTGGGGGAACAAATGGATCCAGACATGGAGGCCTTGGAACCGTCCGTGGAGCTGCCGGACCGGCGGTTGAGAGCCTAAGTCCTTGACGTAGAGAGAGGGAGTGGAGCAAGGCGCCGTCCACCGGGGCCTGCCCCACGCCGGTGCGCCGCCGTGTAGGCCTCCAAGGCCCACCGCTGGGGCCGGGGTGCGCTCTCGTCCCGCGCCGCCGCGACTGGCGGCACCCGTGCCAGCGGCCTCCGCGCCTGGACTTATCCGCGCCGGTGACCTCCACGCCTCGCGCCGGGGAGGGCGGCAGGAGGTGGCTCGCCAGCCGCGCTGCACAGGTTAGGGCGGGCCCCGCTGCTGGCCGCAGCGCCGTGGGCTCTGTCGGCTTCGCCCGTCAGGACCGAGAGAGAGGCAGAGAGTAGAGGAGTGGGAGAGAAGGGAGTGAGCCGAGGGAGATATTTTTCACAGACCAATCATCCATCGACAACAGCAAAGAGAGACCGTACACATGTCGAGAGGAGACCGGGCACCCGTCCGATGCTGTAAAATAAATGATGGCCTGAGCACACGTCTTGGCGACAGTGAATGTTCTCTTTAAACGGCTTTCTCGTCGTCATAATTCCGACTCTCTTTCGCCTTCAATATTCTTGGTGTTTAGTTCCCGCGAAATTTAAAAAAAAATATTATATCATGTCACCTTAGCGTACTGTAGTATTTCGTTTTTATTTGATAAAAATTATCTAAACTTTGCGTAACTAGACTCAAAATGTTCGTCTCGTAAAGTATAACAAAATCGTGTAATTAGTTTTTAATTTTATCTACATTTAGTACTCCATACATGTATCGGCATTTTGATGTGACGGGTGATAGGAATTCTACATAGTGAATTTTAGGATGATTTTAGGGAACTAAACAGTCCAAATTATCCTCTTGCAGAATCCAAGGGTCTATCGGTTTGAGCATCAGGACTGTCACAAAAAGGCGTTATCAAATCATGCTGGTTGATGCTATGCTTGAATACCCACTCCATCTTGCCACCAGATTCATCAAGGAACCAAACGAGAACTTGACATGTGTCATTAATGATTACTGCGAAATATATTCCATTATGGGACTTTCCAAGGTAAACTTCACGCAAAACGTCGTTTGTAATAGTGTGTGCTGGCAGATCTATGACCTGGTACTTATCATGTGACAAGTTTATCCTGCATTCAGTCAAAGCCGTTGCCAATAAAAAAAATTAGCAAACAAAAGTTTATATAATATATACTCGCTCCTCAATATGATAATAAAAACAAAAACAAAAGATATTGTTTAAGGAACCAGGGACAAACCTGAGCATATAACGGTTGTTGCAGTATATATACAACACTCCATGCCAATAAGCGGCGTGGCCATAACCCCACACGCTGACACCATGGATATTCCTCTGAAACCTCTCGTCGTCGTCATCGAGGGCAAAGCGCCTCTCCTCCCATATCCCTGTCCTAGACGAGTAGGCACTTACGACGTACACCGGCGGCGGCCACTCCAACCCTTCCAATCGTTTCTTTTCCTTATCGACGTCGGAAAGATCAACCGGCATCGAAATCACCTCGTAATGCGGTGACACCGTTGGATCGAACGCAAGGTAGTACCCATACGAACCGATGTCGCCGTCGTCCCGGAGGGGCAAGCGTGCCGACAGTCTCGTCGCGGGGTTCACCACGACGACCTCGTAGAAGACCTTGAGCAGGAGGAGCCCGTTGCAGCAGTCCATGATCTCTGTGTAGTCGGCGCGGAAGCCGTCGTCCTGGTCCATCCGCACGAAGCTCTCGTGCCTAAGGCTGCCGGCGACCCAGCGACCGCGCGCCGTCGGTTGCCGGGCGAAGAAGTCCGGTTCATCTGTGCGGTACCAATCGACAACGACGATGATTCCGCCCACCGTGGCAAGGAGGAGGTCCGGGCGCAGCAGATGGAGGCAGCGGTCGTCGACGACGGAGCGCTACTCCCTGCAGACGCAGCGCGACACGACGAGGCTGCGCGGCGCCAGGCGGGCTAGGACGTCCGCTAGCACATCGTCCGGCAGCGGCCGTGCGCGGCGGGTCCTCCTCCGTCCCATCCGCCGATCTGCGTGCGGCGCGATTCCTCCAGAGTACGCAGGCGACTGAAGTACATAGGAAAAAGTCTACTTTTATCCTTCAACTATCATCAAAATTTACTCTTTTAAGAGCTTTAACTCTTTCAATTCTTTATGTAAGCCTAAATTAGTTGTCATCAATTACCAAAAAGGAGGAGTTTATAAGTGCATTCGTTTCTGATGTGGGTTTTAGATAATTAGTGACAATCAAATTAGGGACTAACAAGTTCATCCAAGTATATATGTAGGAGTTAGTCTATTGAAAGATTTGAATAATAATATTTGGTGATACAAGCACCCTAAAGTTTATTCGGACGAACGACGTTTCTACTCAAAGAGAAAATTCAATTTATATTTATTTAAGTTATAGAAAACGCCGTACTATCAAGAGGGATACAAATTAGGTTGGTATTTTGAGGTCTAAAAGTGCTCATGTCGATATTTAAAGCATTTGGAGAGACACCGTTACCCTCACTGCATTTAGAAAAGGTCCTTTCCTTCACCCAATCTGGCCTACCGGTAGTATCGGAAATATTCGAGTTTTAAACCGGAAGTACCAGTGCTATTTTTTTCAAAAGTTAAAAGTACAAAGTTGAAACAACTTTGTACTACCGGTAATACCGGTGTCCTCACCGGAACTACCGGTGTTCACCGGTAGCACCGCTTTTTACTAAAATTATAGTCCAATAGTATCGGGCATATTTTTCCTCAAGTCGAAACCTTCGAGTTGGTGTTTTAAGTGTACTACCAGTAGTACCGCTGGCCCGACCGATAGTACCGGTTGTGACCGGATGTTCTCATTTCTTTTAGTTTTAGCATGGAGGTACTTGGGAATATCTTTGCCAAGTCGAACGCGTCCAAGTCGCCCAGATTTGCACTACCGGTAGTACGGGTGTGACTCCCTCTGCACGTTCTGACACACCACAATGGTCGTATTCTGTGAGGCACCGGTAGTACCGGTGGTTCCCATCAGTAGTACCGGTAGTTGTTTTGGACAGGCACTATATATACCCCTCACCTCTCTCCTTTTTCTCTCTTGCTCATTCCTTTCATTTCACTCCGAGAGGAATATCTCCCAAGGTTCTGCTCACCTGCTCTCTCTCCCCCTTTGCTTCTAAAACTTCATTCTCTCAAGGATTTGAGCTAGGAACGTGAGATTAGAGAGCGGGAACTTCGATCTACGACTTGAGCACTTGGATTCCTCGTCTTGCCGGCTTGATTTGTGTTTATTACTCTTGGGTTCTTGTAACCCTAGCCGGCTAGGTGTTCTTCGTGGCTGCCCGTGTTGCTTTATTTGTGAGGGCACCCCGAAGTGTTTGTATTACCCTTGATTCGTAGTGAATATGTCAAGCTTTTGCTTGATAGAGGAGACCTTCGTGGTCACCTCAACAACGGGGACGTAGGAACTCCTTTGTGGAGATTGCCAAACCTCGATAAAAATCGTGTGTCTTGCTGTGGTGGTAGCATCGACTACCCTTGTTCTTGTGTTCTTCGTGTTCTTCATCCCTATTCTCAAGTTTTTAGGTTAGAGGACTCGATCTATGATTTGGTGCGGTGAAACGCCTTAAGAAGTTCAACACATTCATCAGCAACATCAACAAAGGGGTGGTAACTATTGGATCTAAAATTACAGCTCAATATACTCTGATTTACATTTCGAATTCGTAGTTTCGTAGGTTACCGGTAGTGCTGAAAGTTTGCATCGGTAGTACTGGTATTGAACTACCGGTAGTACCGGTACTACTTCCGGTCCTACTACCGGTAGGTATTTAACTTTCGCATTTGAGCTTTAAGTTTCAGGTTTTTGATAATCGCCTATTCACCCCCTCTAGGCCGATTATATCCTTTCAAGTGGTATCAGAGTCATGGTCCCTCGGATCAACGCTTCACCGCGTGAGGAGTAACATTGGCCAAGATGAATTCGGATGCAATGAAGGAGTTAGCCGCTCAAATAACGGCACAACTCACCATGACACTTTAAAAGCAACAAAAAGAGCAAATGAACAAGATGCAAGAGCAACTAGACAAGATGAAGGAGATCATTGACAAGAAAAGTCAAGAAGGAACTATTGAAAAGGAGAATAAAAGTGAAGATGCAAGCAAGACATAAAAAAGATACTCTAGAGTGAGTCATGAGTATAGCTCCACAAGCAAGAACATCAATGCTCATTTGCTAATGGTCAATCTTGGCAAGCCACCTCTGTTTGATGGAGTAAGATACACCGATTGAGCTCATAGGATGAAGTTACATCTCATAGCCGCAAGATGTTGGGAAGCCATTGAAATTGGTGTCAATATTCCTGAAAATCCTAAGGAATGGAAACCCAAAGATGAGGTGGATTTTTAACTCAATGCTACAGCTACAACCTTGATCTTGCAATGCCTCATCCCAAAGATAACAACAAGGTAAATGGTATGGTAAATGCCAAGCAAATTTGAAAAACCTTAAGAATATCTTTTGAAGGTGACAAAAGTGTGAGAATTGGAAACATTGAGCTTCTACAAGGAAAGATTGAGAAGTTTACCATGCTTAAAGGAGAGACCACTAAAGCTATGTATGATGGATTCATGACCTTGATCAATAGAGTTCGAGCACTCGGATGTACACGATGGGATGAACAAGCCACAGTAAGAAAACTATATAGAGTGTATAGAGAAAAGAACAACATGCTAGCTTCCGTGATAATGGAGAGAGAAAATTACACCACCATGACAACTCAAGAGATGCTTGCAAAGATCCTGCATTATGAAGTTCTAGATGATGAGGTCAAAGAAACACTTAGTCAAAAGAGAAACATTGCCCTTACGACATCTCAAGCAAGTGGGTCAAGTCATTGCAACAAAGGATGTTGTGAGCATAAGCATGATGATACTAATGAAGAACTTGATGAACAACAAGCTCTCGTGGTGAAGAATTATGCAAAGTTCTTGATCAAGAAGAAACAAAAGATGAGAAGTAGTGGTGGCAACAGGCAATATAGGAAGAGATTTTGCTATGAGTGTGGTCTCACCGGTCACTTTGCTGCAGATTGTCCTAATAAAGGCAAAATATCAAGATATAACAAGGAAGGTGACAAGAAGTACAAGAGCAAGAAGAAGGGTGAGGCTCACATAGGTGAAGAATGGCAATCTGATGATGATAGTGATGAAGACAATGACAATGATAAGAAGAGTGTAGTTATAATTGCTATACATGAGATGTCCTCTTCATCGACATCGTTCTTCACCAACACTTCTCCCTCACCCAAGCTCTTTGCCAACCTCTCCGACGACGACGATGTCACTCTTACGTGCCTTATGGCAAAGGAGGAGAAGGTATCATCACATACTCCCACACAATCTAATGATGAATGTGATGATGATGATGAGCTTGATGAAAACTATGCAATTAAAATCATTAAGCTATATGGAAAAGAAGCTGCCTCTAAAATCTTAAATTTGATGTAGACCATAGAGGAGCAAGAGACATGCATTGAGTCACAAAGTGAAATGCTCCTAGTGAAAAGGGAGAAGAACCAAAGACTAGATGCATGTCTCACCAAGGAAAAGGGGAAGGTTGAGAAGTTAAGTGTAGAATTGTCTTTCGTCAAGGACTCTCTTGAGACCTTGACTAAGGAACATTCCTCACTTAATGACTCTTTGGCTAGTCTAAAGAATGATCATAGCTTAGCTCAAGAAAGCCTCACAAGCTTGACAAATAAATATCATGAGCTTGAGATAAACTATGACACTCTTTGGAAGAGCACTTCTACTCATTCTAAGGACTCCAAAGCTTCAACAAGTAAAGGATGTGAAAAATGTTTTAATATTGATATAGATGCTTCTGCTACTAATCTTATTGAGCTAGAGAAGAAGGAGATTCTTAAGTTGAAGGCCATTGTGGAGATTGGTTGCAAGAGTAAGGATAAGCAATTAACCATAATTTATAAGGCATCAAGGCATCCACTCATAAAGGATGGCCTCGGTTACAATAGGTATAATGGTAAGGCAAATGGGAGAAACATGATAAATGGTGTGCCTTGTGTAAAGTTCAACAAGAGCGTGCCTCTTGTTGATCTCATTAACAAGGTGAATAATGTTGAGGTTTCTCCTAGCTCTTTCTCTGACAACAAGAACATCAGAAGAAAGAAGTGAAAGTTCCCGAGCAACAAGTGTCTATCTCAAGGAACAACTTTTGTGATTATTTGTGTTATTGGGATAAGGATGGTAAAATTGTTGTAAAATATGTGGGCGCTCTCGGGAAGAGGCAAATCTTGAGAAGTGTTTGGGTGCCCAAATCTTATGTGTCTAACCTCCTAGGACCCAAGTCAAATTGGGTACCTAAAAGGACCCAAGTCAAATTGGGTACCTAAAACAAAGGCTTAATTTTATTTTATAGGCCTATTCCTCCGGTGGACCTTGTTGGGTGCTAGATAGTGGATGCACCAATCATATGACTGGAGTGAAGAAAGTGTTTGACTCCTTTCAACCAAATGAAGGCATGGGTGAAAGAATCACATTTGGTGACAATAGTAAAGGAGATATTCTTGGTTTGGGTAAAATTGCTATATCAAATGATAATTCAATTTCAAATGTATTACTTGTGGATTCGTTGGGATACAACTTGTTATCCGTTTCATAACTTTGTGAGATGGTTTACAATTGTCTCTTTACAGACAAGGGTGTGAAAGTCTCTAGAAGGGTGGGTTCCTCTATTGTCTTTACGAGTCAACTAAAGGGCAAGCTCTATCTAGTTGATTTCACAGCTAGTAGAGTGGGGTCCGAGACTTGTTTAGTGGCAAAATCTAGCATGGGTTGGTTGTGGCATCGCCGGCTAGCTCAAGTTGGGATGAGAAACTTGGCCAACCTTCAAAAAGGTGAACACATTCTTGGACTAACAAATGTTTCTTTTGAGAAAGATAGGATTTGCAGTGTGTGTCAAGCGGGGAAACAAGTTGGAGCCAAACATCCAGCAAAGAACGTCGTGCCAACTTCAAAACCACTTGAGTTACTACACATGGATTTATTCGGACCCAATGCTTATATAAGCATTGGAGGTAACAAATATGGTTTTGTAATTGTTGATGATTATTCTCACTTCACTTGGGTGTTCTTTTTGAAAGATAAAAGTGAGACCCAAGGGATCTTCAAGAAGTTTGCAAGAAGAGCTCAAAACGAGTTTGATGTGAAAATCAAGAGAGTGAGAAGTGACAACGGGACTGAGTTTAGGAAC
This sequence comes from Bothriochloa decipiens, assembly GCA_023333625.1. Lineage (NCBI taxonomy): Eukaryota > Viridiplantae > Streptophyta > Magnoliopsida > Poales > Poaceae > Bothriochloa > Bothriochloa decipiens. The sequence continues at coordinate 25,939,543 of CM041628.1, forward strand.
ACCAACATTGAATAATTCCTTGATGAAGAAGGGATCAAGGATGAGTTTTCGGTTCCTTATACTCCCCAACAAAATAGGGTTGTGAAGAGAAAAAACCGAACACTCATAGAAGCCTCAAGAGCAATGTTGGATGAGTATAAAATTTTGGAGAAAGATTTTTTGACAGAGGCGGTCAACACGGCATGTCATGCAATCAACCGCCTATATCTCCACAAGATCATGAACAAAACCGCCTACGAACTATTTACCAGTAAAAATCCTAAGGTTGATTACTTTAGAGTTGTTGGATGCAAATGTTTCATAATTAGAAAGAAATCCAAAAGCTCTAAGTTTGAACCGAAGGTAGATGAAGGTTTCCTACTTGGTTGTGGTACTAACGAACATGGATATCGTGTTTTTAATAAGACCACCGGCCTAACTGAAATAACGATAGACGTGACCTTTGATGAATCCAATGGCTCTAAAAAGGAGCAAGTCAATATGGACATTGTAGGTAAAGAGGAGCCCTCTCATAAAGTGATAAAGAAGCTTGCTACCAGTGAAGTGAAACCCGTTGAACAAGATGTTGATGATGATGCACAAGTGCAAGTCCTTCATGACCCACACATGCACCATGGGTCAACTAATGTCCATGATGATGCTTCCCCATCAAGAAATGGTCATGATTCAAGAGAACTAGCAAATCAGGATCCATCACAAGTTGAAGAAAGCAACCAAGATGATGATCAAGGGGGAAGCCTTGATGAAAATTCACCAATCAATCAAGATCTTGATAGTGATGATGATGGCCCAATTCAAAGAAGGACGATGAAATCTCACCCAAGAGTTCGCCAATCCATTAAACAGGACCATCCCGTTAAAAATGTGATAGGAAGCATACGAAGAGGAGTGATGACTCATTCTCATTTAGCATCTTTTTGTGAGCATTATTCTTTTGTTTCTTCAATGTTACCTCTTAGGGTGGAGGAAGCCTTGAAAGATAAAGATTGGGTGATGGCTATGCAAGAGAAGTTGGGAAACTTCACTCGGAATGAAGTCTGGTCCTTGGTGGAAAGGTCCAAGCAAAATATGAAAGGTTTCAAGTGGGTCTTCCACAACAAAGAAGATGAGTATGGCACGGTCACAAGGAACAAGGCTCGGTTGGTTGCACAAGGATACACCCAAATTGAAGGTTTGGATTCTAGGGAAACTTATGCACCGGTAGCTAGGCTTGAATCTATTCATATATTACTTGCCTTTGTTGCTCACCATGATTTCAAATTGTTTCAAATGGACGTGAAAAGTGCATTCCTCAATGGCCCCCTTTTCGAAGTGGTTTATGTTGAACAACCACCGGGTTTTGAAGATCCACATCATCCCGACCACGTCTACAAGCTTCACAAGGTGCTCTATGGGCTCAAACAAGCCCCTAGAACTTGGTATGATTGTCTCAAGGACTTCCTGCTCAAACAAGGGTTTGAGATTGCAAAGGCCGATCCTACTTTATTTACTCACAAAGTTAATGGTGATATTTTCATTTGCCAAATATATGTCGATGACATAATATTTGGTACTACTAATAAGGAGCTTTGTGAGCAATTTAGTAGGACTATGACCAAGAGGTTCGAGATGTCTATGATGGGGGAGTTGACCTTCTTCCTCGGTTTTTAAATCAAGCAACTCAAGGAAGGAACGCTCATTTGCCAAACCAAATACACCAATGACATGTTGAAGAAGTTTGGCATGGACAAGGCTAAACCCATCAACACACCAATGCCAACTAGGGACATCTTGACCTTGACCAAGGTGGTAAAGCGGTTGATCAAAAGGTATATCGCTCCATGATAGGATCATTGCTTTATCTATGTGCATCTAGGCCCGATATTATGCTTAGTGTGTGCATGTGTGCAAGATTTCAATCTAATCTGAAAGAATGTCATCTCATGGCCGTTAAGAGAATTTTTTGGTGTTTGGTGCTCACACCTAATCTTGGCTTATGGTATAGTAAGGGCTCATCTTTCACTCTACTTGGGTATTCTGATTTGGATTATGCCGGTTGCAAAGTAGAGAGAAACAGTACATCCACGACTTGCCAATTTCTTGGTAGGTCTTTGGTGTCTCGGAGTTCTAAGAAGCAAAACTCCATTGCCCTATCCACCGCAGAAGCCAAGTATATGGCGGCCGGCTCTTGTTGTGCCCAACTACTTTGGATGAAGCAAACTTTGAGAGACTTTGGTTACAACCTATCCAAGATTCCACTCTTATGTGACAATGAGGGTGTAATCAAGCTAGCCGCTGTAACACCTCTAGTGTTATATTAACTAAAACCTGCCATGTCATCATATGCACTGCAAAGCATTTATGATTAGGTCACTATTGATGTGCATTAACTAAAACAAGTTTACATTTCATAGGTAGATTGTGTTTCTGGAATGTGTTGTCACATGAAATAATAAAATTCTACTTTCGAATGTCATCTCAAATACTTAGTTTATATTCTATGTACTTGAGGTGTAAACCATGTTTACACTAGTGTCAATCATAGTGTATAAATCACCCTAAAAATAATTTCCATATTTGAAGTTGAAATTTTGATTTCAAAGCTTATTCCCAAGTCTTGCAATCCTAATTTAAATTCAAATTAGAAAGCTATAAAATGTTTTTCAAAAGTCAACTTGGTCAACCAAGGGTGTCATTGGGTCATTGACCTAAAAATGTCCTTGGATGAGGTATGTGATCACTAATAACCAACCAATTAAATTAGAAACCAAATCGAGTTTGAATTCAGTTTCAAAAACCCTTTATTTCAAAACCTAGTTTTATCCCCTTTTCTATAATTCAAAATATTTAAGGAATTTGGGGATACTCTAAAAATATAGTTTGTAGATCTTGACAAGAGCTACAAAGTTGGTATATAAAGTTTTTCAAGTTTCCACAAAGAATTTCAAATAAACTTGAAAATACAATTTTTCAGCATTTGTCCCCTTTTGATTTTAAAACCATAATTCAAAAATTATGCATAATTTGAGAAAACTTTGAATATAAAAAATATTTGGTTTTACAAGTTTAACATTTCATAGTTTTAAATATTTTCAAGTTTTATTGAAGAATCAAAAGTAATTTCAAATGTTTGTTTCTAAGGTTTTATTCCCTTTTTGAATTTAAATTCATATTTCAAAATCTAGATAGAATTTGAGGATGCCAGCTAAATGAAAAGTGTATCTCTTGAAAAGTTATGCAAATTCTATTTTTGGAGATTTTCAAGTTCTTATATAAATTTTGGAGTAATTTATAATTTTAAATGAGTGGCAATTCTATAATTTTTATGAACAGCACCGAGACCTGTCGTCGGCCGCCATCGCCGGCTTCTCAAGCCGCGCCGCCGTCCACCGCCGCACATGCACGGCTGCCAGTGCGCTCCAGGACGCGTGAAGCTTTATCGTCGTCGTGTCGCCCGTCCATGCCTCGCCCCTGCCCTATAAATAGGTCGACCGTGGCCGACTTCTTCTTCTTCCTTTTCCCGACGCCGTCGTCGATGACCTCGCTCCGCCGCTGAAATTCGCCACCGCTGCTTCATCTCTGCCCACTTCGTCTTGCCAAAAGCTCTGCCACGTTCTTGCGCTTCTTCTGAGCCAGTTCGTGCTCGCTCTCGCCGCCCGAGCCGCCCGCACGACGTCGTCTTCCTCGCGACCGGTCGCCGAGCCGCCGCGAGCATCCCCGCCGTCCACCGTCGCCAAGGTGAAAAATATTTTACCTTTAACCCTCCCATCATATTCTCCGTGCTTCGCTGCCCCTTATGCGCCTCTTGGTCGGTCTGATAGTGCACAGGAAACGCCGAAACGCCGTCCTTGCCACCGGAGCGCCGCCGCCGCCATCAGCGCCGCCGTCCACAGCTCGGTTCAACCACTCCGGGCCTTCATTAGCGTGCGCATTAGCCCCATGGTGAGCTCCTACACCTGTTCCTGCCCTCAATTTTACCTCCCTTGTGCCATAGACGCCGGTCACCGTAGCTCGCCGTCGGTGTGACTTTGCCGCTCCGCCGCGTGCGTAGCCGTTTGAGCTAGAGGCCAGAACCAGTTTTATTTTCTGTCCCAGCGTGTTTGCGTTGACGTCCTACACCTACCTGTGCCCTCGCCATCGCCAAAAATCGCTCCAGTGAGCCCTGCCGCCGCCCCCGAGCTCCGCCGCGCCGCCATGGCCGCCGACGTGGGTGCCGCCGTCGCTCCGCCGCCACGTTATCTAGTTCAGGTTACTCCCCGTGCCAAGCTGAGCCCGATGGTTCAAGTCCGGTCGCCGGAGACCTCGCCATCGACGAGTAATCGCCGGTCAACCGCCGACGGACCGTCGGTCAGCGCGGGAGCACTGTGCTCCTTTTTCTTTTTCTATTTTTAGAAAATGATTTAAATGCTATTTTTTTTGAAAAATCATAGTAATTCATGTATAGCTCCAAAAATTCTAAAATTTTTTGTATGTGTTCTTTATGATGTCATCTACCTAGAAAAAATATGAAATGATAAATTTGAGTACTTTTTGCATATGTTAAAATTAGCTCTTTTAATTGAAAAATACACCTTCAATTATTTTTAATAAATAAAATAATTGGCTTTTAATTCTGAAATTTGTTTTGCCATCTAATTAGGCCAAGAGCTTTTCAAAATAAAATTTTGAACTTAATTGGACAACTTTAATTTTTATGCCTTTATTTTATGCTTTTAAATAATTAATTAATCCCGTTTAATTAAGTTAATCATTATAGGATTTGTTTGACTTTGGGATTGAGTGATGACCTTAGGTCATTAACCCTAATAACCTTTGGCACTTTAATTAATTATTTGCGCTTACCTGGATCATGTCATTAGGGCTTAATTAACGTTATTTCATGTGTTTAATAACTTTCATAAATAATGTAGTTAACCCTAATGATCTTAGTAAATATGTTTGGGTTGACTTGCAACTTTATCGTAAAGAAAAGTTGTACTCAAGCCATTAATCTGATCATGTATCCATCGAGCATCATGTTTACTATTCAATCATGTTGAAGCATATCATTGCATCGTATAGTTTCCGATAGCGGAGAGTTTAACGTTGTCACCCCAGATCCAAAGGAAGAGCAGACTCCAAAGGTTGGAATTGATCCAGAGCCTAAAACCATCTACCCCGAATACCAAGGCAAGCCCCGGATGCATTCAAACCCCATTCTATTTTATAAAAGTTTTATTGCTTCAGTTATGATATGTTGCATTAAGTGATAGGAGTTGAGTGAAAACCCACCAACTGCATTACCTGTCTTACATCCATAATTCCTTGTTACCTGTTCAAACAGATGCGTAATAATGCTTAGCCTTGCTTAATTAATTAAATGTTCAGAGGTAAAAGAATGAAAAAGATGAGTTTGGTTTTATCTGTTGAAATCATGATGATAGTTAATAAATCGAGTCCAGATGGCTAACTTGCATTGGGAACAGAGTCCCTCTGTAGTGTTTCCGTCTGTTGATGCCCTAGGTCCCGTGTCGATGGTGAACTGGTGACATCAAGAAATTAGAAAATCCACATGCATGAAGTGATATACTAATGGTTGTAACCAGGTATATCATGGAGTGACTTATAGTGGGGCCAGAGATCCCACATATGTCATAGTGTGTTATACTGTGGGTTTAAGTTCCCATGTATATCGGTACACTGGGTCGAAGTGCTCAGGTGTATCATGTGGTGATATATGGCTGCGGTTGTTATCCCGGTATATCAGTTCACCTGCTATGCTTAGGAGTTAGAGTCTCCTGCATATCAGTAACCTAGGTCCCAGCTGGGTATGAAAATGGATTCGAATCGCCGTGCTTCTCGGAGAAGAAGACTCGATCGGTGTTCATCGTCGTAGTAACAACTTGAATAATGAGTAAGGTTTAAGAAGGAAGTTGGTTGGTAATTTGATCTGGAACAAAACAGCTTATCTTTCTTTTAAGCTTTTCTACAAAATTTCTTATCTCCTGCAAGCCTTACCTTGTCCCTCTAGCCTACATTTCCTGACTCTTTACCCCTCTTTTTCGTCGGGTCAGTCTTGTTGAGTACTTTTGTACTCAGGGTTTGTTAAACCCTTGTTGCAGGTGATCCTCATGGGTAGGAATGCTTTGCATCTTGCTGCATGACAGTCGTCGAGGAAAGTGATGACGAATAGGATATCTCACTCTTGGGCAGAGCATATAATCAAGGTTAATGTAATAAGTTATATTGTTATTCCGCTGCTACTATGGTTTGTAATAATCCAACTTATGGTTTGTAAATGATTTGTAAACTTATGTTATTATAATCCTTTCGCTCTTTTACTCTGATGTATATTATTTGTATAAAACTATTGTAATACTGTAATGTCTCTTTGTAATGATTGATCCTGCTCAGAGAATCGTGGATGATTCGGGATTTACCCGACAGATCTTTTAAGTTTTATGGAACACATTCATGGTTATTTGGAGTCTGTTTAGACAATAATCATGCATATGGGCCATAGAATTTAGGAGGTTCTGCCACAGCCAATAACCTCGTCAACCACTCCCGCACAAAGCACATGGACATTCGTCATCATTTTCTTAGAGATCACCAAGACAAAGGAGATATCACCGTTCAACATGTGAGAACCGACAAACAATTAGCTGATATCTTCACAAAGCCTCTAGATGAGTCAAGATTTTGTGCTTTGAGGCATGAGCTCAATATCGTTGATTCTCGTAACGTGGAATGACATCTTGCACACTCTGATTACCTTAGAATTGGATAAAATGTTTACAAAATTTCTGTGTGCAATTTCAAAATCTATTTTCAACATCTCAATCTTGACCATAGTTTTGTATTGATTTGATGAAATTTGGTTATAATTGAGAGTGTTCAAGTTCTCTATGTGGTTCACCATCTTTAGATTTGCTTCAGGCAGGTTTTTGTCCTATTGGTAGTACTGATGGTACCACCGGCAGTACCGGTCTCAGTACTACTGCTGGTGGCCTAGTACTACCGGGAGTTCAAAAATCCGCATAACTCTATGCTGCACGTGACCTGCCCACCGGTACTACCGGTCATCCCGATCGGTACTACCGGTAAGACATTTTACTGCGGTATAATAAGGGCCATCGGTTAAATAAATTCTACCTTTAACTTACCCCTTCTTTCCTTCCCACCCGACCCGCCCGACCCGCACGGTGGCGGCGCCGCCACCTGCCTGCCACGCCCCTCCGCCAATCTCCCTCCTCCTCTAGCCACTCTTTATATCCTTTGAGGGGGAGCTTTCCCACGCATTGGAGATCGACTTGGAGGTGTTCTTGGGCGCTGGGAGGTCTTACAAGCACGGATCGGCTTCTTCTTCTTGAGCGTCGAGGTATATGGAGTTCATGCCCCGATCTCCCAATATACTTTGTGTGGCAGAACCTCCTAAATCATACGGCCCACACGCATGATTATTGTCTAAACAGACTCCAAATAACCATGACTGTGTTCCATACGACTTAAGAAGTCTGTCGGGTAAATCCCGAATCATCCACGATTCTCCGAGCAGAATCAATCGTTGTAGAGAGATATTGCAGTATTACAACAGTTTCATATAAATAAAGTACCATGGAGTAAAACAGCGGAAGACTTACAATAACATAAGTTTACAAAACTCTAACTTTCAAATATTTACATCAATAAGTTTGGATTATACACGCCATAATAGTAGTGGAGTAGCAGTAGATTACAATATTAACAAAAGCTCTGCCCAAGAGCTGAACTCCTTTACTCTTCGTCGCTTTCCTCGACAACTGTCATGCAGCAGGATGCAAAGCACTCCTGCCCATGAGGCTCACCTGCAACAAGGGTTCAACAAACCCTGAGTACAAAGTACTCAACAAGACTGACCCGACGAAAGAGAAGGGTAGAGAAAACAGAAATGCAGGCTAGAGGGACAAGGTAAGGTCTGTAGGAGATAAGAAATTTTGCGTAAAAGCTTTATAGAAAGAGAAGTTTGCTTGGGCTAACTCCCATTATCACTCAACTTCATTATTGAATCTTAACTTTTGTTCAAGTTGTTACTACGATGATGAACAACGATCGAGTCTTCTTCTCCGAGAAGCAACGGCGATTCGAATCCATTTCCATACCCAGCTGGGACCTAGGCGACTGGGCATACCGGAGACTTTAACTCCGAAGCACCCCAGGTACACCGATATACCGGGATAACAACCTCAGCCATATATCACCACATGATACACGTGAGCTCTGCGGCCCAGCGTACCGAGATACATGGGAACTTAACCCCACAGTAAAACACACTATGACAGCAGATGGGATTCTCTGACCCCACGCTAGGTCACTCCATGGCATACACGGCTCCAACCATCCGTATACCACTTCATGCATGTGGATTTCTACATTCTCGATATCATACAGTTCACCAACGCACGGGACCTAGGGCATCAACAGACGAGAACACTACAGAGGGACTCCATTCCCAGTGCAAGTTCGCCGTCCGGACTCGATTTCTTACTATCATCAAGATTCCAACAATAAAACCAATCTCATCTTTTTCATTCTTCTGCCTTTGAATAAATAAATAAATGAGCAGGGCTAAGCATTACTACTTATCTTTCATTAGGTAACAAGGGATAAGGAATAAGACAGGTAATGCAATTTTGTGGGTTTTCACTCAACTCCTATTACTGAATGCAACATACCAGAGCTGAAGCAGTAAAACATTTATAAATAGAATAGGGTTTAGATGCATCCGGGGCTTGCCTTGATGTTCGGGGTAGAAGTTCTCGAACTCTGAATCAACTCCCGATTCTTGAATCTGCTCGTCCTTCGGATCTGAGTGATACGTTAACTCTCCGTTAAAGGGAACTATTCGATAATTAATATGCTTTACATGATGGAATAGTAAACATGATGCTTGATGAGTGTATGATCAGATTAAGGGCTTGAGTACAACTCTTCTTAATGATAAAGTTGCAAGCCAACAAAACCTCGCTTATAAAATTTGTTAGGGTTAACTACGTCATTTTTTTATAATTAATTAAACACATAAAATAATGTTAATTAAATCCTAATAACATGATTAAGATAAGCGCAAACAATTAATTAAAGTGCCAAAGGTCATTAGGGTTAATGACCTAAGGTCATCAATCAATCTCAAGGTCAATCAAATCCTATAATGATTAGGTTAACTAAAGAGTTTACTTAATTATTTAAAAACATTAAACAAAGACATAAAAATTAAAGTTATCAAATTTGGCATTTCATATTTTTCCTAGGTAGATAACACCATAAAGAACATTCACAAAAATTTTTAGAATTTTTGGAGTTATATATGAATTACTATAAATTTTCAAGGAAAAATAGCATTTAAATCATTTTCTGAAAATAGAAAAAGAAAATCGGCACAGTGTCTCTGGGTCAACAGCCAACCCCGCCGGGGTTGACCGGCGATGCCTCGAGCTGGCTATCGACGCTCGAGGTCCCGCAGGCTAAGACATGCCCGGCTAACTCACGGACGGGCTATGGCGGCTCGAAACCAAGTCCTGCTCGAGGAGCGATCGAGCGGTTAGGTACTGTACACTCGAGGTTACAATTCGGGCGTCCTCTCGAAGACGGAACTCCGCTCAAGCGAATGGACCAGCCTCGAAGACGAAACTTCCCCCAGCGAACGAGCCTCCCCTCGAGGACGGAACTCCGCCCGACGAACGAGCCTCTCCTCGACTCGGTTCCTCGACTCGACCCCTCGACTTGATTCCTCGATTCGATCCCTCGACTCGATTCCTCGACTCGATTCCTCGACTCGATCCCTCGACTCGATTCCTCGACTCGACCCCTTCGAGAACAGTGCAACCCTCGAATACCCTCGAGAACAGTGCACCCTTCGACTCGACCCCTCGATTCGAGTCCGCACCTCGACCGTCACCCCCTCGACTCGTCGGCCGAGCCCTCGAGCAGGACTCCGACGACTTCGAACTGCACTACAACAACTCCCGATGCGAGATGGATGAAATTGATAACACGAATAGACGCAGGAGCTCACCACGGCGCTGATGCGCACGTTAAGGGAGGTCCGGAGTGGCTGGGTTGCTGTGGTCGACGGCGGTGATGGCGGCGGCGGCGCTCCGATGGCACGACGGTGTTACGGCGACCTCCGGTAATGCGCTGCCCAAACCAAGGTACGCATCAGACGCAGGATAACACGGAGAGCACGATAAAAGGGTCGAAGGTAAAATATTTTCACCTCCGGCGACGGCAAACGACGGAAATGGCGGCGGCGGCGCGACTGACCGGCCGCGGGGAAAGAAGACTGCGTGCAGGCAGCTCGGGCGATGAAAGAAAGCACGGACTGGCCCAAAAGGACCGTGATGAAGTGGCGGAGCTTTGAGCGAGGGCAATTAGACAGAGGTGGAGCGTCGACGGCGAATTTCGGCGGCGGAGGGAGATCGTCGGCGGCGGTGGCGGGAGGAAGAAAGGAAAAGAACGGCTACGTCCGGTCGGTATTTATAGCTCGGGGCGATGAAGGAGCAAGTGACACGGCGACGGTGAAGTTTCTCGCATCCGAAAACGCTCGGGCGGCCGGGAAGGCGCGGCGGTGGACGGCGGCGCGCGATGCGAAGCCGGCCATGGCGTTCGCCGATAGGGTTAGGTGCTGTTCGGATTATTTACAGGATTGCCACTCGGTTCAAAATACAAATTATTTCCAAATTTATATAAGAACTTGAAAATCTCCAAAAATATCATTTGCATAACTTTTCAAGAGCTACATTTTTCCCTTAATGGGCATCTTCAAATTCTGTTTAGATTTTAAAATTTGAATTCAGATTTGAAAAGGGGATTAACCCTAGAAATAAACTTTTGAAATTACTTTTGATTTTTAAATAAAACTTGAAAATCTTCAAAACTATGAAATGTTGAGTTTGTCAAACCAAACATTTTTCATGTACAAAGTTTCCTCAAATTATGCAAAATTTTTAAATTATGGTTTTAAATTCAAAAGGACATAAATGCTAGAACTGTATTTTCAAATTAATTTGAAATTCCTTTTGGAAACTTGAAAAACTTTGTATACCAACTTTGTAGCTCCTGTCAAGATCTACAAAATGTCTTTTTAGAGTATCTCCAAATTCCTTATAAAATTTGAATTAGAGAAAAGGGGATAAAACTAGGGTTGGAAATAAAGGGTTTTTGAAATAGAATTTAAACTTAATTTGGTTTCTAATTTAATTGGTTGGTTATTAATGATCACAAACATCATCCAAGGACATTTTTAGATCATTGACCCAATTACACCCTTGGTTGACCAAATTGACTTTTGAAAAACCTTTTATAGCATTTCCTATTTGAATTTAAACTTGGATAGCCAGGTTTAGAAATAAGTTTGGAAATCCAAATTTAATTTCAAATATGGAAATCATTTTTAGGGTTAGACTTAGACTTATACAATATGCTTGATACTAGTGTAAACACAGTTTACACCTCAAGTACATAGAGTATAAACTAAGCATTTACGATGACATTCGAAAATAAGATTTTATCATTTCATGTGACAAGTCATTCCAGAAACTCAATCAACCTATGAAATGTAAACTTATTTTAGTTGATGCACATTAAAGTTGACTTAACCATGAATGCTTTGCAATGCATATGATGACATGGCAGGTTTTAGTTAATATAACACCAGAGGTGTTACACTTTGTTCTAGGTTGATTCCCTGCTTGTGCTTGATCCCTATGGCGTATACATGCTCTGTGAATGCCTAGTTTGCAACTTCCATGGTTGGTTTTGTAGTTCCTAGCGGATTGTGCCGCACAGGTGTTCTACCGGTACTACCGGTCTCCGGACCGGTACTACCGCTGGCCCTGTATTGGTTCGGTTTTGCCTAGTTTCTTCATTCCAATTCACTTGCAGCATTTACAAGCGTGTCTAAGACCTTCCTTGTCCTTGTTTTGGCCCTTGCAGCATGTCAGATTGCCGGCACAACCCAACTCGCAATGCTTGTCCTCGTCCTCCGAGTTTGGGTGATGGAGAGGATGACCGTGATGCTAGCTAGTGTGCTCGACGGCGTAGCTCGAGCCGTGGGGAGTCTTCCTATGACAGTCGTCGTGAGGAGATTGAAGCACCTGCTGCCCACATTGTTTATGGTCGTGGTGGCTCTCCTCCTCGCCACTGTGACATTGTTCATGATTCTCACTCAGATAATGTGAGGGACATGCAGGGGCTTGCTTTGAATCCTAGATACAATATTTCCCCTCCTTGCATTGGTGCTGTGACTACCTCTTGAACCATTATTCCTCACCATGGATCTCGCCCTAAGGTTTGCCGTCTTGTCACCCCTCGGTGGTTTTTTGACTACACAAGAAATGTGGCCGCTTTGAAAAAGCAAAGGCTAGAAAATCCATACATGTGGCTCAGATTTCCAGGAGTACAAGAAAGGTTTTGGTCCTTGTTTCACCATGACTATTATGTTTTTGTGTGCCTCAACAGTGGACTCAATGGTCCTTTTTTTTAGCATAAGGCTTTGAATGTTGAATCTCTCACCAAAAACAAACCCTCTGACATGGGTGAGTTAAAGGCCAAGCTTGAAGCATTGCATCTTTTGCCGCTCATGACCTTCCAGAAAGATTAGAACATGGAGATTCTTTATCAGTTTTGGGCCACTTTATGGATTGATGAGGAACGCAAAGTCTTGCATTGGATGACTAAGAAGCATCACTATAGGTGTGACTATGTGTAGTTCTCTCGTCTTTTAGGCTTTGATCATGAAGATCGAGTTGCAGATAGTCTTTGGACACATTATGCTAAAAATGTTGGCAGGGCTGATTTCATTGAAGCAAAGTTGTACCTTCAGGATAACCATGCTGATGGCACCAACACTCACCTCAACCCGATCTTTTATGTTCTAAACAATATACTGAGGAACACTCTCGACCCCAAAAGTGGTGACTCCACTCATATCCAAAGCTATGCTCCTTCCATTTTGGTTTGCTTTGGCATTGACAAGTGATTCAGCATTTCTCAGTTCATGTGGGTTAAGATTGGAGAGGCTGCTAATGATCCCCACATGATGCTTCCTTATGCTCCATACCTCATGCATGTGATTGAGCAGGTGACGTGCCGCTCCTTCCCTCCTGATACTCATCACTCTGTTTGGAGCATTCGAAACTTGTGTCCTCACATGAAGAAGAGGTCAGAGAAGTCCGTTGCCTCTACTTCTGCTGGTGCAGCAACAGATGATGATGAGCCTACTAACATTGAGAGTGTGGATGTTCCTCCCATGGACCCTTCAGCTGGTGTCTCTACAGCCCGTGGTGGTGCTCTTGGCCATGGTCGCGGTCGTGGTCATGGCCCTCTTTCCTTGCTGAAGAAGTTCATGTCTGTGGCAGAACCTCCTAAATCATATGGCCCACATGCATTATTCTTGTCTAAACAGACTCCAAATAACAATGAATGTGTTCCATATGACTTAAAAGATCTGTCGGGTAAATCCCAAATCATCCATGATTCTCCGAGCAGGATCAATCATTATAAAGAGACATTACAGTATTACAACAGTTTTATACAAATAAAATATATTAGAGCAAAATAGCGAAAGGATTACAATAACATAATTTTACAAATGTTTAGTGCAAACCTTACAAACCATAAGTTTAAATTGTACAAACCATAACAGTAGTGGAGTAGCGATAAATAACTATATTACAATACCAAGCGATAAGCTCTGCCCAAGAGCCAAACATCCTACTCGTCGTCACTCTTCGCAACGACTGTCATGCAGCAGGATGCGAAGCACTCCTGCTCATGGGACTCACCTGCAACAAGGGTTCAACAAACCCTGAGTACAAAAGTACTCAACAAGACTGACCTGACGAAAGTAAAGGGATGAAGACTCAGGAAATGCAGGCTAGAGGGACAAGGTAAGGCTTGCAAGAGATAAGGATTTTTTGTGGAAAAGCATTGACAGAAAGAAAAGTTGTCTTGCTCTAGATCCAGATTACCAACCAACTTCATTTTGATATCTTATCATCATTCAATTTGTTACTACAATGATGAACACCGATCGAGTCTTCTTCTCCGAGAAGCAACGGCGATTCGAATCCATTTTCATACCCAGCTGGGACCTAGGTCACTGATATACAGGAGACTCTAACTCCAAAGCATATCAGATGAACCGATATACCAGGATAACAACCACAGCCATATATCACCACATGATACACATGAGCACTTTGACCTAGTGTACCGATATACGTGGAAACTTAAACCCACAGTATAACACGCTATGAAATATGTGGGGACTTTGGCCAACTATATATCACTCCATGACATATGTGGGGACTCTGGCCCACTGTATACCACTTCATGCATGTAGATTTTCTAATTTCTCGATATCACCAGTTCACCATCGACACGGGACCTAGGGCATCAACAGACGAAAACACTACAGAGGGACTCCTTTTCCAATGCAAATTAGCCGTCCGGACTCGATTTATTAACTATTATCACGTTTCCACAGATAAAGCCATCCTCATCTTTTTCATTCGTTTACTTTTTGATAACCTAACTTATTAAGCGGGGCTAAGCATTAATACGTATTTTCCATATAACAGGTAACAAGGAATATGGAAGTAGGACAGGTAATGCAATTGGTGGGTTTCCACTCAACTCCTAATACTTAATGCAACATTACATAACTGAAGCGATAAAACTTTTATAAAACAAAGGTGGGGTTGGAATGCATTTGGGGCTTTCCTTGTTATTCGGGGTAGATGGTCTCGAGCTCTGGATCAACTCTCGATTCCTGAATCTGCTCTTCCTTGGAATCTGGTGCGACAATGTTAAACTCTCCGTTAACGGAGACTATACGAGAAAATGATATGCTTCAACATGATGGAATAGTAAACATGATGCTCGATGGATGCATGACCAGATTAAAAGCTTGAGTACAGCTTTCCTTCATGATAAAGATGCAAGCCAACAAAACTTACTCACTAAGTTCGTTAGGGTTAACTACATCTTTCATGAAATTTATTTAAGCACATGAAATAACGTCGATTAAACCCTAATGACATGATTAAGATAAGCGCAAATAATTAATTACAGTGCCAAGGGTCATTAAGGTTAATGACCCAAGGTCATCAATCAATTCCAAAGTCAAACAAACCCTATAATGATTAAACTTTATTTAAAGGGATTAATTAATTAATTAAAAACATAAAATTAAGGCATAAAATAAAATTTGTCTAATTGAGCTCAAAATTTTATTTTGAAAATCTCTTGGCCTAATTAGATGGCAAAATAAATTTTAGAAATAAAAGCCAATTATTTTATTTACTAAAAATCATCGAAGGTGCATTTTTCAATTAAAAGAGCTAATTTTAACTTATGCAAAAAGTAATAAAATTTGAAATTTCATATTTTTCTAGGTAGAGAACACCATAAAGAGCTTACTTATAAATTTTTAGAATTTTTGGAGCTATACATAAATTATTATAATTTTTCAAAGAAAATAGCATTTAAATCATTTTCTGGAAATAGAAAAAAATAGAACAGTGTTCCCGCGCAGACCGACGGCGGCGGCGATTTTGACAGACGATTTCTCGCCGGCGGTGAGGTCTCCGGCCATGAGGTTTGGTCCTACGTGCTCAGCTCAACACCGTGAACAAGATAAGCTAGCTAATGCGGCGGCGGAGGGATAGCGGTAGGCTTGCCGGCGGCCATGGCGGCACGGCGGCGTGCAGACGGCGGTGACCAAGCTCCCCGGAGCTTTTTCGGTGATGGCGAGGCTACCTACGTGCCCTACGCGCTCACGCGGATGCGATAGGCAACAAGATGGGGTCGTCCCAGACCCCTAGCCATGATGGCTACGCGCGCGGCGGAGCGGCAAGGTCGCGCCGGCGGCGAGCTACGGCGGCCGGATCCTATGGCACAGGAGAGGTGAAATTGAAAGCATGGAGAGGCGTAGGAGATCTCCGCAGTGCTGGTGCGCTCAAAGATGAAAGCTCGGAGTGGCTGTGTTGAGCTGCGGACGGCGGCGCTGATGGCGGCGGCGGACTCCGGTGGCAAGGTCGGCGTCCCGGTGATCCCTGTGTACCAACGGACTGTCAAAGGTGTGCATAAGGAGCAGGAGAAGACGAAGAATATGATGGGGAGGTTAAAGAGAATAAATAACCTACCCTGGTGGCGGTGGTCGGAGAAAAAGCTCGCGGCGGCTCGGCGACCGGCCGCGAGGAAGATGACGGCGTGCGGGTGCTACGGGCGACGAGGGTGGGCACTAGCTGGCTCAGAAGAAGCGCAAGGTTGAGGCAGAGCTTCTGGCAAGAACAATCGAGCAGCAGTGGATCGACGGCGGTGAATTTTGACGACGGAGGACGGTCATCGGCGGCGGCAGAAGGAAAAGAAAGAAGACGACAACGGCGGCCATGCCTATATATAGGGCAGGGTGGAGATGCGAGCTGGTGATACGCGGCGGTGAAGCTTCGCGCACTGAGGTGAGCTGGTGGTTGCGACACGCCGGTATGGCGCCGATGGACGGTGGCGCGGCTTAAGAAGCTGGCCATGGCGGCTACCCATAGGTTTCGATGCTGTTCAAGCTAATTATAGAAATGCCACTCGTTTAAAATAATAAAATACTCCAAAATTTTATAGGAACTTGAAAATCTCCAAAAATATCATTTGCATAACTTTTTAAGAGCCACACTTTTCATTTAACAAACAATTTGAAATTCTGCATAATTTTTGAAATATGAACTCAAATTTAAAAGGGGAATAAAACCCTAGAAATAATCATTTAAAATTACTTTTGATATTTCAATAAAACTTGAAAATCTTTAAAACTATAAAATATTTCGCTTTGCAAACCAAACATGTTTTGTATATAAAGTTTTCTGAAATTATGCATAAATTTTGAATTATGCTTTTGAAATCAAAAGGGGACAAATGCTGGAAAACTGTATTTTCAAAGCTATTTGAAATTATTTTTGGAAATGATGGCGGCGCTGATGGCGGCGGCGGACTCCGGTGGCAAGGTCGGCGTCCCGGTGATCCCTGTGCACCAACGGACTGTCAAAGGTGCGCATAAGGAGTAGGAGAAGATGAAGAACATGATGGGGAGGTTAAAGAGAATAAATAACCTACCCTGGTGGCGGTGGCCGGCGAAAAAGCTCGCGGCGGCTCGGCGACCGGCCGCAAGGAAGATGACGGCGTGCAGGTGCTACGGGCGACAAGGGCGGGCACTAGCTGGCTCAGAAGAAGCGCAAGGTTTAGGCAGAGCTTCTGGCAAGAGTATACTTTCTTGAAATAAAGTTTTTTCAAATTATGCATAAATTTTGAATTATGCTTTTGAAATCAAAAGGGGACAAATGCTAGAAAACTGTATTTTCAAAGCTATTTGAAATTCTTTTTGGAAACTTGAAAACTTTATATACCATTGTTGTAGCTCTTGTCAAGATCTACAAATCATATTTTTAGAGTATACCCAAATTCTGTATTGATTTTGAATTATAAAAAAGGAGATAAAACCAGGTTTTGAAATAAAGGGTTTTTGAAACCGAACTCAAACTCGATTTGGTTTCTAATTTAATTGTTTGGTCATTAGTGATCACAAACATCATCCAAGGACATTTTTAGGCCAATGACCCAATGACACCCTTGGTTGACCAAATTGACTTTTGAAAAAAACATTTTATAGCTTTCTAATTTGAATTTAAATTTGAATTGCAAAACTTGGGAATAAGCTTTGAAATTCAAATTCAATTTCAAATATGGAAATAATTTTTAGGGTTGAACTTAGATTTATACACTATGCTTGACACTAGTGTAAATACGGTTTACACCTCAAGTACATAGAATATAAACCAAGTAATTTGGGATGACATTCGAAAGTAGGGCTTTATTATTTCATATGACAAAACATTTCAGAAGCACAATCAACCTATGAAATGTAAGCTTGTTTTAGTTGATGCATATCAAGGTTAACCTAAACATGAATGCTTTGTGATGCATATGATGACATGGCAGGTTTTAGTTATCATAACACCAGAGGTGTTACAGTCCTTCCCTCTTAAAGAAATCTCGTCCTGAGATTTAAAGATGTAGGTAAAGTAATGGAAAAGGAAATGTGTCAAGAAACACACTTTAACTAAATACATAAGGAAAAGGGGTTTTTGCAATTCACACTAAGGAAGTTACAACTCATAGAGGGAATTGTAGCTTAGATAAAAGCGTAAAATTCCTGCAGGTTCTCCAACAAATAATCTTCTGATTCCCAAGTAGCTTCTTCTTCTGAATGTTGATCCCATTGTATCTTATACCACTTAATGGTTCTGTTTCTAATGACACAGTCTTTCTGATCTAACACTCGATTAGATACTCAGAATAAGTCAAGTCAGGTTCAAGTTCAATTCCTTCAACATCAACAAATTTATCCGGCACTCGAAGACACTTCTTGAGTTGGGATACATGGAACACATTGTGTACGGCCGACAACTGTTCAGGTAGCTGCAAACGATATGATACCTTCCCAATTGGTGCCAAAACCTAAAATGGTCCAATGTAACGAGGTGCTAATTTGCCTTTTACTCCAAACCTAGTAACTCCTTTCATTGGTGACACCTTTAAATATACATAATCTCCCTTATTGAACCACAATGGTTGACACCTTTTGTTCGCATAACTCTTCTGATGAGACTGGGCTACTCTCAGGTTTTGCTGTATCTGCTTAACCTTTTCTTCTGTTTCTTTTACAAGATCAACTCCGAAGAATCTTCTTTCTCCAAATTTTGACCAGTTCAATGGGGTTCTACATCTGCGACCATATAATGCTTCAAAGAGTGCCATTTTAATACTTTCTTGATAACTATTGTTGTAAGAAAATTCTGCTAAGGGCAAACACTCATCCCATTTCTCTGAAAAATTAAAAACACATGCTTTTAACATATCTTCAAGTATCTGGTTCACTCTTTCAGTCTGACCTCTTGTTTGTGGATGGTAGGCTGTACTGTGCAAAAGATCAGTACCTAATGAATTATGCAATTGCTTTCAGAATTTGTTGATGAACGACGTGCCTTGATCCGACACAATAGTCTTTGGTACAGCATGAAGATTAATGATACATTCAAAATACAGTTTGGCATATTGCGAGGCTGAATTTATACTTTGAACTGGAAGGAAATGTGCAGATTTTGTGAGTCGATTCACTATGACCCAAATTGAATCAAAATCTCTTGCTGTCCTGGGTAGACCTACTATAAAATCCATACTAATATCTTCCCATTTCCAAGCTAGAATGGGTAATGATTGAAGTTCTCTTGCTGGTTTCAAATGCACGGCTTTGACTTTCTGACAGGTATCACATTGAGCCACATACTTAGCAATTTCAATCTTCATCTTGGTCCACCAAAATTTCTATTTTAAGTCATGATACATCTTATTACTTCCTGGATGAATAGAAAACTTTGAAAGATGTGTTTCATCAAAGATCTTTTGACGTAACTCAGGAACTTTTGGTATGACCAGACGATTCTTATACCATAAGACATCTGCTTCATCAAGGTAAAACAAGAAACTTTTTCTTTTTTAACTTTTTTTTTGATATGCTTAATTCCTTTATTACTTCTCTGGGAAGCAATAATTTGATCTTTGAGTGTTGACTCAACCGTAATGTTGGACAAACTACCATGTTGCACCATTACTATGCCCAACTTTTCTATCTCATGACATAAAGAAATGTCTAGAGGTTTTACTATCAAGCAATGGCAATGACCCTTTCGGCTAAGAGCATCAGCAACTACATTTTCTTTACCAGGATGGTAATATATTTCCAAATCATAATCATTGATTAGTTCTAACCACCTTCTTTGCCTCATATTTAACTCGTCTTGAGTAAAAATGTATTTCAAACTCTTGTGATCGCTATAGATATTACATTTGTTGCCCCACAGATAATGTCATCATATTTTCAATGCATGGACAACAGCTGCTAACTCTAAATCATGTGTTGGATAATGCTCTTCATGTTTCTTCAACTGTCGAGAAGCATAAGCAATAACTCTCCCTTCTTGCATCAACACACATCCAATACCAATACCAGAAGCATCACAATAAACATCAAATGGCTTCTCGATGTTTGGTTGTGCTAAAATAGGAGCAGTGGTCATTAACTTCTTCAATTTCTGAAATGCCTCTTCACATTCAAGTGACCAAATAAACTTAACATCATTCTTTAACAACTTAGTTATGGGCTTTGATATTTTTGAGAAATCAGGTATGAAACGACGGTAATAACCCGCCATTCCCAGAAAACTACGAACTTGATGTACTGTTTTTGGTGGTTCCCAATCAAGTATATCTTGTACCTTGCTAGGATCAACAGCAACACCTTTATCTGATAAAACATGTCCAAGAAATTTTACTTCTACCAACCAAAACTCACACTTACTAAACTTGGCATACAGTTGATGCTCTCTCAGATGTTGCAGAACAATTCTGAGGTGTTCAGCATGTTCTTCTTCATTTTTGGAATATATCAAAATATCATCAATGAAGACTACCATAAACTTATCAAGTTCTGGCATGAACACTAAGTTCATCAAGTACATAAAATAAACTGGTGCATTGGTGAGTCTAGAAGACATGACCAAATACTCATATAGACCATACCGAGTGATAAAGGTAGTCTTTGGAATATCTTCCGGGCGAATCTTAATTTGATGATACCCGGATCAAAGATCAATCTTGGAAAACACCTTTGCCTCCGCCAATTGATCAAAAAGCAGATCAATGTGGGGTAGAGGATACTTATTCTTGATTGTTACCTCATTCAAGGGACGATAATCCACTCATAACCTCAAACTTTTATCTTTCTTTTTCACAAAAATTGTAGAACATCCCCAAGGTGACGAACTAGGTTGAATAAAACCTTTATCCTGTAACTCTTGCAACTGAGTCTTGAGCTCTACTAACTCAGGTGGTGCCATTCGATAAGCTCTTCTGGATATTGGAGTGGTACCAGGCTTCAAATCAATCCTAAACTCCACCTTTCTATCAGGAGGTAAACCCGGTAACTCATCAGGAAACACATCAGAAAACTCACAGACCACTGGTATATCTTGGATCTCTTTCACAGAAGTTGCACATACCTTTTTAACAGTCCTTTTAAGTGTTGGAAGTTGGACAAGAAGTTGAGATTTGCAATTAGGTATGTTCACTCTCACTGTTCTATTCAGGATGTCTATCAGAGCACCATGCCGTTTCATCCAATTCATACCTAGGATCACATCTATATCTTGATCCATTAATATTATCATATCAATGGGAAAAATATACCCACCCAAACTTACTGGCACACCATGTACCATTTCTTTAGTACACATACGCCCCCCGGGCGATTGTATAAAGAATTGTTCTTTCGTCCCCATTGTTGGTATTTCATGTGTCTTAACAAATATACCATTGATGAATGTATGAGATGCACCAAAATAGAAAAGCAGAATTGCAGGATGATCAGCAACAGGGAACGTACCCATCATGACGGGTTCTCCTTCTGGAATTTCCCCAACCTGAGTGTAGAACACCTTACCAACCTTCTTCTCATTCTTATTATTCTGCACCTTCTGATTTCCTGCCCTATTCTGATGCTGTGGTTGCTGTTGTGGTGCAAAGGTTCTAGGGACATAAGAATTATACGGCCTCGGATGCGGGCAGTTCCTTGAGTAATGGCCAGGCTTACCACAATTATAACATGGGAAGATTGGTGGCTGGAAATTGGGGTTACGAATACCAGGGGCATTTGGCTGTCGTGGATAAGAAAGAGTAGCAGCAGGACGGACAATTGTCTGCTGCTGAGCTTGGTATTGTGGTGGACGATAAGAAGGATGGAAATGGTTTTGGGGATGATAGATTATTTTCTGGCGCTTTTGATTGCCACCAGAAAATCCCGATGTCACACTTTTCTTCTTTTTAGTCTCCAAATGCTGATGGTTCTTTTCTTCAAAAGATATAGCAATATTCACCGTCTCATGAAAAGTGGCATTTGGATTCCCCATCATCATCCTCTGAATCTTGCTATTCAGACCCCTAAGGAAACAATCCTTCTTCTTACAGTCAGTACTAACTTGGTCAGAAGCATATTGAGACAAGTGATTGAATTTGCCAAAATACTGCATAACTGACATATCACCTTGTCGCAGAGAAAGAAACTCTTCAAGCTTTATGGTCATGATTCCCTCAGGAATAAAATATGCATGAAAAGCTTCACGAAACTCAGCCCAAGTAATACGATGACCTTCAGGCTGAGCAGCGAGAAAGTTAACCCACCAGGCTCCTGCAGTGCCTCTCAACTGCTGAGCTGCAAACATGGGTTTCTGATATTTGGTACATTCAATTAACCCGAACTTCTGCTCCATAGTGCAGAGCCAATCATCTGCCTCCATTGGTTCATCCACTCTGGTGAAGACCGGAGGACGGGTGTCAGTAAAATCCACATAGGTGGTCTCATTCCTATTATTCCGACCATGAATCCCGGATGTGCATTTTGATTCTGATTCTGGGCCATCATGGTGGTTGCATTGATTAAGGCCGCAACTGCATCGGCCAAGGTTGGTGAAACTGGTGGAGGATTCGGAACATCACCTCCATCATGAGATGGACCGACAGCATCACGGGATCGAGTATGAGCAGGCATCTGTTGATAAACAAAATATACTTTATTCACAAAACTTTATTGAACTAGATCAGCAGATATTACAGACGTGCAACACACTTATAATACATTATTTTTGTTATAACCGTCTGCACTTCAGCAAGACTTTTCACACCTACTAGGTTTCAAAAAGTAGGGAAAAGATATATTACACATCTCATTATCCAAACTCCTTACTCATCCTCCTCACTGGTATCCACGGGAATTACATCCTCCTCTTCTGGATCCTCTTCCTCTTCCGGATCTTCTTCCACTATCTCTGGATCTTCTTCTTCCATAAGATCCTCTTCATTTTTATTTACCACACCCATCTGGTTTTCTTCTTCCTCATCGATGACATCATCATCAGTGGACTCTATTTCTTCAGGATCTTCCTCTTCCTCATCCTGACCCATCACAAGACCAAGATCATCTTGGGCTGACTGTCGTTGATATTTAGGATCCAACAGGTTATTCAGCCTCACACACTCATCATCAGCTTCCTCAGCATATTCCTCCAACTCTTCCATGTAATCCTCAAGTTCTTGTATACGCTCATTTGCGGCGTCTTCTCATGCCCAAGCATCATTTCTCTGGTGTTTCATATACCTCCAAGATCGCCTTAACTGAGTAATCTCAGCGGCCTCTTTGAGCCTATCC
This sequence comes from Bothriochloa decipiens, assembly GCA_023333625.1. Taxonomy (NCBI): domain Eukaryota; kingdom Viridiplantae; phylum Streptophyta; class Magnoliopsida; order Poales; family Poaceae; genus Bothriochloa; species Bothriochloa decipiens. The sequence continues at coordinate 25,962,851 of CM041628.1, forward strand.
GCTTCTGCTCTTTCCAGTTCTGCTCTATGTCTGGCTATTTCAGCTTGCGGATCTGGATTGGAATTGTTAGCCAATCTCATATCTGGGAGCTAGTTGATATTGAGGTACTCCCTTTGGTGCAGTGCTCTTACGGGAAGTCTGCTTGGTAATGGCCATTCTGAAGAAAGATAGGTCATAAGAGATAAGGATAGATGGGTAGAACTCTGAAGGTTAGCACGAAAAGAATTGATACTACTTAACCCAAACCAATTTAAAGGGGAAGGTAACTAAAACAGGTTAATTAAACATGATGCATGAACGAACTTACGATCTAAGCATAAAAGACTTAAAATAACACATATATAAAGGTAACCTTTATAAAAAGGGCAATTTAATATGCTATTCCACCACCACACTTTGGAAATAAGAATAAGGGTCGATAGAAAGAATCATAGATAAGGAATTAAGCAATTTGGACCCAAAATAGTTAAGTTAAAATTATTTGACTCAAAACTTTTGAAGTTTTCACAAACAATACTACAACAACTCTTTTTAATAACGATCCGGTTCTGATACCAGCTGTGGCAGAATCTCCTAAATCATATGGCCCACATGCATTATTCTTGTCTAAACAGACTCTAAATAACAATGAATGTGTTCCATATGACTTAAAAGATCTGTCGGGTAAATCCCGAATCATCCACGATTCTCCGAGCAGGATCAATCATTACAAAGAGACATTACAGTATTACAATAGTTTTATACAAATAAGATATATCAGAGCAAAACAGCGAAAGGATTACAATAACATAATTTTACAAATATTTAGTGCAAACCTTACAAACCATAAGTTTAAATTTTACAAACCATAACAGTAGTGGAGTAGCGATAAATAACTTTATTTCAATACCAAGCGATAAGCTCTGCCCAAGAGTCAAACATCCTACTCGTCGTCACTCTCCGCAACGACTGTCATGCAGCAGGATGCGAAGCACTCCTGCTCATGGGACTCACCTGCAACAAGGGTTCAACAAACCCTGAGTACAAAAGTACTCAACAAGACTGACCCGACGAAAGTAAAGGGGTGAAGACTCAGGAAATGCAGGCTAGAGGGACAAGGTAAGGCTTGCAAGAGATAAGGATTTTTTTGTGGAAAAGCATTGACAGAAAGGAAAGTTGTCTTGCTCTAGATCCAGATTACCAACCAACTTCATTTTGATATATTATCATCATTTAAGTTGTTACTACGATGATGAACACTGATCGAGTCTTCTTCTCTGAGAAGCAACGCGATTCGAATCATTTTCATACCCAGCTGGGACCTAGGTCACTGATATACAGGAGACTCTAACTCCTAAGCATATCAGATGAACCGATATACCGTGATAACAACCGCAGCCATATATCACTACATGATACACATGAGCACTTCGACCCAGTGTACCGATATATGTGGAAACTTAAACCCACAATATAACACACTATGAAATATATGGGGACTCTGGCCCACTATATATCACTCCATGACATACGTGGGGACTCTGGCCCACTGTATACCACTTTATGCATGTGGATTTTCTAATTTCTCGATATCACCAGTTCACCATCGACACGGGACCTAGGGCATCAACAGACAGAAACACTACGGAGGGACTCCTTTCCCAATGCAAGTTAGCCGTCCGGACTCGATTTATTAACTATTATCATGTTTCCACAGATAAAGTCATCCTTATCTTTTTCATTCTTCTACTTTTTGATAACCTAACTTATAAAGAAGGGCTAAGCATTACTACGTATTTTCCATATAATAGGTAACAAGGAATATGGAAGTAAGACAGGTAATGCAATTGGTGGGTTTTCACTCAACTCCTAATACTTAATGCAACATTTCATAACTGAAGCGATAAAACTTTTATAAAACAAAGGTAGGGTTGGAATGCATCCGGGGCTTGCCTTGATATTCGGGGTAGATGGTCTCGAGCTCTGGATCAACTCCCGATTCCTGAATCTGCTCTTCCTTGGAATCTGGTGCGACAATGTTAAACTCTCCGTTAACGGAAACTATACGAGAAAATGATATACTTCAACATGATGGAATAGTAAACATGATGCTCGATGGATGCATGACCAGATTAAAAGCTTGAGTACAACTTTCCTTCACGATAAAGTTGCAAGCCAACAAAACTTACTCACTAAGTTCGTTAGGGTTAACTACATCTTTAATGAAATTTATTTAAGCACATGAAATAACGTCGATTAAACCCTAATGACATGATTAAGATAAGAGCAAACAATTAATTACAGTGCCAAGGGTCATTAAGGTTAATGACCCAAGGTCATCAATCAATTCCAAACTCAAACAAACCCTATAATGATTAAACTTTATTTAAAGGGATTAATTAATTAATTAAAAGCATAAAATAAAGGCATAAAATAAAATTTGTCTAATTGAGCTCAAAATTTTATTTTGAAAAACTCTTGGCCTAATTAGATGGCAAAATAAATTTTAGAAATAAAAGCTAATTATTTTATTTATTAAAAATCATTGAATGTGTATTTTTCAATTAAAAGAGCTAATTTTAACTTATGCAAAAAGGTACTCAAATTTGACATTTCATATTTTTTCCTAGGTAGAGAACACCATAAAGAGCTTACCTATAAATTTTTAGAATTTTGGAGCTATACATAATTTATTATAGTTTTTCAAAGAAAATAGCATTTAAATCATTTTCTGGAAATAGAAAAAGAAAAATGGAACAGTGTTCCCACGCTGACCGACGGCGGCGGCGATTTTGACCGGTGATTTCTTGTCGGCGGTGAGGTCTCCGGCCACGAGGTTTGGTCCTACGTGCTCAGCTCAACACCGCGAACAAGATAAGCTAGCTAATGCAACGGCGGAGGGACAGCGGCAGGCTCGCCAGCGGCCATGGCGGCACGGCGGCGCGCGGGCGACGGTGACCAAGCTCCTCAGAGCTTTTCCGGTGATGGCGAGGCTACCTACGTGCCCTACGCGCTCACGCGGATGCGATAGGCAACAAGATGGGGTCATCCCTGACCCCTAGCCAAGATGGCTACGCGCGCGGCGGAGCGGCAAGGTCGCGCCGGCGGCGAGCTATGGCGGCCAGATCCTACGGCATAGGAGAGGTGAAATCAAAAGCATGGAGAGGCACAGGAGATCACTGCAGTGCTGGTGTGCTCAAAGATGAAAGCTCGGAGTGGCTGAGTCGAGCTGTGGACGGCGACGCTGATGGCGGCGGCGAACTCCGGTGGCAAGGTCGGCGTCCCGGTGATCCCTGTGCACCAACGGACTGTCAAAGGTGCGCATAAGGAGTAGGAGAAGATGAAGAACATGATGGGGAGGTTAAAGAGAATAAATAACCTACCCTGGTGGCGGTGGCCGGCGAAAAAGCTCGCGGCGGCTCGGCGACCGGCCGCGAGGAAGATGATGGCGTGCAGGTGCTACGGGCGACAAGGGCGGGCACTAGCTGGCTCAGAAGAAGCGCAAGGTTGAGGCAGAGCTTCTGGCAAGAGTATACTTTCTGGAAATAAAGTTTTCTCAAATTATGCATAAATTTTGAATTATGCTTTTGAAATCAAAAGGGGACAAATGCTAGAAAACTGTATTTTCAAAGCTATTTGAAATTCTTTTTGGAAACTTGAAAACTTTATATACCATTGTTGTAGCTCTTGTCAAGATCTACAAATCATATTTTTAGAGTATACCCAAATTCTTTATAGATTTTAAATTATAGAAAAGGAGATAAAACCAGGTTTTGAAATAAAGGGTTTTTGAAACCGAACTCAAACTCGATTTGGTTTCTAATTTAATTGGTTGGTCATTAGTGATCACAAACATCATCCAAGGACATTTTTAGGCCAATGATCCAATGACACCCTTGGTTGACCAAATTGACTTTTAAAAAAATATTTTATAGCTTTCTAATTTGAATTTAAATTTGAATTGCAAAACTTGGGAATAAGCTTTGAAATTCAAATTCAATTTCAAATATAGAAATTATTTTTAGGGTTGGACTTAGATTTATACACTATGCTTGACACTAGTGTAAACACGGTTTACACCTCAAGTACATAGAATATAAACCAAGTAATTTGGGATGACATTCGAAAGTAGGGTTTTATTATTTCATGTGACAAAACATTTCAGAAGCACAATCAACCTATGAAATGTAAGCTTGTTTTAGTTGATGCATATCAAGGTTGACCTAAACATGAATGCTTTGCGGTGCATATGATGATATGGCAGGTTTTAGTTACCATAACACCAGAGGTGTTACAATGTCCTACATGTGCTATACTCAGAAGAAGCAAGATGACATGCTTCGTCGTATTGAGGAGCAAGTTGGCCTTACCCCATCCGCTCCCCTTCGTTCCTTTGAGTATACCTTTGAGGAGGAGGATGATGAGCAGTTTGAGCAGCCACCTCAAGAGCAGCAGGGTTTTGGGCAGCCATCTCAGCAGCAACAGGATTTCCAGCAGCCGCGTACTTTTCATGCTACTCTTGATGCATAACCTTCTTCTGGTTATACTCTTAAGGACACTGATGCTTTTGGATCTCTTTTTGGCGGGGCTGATTATATTACTCGCACCTCCACCCGTGGACCATCTTCTTTTATAGATCCTTATGGCAAGAGCAGGTATATCAACCCCAATGACAGTGATGATGACTATGAGGAGTTCTAGTGGTTTATTTGTGAAAGTGGTTTATTTATGAACGACTTGAGCACTTGGATTCCTCGTCTTGCCTACTTGATTTGTGTTTATTACTCTTGGGTTCTTGTAACCCTAATCGGCTAGGCGTTCTTCGTGGCTGCTCGTGTTGCTTTATTTGTGAGGGCACCCTGAAGTGTTTGTATTACCCTTGATTCGTAGTGAATATGTCAAGCTTTTGCTTGAGGGAGGAGACCTTCGTGGTCGGACCTTCGTGGTCACCTCAACAACGGGGACGTAGGAACTCCTTTGTGGAGATTGCCGAACCCCGATAAAAATCGTGTGTCTTGCTGTGGTGGTAGCATCGACTACCCTTGTTCTTATGTTCTTCGTGTTCTTCATCCCTATTCTCAAGTTCTTAGGTTAGAGGACTCGATCTACGATTTGGTGCGGTGAAACGCCTTAAGAAGTTCAACACATTCATTAGTAACATCAACAAAGGGGTGGTAACTATTGGATCTAAAATTACAGCTCAATATACTCTGATTTACATTTCGAATTCGTAGGTTACCGGTAGTGCTGAAAGTTTGCATCGGTAGTACTGGTATTGAACTACCGGTAGTATCGGTACTACTTTCGGTCCTACTACCGGTAGGTATTTAACTTCCGCATTTGAGCTTTAAGTTTCAGGTTTTCGATAATCGCCTATTCACCGCCCCTCTAGGCCGATTAGATCCTTTCATGAAAAATCTAATTTTGTTGGACTCCATATGAGTAGATCTATACAGTGAATATATAATATGGTATGCTTTAGTAAAAAATTTTTACAGCTATAAATTATTCTATTTAATTAGAGAAAAAAGTATAGATGTAAAATTTTTTACTAAAGCATACCATATTATATATTCACTGTGTAGATCTACTCATGTAGAGTCTAACAAAATTAAATTTTTTATTTTATAATTTTTTTATGATTTACTATGATTTTTCAAAAATTTAGCCAAAATAAATAAAAAGAAAATAAAACCACGGTTACTGTAGCAATACTACGGTTACTGTAGCAAACTCGCCCTCTGACATCGTCGAGAGACGAAATCTGCGCTGTTTTAAAAGTTGAGGGACGGTTTTATCCGATTTTAAAGTTAAAGGACCAAAAATAAACTTTCACAATAGTTTTGGATAAAAATAGATTTTTTTTTCAAGTATATATACGCGGCGGATCTTTTTCTCGAGTTGGGCCGGGCCATCCCGCACGGCATGGAACAAAGCCAGCACCGGCTCTCGGTCCATGCCCCGTTACAGGTCGCGTTCGGACACCTGGCGCCGACGGTAACGAACGTAACGCCCCTCCGTGAGGGCGATCGGCCGGGGGCGTTCCGTTCTGTTCTGGCGCCACCGGTGGACCACTCGTGAGGTACTCAGGTGCGACCCAAGTGCCGCGAATAGTTGCCATGCTTTGACCCATGAGGCGAGGCCATGACCCATCGCGTTGGATTGGGTTGGGTGGTGCCCTGTCCCCAGTTCAGTGCTTGACTGCTTCGCTAGTGGCTACAAAAAGGCATTAGCTTTTGGTGAATGATTGAAAATGCCAGCACCATTTACCTCGTGGAAATCTAATGAGAACCTGAGAATTAAGTTATAAGAAAATGTCCGAATTACTATTCAATCTTCATATAGATTGGTCGTTTACTCTAATCAACTTTAAATTTGGTCGAATTTGTCCCTTAACAACATTGATTATTTTTGCTTCACCATGTTTCAAGTTGATTTTCAATTTCAAATTTGATGAGTCGATAGTTAAAACCATAGTCTATGTTGAAAATACATCCCATTCTTCTTATCAGTACCTTTTATAGCTTATTATATCTACCAATAAACTAACAATTAAAAATAAAATGTAAAAACTTAATAAAAACAAACCCATAATGTATTTTTATGATGTCCATTATCACCTCACAAAATTTAAATTAAAAATCAACTTTTATATGAAAAAGATCTTCTTAAGCGGCAAAATTGGACCGACTAAAATAAAGGAGAGTAAACCAAACTAAATGTTAGTTTAAAAGGTTGTCCGAAACTTGAAGGGAGTAATTTAGATTTTTCCTAAGAAAGGTAAAGGAAATCAGACTAAACTTTGGAAACTTCGGTGCTTATTTGTATAATAGCCAATTAAACGGTTGAACTTGATATCTCCTCCCTCCGTTCCGTTGAATGTGTTGTTTTTGACATTTGGACTTGTTCCTGTTTAATTTTTATAAATATTATTTATTTTAATATAACTTATTTTATCCATAAAGATATTTTAATGATAATTTAAATATTTTATTATTTGCTTAAAATTTTTAAATATGACAAATAGATAAATAAGAAATGTAAAAGTCAAAAACGATGACAGAGGTAATAGGAGCAAGAAATGTCAAAGTTTATTTGGAGCAGTCAATGTTGAACTTCCCGGATATATTAGCAGCAAGTGACCTTACAAAACTACTACTTATATCAGTGTGCTGCAATTTTTTTTTAAAAAAATACTGGAACGCCCAACCTAAATTTCCTTTCTTTCCTTCAGTTTCTGGGATGTTCTCTGAATGAACTCTAAAATAAAATACGATTTATCCAGGACCAGCTATTTCCTGCGCGAAGACGAAATATCCTCAGGGAGCACAAGGAACATGGTCCATATGGACGACATGGGACAGCAACTTTGGCAGTTATCCTGTGATTCATGACCCGGGGAAGAATGGGGACCCAAATCAGAAGAAGAAAACGAGGACGCGCGCATGGAAAGTATCCGGTATCCAACTGCCTGTTTGGCTGTTTGTTTATTTCAGTCTCAGAACGGAACATAACAGAACAGGTGCGACTCTCCACGCCACCGAAGAGGTAATCACACTCACAGCGCGTCCTCCCACCCACCCAAAGAGCTCACCTCCTCTGTCCTCTCGCACCTTATCTTACTCGTTTAAATACCCGCGTTTCTTCCCTCGTGGTGAGAAAAAAGCAGAGCTAGTCAGCTAGATAGCACACAAGAGAAAAAGGGTGGATGGCTTTGCTGCAGAGCCAGAGCCTGCCCGGCATTGGCTGCAGCAGCGGCATCGTCTTGGGACGAGCAAAGGTGCAGGTGCAGCAGTGTCTGGCAGCGGCGTCGCACTCGCACGCGCCCCTGCTGCGACTGAGAGCCAATGGCGGCAGGACGGGCGGCCTCCCCTCCTCAATCGTTAAGGCTGGCAATGCGATCAGCTTCAGCCGACGGAGGAGAAGGGATCTGCGCGTCGTCGCGGAGGCGGCCACCGCCGGGGCGGCCAAGATGGTCACGCCGGCGGCGTCTGGCGGCGTCAGCATCAGCGACGTGCTCTGGCCTTCCGCCGGTGAGTCACAAACTTCGATGATTTTTTCCTTTTTTTTTTTGCCAACATGGGCCATGGCTGCTGCGTCTGATTCCTTGTTTCCTCTTTTGGTCATTTCGGAGGTTTCCTAGTTTTTTTCCCCCACTTTGATCCGATCTGCTGACTGGTTAGTGGTTAATCATTGGCTGGCTTGCGGCTCGCCTTTGTCTCAAGCTCTCTGCCTCTCTGGGCTGTGCTGTTGCCAGACGATGACAACTACCCTTGCATATACAAGTAGTTCTTGCATATTGGCAAACCAGTGCAGAGGTTTAGGCTTTAATAATCTGTTGCCAACTTGCCATATGCAATAATGTTGATACCATGCAGGAGCATTCTTGGCCATGGCGGTACTGGGGAAACTTGACCAGATGGTGGCGTTCAAGGGAGTATCCTTGACGATTGCACCCCTTGGAGCAGTCTGCTGCGTGCTTTTCACCGCTCCACAGTCGCCTGCAGCCAAGGTGCATGGTCAACACACATTTTTTAATTTTTTTTGAAGAAAATAACATCTTAAAATACAGTTCCACAATGTTTAATTTATGACGGTTAGGACGAAATGGCCGCTTTGGGCACCAAGGGTCATACATCATCCTTTTCTTTTGAGAAAAATGCATTGTCCTTTTCTTTTGAGAAAAATGAGTGTTTGGTATGATGATAGATGAGGACACATTGGTCAAAAAAAAAGATAGATGTATGACAGAAATTAACCTCAGACACTTTTCTCACATTCCTTATCGAAATGTTATGCTGAATTTTCTAAATAAACTGAAAAAAATATTAGAATGGTCCACAAACAACCACTTAGGCGTATATCTGATTAACCATGGTTGATTTAGGGGTAACCGAATTTAAACGAGACAAGGCAACGCTATCATTAACCGATGACTGGCAGTGGCAGACACAATGAGGTGGAAAAGCAAAGCATTGAGACCTCCATAGCTGCAGAAACAAAATATCCAGTTAAAAAGTATGTAGCTAACACTAGTAACTTAGCAACAAGGGTCAAGGGCTTCATCATTTGTCGCCGAAAGCCAAAAAAAGGAAACGAAGAACTCAGCTCCCAACCATTCGAATGTAACCACAAATTTAAATATTAACGGAGTTATCTGATGTTTTCAAAACAGTAAAATACCACTGTGGAAGGCTTACAGTTACCTTCATCCATTTTGAGATGATTCAAGATTGTAGAAACCTGTAGCTACTTGCTTACAGCGAATCAAAAATGAAAAACAAAAACCTCCTGAAATCAATAATAACACAGTAACAATTTGCGACTGTACAAACTTGTAGCTACTCTAATGGCAAATCAGTGATTGTACGGTAGCTACTCTAATGGCGAATAAAAGTTCTCTTGCTTCATTTATGATAATCAATACTTACACGGGTGGTAACAACTTGCAGAAATATAATATGTTTGCCGCCCAGATTGGTTGTGCTGCTTTTGGCGTATTAGCCCTCTCTTTGTTTGGGCCTGGCTGGTTAGCAAGAGGCGCAGCTCTTTCAGCCAGCATAGCATTCATGACCATTACGGGTGCCTCTCATCCTCCAGGTAAAACTCCCAAGACAAATATTTCATCTGGTTGTGTTGCACCAGCTGTCTGTACTTCGTCTCCTCCTTACTAAACTCTTGTTTTGTTCGCTGCTTACAATTTCTGAATTATTGCAGCTGCAAGCTTGCCCCTCTTGTTTATCGATGGCCCGAAGTTTCACAATTTGCAACTTTGGTACGCGCTTTTCCCTGGAGCTGCAGGCTGCATTGTCCTTTGCTTGATTGTAAGTAAATTGAACCTCAGAAACAGCTTTCTGAAAGAACATATAAAGCTTAGTGCATAGAAAATAGAACATTAACCCTTATGCCACAATATTTTTGCAGCAAGAGGTGGTGCTTTACCTGAAGAAGAACTTAAAGTTTTGACTCAAGCAGCATGACTCTATGGATTCTTGTGGCAGCGATTAGATTAATTGTGCAATCATGTAACATATATTAAATTGCCTGCATTTGCGAGAAAGTTGCGAAAATTAAGGTTTATTGTCTCCTGTCTTGGTTAAAGAAGAAAGAAGACTTTCCTTGATATCTTGTGCTCATCAAAATGCAGAGGATACAAATGTGTACATACCATTCTCCCATCTAATGAAGTCTGAAAAATTGTACACAGCGAATTCTTGACAATTCTTTTTTCTTCTGGTAGAATCAATCATGTAATGTAATTGTGCAAACCGAAATAACCAGGAATACTTTATGATAACCTCTGCTTATCTGAAGGGCGATAAACCCATTTGTTCTAGAACAGAGTTGCAGTTGCATGGACAGGGCCCATAGTTACAGATTGCTGACCCAAACTCAGTAAAACTCTGACTAACAAACAGGTTAAAATTCAGAAGTGTATAATAGTGGAATGTAAGTGCAAGGACATGACACACAAAAGAGTCTGGATATGCGCTAAACTTATATGGCAAACTGATGACAGTTAATAGTTACATGAATGACACTGCACTAATCCAACACTCACCTGACTACCTTATAAAATAATCAGACATTTTAAGAAATCAAGAAAAGGCTACCCAGTTATCTATGTCACTATACATCCCAGCCATCACCCCGGCTGTTAAAAGACCTCTTGGAAGTCAAATTACCAAAAATTCCTGAAAACATAGCAAGGCATTCGCTCCTAACATGGTAATGTGCCTGCGTGTTTTGACTAATGGCTACTCCTGAGAACTTGGACATATCAATTGCCCAAGCTGGTTTTACATACTCCACTGTGCTTGCCGAGCTTGCATTCGCAAATAAGAAATTTAGGAGAACATCCTCACAATTAAAGAAACTATCAACAATCTGCCTTCCTATCTCAGCCTCTTTGCTCCAGTACCTCTTAAAGGCTAGCTCATGATCCATAAATGCTGCTCCTGTTAGTATGATGTTATAACCTCCTTGTTGCCGAGCATACCTCTCATTGCGGTATTCCAGAGGCCAGCCAAGGCGTGGATAGTATCCAACAATCCTATCCGGGTGCTCCCTCCATACCTTGAACCCACGCTCTAAGTCATCACATGTCATCATGATATCATCATCAAGCTCCATAACAGCTCCTGTTTTAATTTCTTTGTCTATTTTGAATCTGTTGTTCAGAGTATTCATATTTTCAACTCTGATCCTAACAGGCACCACAGACTTCAATTCACTTTGCACTGGGGCTCGACCTTTGTTCCAGACCACTACAATCTCCCTCACCGATGCACATTTAGAGTAATGCTCCACAAACATCTTCAGATTCCAAAATCGAGCGTCATAGGTCATGGTCAACAATGTGAACTGTGAGTACCTACCCCTAATAGGATATGGCTCTTCTGCACCATTGCCACCAAAGATGTAGTTAGTCCCTAAAAAATTTAGGACTACTAATACCAATACTACAAAAGCTATATAAATTCGGTCTTTCCAAGCTCTGTAATTAATTTTCCCACCAATAAGAGATCCCAACCTGTTCACATTGCAGATAAGCCAACTAAACTTATGGCACAGCAATACCTGCTTCTCTATATCAAAGATGTCACTACGTTTCTCAGTATGTGGTAAATACCATCTAAGTGGCAAGGTGCACTTGATTGCACCAATAAGCCCACCAAGTAGAAGGACCAAAATGCAAGCAGCACCATAAAACATATAACCTAAGGTCAGACGATGAATTGAGTCACCTGAGAGAACTCTGTCACCATCCATTACCCCAATCCAATGTTGACTTAATGGAATCTGCTGGACATCAAGGTGATGCGACCTTGCACCATTCCATGCATTTCGGTCCTTGAGGGGTTTGTCAAGGACAAATGGGACTGTGACTTCCTTGTATTGATCTGCTGTGAGGACTTGAACTTTGAATACTTGGATGGTATAGCCAGATCCACGGCCACGAATTTTGCCTATGCGATAAAGATTGTCATTGTAAATGAATGGCTTGCCTCCATTTCTGGCACTCGGCCTGTTGCCTGTATCATGAATCGGGTTCTGCTTGTGTGGATTCCAAGGACCAAGAGGAGAGCTACTGTACCAAATAAAGAGTCCACCTGTCTGTTTTGCGCCATAAGAACTTAAGTCTGATCCAAGGAGCCAATAGGAACCCTTGAAATGTATGATGACCGAATCTACAAGGGGCCTCTCCAGAAGGACCTTTTCTAATTCCCACTTTAGTGGAAAGTCCACTGCACGATATAACTTAAGGTTTCCTTTCTTGCTGCTTTCAGGCATCATGTAAGTCTGTCAAGTAAGGCAAAGGAAAGAAAAACAGATATAGATAGGAAAATATTAGAACAAGTGTTTCTTTGTTGATGATCAATAATGCACAGCTTTTTCCAATACGTGAATAAATTATTTACCTCGTTTCCATAACTAAACACATATGGATAAGAAAGGTGCCACTCCTCAGCCAACACTACACCCAGCTGCTGCCATGTTGTGCCGGCGTCCTTGCTCACGGCAGCAGCAATGTCACCTTGTGATGAGATGGGATTCTTGGTCTCGAAAAACATATAAATGGCATCCCCCTAAAAACATTGTAGCATTGCATTATGCATTCACCAAGTGTGGAGACAAACTGCAAATTAGTACTAGTTTTGGCTTGAAACCACAACAGAACGTCAAAATCGTGACATTGTCATGAGATCACTATGATTAAAATGCCAACTCTTTATGTAATTGAGACTTATCCGCAGCAGTAGATGATCCATGCCTTATAAATGCACTATAACAAATTTGTAATAATGCCAGGAAAGCAAAGCAAAGCTCCCCAACCTGGATGAAGAGAAATGGGTTGGCGACGAAGCTGCTAGGGAATCCAGCATCCACCACGTCGGCGCACGTCAACACAGGATTCGCCACTGGCCACGCCGCCGCAGGGTCACTAGAGATCCTCCACTGCATCCACACAAAAAAAAACAAGCCAATTAAATTGAATAGCACCACCACGAGGAGAGGATGAAGGGGATGAGCTCGGAGAGTCGGTTAATTACGTGTTCGATGGGCTTGAGGGAGAAGGGGGAGTCCCCGCGGAAGACGCCGGCGGACCAGGACCCCTCGGCGTCGGGGCGGCACCCGCGGGTGGCCGGCGGGTGCGGGAAGCGGGGGAAGGCGGCGCGGGAGTAGGCGACCGCGGCGAGGGTGAGGAAGGCGAGCGTCGCGGCGAGGTAGGCGGGAGCGGAGGGCGCCGGCGGCTGCCGGCGGCGGTGCTCCATCGCCGGCCGCGGGGGTGACGACTTAGCGGTTAGAGATTTGTTGTGGATGATGATCGTGCGTGGGGCGCTGTACCGCCGCCCGAAAAGAGCAGGCAGCAGTCCAGCAGGGTTACGAGGCGCGCCGCACGCAAAAAAGATGGCGTCGCCGAAGGGAAACATGGGTCCGGTTTCTTATTTTTAAATTCAAAGTCGCCTGAATTTTTTAACTACACGGTCAATTCTAGGAAATCTTCGTAGCATAGTTTATATTAGTCATAGACGGAGAGGGAGGAGGATCAGAACTCGTTAGGCCGATCCCGTTTCCTGTTCGTTCTGTTGTCGTGCCGAGACGGAACAAGATTCTTGCGTCCGATCTCCCGTCCTTGCATGAATCAAATGACCCCCGGCAGACGGCGAGAGACCAGCTGAGCACGAAGACGAAGGGTCTAACACGCTTCCCATATTGATCTCTCGGCGGCGCGGCGACCGTGCCCTCCTTCACTATCGAGGGAACCTCGGCGGGAATAGACGATGGACCAGGTGCCTCGAGACGTGCTAGCGGACGTTCTAGCCCTCCTGCCGCCGCGCACCCTCGCCGTGTCGCGCTGCGTCTGCAGGGAGTGGCGTGACGTCGTGGACACGGACGCTCGCTGCCAGCTGCGCACGGACCTCCTCCCGGTCTCGGTGGCCGGCATCTTCTTGACGACGAATGAGGCTGAGCCCTCGGACTTCTTCGTCAGGCCCTCGATGGCGCACAAGATCACCGGCGATCTCCAAACCTATCTGGCCCAAGGCCACCACGGCCACTTTCTCGCGCAAATCGAGGATTGCTGCAATGGCCTCATCTTGCTGGAGGATCACGTGGTCAACCCGGCGACGAGGCAATGGATGCACTTGCCGCCTTATCCGACCTTGCCTGAGGAGAAACAGAGCTACTATGGTCATAGGTACCTTGTGTTTGATCCCACGGTATCGCCACATTTTGAGGTGTTTTCGATCAAAGGTCCTATTGATTACGAGGATGAGGAATCACAATGGCCACCGTTAGAATACATGTTAGTACGTGTTTATTCGTCTAACACGCAGAGGTGGAAGGAAAGACATTTTTTCCGTGAGGAAGAACACACAACAACTACTGCCAACAAATTGGGTTGCGGATCTTGACATGCTGTCTACCGGCATGGAGCACTCTACGTGTATTGGAAGTTAACTTTCATTACGAGGTACCAAGCCACTTGTCCCATAAACCCATATATGTTTAGTTTGTTTTGGTTTCTTCCACTGACCGTGTTGAAGTATGCATTGTAATATTTTTTTTGTTTGTCAATGGCTTTATATTGCAAGATAAATGTGTCCACTAATAAATACCAAGTAATTAACCTGCCGCTCGACATTAACTCGACAAGGTATGATGAATTCCGTTTATGAAAGTCAGTGGGTGGGGTATATTTTGTGGTGACTAGTAAACAGGGACTTCAAGTTTGGTTCCTAGATGAGTCTAGTAGCAAGGCGGAGTGGGTATTGAAGCATGTCGCCAGGCACCAATTCAATCATGATCAAACTGATAGGCCATGGATTTTACAAGGCCCTTATGGCTACGATGATGGTCATGAAGAAAACAACAAAGAGCCAACAATGTCTGAAAAGGATTCTGATTGGGACTCTGATGCTGATAATGCAGCTGACATTGATCTTGAGCGGGTGGGAAAATATTCATGGCGATATACTGAAGTACTTGGATTCCATCCTTACAGAGACATTGTCTTCTTAGTTAAGTCAAGGAAACTCGTGGCATATTATTTTAATAGCTCAAAGATTCAACACTTGGGAGAGCTGCATATCGGATATTGTTACCAAGTTATACAGGAGGGTTTCATATACACACCTACTTGGATTGGAGAGTTGCCTGGGGCCAATTATCTAGTAACAAAAAGAAACTCGTATATTATAGAGGAAGAGGACTTGTATAGTACAGAGGAAGAGGACTTGCTATAGAGTATAGAGGATTAGTATGCATCAGAGTTTGTGAGCCAATGCAGTAGATCGCCATGTGTAATAAAAATGGTGAAGGATGTTCAAATTGACCCACCAGAAGCAGAATATCTGATTGACTAATTTGTACATTGTTGCATCGGCCGGAATTATTTTAGAGATGATGCATGGTTCATTTTATTTAGGAAATTTTCGTAACATAGTTTATTATATGCTGTACATATTAGCCATAGACGGAGAGAGAGAGCAGGATCAGAACTCGTTAGGCCGATTCCGTTTATCGTTCGTCCGTTGCCGTGTCAAGACGGAACAAGTCAAGACGGGTCAATAATGACCCCCCCGCCAGAGACCAGCTGAGCACGAAGCCGAAGGGCGGGGTGCAACGCGCTCCCATATCGATGTCTCGGCGGCACGGCGACCGTGCCCTCCTTCCCGACGGAACCTCGGCGGGACCGGGAAAAGACCGAAAAGAGGGCTATTTAATCTTTTATCATCTTTATGGATGCGTACTCTTCGAATACCAACTTTACAGTTGCAAATACACTGGTACCATCAGAGCTATCAAGTGAATATAAATTTATCATATTTGTCTTTGTAGCACTCCACATCAGACATCCAGCATGGCAGGTGAAGGGAAAAAAACCTCCCTGTCCCCGGCGTCCTTAATGGACAGAGTCACAGAGATAACCATTAGACTTGAACATAACTATCATACATTAACTAGTTGAATATGAGCAAACACAATAGTGGTGGCATAAACACGCACTAATATGAGCAAATCATTGCATAAACATAGCCGTCATCATACATTAACTAGTTGAATGGTTCTAGGCACATAAGTTCAACCCACATGCATGGTTCTGGGATACCTACTTATATATCCAAGTTCTAGATACACATACTTATGTTCAACCCATACACACATTGTTGTGGACACATAACAGCATACATATGCATAATTGGCCACAAGAAGGCCTTAGTTACACAAAAGAGACTTTTAGGCCTTTACTACCAAAATGAAGCTAGTACTGATGGTGCTCTCAATTCTTCTTCTTGCTGGGCTCTTCCTCTTGGTTGCGCTCTTTATCACTTTTGTAGCTACCTGCTTCTTCTTTGGAGTCATTTCTTAGGTGCACTTGCTATTTCATCAACTTCATTCACAACTTGTAGATCCCATTATAGACTCCTGTCCAATGCAATGCATAATATGAGTTTATATTGGCAAAAGTAAATTTTGGCCAAGAATGCATTTCCAAGCAAGACATACCTTCTAGCTGCAGTCAATGATGATGGTGCATGCTCAATCTCAAGTAGAGGTACCACCATTCTTTCTGCAGCTGCAGCAACTTCTAATGCTGCAGAAGTCTTGGTTGCAGCGTCCTCAGCCTCCCTTGCCGCTTTAACAGCTGCTTCTCTAGCCAAGGCTAACCTAGTCCTTGGTGTATCTCGTCCACTAGGGGTAGGGTCTACCTTGGCCTTCTTCCTTTCAGGTTTAGGGGCTGATTTTTTTGTTCTTGTCCTACAATGCATTAGGTATTGTCAATAGTAAACACTTCTAATTACAAATAGCAGTAGGTGTATGAAATTACCTTTTCTTGGTACCAGTGAATGAACACTTCCAGCTTCCCTTCCTGTGACCCTTTTCACCACATCGAGTACATATGACCTGTCTTGTTGCTTTCCCACTTCTCTTAGTAGGAGCTAGGTGTCTTTTCTTTTTCTGTCTACCTGGCTCTCTCTTCTTCATATTTGGTGGGAACAACTTGAATCCCTTCTCCACCTCTGGCCACTGACTTCTATCTGTTATGCTTGGAATGAACCCATTGTATGCAGCCTGGAACTTCTCAACTGAGTACTAGTTGTTCACATACATGCCCATATTTGGTTGCCTATGGGATGTGATTAGTGCTAATGCATGAGGGCAAGGCTTTCCAGTTACTTGCCACTCTCTACAAGTGCAAATATGTTGTGTTGGATACACAATATGCCTCCTAACCTCTTGATCTTTGTAGATTTCAGTCACTTCTAATTGCTCTTGGTACCCTTTGGTCACTTTCAGATGGTCTAAACCTCTAGAGGATGCATTAAGGTGATGGATAACTGCAGGTAGAATTCCAGGAGACAAAGCATTAGCTATTTTCTTTCTCTTTGCAAAAAGAATGAGTGTCTTCTCCCTAATTGCATCAGCCAAGCAGTGAACAGGTAGATCCTTGTGCTTCCTAATTCAAGAATTCCAAGTCTCAGCCAAATTATTGTTGATGTAATCACATTTGATTTCTGGACTGAATTTGCTCCTTGCCCATAATAGGTTGTGATGTTTTTGAGCCACTTCCACATCTGGGCTAGCTTCAATTACCTTGTCAAAGAAGTAATTGTACTTGTGTGGTGTATATGCTCTAGCAGCCGGCCACATGTTCTTGGCATAAACATCTCCGTGGTAATACTTCTTCATATTTTTCATCAAATGCCTAAAGCACTCCCTCTGTTCACAGTGTGGGAAAACCTTAGCAACTGTAGCTTCAAGTCCCTTGCAAGCATCGGTGCAAACAGCTAAGTTCTCCATAGGTCCTATTGCCTTGCTCAGTTGCTCCATAAACCATGTCCAGTTCTCCTTAGTCTCAGAGTCAAAAAATCCAAAAGCCAAAGGGTACATCCAATTATGCCCATCCAAGGCTTGAGCTGCAGGCAACTGTCCATTTCAAAGTCCATTCAAATGTGTTGAATCTATACTGATGTAGGGTCTGCAACCATTTCTGAACCCATCAATTGCAGCCTTGAAACAGCAAAAAAACTTTTGAAATGAACCTTGTCATCCACTGTCTCTGTATCTATCTCTAATATACTGCCAGTTGATCTCAACTCAACCTCGGCCTTGAATCTATACAACCAATCAAATGAATTATCCCATTTACCAAAAAGCTTGTCACCTGCCCTTTTTTTACCATACACTATAGTCTGATAGTTGATGTCAATACTGTACTTGTCCTGGATGGCTTCTTGTAATTCCTTGACACCCATGCTAGGCTTTTTCTTGAGTATGGGTATAGCCTTCTCTTCCACCCAAGCTTGAGAAGCCATTGTACTCCCAGGGACTCTAGATCTAGAAGGACAAGTGTGAATGTCTTCGCCGTTATTTATCTGCACCTGCATAATGACAAAAGGAGCCTACATAAGTAAAAAAAAAGAAGCTTGCATATGTAAAAAAAGACACAAGCAACCTACATAAGTAACAAATGAAATAACATCCTCGAAATAAGAAATTATACCCTGACACTCTCATCATGTTGTGTATATGCTCTAAGAAGCCAAGGGCATCCAAGAGCAGCACGATGTACCCTGTATCTTTTCCTATCAGAATGAGCAGTACCAAGTTCAAACTTTTTTACTATGGCATGTTGCTTCACTGCTAGCCTTAGATCTTTCATGCTAGGGTAAGTAATTCCCATAGACACATCAGGATTGTCCCTGTCCCAATCAAGCAAAGGCTCCTCTGCTACATTGTCATCCACTGAAACAGCAGCTTCATTCATATCCTGTTGCATTTCAGCTGTTATTGCAGGGATAGGTATAGCTTCTCTAGCTGCATCTTCTACACTTTGATCCCATGCCGCAAAACCCATTGCCTCATATACTTTATCTTCATCTATAGCTGCAGTAGCATCACCATCCTCCTTTTCATCTTGAAGTATGATCAAATTGGCCCAATCAACTGGTTGTGGTACATCAGCAGGCATAGATGGAGGTGGTGAAGTATATGTATCACCTGTGCCCTCTGCAATATCAGATAAATTAGAACTACTTCCACCAGGAATTCCACTGCCTTCACCAATAGTGACACCAGATGCTCCACAAGATCCCCATCCATGAGAAGAACTAGCATTACCGGAGAATGCATGTTTACTGACAACATCTACTTCAAGAAAAGCAACCCTTTGTGCTCAACAATTCTTTACCATTTGCTAAAAATGTTCATCCCTTCTCACACTCCACTTAGAATCACTGTCACTGTCAATTACCCAAACTGATAGTTTTTGTGTTGGCCCCCATATGATTTTTGTGGACATGTCATCATCAAATTTTTGAAGAGTGTACTGCCTAGTTCTGTCCAACCACAACTCATGCTCTGACTCGGCCATCTTTACTAGCCCATACTCACCATCAGCAACATAAGAACCGATATGAACAACTAATCTAAACGCGTTGCCAGGATCAATCCTGACATCGTGCATCAACAAAAAATAAATACACAAGTTATAGGACATTGACCATATCGACTGCAGTGGGAGGGACTGATTCAACTTATCAAATGGGACAACCACTCCAATCCATTGTTCAAGAAATGATGGGGCCTCAGAATTGATAGAACAACGCCCTGACAAGGAGGAAATGACAAAAACCAAATTAAAATCGACGGACCCTAACCCTAATCGAGCAGAGACGGCCGCACAGGGGCATACCTTTATTCCATCAAGGACAGCGGTGGGGGGGGGACGTTGGGCTCGCGGTGGGGGGCGACGTTGGGCTCGGCTGCGTCGGCCTCCCCTGACGGCAGCATGTGGGCGGCGTCCCCTGGTGGCGTCACGGCGTCACCCGTCGCGGCTTCCCAGTCGCGACTTCGGGACGAGGGACGGAGAGGAGAAAAAACGGGCCGGTTTGGCTCGACCGCAGTAGGAAAAGGGGATGAGGGTGCCAGGGGCAAGGATGTCTTTTCCCCTTGGCCTGCCACGCTGGACGTCTGATCTGGACCGCCACGAAGCCAAATATGGTAAATTTGTATCCACTTCATAGCATTTGTGATAGCGGTGTATTTGCAACCATAAGATTGGTATTTGGAGAGCGCACATTCGTAAGGATGGTAAAAGATTAAATAGCCCAGGAAAAGATGGACCAGGTGCCTCGATACGTGCTAGCGGATGTGCTAGCCCTCCTGCCGCCGCGCGCCCTCGCCGTGTCACGCTGCGTCTGCAGGGAGTGGCGTGACGTCGTGGACGCGGACGCGCGCTGCGAGCTGCGCACGAACCTCCTCCCGGTCTCGGTGGCCGGTATCTTCATGATGACGAACGAGCATAAGCCACCAGAATTCTTCGTCCGGCCCTCGATGGCGCACAAGATCGCCGGCGATCTCCAAAGCTACGAGAAGATGGACAAAGACCATGATCGCTACTCTCTCACAGGCATCTCGGATTGCTGCAACGGCCTCATACTGCTTGAGGATCACGTGGTCAACCCGGCGACGAGGCAATGGATGCGCTTGCCGCCTTATCCGACCTTGCCTGAGGAAGCACAGAGAGATTATGATTACTGGTACCTAGTGTTCGATCCCACGTTATCGCCACATTTTGAGATTTTTTCGATGAAAAGTCCACTTGATTACAAGGATGAATCATCAGCATTGCCACAGTTAGAATACATGTTAGTTCGTGTCTACTCATCTATCACACAAAGGTGGGAGGAAAGGTCTTTTCTCCGTGAGGAAGAACACACTGCTAACATATGGTCAAAATTGGATTGCGGATGGTGGCATGCTGTCTACTGGCATGGAGCACTCTACGCGTATTGGATGTTAACTTTCATTACGAGGAAGCCACTTATCCCATAAACCGATATGTTCAGTTTATTTTGATTTATTTATTTTTTGTCAATGGTTTTATATTGCAGGATAAATGTGTTCACTAATAAGTATCAAGTAATTAACTTGCCGTCTGAGATTAACCCGACAAGATATAATCAATTCCGTCTTGGAAAATCAGTGGGTGGGGTACATTTTGCGGTGGCTGGTCAGCAGGGACTCCAAGTTTGGTTTCTGGATGAGTCTGGTAGCAAGATGGAGTGGGTTTTGAAGCATGTCGTCAGACACCGATTCAACCATGATCAAACTGATAGGCCATGGATTTTACACGATGATGATCAAGAAAAAAAAAGAAAAAACTAACAACAGCAGAAAAGGATTTTGATTGGGACTCTGGTGCTGATAATGCAGCTAACATTGATCTTGAGTGGGTTAAAAATTACTCCTGCCCATATATTGAAGTACTTGAATTCCATCCTTACAGAGATATTGTCTTCTTGGTTTTATCGAAGAATGTTGTGGTGTATTATTTTAATATCTTAAAAGTTCAACATTTGGGAGAGTTGCGCATCAGATATTGTTATCAAGTCATACAGGCAGGGGCGGAGCCACAGTTCAAGCATTGCTGTCACCTGACAGCAATGAATTTACACAAATTACCTTGTAAACACTGCTTATGCGATAGATAAATCTATAATTTTACTAAGTTTATTACACAATGACATCAATGGCTTAATTTTTTGGATCCGCCCCTGCATACAGGAGGCTTTCATATACACACCTACTTGGATTGGAGAGTTGCCAGGGGCCAATTATCTAGTAAGAACCAAGAAAAAGAATGTCGTAAAGTATAGACGGAGAGGAATTGCTGCATAGTATAGATGATTAGTATGCATTAGAGTTTGTGAGCCAATTCTGTAGATCGCAATGTGTAATAAAAATGGTGGAGGATGTCTTGATGATCCACCAGAAGCAGAGAAGGCGAGTCACAGTCTGGTCCGGTGAGATGGAGTGCTCTGGCAATAGGCCATCAGAAAGCTTAATAGGATTATTTTTAGCTCATTTATAGTGTTATTACATATGAAGATCAAACTTTTTTTGTAACATCGAATTCAAATTCAGAATTAATTTCAGAGAACAATTAGTTTTATATAAAAATACGGATTATACTGAAATAGATAGAGTCACCTCAAGATTATTCTTTCTTCCAATTTAAAGCCGGAATCAAGACAGGCGAAGAAGGCACCAGGCGTTAATGTCTGATCATGCTCCCCGCCCCCGCATGGTTTGGGTTGGTTAAAGTCGGCCTAGCTAGGCGCGTTGCCGCGTTGTTTATGGCATTATTGCTTTCTGTGATTGTGCTAGGTTGAGGGCTTGGTGAATGGCTTGATTGGAGATTGAGTAAAATGTACCCTCATGTTCAAGATAGCACGTGATGACATGAACGAGGTCCCCAGGCTTAACAAGCCATTAATGCGCTACCAGATATAGAACTCCGTCAGGGCGTCAGATGTAGACACGAATTTTCAATATAAGATAGTACTAAAATACACCTTTAAGAAATTCATCTATGATGGAAATCAAATATTTGTTTCCGAGTTCTAATCTATTTCCGGAAGTCCACAGGCACCGTAATGTATTTGTCTCAACGGGCAACTCCAAGCACGTAAGGTGGCAACATTCTCGCCAGGGTACAGAGTAAACCAACCATGCAATACACATATCAAGAATAAACATGCATATCCATCACTGGATGTGCAAATGACACCAAAATTGCTTTATTTACAGTCCTAAAAACAAATTCAAACATACAGACGTTACAGGGTTCACAATATCTTCCTAGCCTTTAGATATGAGTACATGAGGAAAAATCCAGCTACTGCTCCAACTACTATTCCACCAGTCGTCACCCAAAATGCCCACTGCTCGAAAACAAACTTATTGTCAACGATGGGCATGCTATATATTGACTATAGATAGTGCCGATACATGGCACAGAACCAGAATAAAAGGTCAAGAGTGCAAGGCTATACCGCATTTGTTTCGAGATATGACATAAGATTCATGCCAAATATTCCTACAAACAAGCATCCGGCATTAGTCTAAGAGTGGTGTGGCAAATATATCTAAAAAAGAACTTGATATAAAACATAATATTTACAAATTATAACAAAATTAAGATTCCTATACCTGCAATTAATGCCCCTATTGCAACACAAAATGTTCCCACTTGAAGAAGCAGCTCCACTCTACTTACTTCAAGTCGTCGGGAACTGCAAGGGTTCCAAAGCAATGGTAAACAAAACTTAACCCATTATATGTTCAAATTTATAGAAAGTTTGACACCTCCATTTCTCATGATAGAATTAGCAGTATTTTGTAATTTTTTATTGTAGCATGCAGGATTCAAAAAACAAACATGAAACATGAGCTAGCAGAAAGAGCTGAGAGGCCGCAAGTAGCATGCAGTATTTTCCCTCTTCAATTTTGAGCCATATAGATAAAAAGTCGGCCATATTTTGGGTGACTTCTGTCTTATGTATTCATAGTAATTTAGGTTTGATGAGCCTATTTCTATATACACAGTTGGTCAGCTTCAAATTCAGAAAAAGAAACCAGTAGGAATGACGAAAACATTATCATTTTGTTGTACCCTGGCAGAAGCAATAAATATACTATTATACTGGTCATGTCGCAGATACTAGTTTATTTTTATATTCAAAGTTGTTGCATCTAGTGAACTCTTATTGGTGCCCTTATTTTAATATTCAAATCTATAGGGAAGCCAATAATTCCACAAATGTATGTATCATCAACTACAGCTTAGTAAGAGAGGCATTAGCGAAAGAGAGAACACACAGCATCTCTTGAGCTCAGCTGGTGACAATGGACAGACCTTAAGTTCACAGCAATCGAGTCTTCCATTTCTCTTGCAGAATTCAGAAGTCTCTCTGCTTGACCATGGCATGATTCACATCTGAAAGAATGCACAATAAAATGATAATGGCCGCCAGTAAGAAAACAATTAAGAACCAAAAAAACATATTGTTTGCTGGAAATGATAGGAATACCGTTGAAGATAATTTTCCAATAACATTTCAATTTCTTCCTCTTCCTCTGTTAAAGCCAAAAAAGTTATTCATAAATTAAGTCAAAAGCAACAATTTGTTTCCAAAAATAAGTAGATCATAGATCATAAAAGGAAACTTCAGTGCTGTAAGAAAAAAATAATCTCATCAATCAAACAAAAACCCAAAGAAACACAATCTCCTAATTGAATAAAATTATAATCCACTCCAATTATTTTTATTTTAGTAGTTGTCTTCTTTATTTTAGTAGTTGACCAAGAGGTCCAGGGTTCAAGCCCCAGCCTCTGCACATTTGTGCAGGGATGGCTGCTGGCTATTTTCCCTTCCCCAGACCCCGCAGTGCGGGAGCCTATGGCACTGGGTACGCCCTTTAGTTGTCTTCTTTATTTTCACCGAAACTGTTTTTTATAAAACATTACATGGTACTTGTTCTTTGACATATGAAATCCTTATGTGTAAAGTAATGCATAAATTGTTAGATATGTACACATGTTTTATACATGTTGTACACATGGCTACAAACACATATCTAACATAAATACATGTCTGCTCTAAGATTTCTTCCAGATAAATAATAGCACAGAATCACATAGACTAAGCTGTGAAAATCCTTGCTAACCACAGTTTTTTTTTCATATGTCAATTTAACTAGACAATTAGTCTAATAGCATGACATCAATTGGCATATTTAAGTATCCAGCTAAAGATTCAAGCTTTACCAAGATAAATACAATAGTCATAATCTCCAGAAATATGGAAAGTTACAATGATAAATTACAGATGTACCTTCAGCAATCTGCTTCTCTAAAGGAACAGAGCACTCCATGCTATCACTCAATCTATCAAGTGTGCAATTTCTCCCCATTATGCATATTCGTCGGATTTCATGAGGATCATCAAGGAGATCAATAAGCATCTGTTTGAGGTCACCTGCTCGTGAACCCAGCTCAACCTTCACACATGAGTACATACATAAAATCAAAATAAAGTTGGAGAAGTGGCCGCTGAAATTGATTCCGGAGTGTGGTTTTTATACCAGTGCTTGTTTACTTAGACGAAGCTGCTCCAACACATCAGCTGTCAATCGATTTGGTAGAACTTCTAGCAATGTAGCTACCTGAGATGCAAGTGAAAAGCAATATTTGTCATCAAAGTTTAAGTGCTCGAGTAATATATGATTCAACACAAATGCAAAGGTCTATGGTGGCGTTTAAACCACCAAGCAGCTTATAAACTTCATTTCACAATGAAATGAAAGCAAACAACTACTAACTGCAGTAGTGAACTACTAAGTCCCACCATACCTAGATCAGCACATTGAAAATGCAGAATCAACTTGGTAGGGCTCTTCCCTACTGTATCTCAAAGGAGCAGAGTCAAAAGCTGACGACAAATTAATGGATTAACTTTCTGAAAGTGCTGCGATGACATTTGGCACAGCATGTCCTGTATGAGTTCTGTTGTAGAGTTAGTCACTTAGTAGCCAAAACTGGGAGTATATAATCTCTTATTCTTTGTACTGGTTGATGTATCTGAAGATCAGGAGCTCAGATTAGTTAAGATGGGAAATGTGTTATAGGAAAGGGATGGACTGTGAATTTGCAGTTGGGCTTCTAAAAGGCATATAAGAGATGGAAATAACTGGAAGCATCGCTGTTTGAATTCCACTGTGTCCACTATAATGAAAGTTGCCTAAACTGAAATCCCAATGAAATAGGGAATGGGAGTAACAGCTTAAAGGTTTGAAGCCAATGAGTGAGAAGCATGCAAGTGGTAATGCTTAAATGGAGTATGCGGTAAAAAATACATCAGTGTACAGTTTTCTACAAGAAGAGCAAGAGTTATATGTAATATAAAAAAATTAAGGACGCAGAGACTTCTTTGGTACTCACATGAGGCTCAATTCTCATTAGTCTCCGCTCCAATCTTTGTATTCTAGAAATAAGTGCAGCTTCAACAACCTCAACACATGGAAATCATGATGAAAGATCAGTTCATATGTCCTACCGACACTTCAAATTTACATGAAAATGCAAGCAGATAACATTTTCTTGAATGCAGAGGACATACAATAAATATCATATTGTGCTACAAATATTTTAAACAAAAATAAGTGTATGATTCAATAAGATCAATCAGAATAATATACACTTGGTGTATAATGGATGATGCCTGTACAGTTGCTCAATATTCAGTTATTCACAAATCAGATTAGGGACCACAGGAAAATCTTGCTTCAATAATTAATTTGGGTCTTGATACAAATTTAATTTTCATAAGAAGCACTTATTGATGTTTACTTAGCGTATCTGTTGAAAGTACAATACAAATGTAAACAGAAATATGTGCTGTTTAATAATCTCGGAATTCTATACAACTTAAGTTCGCAGCAAACTTTTGATGGAAAACAGAGAAGAAAATGCATTTACTTTGCAGAATATCAGTAAATCCGTTACCTCAAGCTGAAAAGGCATTGTGGGCCCGCCATTGATGTTTCTTGGATTTAACCTAGGCAGTAATAATCCTAGAAAAGCCTTCCCTCCTGGGCTACACAAGTTAAAAAGACAATTGATAAGTTCATAAAACAATTGGTAAGATCATGAAAAGGAAATAACTTATTATTATAAGATGAACACTGACCTGTTATAGTTGAATATAAGAACACGCTCATACATAGCAATTGCTCGCAAGGAACCAAGATTGAGTAAAATAGCTTGCTCACGTACCTACAGACATCAAATGATGAAACATGGTTTTCACATGCTATAAGAAAGGATGGTCTTTAGGAGCCATATGAATGAAGGTGCAAGGAGACAATGTAAAGTACGAAGTACACCAAAATACAAAATCAGGAAAGAATGGCATCCCAACTAAAAGGCATCAATACATGGGTTAAAAAAAGGTTAAGAGAAAGCAGAAATATTCTATAGATGTAAAAAGGCAGCAATTGTCATTAATATTTAACTCAGTATATCATGAAAAGTTTCTAAAACAGTTCGCTTAACACAATGTGAGCTGGAAAAGCATGACAGAAATGGTATGATCACCCTTTTCTCAAATGCAAGCATTTGTGCCCTCAATGATCTACTATAAAAGTGAAAGAATGAAAGAAATGGTATGATCACCCTTTCAGACTCTAGTCATCTAGTGTTTACATCATGGTAATATTGATCATCAGTATACAACTGGAAAACACAGTATAGCATAAACAAAGGAAACTCAACACAGCTATATGTAAAGGCGTTCTATTACCAGCAGGGAAGGCATTGAATTCATTAACCATAGTGACGGGTCAACGCTTCTAGTGTCTCGTAGGCGGAGACCTAGCATGACCAAAGATTGAAATCAGAAGAAGTCTTTTTATGTGCTTGGAATCATAAGATAGATAGTAAATTACACGAATTGGGCATTTCATGTGCTGAGAAATATGTTCCTCATGCATACCACTAGATTTCAGTAGCTGTCGCCTGCTTATTTTCTTGGTGGACATCCTCCCATTAGATCTCACTTCTATCACCTGGATAAAGTTAATTTCGGGATTGAAGGTTAATGACCACATGTATTTTGCAAGGTTGTAAATTACAAAATATCTAATAGCCAGATATCGTCGATTCATCATAAAGCCAAGCTAAAAGCATGAATGCTTATTTAGATTCAGATACGCAATGCTCAGATCAAAAAGTGTTCACTGGCTGGCAACAATGGAATATGAAACAACATATGAACAATCAGTGGGAAGCCATTTGCGGATTCCTGGCTAGCTTGCCGACCGCTTTACCTCGTAGACGGGCTCCCTGATGCCGAGCGGGATGTAGTCCGCCGCGAACCGCTCCGAACCCCTTGCCGCCTCCTCCTTGGTGGCATCACTACCTCCTCTCTCCTGAGTATCCTCCTCGGCGTCCTCGCCCTCCTTGGCCACCTCGACCTCCTCTTCCTCCTCCTCCACCTCCTCCTTGGTCACGGCCACCCCGTCATTGCCCTCCGCGGCCCGGGGAGGCGCCAGGATCGGCAGCGGCAGGATCCCTCCCTTCCTCACGCTCGAGAGCCCCGGAGGCAGAAGCCTCGGCAGGCGGTAGCGGAGGCATGCGCCGACGACGGCCGGCTGCAGGTGCGGGAACGGGAGGACGAGGAGGCCGGCCTGCGACGACGAGGACAGCGGCACGGACGCCATGGCCGGGGCATCAATCGCGGGACCGCGCGCGTAAATCCTCCCCCGACGCAACGCTGCTGACGGCCTTTTTCCCGTTGGAGAAGACGACGGGGGAGGGAGCGAGGCGGGAGGAGACGCTATCCGGACCTGTGGTTGAATTGGTAGCCGTGCGTTCTCCTCCTCGGAGAGACACGGGCCGTCTGATCCTCCATCGCACGGCTGGGCATGCTAGCACGTGGCCAGGCGTTGGTTGGTGGGTGCGAGCTAGTCAGCGAGAGCGACAAGTGCGCGGTGGAGAATAGGCATCGACTTCAGTTTGTTTTTTGCTTGCATAATTTTAGCATCTTCTCTCTTTTTTCTCAGAGATATTGTTGCGTTATTTATCACACAAACACTAAAACAAAAAAAAGAGAAAAGGTGTCCAATCTGGACGGTATGTCTTTGCCAACGTGGAAAGACCGAGCTCAGTGGAAATGCAAAATCCAAACTCTCCGTCTCTCGGCTCTCCTGTCACCCATCTCATCTCTTTGGCTTTCGTCGACGGGGTCGGGGATGACTATGACACCAGAGGTAGACGACGACTGGTGGGTCTCACCGCGTCATGGTTGACTCAAGTCAGCTATGCGGACGTGGTGGTCAAACATAGTCAGTCTATGACCCCGCCCTGTTCGTTTGGTCGTTTCGTTCTCTCACGAAAAATCAGCATTAGCCATAATCAGCCAGCCGAAAACGACCAAGCGAACAGAGCGTGTATCGAGGAGTGAGGTGAGGTCCCAGCCTGAGCGTGCAAGGCTCAAAACAGGGCTTAGCCAAAAATTCAAGCTCTACTTATTCTACTATAAGCATGATGATAGTTAGATGATGCTCCTGATGAACTGTTTAGCATGGTGATTTATATCTGGATCAGTACAACGCGTGCTGAACTGGTGATACAATCCATGATCACTAAATATTTAGGAGTTGCTTAGAGCAATTACTGCTAATAAGCAAGGCGTCGAAGCAGCCGGAGAAAAGGGCCAGCCGGCCAGGGCTCATGATGGGGGAGCGGGACTAGCAGCGGCTGAGAATGGCAAGTAAAATAAGTTGTAAGCCTCGGCTATTTCCATGTACCACATCGCTTCACGGTCTGGCTGAGAGGAGAGGTCCACCATCTTATGCACCTGCAATAATAAAGTTCATAGATCACTTTGACTAGCCAAGGAATTAGATATGTACTTTATTGAAAAAGATTGATATCTTTGATTCGCCAACATGCATGCATCAGAAAGAAATTCCCCTCACATAATCCATCACAGCACTCGATTGGTGGATTTAAAGAAGCATGCGAAACATTACATGTCAGAAAAAACAGCCTCTTTGTTGTGTGTATAGAGCACACAAATAAAATTATGTAATTGTGAATAACTATAATAAATTTCCCTTTATTTTCTAGAAATGATGACAGGAAAGTCCTATAATTTATATATGTAAACCTGCTTAATCAAATGTCTTAAGAAATCAAGGAGTGGCATGTTATGTGCAGAGTGAAGACTTATCAATTTATCATAGTACCCTGATTTCCTGGATGTAACTAAGTTCGATGCTAATCCCTATCAGTATTCAGTAAAAGTAGTACAGTTTGTTCCTCCTCACTGGAATGGATTAGCACAATTTGCAATGAGCTCAGCCTACACTTTTCTTTTCTACTTCCTCTAAGTCAATAAAGCTCATCCAGGGTGTACACATGAGTTTGCTGAATTGAATTTTTTGGATCGTTCAAAAATGAAGTTTGCGGTAATATTACAGAAAGAGAACCTCCAACTCTCAGTGAATGGGAACAAACAGAGGTGTGAGGACCTCCAATTCTCAGTAAATGGGAACAAACAAAGGTGAGAGGACCTCCAATACTCAGTAAACAGTTGGGAAAAGGCATACAGGAAGACAGGTGCAGACATGAGGAGTGACTAGTGAGGAATATGGCACCTTGATAGCTGGATAATTGTCCTTGGACTCTTCTGCAATGTATGCACCAATAACCATTACATACATCCCTACAGAACAAGAGCAGTCATCAGCCAGTGTAAACAAAAAAGGGTAACCCAGAAAACAACCTACCATTTATGGAACACAAACAGAATACTCCCTCTGTATCAAATTATAGCCTCTTTAGCTTTATCCTAGTTTAAACTTATCTAACGTCGACAAATTTTATAAGAAAATACGTGAACATGTACAACATCATATTAGTTTCTATTAAATTCTCCATGAAGTATGTCTTGACAGTGCATTCACTTGAACCTATTGATGTTAATACATTTTTTGTAACTTGGTCAGTTTGAGAAGACTGATGTAGGACAAAGATTCAGTGACATGCAATTTAGGACGGAGGGGATAACATATTAACATCTATGCAAATAGTAACTCTTTAAGATTATTAAGAATAAAAGAATTGAACAAAAT
Source organism: Bothriochloa decipiens (assembly GCA_023333625.1). Taxonomy (NCBI): domain Eukaryota; kingdom Viridiplantae; phylum Streptophyta; class Magnoliopsida; order Poales; family Poaceae; genus Bothriochloa; species Bothriochloa decipiens. Next base: position 25,993,325 of record CM041628.1, read on the forward strand.
TTCGATAATGTGAGAGCTATGCACGGAATTTGTGGTTTCTCACAACATACGGCAAGATCAAAGAACCAGAAAGGTTAAGAACCTGCGTACCTGGCCTCCAGTACCTGCCCTCTGCTTCTTTGGGCAAGACGAAGAGGTCGGCGATGCCGGACCCGTCATCTAGCAACAAGCGCCCATCGCCGGATTCGCTGTAGTCCGCTGACAGGACCACACCCTGCCGCTGCGAGTCCTCAGGCCACGACGAACAAAATGCAGATGGAAGAGGAAGGACAGAGAGAAGGTTAATTTGGGGACCTGGAGCCAGGCGCGCTGGAAGCGGATGCCGTTGAGCATCTGCGCGGCAGAGGAACCCTCCGAGGACGGCGCGTCGGTGCAGTCGGCGAGCTGGGAGCCGAAGATCTTCAGCGCCGCGAGGGTGTAATCCATGGCCGCCGGTGGACTGCCAGTCGCCGCCGGGGTTTGGGAAAAATGCTCCGATGTTCGTGTGTTCAGAAGCGCTGGCACTAAAGGTTTGGGCTGGACTGGACTGGACTGCTCGGCCCGTGGTTCACTAACTGGATCACGTAAAAAGCCCATCAAGAGGAACTCGCTCTGAGGTGGCGCATCCACACGAAACCCGCTTTCAGGGTTCCTCTTCCGCGGCGCCCTGGAAACTCGAAAGCGTCCTGTAGTTCAAGCTCCGTCGGCCAATACTCCAGGTCGCTAATCTCCGCTGGCCACGCTGCAATGGCGCCAGGCGCCCTGCAAGAGGATGTCCTCGGAGGGGGCGAAGCGGTGCAGGACGAAGCGCCCCAGTCACCGCAGGAACGGGAAGACGCGGGGCTGAGAGAAGAGGATGGCGGCATCGAGGAGGCCGACGGCGAGGAGGAGGCTCCCATTCACCTCCCGTTCGCGCCACCTTCCGAGGTGCGTGGCCCCCTTCCTTTGGTCTACTGCTCACGTCCCAGTCCCACTGCTGTGGTGCCCTTGGGGATCTTCGCCTCACTGGCATTCCGTCGAGCAGTTGGTGACCTTCGTGTGGCCATCGATTATGGACGGTTTTTGGTTTAGCTGCAGTCTTGGAAACACGTGTTTAGCTGGCAGCTGATGCTCGATCTCCTGCTTGTAATTTCCTGCAGCTGCTTGATGACACAACAGCAGTTGATCCCAGCTACACTATCTCCCTTATGCGGCAGCTACTACCCCAGGGTTCCAATGTGGAGAAAGAGTTCAGGTAAGCGATGCGTTTAGAGGTGAAATTTTGTATGTTAGCAAACAAGTTGACTCTATAAATCTATGATACCAAACAGTGTGAAGCAAGGTGTCCCAGAAGAGAAGGATGCACATTCTAGTAATGGGGAATCAGCACACCCTGATTATAAGGATCCATGGGAAGAGTGTGGTTGCATTCTGTGGGACCTTGCAGCCAGTAAACCTCAAGCAGAACTGATGGTGCGTTATCAGTATCATCTTACTCTATGTTTACAATGTAGATTGTTATGCCATGCCCAGCTTGTTATCCCATCTATTGTTTCTTTACAAAAGAAAAGGAGTAGGAAAAATGTCCTTGCACTGAGATTTCTATATAAGTGTTCTATCTGTGTGGGTGGGGCTGTTTGGGACTTTACATATAATGTTGTTAGGCGATGCGCAAAACTTGAGAAAGAAAATGTCCGTATTCTGCTGCTACCTTAGACTCCTTTTCTCTGCCCCAAGAGAATGATGAGGTGGGTTCAGATTACCTCTTAATACTCATTAGTGGAGGTAGATCAGGTCTTTGGGTGTGAACTCTTCCCCTTGCGGAGACGAGCTGCAGCAGTTCATCGGAGGCCCTCTCCTCCCCACGCAGCAGCCCGGAGATTCCTCATGTCCGCAGGTGCGTCTCAGCACTCGCTCAGCTCGAGCGCACGGCGCTGGCAGCATGCCGAGCTCGCTGCGGCAGAGGAGCGCGAGCGAGCAGCAGCAGAGCTCGCTGCGGCAGCGGCCCGGAGGGCAAGGCTAGCGATGGCGGAGCTGGAAGCAGCAAGAGCGGAGGAGGAAGCAGCGGCAGCGGCAAACGCTGCAGCTGCGGCCGCAGCGGAGCTCAAGTCCCTGCGCGTCGATATCTCTAGCGGCGTTGCCTCCGACGCAGGCATCGTCGACGTGGAGGCCGACGCAGCCAGGATGGCGGCGGATGAGCGAACGGCGCGGTGGGCAGCCGCACAGCGCCGTGGGCGCAGCGGCAGCCCCGCCGGGAGGTGGCGCGACGACGACGATCCGGAGGAGCACAGGCGCGGCGGCGGCAGCCCAAACGGGCGTGGCTGCGCTGGCGACGCTCCCGGTGGACGTGCACGTGACGGCCGCGCTCCGGGCGGACGCGGCAACCGCGATCCGCGTGGCGAGGACCTCGCACTAGAGGCCCGGCGGTTGTGGGGGCGGGCTGCCTAGCTTGAGGCGGAGGTGGAGTACGAGCACCGGCGCGGCGGACGGGTCGAGGAGGAGCACGGCCGTCACAGGCAGCGTGGCTCTCTCTCCCCGGACCGGTACCGTGGTCACCACGGGTACCAGGCTGTTGCCAGGGACGTTGGCCCCGGTGGTGGGTGGCCTACCCTCACCAAGACCAACTATGTTGAGTGGGCTGCGGTGATGAAGGTGAGACTTCAGGTGCTGCACATGTGGGAGGCAGTCCGGTACGGCGACGTCGACTACGACCAGGATCGACGGGCACTGAATGCCCTCATCGCTGCCGTCCCGTCCGAGATGCAGTTCTCGCTTACCAGCAAGCGGACTGCCAAGGAGGCTTGGGACGCCATTGCTGCAGCACACATCGGCAGCGACCGCGCCCGCAAGTCTACATTGCAGGCACTTCGCAAGGAGTGGGAGAACCTGGCCTTCAAGCCAGGTGAGGACGTCGATGACTTTGCTCTCCGTCTCAACACTCTGTTGCAGAAGTTGGTGCAGTTTGGCGACGACACCTACAGCGAGGAGAGAGAGCTGTCGAGAAGCTCTTCCGCTGCATCCCTGAGAAGTACAGGCAGATGGCTCGCTCAATCGAGTCCCTGCTGGACTTCTCCACGATGTCGATCGAAGAGGCTATAGGTCGCCTCAAGGTCGTCGACGGTGATGAGCCACAACCCTTCTCGGGGCCTGCCACCGTCGGTGGGAAGCTCGTTCTCACCCGGGAGCAGTGGGCTGCCGGCCAAGGTGACAAGAAGGGGGAGCCTTCTTCCGCAACAGCCGGCCGCAAGTGTGGCAAGTGCGGCAAGCCACGCAAAGGCGCCCAGGCCGGGGCGCAAGGGCGTGCCGTGGACGGCGCCCGCGGAGGTGCCCAGGGCGGCGCCGCCGAGAAGCCCAAGCCGGCACAAGATGACGCCTGCCACAACTGTGGCCGTGCTGGCCATTGGGCCAGGGACTGCAGACAGCCACGACGCGCCCAGGCCCATGTCGCACAGGCATAGGAGGAGCAACTAGCTCTGTTCATGGCACATGCGAGCACCGAGCTACCTCCAGCAGCACCGCCTGCAGTGGCTCTCCTCCACCTCGACGAGCCCAAGGCACATGCCCTCCTCAGCAGCGGGTCCGGCAGCGGCAGCAAGATCGATGGGTGGTGCCTCGACACCGGCGCCACCCACCACATGACAGGCCGACGGGAGTTCTTCTCCGAGATCGACTCCGACGTTCGAGGCTCTGTCAAGTTCGGGGACGCCTCCGCCGTGGAGATCAAGGGCGCCGGCTCCGTCATCTTCGTCGCCAAGAACGGCGAGCACCGGCTGCTCACCGGCGTCTACTACATTCCCGTGCTGAGGAACTCCATCATCAGCTTGGGACAGCTAGATGAGAACGGCTCGCGCGTGGAGATCCAGGACGGCGTACTTCGCATTTGGGATCCCCGTCACCGACTTCTCGCCAAGGTGAACAGGGGGAGCAACCGTCTCTATGTTCTTCACGTACAAGGGGCGTAACCCTTTTATCTTGCAGCTCGGCGGGACGATGAAGCCTGGCGGTGGCACGAGCGCTTTGGGCACCTCAATTTCGAGGCCCTGAAGCAGCTCGGCAACAAGGAAATGGCGCAGGGCATGCCACGTGGAGTAGTTCTGCGACACCTGCGTCCTCACCAAGCAGCGACGGCTGTCCTTTCCCCGCCAAGCAAGCTTCCGTGCCAAGGAGAAGCTGGAGCTCGTGCCCGGTGACCTTTGTGGCCCCGTGACACCGGCTACACCTGGAGGACGACGCTACTTCCTCCTCCTCGTCGACGACGTGTCCCGCTACATGTGGGCTGTCCTCGACACCAAGGGGGCAGCCGCGGACGCCATCAAGCACCACCAAGCTGTTGCGGAGAAGGAGTGCGGCCGCAAGCTTCGGGTGCTGCGCACGGATAACGGCGGCGGGTTCACGACGGCTGAGTTCGCGACGTACTGCGCCGATGAGGGGATCAAGCGCCACTTCACCGCGCCGTACACCCCGCAGCAGAACGGCGTCGTCGAGCGCCGCAACCAGACGGTGGTCGCCACCACCCGCGCCCTCCTCAAGCAGAGAGGGATGCCGACGATCTACTGGGGGGAGGCGGTGATGACTGCCGTCCATCTCCTCAACCGCTCGCCCACCAAGTCGCTTGATGGCAAGACGCCGTACGAGGCCTGGCACGGGCGCAAGCCGGTGGTGAGCCACCTCCGCGTCTTCGGCTGTCTGGCGTTCGCCAAGGAGCTCACTCACGTCGGCAAGCTCGACGACCGGAGCACTCCAGGAGTGTTCATCGGCTACGCGGAGGGCGGCAAGGCCTACCGCATCCTCGACCCTGCGACACAGCGCGTCCACATCTCCCGGGACGTCGTGTTCGACGAAGGGTGAGGCTGGACCTGGGACAAGGCGGTGGACGACGGCTCGGCTTTGACCCTCAGGGACTTCGTCGTCGACTACGTCCACCTAGAGGGAGCCGGGGGAGCTAGCAGGGGGAGCTAGCAGCTCATCTTCACCGAGCTCGCCCTCCTCGGCAACAGGCTCGCTATCAGCTTCGGCGAGCCCTCCACCGCCTCCGCCACCAGCGAGTCCACCACCACCACCAGCTACGCCACGCACTCCTGCACCAGCTCCCCACTCTCCTGCATCGGCGCCGGTATCTCCAAGATCGGCACCAGCAGCTTTGGCCCGTCAGCGTTCGGTGGAGTTCGCCACTCCGCTGTCCGACGATGAGGACCGCGTCGACGCCTACCACGACGACGAGTCTCTACGCTACCGCACCATGGACAACATCCTCGGCAACCAGCCTATCCCTGGGTTGGCGGTACACGACTTCGAGGCGGAGCTGCACCTGGCACATGAGGACGGTGAGCCTCGCTCCTTCGCTGAGGCAGAGGGAGACGCGGCATGGCGCGCCGCAATGCAGCAGGAGATGGACGCGGTCGAGCAGAACCGCACTTGGGAGCTCGCTGACCTCCCTCGTGGTCACCGCGCGATCACCCTTAAGTGGGTGTTCAAGCTGAAGAGGGATGAAGCCGGTGCCATCGTCAAGCACAAGGCTCGCTTGGTGGCACGAGGCTTCGTGCAGCAGGAGGGGGTCGACTTCGACGACGCCTTCGCCCCAGTGGCACGGATGGAGTCCGTGCGACTCCTCCTTGCGCTAGCTGCCCAGGAGGGCTGGCGTGTCCATCACATGGATGTCAAGTCGGCGTTCCTTAACGGCGACTTGAAGGAGGAGGTCTACGTACATCAGCCGCCGGGATTCGCAGTTCCCGGCAAGGAGGGCAAGGTACTTCGCCTGCGCAAGGCCCTCTACGGCTTGCGGCAGGCACCGAGGGCGTGGAATGCCAAGCTGGATTTCACACTGAAGGGGATGGGCTTCGAGCAAAGCCCGCACGAGGCGGCCATCTACCGGCGGGGCAGTGGAGGAAAGGCCCTGCTGGTAGGCGTCTACGTTGACGATCTTGTGATCACCGGTACCAAGGAGGTGGAGATTGAGGCGTTCAAGGAGAAGATGAGGGCGACTTTCCAGATGAGCGACTTGGGCCCTCTCTCCTTCTACCTAGGGATCGAGGTCCACCAGGATAGCTCCGGCACCTCTCTTCGTCAGATTGCCTACACCAAGCGCATTGTGGAGCTTGGCGGTCTCACCGGCTGCAACCCAGCCCACACTTCTATGGAGGAGAGGTTGAGGCTGAGCCGGGAGAGTACGGAGGAGGAGGTGGACGCGACGCAGTATCGGCGCATTATGGGCAGCCTTCGCTACCTTGTCCACACGCGACCGGACTTGGCGTTCGCCGTCGGCTACGTCAGTCGGTTCATGCAGCGACCGACGACGGAGCACCAGTAGGCTGTGAAGAGGATCCTCCGCTACGTCGCGGGCACCTCCGACTACGACTTGCACTACCCGAGGTGCCCCGGCGCGGCACATTTCATCGGGTACAGCGACAGCGACCACGCCGGCGACATCGACACGAGCAAGAGCACCAGCGGGACGCTGTTCTTCCTTGGCAAGTGTCCGATCAGCTGGCAGTCGGCCAAGCAGCAGGTGGTGGCTCTGTCCAGCTACGAGGCAGAGTACATCGCAGTCACTACCGCTGCTACTCAGGCTTTGTGGCTGGCTCGGCTGCTTGGCGATCTCCTTGGTAGAGACGCAGAGGCAGTGGAGCTGAGGGTGGACAACAAGTCCGCCTTGGCCTTGGCGAAGAATCCAGTCTTCCATGAGCGCAGCAAGCACATCCGGGTGAGGTATCACTTCATCAGGAGCTGCTTGGAGGAAGGGAGTGTCCGGACCAACTACATCAACACCCAAGACTAGCTCGCCGACTTCCTGAGTAAGTCCCTTGGGCGAGTTAAGTTCTAGGAACTTTGCGCCAGGATCGGGATGGCTCAGATACCTCACAAGGAGTCACACAAGACTTAGGGGGAGAGTGATGGATAAGTCCGTGTGTGTGTGTGTGCTGCAGGAGCATATGGTCCTTGTGTCCTTGTGTCCTTTGTAAAAGCATCCTTGACTGCTTTTAGGACAGCAGTTAGCATCTTAAGGACAGCATCTTGACTAGCATCTAGGACAGCATCTAGGACAGCATCTTAGACTAGCATCTTAGCATATGCTTGGCTGGTTAGCAGCTTATAAATATGTATCCCCAACCCCTAAGGTTGGCATAGCATTGTGTGAGAAATAAACCCAGAAAATTGCCTCAACTCTGAGTTCTCTGTGTGCTATCCTCTCGATGAGAGTAAGGATCCTGCTCACACCTAGAGCAAGGATCCAGAGACTGACAATAGATAGGTACAACCCCAACATATATTGCTAGTATTGTTGAAAGCTATGTATTATACATTATTCTGCCATATCAAGCTGAGTTGAATGGTTTTAATAGAGTCTACTCATGCATACGTCTAGCAATTTTTATAGTAATAATATTCGTTTTTAAAACTTCACAAGAAGTTTATTAGATGTCGCTTGACGTATTGAAGTCAATTCTATATTTCTAAAATTTCTTGAATTTGTTGCACTATTATTTTTGCTGTTGAGGACAATTTTTAGGCTTGTAGTGTAAGTGGCATCCAGTGCTTGATGACAATGCAGATCATTAATTCTTGTAGATGAACAATCTTGTACTGGAAGTGCTTTTGGCAAACCTCCATGTGACTCAATCCCCTAGAGTAAAGGTGAAGTAACACTTACCTTTTTTTTAATTCTTGCCCCCACTGCCCCATATTATTTGTAACTATCATCTCAGTTGTATATTGGATGTCTTACCCCTACAGGAAATCTGTCTTGGAATACTGGGAAACCTAGCTTGTCATGAATCTCTAGTTAATACTATCAGCCTGCACAATGGTTTGACTGCTACGGTTGTGGATCAGCTATTTCTAGACGACTCTGCTTGCCTTTCTGAAATATTCAGGTTGTGTTTTAAATACTATGGTGTAGATTTAATCTAATTATGGTTACCATGCATTGACTTCTTGGTACCTGGTTTGCTAAAATAAAACTTGTACAATGCTAACTGTTTCCCTTTTTCTTTATTGTCTCACTGTACATCATTAAATCGTTTGCTGTACCAGCATTATTTTAGCTCTCTAAGGTCTGTGATCTTCGAACAAATCATGTGAAAGCGATCTAGCATCTCAATACAGCCATTACTATGAGACTGATAAGTACTGAGTATTCATGTTGTTTCATGTTTCCTTTACAATCAATTTATGCAATGTTTATGAAGTAGGCTAAAGGTCCAGTTTGGTTCTACCATAGCAGTATTCAAATGTCCCTACTCAAAACTAGTCATGCTTATGGCATTTGTTCTATGCAGACATACAGTTACATTAACTCTCATTTGCTGAATTGCAGATAAAAAATTGATTGAGCCAACAGCCCTTTTGGTAAACATGTAGCTATATTCACTTTGTTAGTGTAAGAAAGTTCGGATTATGGTTTATGTTCTATACTTGACAACCGTATATCTAACTGATCATGTCAATCTGGAAAGAAGAGAAGTTATTGGTCTTTTGTGCCTTTTTTATCCTCTTGTGCTTGTGCTTTTCAATTGTTGCTTGATATTGTATGGTTGCACTTATGTAGTCTCCCAAGTGATTGTGAGATAGAACAAGTGTTTTTCACTGAAAGTTGCTGTAGCCATAGTCAACTTAATATTTTTGTATGACAGGTTTTTGGCTGCTGTTCTACGTACCGGTGTGTCTGTTTCTTGGGCTGAAGCTCTTTTACCTGATGAAATTCTTTCACGTATTCTATGGATAGTTGGAAACACACTGAATTCTACGTTGCTTGAGAAGGTAGGATACTGAATTCATATTGGCAGTATGCCCCTGGGTAGTCAGTTTGTATGATTCTAAAAAGTTAAATATTATAATAGTTTTACTTAAGTCTTGATATATGATATGGTTCCTTTTAATATTTTGCACGATGAAACTAGTAGCTACAAAAAGAACTTTCCAAGCCCCAGTGTTCTGTATTCTCCATTCCACTTGCAGGAGATGCAGTGTTAGCAGCAAGACTATGTAAACTGTATAATAGAAAACTGTAATACTGTATGGCTACCGCTTCTAATGTTTTATGTATTTCTCTTTGTTCATCCTTTTTCTAGATGGAAATTAGGTATGTGTGTTTGTGTCTTAGTTCTCTTTGAGCCTACCATATCATGATGCAGTGTTAAGACTTAAGAGGCCATTACAGTGATTTCTATTGATTATTGCATACCTGCCAATTGCAATGATACAGTCTTCTTGATCACTGTTATAATGTGTTTATTAAAGCATCCAAACAATTTATAGTTTCCTTTTATTTATGATCAATCTTGGTTTTTTACTGGTAGCTGCCAATAATGTGGCTGCAATATGTTAACACTTTCACTGTATTTCCCAAATTTCAGTTCCACTATATATTACTATCCTAGAGTGTCTAAAGACTTGACAATGTGATTTCAACTTTCTAACTATAGTGTGGAAATGCAATATTTTGCAGTCTATGAACTAGTATGTATTTGCATACTTGATTTTATATAACTTTTAGCCATTAGACAAAATTGTTGTACCTACTGTTATATGGGGTTCAGCTGAAACTACTCAGGACATCTGATTTTTTTTTTTTATATTCTGGAGCTTGCTTACTAAAAGGTCAAAATTGTGGTTTCTCTTCTTTTTTTTTGGCTAAATTGTTGGTTGCAGGTCATAGACTTTCTGTCAACTGTCATTGATAATCAAGATGTGAACGCCATTCTTCTTCAGCAATTGATAAAAGTGGGTTTGATTAACCACACTATCAGTCTGTTAGCAAGTGAGATTGAAAAGTTATCAAATGAGGGTAAATTAGACAGGTATGGTGAGTAGTATTCCTGTGCAATGAACAATTGAACAGCATATCCTCATTTCATGACATAATATTTTCACATATTGAATTTTTTTCTTGTAACCTCAACCTTTCACCAAAAAAGGGGTGATTTATTAATTGATAAGAACGGCATGTATGATATCCCGTTATGATGGTCTATATATGAGGATTTTTTGCTCCAACCAAAATCCAAAACTTAAAGCATTTCCACAAACCTCTAAGGTCCCTTGTCTGGGTTGAAGGCATTTCTTATTTCTTATAGATTGATGTGCGAATTGTCCACTTGTATTCTAATTTTGCTTTTAATCTTGATGCATAATTCTGTGACAGTTGTAGCCATTTGTCCTTGTTATTAGCTTTGTTATAGTTTAATTTTGAGCTAGCAGCCTGGGACAGCAATGCTGTATTATCAATATACACTTTATGGACAAATTTCAGGTCAGATTCTCTTGATTTGATCTTTAATTTCATTGAATTATCTGCCATAGACAGCTGTTCAGGAGTGATGTCACAAAGTGATCAGCTGATTCAAGTGCTTGAAAATATAGTTAAGTTACCTGATAAATTTGAGGTGAGCTCCCATTTCATTTACTTCACCATGTCTTGTTCATCGTGAGTCTGGTTTGATGCTCTTGCGTCTTGCCTCTTTGGTAATTTCATTGTTTCAGTTTAAGGTTGTTAGAAGCTAACTTGTATACAATAACATCAAAGTCTTTTAGTCTCAAGCAAGTTGGGGTAGACTAGAGATGAAAAGCAACATGACTGCATGACCCACCAAGATGCCAACTTGTATTGTTTATAAATATGAAGTTCTCTTTTTTCCACTATCAGTAATTTTTCTTGAATATTGTATACTCTGTGAGATACCTAAAGCTCTATATATTTAATATGCGACAAAAATATGTTAATGGTGTTAAATTTGTGAACTCTGCTTCAGAGGTCCCAGGCTCCTACTGATTATACATTAACTCTGCTTCAGGTTACAAGCTATTGTGCTCCAGTGGTTATCGTATTAGCAAATATTTTGTCAGATGGAAAGCATATTGTGCCTAGGCTCTCTCATGGTGGGTCACAGTTATGAACAATGCGTCTTACAGTTTAAAACCATGTTTATATATTCACACTATTACCACAATCTGGTTTATGCATTCAGATTTACCCTTCCTGGAGGGCCTCTTTGATATTCTTCCACTGGTCTCTGATGATAACCAAGCCCGGATCGCTCTCTGGTGTATCTTAGCATCTTTTCTGGCACAAGCACAACAAATCGATTTGACCTCTTCATCTCTCGAGAAATTTGTATCTCTATTGCTTCGCAGGTTCACACACATTAAAGAAGACCTTGAAAGCCACAGAGTTGATGAAAAAGAGGAGTTGTCAGCTGAGGACGCTTACTTGAAGCATGGGGTATCTGCATCTGTATCCTTCCTTCCCAACAAAATAACCTGTTAGTTTAAAAAAAACTGTTTTATTTCCTGAGAAAAATCATAACGTCTTTCATGGAGATATATAAGTATTTATTTATTCACTTTCTCAAGTTTTAACACGTGACATTGGTGAACCATATTGGAGCAACACCACATTCATTGTCTTTCCTATCCTAAAAATAATCAACAGCTCAGGGCGATCTGCTGTGTCACGGAGAGGTGGGTTGCGGAGAAGTCCTCCCTGGGCGAAGAAGACGCCTCAATGACTGAAAGCACTCTTGGAGATGCTAGACGTCTTCTGAACTACTGCCAGAATTATGATCTATAGCTTGCTTACTGCAACTTTAGTGGACATAGCTGACCTGTGAGTGGGATGTAGCAACATGCGGCTGTTTTAAGTACTAATGTTGCTGTAGAGGATAACTGTGCTACGGAGTACTCAGTTGTTAAGCTAGTTTGGACATTTATGCCAATTTGCATTGCTGTTGCCTGTAGTATGGGATATATGAGTTATATATTATGCAGCTCCAATATGGATGCTGAAAAATGGCTGAACGTGGTACAGATGAAGTTCCTCGTGAAAGATGATGTCATCCCCCACTAGTACATACATATAAACTACTTTTAATGGCAGTAAAAATTGATGGTTTGGCCAAGTCAAGCGTCAGCGTGAATGGGCGTTGTGATGTCCGCCGACGCAACGCAAGCAAGGCGCAACCTTTCCCCGTACTGCTTGTGATGTACTGTATGCCACTATGCCAGACAGGAGGCTCTGGTACTGTGGTGGAATGGAATGGAACGGAACTTGTACGCCAACCAACAGATCGCGGACGCTCGTTTGATTGATTCCTTGGCAGGCGTGGACAGATTGAGTGCAAGCTTCTGGGAACTGACAGCAATGCATGCACTAGTAGGCTACTAGTAGCGCAGTGCACAACAAGATAACAAATTTGGGATTTCTGGAAATGTGATGTTTGAGACATATGATACTTCTACTTGTTTTCATTGGATTTGTATCCTGTTGAAGAACGGAACAGATGCCGCATTTTGAACAATCTTCATGTCAGGATAGGCTTCGGTTTTTACAGAGCTGTGGTGGTGGTGCTGTGTTTGTTCCGGCCTGCAGCAAAGGAGGCTTGTGCCTACATCAATGTTTTTTTTTAAAAAAAAAATACCTGCATCAATGTTAAGAGTTACGTGCCTTGTGTTAAAAAGAGAGAGAACGCTTTGCATATGAAACTCCTCAGTCTCTAAATTAAACTTCCACTATACAAACTATGTTTGGATCAGGCGGCTATTTGTTAGCTGCTAGATAAACAAAGGGAAATGCGTTCAGGCGCCTGGGTTTTAATTTTTTTCAGGCAACGTACAACACCATTAGATTAGGATTGAAGGATTGTTATTCATCTTATATCTTGAGTACTTGTTCAATTTCTATTTCACATGTTCAAGTTTTGTAGGTATCCGAGATATAGGAAATGTGATAAATAAAACCAGCTAATAGTTTGTTACTAGAAGAGTTATTAGTAGTTTCCTTTGGATCCTGTATATAATAGTTAGTAAAGGCCAGCTAATAGCTTTGTACCTAAATAGACCATTTAAGTGACTAGTTGGGCCATTATCTGAAGTATTTTGATCCACACTAGAGTTTGTTTTAACAACTAACTATATATTAACGTATGAGATGGGACCTTCGTTGCCACTGTTGTCATTGTGAACAATACTACTTGGTACTAGAATTGGAATTCTATTATGAGACTACACTTAATCTGAGTGCACCAGCGGTGCATGAAAAAAAAATCCATTATTGTCCTATCATGATCAATCTAAGAGTGCTAGCAATTTGTGAAGAAAGAAGATAAATAAGTGTTTAAAGTGGCAAACCTTAGGGATGACCTTATACATGGTAATCATAGGTGCTAGATCAAGGCAAGGCTGTCACAACTCCCACTGCATTCCCTATTATTGAGAGGAAAATACTCTAAAATGGCTGAACACTACATAATCCATTTCAAGCATAATCCAACACTAATCAAGAAATTTAGATAACCAAGATTATTATAACTAACAACCTAAATTAGTATAATCACATTATAATCTGGTTCTAATAACTGAAAGGTGATCCAAAAGATGTCCTTCATGGTGCAATTATCCATTTTTTACTAAAATCAGTATTTTTGAGGTTGTATGCGCAAAAAGGGAAATCTGACTCAGCTATTCGGACAGCTATTCCTTCGCATCACCACACGATACGCACGAGCAGGGACACCAGTTACACCACTACAGCTCCCGCCCAGCATCATGGCCTTCCATTCCTCAATCTAGGGTTGCGAGCTCCCCGCCACCGCCGGCCATGCCCGACACGGACGTCGTCACCAAGATGCGCGAAGCCGCCGCGGCCGCGGCCCCAGCCGGCGACGACGACAGCGAGGGCGACACCGAGGAGGTCTTGGAGGAGGACGACGACGAGGTCGACGAGGACGATGAGGAGGAGGAATTGCCCGCCGCGGCGCCGGCGCCGGCGTCGGCCGAAGTGCAACCCGCCCCAGCGCCCATCTCTGCTTTGCCGGGGAACCCGAACCAGCTGACGCTGGTCTTCCAAGGCGAGGTTTACGTTTTCGAATCCGTCACCCCCGACAAGGTCTCTCCTCGATTCATTTCGCTCTGTTTTATTTGCAGTTCATGTGGAAATGTTACTCGAAAATTCTTGCGATCGAATCCGAAATTTGACGTGTTTACTAGCGCTGTAGTAGTCAGCGACAGATGGACATATGCTTGATTTTCCTGTTTGTGCTTTGGGGCAATTTTGCTGTCCACTATTGTGCATATTTGAATTTCAAGGTTTTTGCAACTGTTCTCACAGTTCGTGCTGGCCGCCGAAATCTTTTCCCACCTGATTGATTTTGTGTTGGGGTTGGACCAGTTAATCAATTTTGGTTCGCCAAAACATAGTCATCATCATCAAGTACATAATGAGTTACGTCGTGGCAATAGCTTAATGGCTTTTATATAATTTTCTTCTTTGTGTTGACTTTGAATAGCAATACTGTTATGCATACTAGGCTGGTAGGTCATACCGCTTACCACTATACCTGTGCAGCTTTGCTAAATCCGTTTACTGTGTAAAAGCCCTATGCTTCTGAATCGAGGTAATTTAATTCCAACACTGAGATTCTGTGTTCAGTAATTGGTTGCTGGGCTATTATGCAGACTGACTGTATGATAGTTTTGCTTTACTACAGTAAAAATGATACAGTCCTTAGCCAATGTGGCTTGAGGCAGTTTTCAACCCTGTCATACTCTGCCTTTTTTTTTCCTTTAAGGAGCATATTAACAAAACATCATATATGTTACCATAGTACTCGAGTACTATGGTAACATATTTGTATGTACTACTTGCTACTGCCATTATTCATATATGTTACCATAGTACTCGAGTATTCATCTGGTTATACATCTAGGTATAGGTAATTCTATTTTCTTTTTAACCCCTTGGTCCACTTCTGTTTTTTTCCGAGCTGAAGTTTATCTTCCAGGTTCAAGCTGTGCTGCTACTGTTAGGACGCGGTGAACTACCACCTGGTTTAGCTGGCATGGTTTTACCTAATCAAAATGAGAACAAGGTATGTACAAATTGATGTGCAACTTGTATGACAGTAATTCTGTCACTGAGTTCTGTGTAATAGTAGCATGTTACCATTCTTCTGTAGGGCTATGATGATATACTACGCAGGACGGACATTCCGGCAAAAAGGGTTGCTTCACTAATCAGGTTCCGTGAGAAAAGGAAGGAAAGAAATTTTGATAAGAAAATACGTTATGCTGTTCGCAAAGAAGTGGCACTCAGGTCCGTAGCTTGTCTTGACTCTTGAGCAACCATCAATTTTATTTCTATTGGATATTGGATGTGGTGTGGTGCACTAGTATATATCTTTAATCACCAGTGAACCTTGATTGTATCTAATGGTGAAATAACTTTTGGTCCTATTGGAGCAGAATATATTTCTTATGAGTAGTTCCAGCTATTTTATCAGCATAACATGCTTCTGCTGCCTTAATTGAATAAATAAATGTTCAGTATTGGAGCATAATAATTGGTTTCATCAGAGATGAAATAAGACTCTCATCACCCTTTTTACAACTAACTGTGATAACTGATAACCGAGAAACGTGCTATTAGTTTTTTTTTTTCTCTTATGAAGGTTCAGCTTGACCAGCTTGTATATGAGCCAAGGAACCTGAATTTGTCCCAGCTACTGACTTTACTTGCTTGGTCAATTTGTTTGTTTTGTAAATATATTCAGTTATAAGGAATACTGAAATAGTTTGTTTTCATGATGATAGCAATAATGTGGTAGTAGTATCATTAAATCATACATATACAATATACCAGTCATTAGATGTGAGGCTATATGCTTCTGCAAGCCATGGATGTAACCTAGATTGGAGTTAATAGGATCACAGGATTGCCTAGGGCCTAGGATGCAGAGGAAGACATATCAGGAACATAAAACTCTTCTACATCAAAGCATGCAGCCAACTAAGCAACTATAATGCACACCGCACGGCTAGCAGGTATATTGCATGTCTTAAGAACTGTTTGTTCTTTTTTTATTACTCTCAGGATGCAGCGTCGGAAGGGGCAATTTGCTGGAAGGGCCAGTCTGGAGGGAGAATCTCCAGCTCCTGGATTTGATCCTGGTTCGCAGGGCTCTGGCCTAGATTTTGCATCTCGAGAATCCAAGTCTGTCTTGTATTTCTTTAGTTGATACTTGATATGTTTTTTTTCTGTTCATTACTTTAATGGAAAATTGACCCCTTTCCCCACTCCATGACATACTCTGCAGGTGCCAGAACTGTGGTACTAGTGAAAAAATGACCCCTGCAATGCGTCGTGGTCCAGCTGGTCCAAGGACTTTGTGCAATGCTTGTGGATTGATGTGGGCAAACAAGGTACAATAACGTGCTTAGGCATGCTGGATTCTTTCTTTCTGATGGCTGACATGATCATAGGTTCATAACTTCACATCATCTTCATTTTCTTGTCGCCCCATGGAGGTCTGCTAAATGTTCTTCATTGACAAGATGTCAGAATATTAAGTATATTGCCCTTTGGAGCTGAACAGAAGTAATGGTCTTATGAAACCTATAATGGTCTTATGAAACTTGAAAGGTGAAGGGAGCCAATTGTTTCTGTTGTGCTGTTAGGAAACTGCTCCTTTGGCAATTATTTCTGTTGTACAAAGATTGGAAGAAAGCAACTTGTTCTCTGTGCTATGAACATATCTGGCATATTCAGAGTTGACCCCCACCCCTACTAAAGTATTTATACAGATTCTAAAAGTTTCCTTTTATGCTGGCACTGGTCACCTTATTAGGCTTCTATAGTTACTACTTTGTGTTTGGTGGCTGCAGGGTACCTTGAGAAGTTGCCCCAGGGCAAAAGTCGAATCTCCTGCGGTTGCAATTGAGCAGGTTCACTTTTTTCTTAAATACTATATCAATCAGCATGATGTTCTGCAATTTCTGGCCTTCGAATATTTTCAAACCCCCAAAGCAATGCTGCCGTCTCTCAGGGAATAAGTGAGAACAAAGCACTGATGACACCCAGTAATGACAATGTTGCTGCAAGCAATGGCGAAGCGTAAGTGTTGAAATCGTTTGTCCTTTTCCAGTCCTAGCTATTCAGGCAGGGAGCTGATGGACTGCAACTGTGTTTTATCTTCTCCAGCACAAGTGCAGCAGAGATAGGAGTGCCCAAGGCGCCGTGACAGTGTATAGACATTATTGTCAGTGACAAAGATTTCAGATTCTTTGCCTATAGCTAGACAGGACACCCCTGATAGAAAGATTTGCTAATGAGGATACTGATTCTCATCAAGTGTACATTCATTCTTGCTTGACGGTGTTAGAAATGTAATTAACATAAGCTGCCCGATTGATGTCTGTTGTCTAAACTGTAAACCCAGATGACATCTGTCATAATCAAAGATTCCATGCTACATTGCTACCCGTTGATTGTCACATGGTATCTCGTTCTGTGTAGCATGATATGATCTTCGGTGAAATATGCACCCTGAGACAATTTCCGACAACTCATATACCTATGATATTGCAACATTTCATATTGGTCTGGAGAACAAAATTAACTCATGGGTTGGGTTATTATGACTTTGTAAGAGCAACTTCAATCCTTTTGTATTTTTTGTTTGACAAAATATGGTATTTGTCAACTCTCAAGCTAATATGACAAAGGTAAAAAGAGTTAGTCTTCAACGATTCTGCATTTAGACTTAGCAAAACTAAAAATTGTACGCGCGCGAGGGGAAAATATCCCGTGGGTATAGCGCGCGAAGGCGATTGCCAGACGAACCGCAGTTTGACATATATGCCAAATATCACCCAATATTTACCAAGTTGCTATTTGTCAAACCGTTGGACAGAAGATTTTTATATTTTTTTAAAAAACAAGAATATAAGCCTATTTATAAAACCGTTGAAGTTGCTCTGATGGATTACCGTTTGCAAAATCAATGCAGAGAGTGAACAGGCTATGACTAGAAGCAGAACCGTAGAAGTGCAATTCGAAAAAAAAAAAGAACTGTAGAAGTGCTGCGAGTTCTCGGCTGCTGTACATTTCGGAATCGCCCCGGCGTCACTTCCCCACTCGCGAGCGCGGCTCGGCACGCCCCGTGACGACAACCCGCTCGTGCCGTGGTCGCAGACGTGTCCGTGATCTCCGTCCCCACTTCTTCGTTCGTTCCCGCAAGCGTGCGTGCAGCGTGCGCCTCCCTCCCCGGCTCCCCGCCTACCTGCATCCGCTACCAGCCGGCGCCGATGTCGGTGCCCCCCGCCGGCAACCGGCAGGTCCCTCCCCCGCCTCCTTCCTTCCCCTCGCCCTCCGCATCTCCTTCCCTCGCTCGCGCACTGGCTCACTATTCCTTTTCCTCTTCTGCAGGTGTCCCTGCGGGGGTCCAGCGCGAGGGAGATCACACGCGACGCGCTGCTGCAGAAGGTCTCCGAGGAGCGCCAGCTCCGCAGCCACCTCCGCCGCGCTGCCGCGGCCGCCCTCTCCATCCAGGTACCTCCCACCAGGCCGCCACCAACCCACGCCCCCCTTCTCCGCGGTGCCTACCTAACCATCCACCCGCTGCCCACCAATTCCTGTCTGAGCTCTGAAAATTTCGCTTGCTTCTCATGACACGGATTTTGCCTTCTAGTTCGTTTGAATGATAGGCATGATTTTGATGTCTGTTTAGAGAGAGAGAAATTATTGCAATGGCTTATGAGTTTGTCTTTCTGCTTCAATTTTTCACTATGTTCTGTTGTCAAGTGTACATGGTTAAGTAAGTTGATAAACCTGATTCATATTTAATGTGTTCGCTGTATCCTGCATTTATACTATATTACTGGAATGCATGAAAAACATCCGGAAACACTATTTATCATCAACTAAATAAATATGCAGGGGATATGAACAATAGTAATAAGCTTGATGCATAAACTGTACTTATTGGTCTGCAGTATATAAAAATGTGCTACATATAAATGTGCAATAGCTGTATGGTTGTGCTCTCTTGCGGCTCATTGAATTGATGGTCACTGTTCTTTTTTATTTTCTTGTGCCAGCGAATATGGAGAAGGTACCATGTGATAAGAGCGGTTTCGGAACAGCTCCATGAAGACTGGGAACTATTAATGAACCAGCCTAACATCGACTTGACTACTCAATGGATATCTAGAAAGATGCTTAGGCCATTTCTTTTCTTCATTACTCAACCTTCTAGCTGGTACAATGGACAACGGAACAAGACTGTGGAATCTATCTTAAAATGCTTCAAGATTATCTTGAATAGTATAAACTCAATGGGTATGTGTTTTTTTAGTAATATTACTTTTGCTTTGACCTTTTTTAACACTCTGCTTGAGTATTTGCGGTTCAATCTTTCGTAGGACTACAATCATCGTATTGCTCAACCCTGCACAAGATGGCTGAATACTAGAAACAGATTAGCCGATAACAGAAATATACTAAAGCCTAGCAGGGTGACCACTGAGCACACATGTTTTGTTTGAAGTACTTAGGTACTGATGGTTGTGAGTTGTGATCATATGAGACAGCAAACATATGACTAGAATGTTTGTTTCAAACTCGTGATTTATGGTCAGTTTCTGGCACTATTTGTTTGACTCTACTATCTAGTCAGTGATCTAATAATGGAAGTATTTTGGCCTTATGGGTGCCATAGTGATGTTTCATGAGTTCTTAAATAAAGTAAATTACTTCAGTGTGTCACTAATGTGCATAGATTGGAAAGTTCAATCAATGGTGTGGATGGCAAGTGGGGCCTGGGTCACACGCCAGAGGCACATTGAATGGTATTTTCCACCTTGGCAATGTTGTTTATGGACTGCACAATATCTAATATGAAATTTAACAATCAGACAATCAGTTCCTTTGGTTCTGACTTTATTTCACGATATTATTCAAACTGATTTAATTCAGTGCTTTAAGTTAATATGTAGTTCAAGCTTTGGTTGTATGAAGCAGAAATGGGTCTAACCAGCTACAGCATGACTTTGTTGATGGCAGCTCAACAGCTGCATGCTAAGCTTGAAAAAACACCCCCACTATGAGTATTCGAAAGTTGAAACTTAGGAAAATATTATTAAATGATACTATGGAATTTGATGCCATCCACAATAGTTTTACTTTGTTATAGATAGATTAGGTTACGCGCCAAAAGTTTAACTTGATTAGATTTATTCATATAGCAGAACACCAAATTGTTGTGCAGTTTCCTCATGTTATTTCTTCTGATCAACACACATTCCTTTACTGACCTGTACCCTTTTTCTGTAGATGCAAGCAAAAGTTTCTGCTCCTTTGCTGTGGGTATGCCAGAAGAGAGGTCTATTTGGCTTTATCAGGCCAAAAAACTGATTTCACTGTGCTCTTTCATTCTTGCCCGGTGGGACCATTCCTGTTGCAAGGATGGAAGCATAGTTGACACGACTGCTATTGCTATGAGATTGGCTATCTCTCTAACCGATTGCAAAACATGGAAAAGTTTAAACAGTGAGAACACTAGCGCTGCAGATGCCTCTGTAGAGAGTTTGATTGAATTTATTGGTACATGCCAGAGTGGCACATATAGTTGTGTTAGGCAGTATATAAAATCTCTTGGCCCTCATGTTACTTCAGGGAAGAAAAGTTCTGCAACTGCATCAGATGATGATTTTCTGATTACTGCTAGTGCAGTCACTTTAGCCTTGCGCCCGTTCCACTCTAAGAAAGCAGAGAGTGGTGCTTATCTGAATGGCGCTTCAAAGAAATACTTCACACTTATACTTACAATACCATATCTGTGCAAACGCATGCCACCTCTGTTGTTACCTGCTCTTAAGCATTTTTCTGTGCTGCAACCGAGTCTCAATATTTTACTGGTAAGGGTCTTAGTGTTGATATGAACAAATTCTGCTCAGGCATTTTCCATGTTATTGGACTAACTTTTATGAAATCATAACTCTCTAAAGATTCAGAACTTCCAAATATTACTTTTTCTTTGTGTGTTTACATGGAAAGATAGCAAGAGTTATTCATGTAATTCAAGCCATTAACTTCCAAAGTGATGTTTGTTTTTCAGAGGATCTTACTTTAATTATTGTGGCCAGTATGTTGCTCTGTATGTTGGCATATCATTGCAAGATACTGCCATGTCACTAATACTTGCTACCAACTTTCTGATTTTTAGAGTGAATGGCCTAGTCATAAGTAAAAAAAGAATATCAATCTTATTCTAGTCTTCCATTTTCTATCTCCAAGCTCTTGTAGTGTTTATAAGAAACTTTCATTATTTTCTTCAGATCTAGACAATAAATAAATAAACAAATAAATTACATGCTGCTTGTGGATTTTAATGAATCCTTGACGCTTATGCTTTAGGTGTTGTAGTGTACGTATTGATTGCTCAGCAGTCAGTGATTTTTATTTTACGTGAACCATCACAGTTTACTCATTGTTTTACTTTAAGAATGGCATATTGTAAATGTGGAACTGATCAAGCCATGGCAGGTGGTGGCAGATCTCGAAGGATAAAATATTTGAAGAAATAATACAATTGGAACAGTCAGAGGTTTCAGCTAGTATTATTCCTTGCTCTGGTTGGGCTCTTGGAAATATAGTGAACTTAGCTACCAATCATGATGACTTATCCAATTCAGGGTGCTTCATTCAAGAACTAGATTTCTGCTTATACGTTGATGCTATTAATTGTATTTCCCAAAACTTACTGGAAAGTTTTGAGAAAAGCAAGGGAATGTCTCAATATGTTGGTAATATCACTTTCCATGCCGACACATCTGTTGCAGAGGAAGGGGATACCAATGACGGCTGCAGAATGAGAACATTATTTATGGACCTTCTGAAGCCAATTTACCAGCAGTGGCACCTTAGAAAACTTTTGATGCTGGCAAAAGAGGATTTTTCATGCTGCAGGGCAACTAATTATGATCCAAATCTGAAGAATATTTATTTTCGCAGCCTAAAGTTGACGGATGTTGTTTGCTTCTACTACCACATGCTTAGAATTTTCTCATCACTCGACCCTTCTATTGGTGCATTGCCTATTCTCAACATGCTTGCATTCTCACCTGGATTTCTAGTTGATTTATGGGGGGCACTAGAAATGTCCATCTTTGTTCTACCTATCCAGAATTCACAAGAAACAGGACATGAGAAACAGTTGGCTACAAGTAGTTCAGGTGAGCAAGTATCCTCCATGAGGCAAAGAAGGAATGCCAAGGACACATCAAACAAGTGGGCAAATGTGCTCCAGAAGATTACAGGAAAATCCAATGATTCAGAGGAGGGCACTTTACCTGATGGTATTTTATTTTCTCAGCAGTCTAATGATGATGCATTAGCTTCATGGGATATTGAAGCCATGAGACATGCATCTGAAGGAATTGGGAAGGACTTAATGTGCATGCTGTATCTTTTCTGTGCTATATATGGGCACCTATTACTTGTGCTAGATGATATTGAGTTTTATGAAAAGCAGGTAATGTGCTTTGCATCCGTACTTATCTCTATCTTTGTCTCCTCACATCTTTGATAACATGCTTGGCCTTCTGACTTCACAGGTTCCTTTTACTTTAGAGCAGCAGAGGAAGATTGCATCTGCACTTAATACATTTGTATACAATTCTTTCATTCAAAATAGTGGAAGCTACAGCAAGCCTCTTGTGGATGTAGCTGTCAGATGTCTTAATCTACTCTATGAAAGGGATAGCAGGCATAAGTTTTGTCCTATTTCCTTGTGGTTGGCACCTGCTAGAAATGGTCGAATTCCAATTGCTGCTGCTGCCAGGTCTCATGAGGCAGCATTTGGTAATTTTCCAGGAAATAGTTCTTCAGGAATTCCTCCCCGGAGCTCTGTACTTACCACATTACCACATGTATATCCATTTGAAGAGAGGTACCTCAATGTATTTAGTAGGTCTAAAAAATGTCAATAATTTTAAGGGACATCGTGAAGTTAATAGAAATAATGTTTTGAACTCTATTTCCCTCTCTCTAAAAATAGAGAGATCCTAAACTTATGATTATGGTCTCAGTCAATTGGTCTTACCTACCCTACCTGCCTATCATGTGCTCCTTTTTGCAGCAGATTTTTTTCTCAAACACATTTGCACTGAATCTGGTTATCACTAGGATCTTTGATTGTTGTTGCTTTTCCCACACATTGAAATCCACTAAAGAGATACTTAGTGCCGATTTTTCTTGGTGGGTGAAAACTTATACTTCTTAGCTCTTATCACTGATTGTACAAACATGATACATAGCGTACATGGTAATTCTGTCTGATGGTTGAGAAAAATTTGATACACTTGTACTCCTTTACAAATGGCCAAAAAATGCCCTTTTTCTAGGAAAATGTTTAAATTAGAATACAAAATTCTACCTGTTTTCATCTGAGATTTATTGAATGAAATGGTACACATACAATATCCGCTGGAGGACTCATGTAGTGATCATACTGTGCTTGTGTAGTTGTGTATATGCTTGTTATCTTGCTATAGTGTGACAGACACATATCTCACTAGTTTCTATTCACTTTTTTTGTTTGGTTGACGGGTTTAGTAGCATCTAGATTCTTTTTACAAGCTGCACACATTTTGTTACTTAAGCATTTCTAGCAGTATTAATTTTCTTAGCACCATTTTATGGCTTTTACCCAGAGTGCAGATGTTTAGAGAATTTATTGAGTCAGACAAAGCATCAAGAAGAGTTACTGGTGAAATTTCTGGGCCAGGCCCAGGGTCTATTGAGATAGTTATTCGTCGAGGCCATATAATTGAAGATGGATACAGGCAGTTGAACTGCCTAAGATCAAAGTTGAAATCCTGCATTCACGTGTCATTTGAGAGCGAATGCGGTCTTCCTGAAGCTGGTTTGGACTATGGTGGTCTGTCAAAAGAGTTCCTAACAGATCTGTCAAAGACTGCTTTTAGTCCAGAGTAAGCATACTGTTTTTCTCAACTTTTATTTATCTTGCGATTTACACACGTTGTTTTTCTCAAAAGTGAAGACTGAAGAGTACTGCCATTCATGAAGACGATTTGGCTAACCTTTTTCTTCTATTTCTGACAACACTCAATAGGTATGGGCTGTTTTCACAAACATCAGCATCTGATACTAGCTTAATTCCCAGCAATTCTGCTAAGCTTTTGGATAACGGTATTGATATGATTGAATTTCTTGGTCGAGTTGTTGGCAAAGCACTCTATGAGGGGATTCTGTTGGACTATTCTTTCTCACCAGTATTTGTGCAGAAACTTCTTGGACGGTATAATTTTCTTGATGAACTATCAACTCTTGATCCTGAGCTTTATAGAAACCTTATGCAACTAAAGGTACTATATATTTTTTGTTTTGGTTTGGTTTTCAAAATGCAAGCAAGTTAAACTACTACTTAGACTATTACCTTCTCTATTGGAAAGATCATAAGATGGGGATGACTTATTCATCCCCTTTGATGTAGTATATTCTTCTAAGATATTATTCATGAATATGTGATGTCTTATTAATCTTTAAATGTATATTCTTAGTTTGTAGTGTTCACAGGTTAGTGGTGACACTAGGAGTCAATCTTATGCATCTATTTTTGCACATAATTTCTACAGGATCTTGCCATTTATTTAAGTATTGTTAAAATTGATTGTACTTTTGGGATTGATGAGGTTTCTCTCTGTAGTGGTTTTATATGATATTAGTCTGTTGATCAGCTACCTCTGTAAAACTGCATATGGTACCATTTTGGCTTTTCTGTTTCATACTAGCATTAAC
Organism: Bothriochloa decipiens; assembly: GCA_023333625.1. Lineage (NCBI taxonomy): Eukaryota > Viridiplantae > Streptophyta > Magnoliopsida > Poales > Poaceae > Bothriochloa > Bothriochloa decipiens. The sequence continues at coordinate 26,017,872 of CM041628.1, forward strand.
ATAATAAGGCAGTAATATTTTGATGCTATTACCAATCTGTAACAATAATGTGCACTACATTTCTACCAAACAGCATTATGATGGGGATGTTGAGGATCTATTTTTGGATTTTACTGTAACTGAAGAGTTGGGTGGTAAAAGAATTATCCATGAGCTTAGACCTGGTGGTAAAAATATATCTGTCACAAACGAAAACAAGTTGCACTATGTTCATGCAATGGCAGATTTCAAGCTTAACCGACAGGTTCGTGACACTCTGTTTTCTCTTTATTTACAAGATTTTGTTCAGTACCGGTACAGCTTTTTGTTAGCACCATTGTCCTTGCAGATACTTCCATTTGCAAATGCATTTTATAGAGGACTCAGCGATCTCATTTCACCATATTGGCTGAGCCTGTTTAATGCAAATGAATTTAATCAGGTAACTCTCTTCTCCTTTCTTTTCTGTTCTTTTCCTATACTATTGAAACTGGCATCACCCCAGGTATACCGTGGGAAATGAGCTTTGATCTAACAGTAAGTATAAAACTTTGAGTGAATTCAAATATTTAAAATTAAAAAAAAACAAATCTAACTTAAAATTCTTGTTAAAAATAAAAAACGAAATTGTGATGTAAGTGATAGAAATGAAGAGAAATTGAAATTTGAATTGTGATTGTGAATAATACCACATTGACCCCTCAGAAAATAACAATACCACATTGCTCTTCTTTTTTATAAAGAAGAGAATCTGTAGTAAGCTGGCCAAACACTAAGCATTCCCTTAACAGATTAACTGATATTTCACTAGCTCAAGAAACCCTGTATACAATGTATTAACTGGCGTACATGTGAAAACTGAAATCCGTTTTAGCACACTGTTTCAAATCCTGCTAATTCATCATTGCCACATGCAGTTACTTTCAGGCGGCCTGCGAGATTTTGACGTTGATGATTTGCGGAACAACACCAAGTATACTGGTGGTTACACTGAGTCAAGTCGAACTGTTAGACTCTTCTGGGAGGTATATGCATTTGTATAATTTTGCTCATTTTGCATTAATGGTTTCTTGCTATTTCCTGTTTTGCATTAGGGATGCATGTAACTTGGTATGATCCTAGGATTATCAGTTTGGTTACCTATGTTCATGTAATACATACCCAATTTGGAAATTTCTGGAGCAGTGCAGTTCATGTATTTTCTTGTCTGGTGATAATAACTCCGGAAAAAATATCATTTGGTGTAATATAACTTTAAATTGCGATCCTGAGTTCCTGACATACTGGCAGCTGAAACCTTCCTTGTACACTCCTGTCATACTTGCACTGCATTTCTGGCCTATTTGCATGTGTAGCATGCATTTGCCCACTTCTTTTCTATGCTATATAAATGATTTGGTCTGTTTGCCTCTCTGGCATTTCAGCCAAATTTTACGAAATAACAATTTTTTTACCAACAGAAAATATAAATATTAATATGGTTCTTACATTTTTACTCATTATGCAGGTCATCAAAGGATTTAAGCCAACAGAGCGTTGTTTGCTCCTGAAGTTTGTGACAAGCTGTTCACGAGCTCCATTGCTTGGATTCAAGTACTTGCAACCTTCTTTCACAATACATAAGGTTTGAGCACATTCCAAGAACTTTTCCTGTTTTGTTGATATGTGACAGATTGACTTAAGGAAGGTGACGAGCTGCATTACTGATCTGCACCAACTTCTCAGTCCTTGTATAGTTCAGAACAGACTATTCCACATGAAATACTCCTATCTGAAATGATAACACGTTTTGGCACTTTTACTATGTATATCTAGACATACAGTATATCTATAAGCTAAAATGTTAGTTTGAAATGGTGGGAGTACTATTTAAGATGATAAAGTGATGTAGATGTGGGCTCAAATGTTTCTTTCAAGATTTTTATACAGTGATATCAACTTCAGACTCAAAATGTGCTCTAAATTTGTTTATGCAAGAATGATAATTAGCGAAATTTCTTGATGGTATCGCTGTTCTGTAACAAATTGAAATTCTTCAACGGGTTTTGATCCATGTGTTTTTTTTCCTTCTGTCTGATTCATGAATCTTCTCATTTCTCTAGGTTCCATGTGATGTAACGCTTTGGGCATCAATTGGTGGCCAAGATGTAGACCGCCTTCCATCTGCCTCCACATGCTACAATACGCTCAAGGTATATCACTGACCGGTGACATTCATACTGGCATGCACGCTCTCTTCTAATCCTTTTGTTAACTTCAGCTTCCTACATACAAGCGGTCAAGCACACTAAGGAGCAAGCTGCTTTACGCCATTAGCTCAAATACTGGGTTTGAACTTTCATAGAGGTATATTTAGGGGTGGTGGTGCTGTGATCATGTCTTGGTTTTGATGTGAATAGAGGTATAGCAAAATTCGATTGGATTGCCGCAATTGTATCTTGATTGTTCGGAATAACAGCTTCTCTCAAGGTAACGCGACATTTATATGCCGTTTCATTAAAAAAAAGTTTGGCAAGTTGGAAGTGTCGTAGTCGTCGTGCGCGTATTTCTTCTATGGCTTGTTCTTTTGCCGTTCAACAGTTTCTAGTAGCTGTGGTACACGGACGACACAAGGGACTTGGCTATCCAGTGGTGGTCATGCCACGGGCTGTTCGACTCCAAAAGTGCAAATTCAGCTAAGAGGTTGGCAAGACGTGGAATGTAATTATACAGAGCGTCACTCTTACAGCAGTCCAACTTTTTCCAAGCATCACACAACTACGGGAGATGGACAGACAGCAAACATAGAGACAAGCACACAGTTGCATCACAGAACGGTACAGCAGGACGAAGGGAGGCGGGAGCTCAAGCCAAGTGTATTTCCTGGAGGCCGTTTTGCCTGGCTCACGCGATGAGCTGGAGGCCCGGCAGGAGGAGCGAGTCGGCGAGCACCTTGTTGGCGGCGTCCGTGGGATGGAAGCCGTCCCAGAAGACGTAGCCCGTGGCGTTGGTGCACGTCCCCGGCGCCCCCTGGTGGCACAGCACCGACGTCTCGATCGTGCCCGTGCCGCAGCACGCCCGCCGGGACTCCAAGAACCCTGCAGGAACCACCGAGGCGAGCAACGGTTAGTGTCATGTTACCATTCACCTTTGCCATGCCATAAGATAGTAGGGATGACCGGATGAGAGAGCATCGGCCGTGCTCTGGCTCGATCGCACGTACGTACCGGCGCTGGTGGGGTTTTGGACGAGATCGAGGAGCGGCTGGTAGATGACGACGAGCTTGAGGTCCGAGTGGCGGCGCTTCACGGCGTCCGCGGCCACGCCGAGCTTCCGGTTGAAGGTGAGGGAGTCGTTGTTGAGGCGCTCCACGCAGCCTGTGTTCCCGCCGCCGCCGAACAAGGTGACGGACGCCGGGAGGCACCCCATCGGCGGCAGCGACGTCACGCCGATCCGGCGGGCGCCCAGACTGTACAGGCCCTGCATGCATTTTGGTTGGCAAACATGCAACGGTACGGTGATCATCAGCCACGCACCGGCCATAGGAATTACAGTGTGCTAGTATATAGTAGGGATTAGTACTAGCGGGGAGCTGATTGCGTACAGTATGCTTCTAGTAACTGTGCTGATCGAAAGTACTACTACTCAATTAGAAGCAGAAGACAGAGCATTATAGTACTAGTTGCTTTCAGTCTTTCAGATACAGCATGCGGTTTTATTACCCTGACTGGATAATGTGGCATCAACAAGGCTGGCTTTCAGGAACAAGATTTGGCATGTCCTTGAGTGCGATCAAAATTTTTACTTTTACGGACCGAGGGAGTATTCCACGAGGCATATTCCCTCCGTCTCACGGATAATCATATATTTTGACTTTTACGCTTCCTGTTTGTGACCGTTCGTCTTATTTAAATTTTTTTATACAAATAATAAAATAAATAAATTATTATAAAAATATCTATAATAATAAAATAAGTCATAATAAAATAAATAATATTTATTAAAACTTTTTAAATAAGATAAACGGTCAAAAATAAAATATAAAAGTTAAAATATGCGATTATTTGTAAGACCAAGAGAGCAAGTGTTGTATATCGTCAGTTCATCACATGCATCCAGGGAGTACTACCGTTGAGTATCTCCAAAATGACCGTGTGTTTCCTTCTTCTGTCTCAACAACACCGTTGCAGAGAGAGAGCATGGAAGTGGAGGTGCGTTCATGCCGGCAGTGGCGTGACCGTGCGAGTGGTTGGCAGAAAACAGCTGATACGACGTTGCAAAGAACCATGCAAACTTTGCACAACGGCCAGGGCCAGGCCTGCAGCCACCGTCTCGACCTGCTTCCAGTTGTAATAAAGGCGTAACGTGCAGTTGTGGTCGTCTGATTCTGACGGATCACATGCACCACACCAGCAAAAAGAGCCAAAGAACGAAATCTCGAATCAAACCGCACACCAATCTCCAAGCTCAGCAACTACTGGTGGAGTCTGCACATGTGACGGCAGTAAGGCCAGCAGCAGTGGTCTGCTCTCGAGGCCATTGATGTCACAACAACTACTGCTGGATTTTTAAAAAAAATACTGTTACTGTTACGTACGTTCAGTGCACAGTGAATTGCAGGCAAACCATGTTCATTCGATCCAGCACAGCAGGCGAGAGTTACTGAGGCCAATTCAATTGCTCTGCATTCATTCCTACACGATCCTACACGCTGCGCACCAGCGTGGCTAGCCGGTTGTTGTGCTGGATACGAGTCATTCAATGAAGGGCCGCATGATAGTGGTATCCGCCACTACGCCCGTGCGACAGTCATTCAATTGCGTGGTACGAGTATTTGCAATTGCAATGCCCATGCCCACTCGATGTCAATTCTCAAGGTCGTTTGAACTTTCTCTCTCGACGTGCATCTTTGTGTTGCATATTGCACTGCATGGTAGTGGTAGCTAGGGGTATTACCGTCTAAGTACTCGCAACGTATATACCATCAATGAACTATCGCAATCAAGATAGGTAGATGGACTCCCAGCACTCGAATTTGGGACGAGTGGTAATTAATGTAAGCACTAATTAATTAAGCAGCATGCGTGTGTGGTTAATTAATTGTGGAAACCGTACGTACCTCGACGAAGGAGGTGAAGGGCGGCATGAGCGCGTCGGCGAACTGCTCCAGCGTGTAGGCGGCGCTCAGCACCGGGTTCACGTAGTAGTTCTGCACGTAGTCGCTGGTGCCGGCGCTCACCACGTAGATGGACCCGGACGTCAGCTCCCGGGCGCGCCGCTCGCCGGCCGACGCCGCCACCCGCGACTGGTACTCCCGGAAGTACTCCGCCTGACGGCTCAGCGAGATGGCGCCCTGCAAACCATCAATGTATTTCGCCGTGCAGCGCGGCGGTGCATGAGCTAGCGCGCAGCCGTGATGGATTATTATTTAGGCGGTGGAGCACGTACGTATAGGGCGGCGGTGGCGTCGAGGTAGCCGGCGGCGCCGGACGCGAAGTTGGCGCCGTGGAGGAGGCTCTTGTTGTTGCTCTGCGCCTCCTCGCTCAGGTACGCCGGCGGGTACGAGCTCAGCCCCAGGCTCTCCACTGCACGGCATCATCACATCATCGATGGGTTATATATATTGTCCATCCATAGCAACTAAAACGACCCACGACTGAACGCCCGTGCCGTGCAAGAAGCTGGTTAATTACCGGTGTAATCCGTGGCGAGCTTGCCGTTGCAGAATCAGCCCGTGGGCGCATGCGTCGCCGGGAAGTCGCGGCCGTAGGGCGGGAAGTCGGCGCGCACCAGCGTGGCTAGCCGGTTGTTGTTGCCGGCGTCCACCACCGAGTCGCCGAAGATCATCACGCCCGGCACCAGCGCCTGCCCCGCCGCAGTCGTCGCCAGCACCGCCGAGAGCACCACCATCGTCACCGCCGCCGCGGGCACGGATGAGCTCATCTTCTTCATCGTCGTCCTCGTCGCGCGCGCTCTTGGATCAGCAGCGCGCCCGTCGTACACGCCGAGGATGGGGGTTGGCAGTGGACTGTGGTGGTGTGGATACTAGCTAGGACGTGTCAGTGTGATGGTATGACTGGTGCAGTCGCCACCACCGCGTGGTTTTAACGGCGTGGATTGAAGTACTGCTGCTACAGTATGTTATTAACTGCTTGTTGGATGGTGGTGGGAAGAGCATTCAATGAGCTAGGTGGAGTGATGAGTAGATGAGCGGCTCGCTCGATCCAACGGCTTGGTTATTGGTTAAGCTCACGTTTAAATCTGGCCGCTTCTGTTATTGAATGGCATTTTCCCCAAAAAAAATGCAAATGGGTCATGTCACTCCAGCTAGCATAAATGATCCATGGGTTTTCAAGGGCGAGCCCAATTCACAAACCATGCTCAATTGAGGCCCATTAGTTTCCTCATCCGTAGCTTCAAGATTTTTACTGGAATCCATCGGAAAGTGCAGTCGTTGATGAGCTTTTGTTCTACACTTTTTATAACCTTCGGTCGCAAGAAATCAACCTCCTCTTTCTTGCGACGACTGATCTGTTTGATGCGCTTCGTAATTTGTGCTAAAACATGTTAAAATCTATTTTTTATGATTTATGTCAACATACACATCTTATTTGTCTTTGTCCTTTCATAGAAAAAATTATCTCTTATAATCTGGGATAGAACATATTGAAATCTATTATCAAAGTAGATAACAGATTTAACCCTTAGATGATGATCAAAGGGTCCTAGACGTCACAAGAAAAGTTGACTATATTTCTTATGAATGAAATATAGCAACTCCCACTTTTTCTAACAATATTTCTTTTTTAGCCTACTTGAAAATCACCAATTTGTTATGTTGGGCACAGTATTTATTTCATTAGTTCAGTGCACACTGTAAGACATGTGGGATATAGAATAATCAGGATCATCTATAACAAGCAAACCATCAGGAATATTAAACCCTTGTAGACCAACCATTTAGTATGTTGCGTACACGTTCTGTGAACTGTGATGCGCATATATAGCAAAGGTGGAGTAAGCCTTAGGTGGCTTTGGATATTCACAGTAACCTACATTGTTCAGATGAAAATAAAACAGTGTACAATTCTATGCTAGCTGTAGCCTGTAGCAGTCATTTGCAGAGTCCCTCTTGCTTCCTTAATTTTGTGTATAAAGCCCTGCATTATAAACCAAAAATAATAAATTGATGTTAATAATGATATATTATGTACATGTGACCGTAGCTCAAACAGACTTATCAAGGACATGATAGTTGGGATTTGGACTCATCAAATTATATTAGATATATGGAAGAAGTGAATCAGTGGCATCAAACTACATTATGTGTGCTTTTTTTATGAAACAGAAGGGGTCAAGAACCCTATTGGAATTTATTAAATATAGAGTAAAAATGTAACTTCGCTTATGTTGATTGGAAGACTTTCTTGAGTCGTTTCAACATAGCCGGTCCTAAGCCCGGATAAAGGAGGAGGGTGTGTTAGGTTCGGCTAGCCAATATTCTAAAACTAGCCACTCTCATGGATATGAAACCCACAAGAGATTCGTTGGGGCGTAACCCTCTTAGCGACGCGCTACATCGGAACCCAAGTGTAGTGTCAAATGGGCAAGGGCCGGGTCGTCATCCCCTTAGTGGCGCGTCGTATCGTGATCCGGGTACGATGATAAATGAGCAAGGCTCGGGTCGTCGCAACCTTTGTGACGCGCTACATCTGCGCCCGGGTTTAGTGAAAATGAGCAAGGGTCTTCGCACTTCCCTCGACGAGTGCGAAGGGTAAGGAAGTTAGCCGAGCCAATTAGGATTCGTCTAGGTAGCTGGAATGTAGGGTCCCTAACGGGTAAGTTAAGAGAGCTAGTCGATACAGCAATTAGGAGGCTTGTAAATATTCTATGCGTTCAGGAGAGTAAATGGAAGGGCCAAAAGACGAAGGAGGTGGAGGATACGGGCTACAAACTTTGGTACACGGGGACAACATCGGGTAGGAATGGTGTAGGCATCTTGATCGATAGGAGCTTTAAGGATAGAGTAGTTGAGGTGCAGAGGCAAGACGACCGGATTATCCTAGTCCGGTTGGTAGTTGAAGATTTGGCTCTGAATGTGATCAGTGCCTATGCCCCACAGATAGGTCTTTGCGAGAGCACCAAGAGGCAGTTTTAGAAAGATCTCGATAGCATGGTTAGTACTGTGCCTATCAACGAGAAACTCTTCATAGGAGGAGACCTCAACGGCCATGTGGGTGCGACTAATGTAGGTTTCGAGCGGGTGCATGGGGGTTTCGGGTATGGTATTAGAAATCAAGAGGGGGAGGATGTTTTGAACTTCGCGTTGGCCTACGATTTGTTGATAGCGAACACCGTCTTTAAGAAGAGGGAATCTCATCTTGTGACCTTTCGTAGCGGACAACACTTGAGCCAGATCGACTTTATCCTTGCAAGGAGGGGGATAGACATGCTTGCTTGAACTGTAAGGTGTTACCTGGGGAGTGTGTTGTCCCCCAACACAAGCTTGTGGTGGCGGATTTTCGCTTTTGGGTACGTGTCCACCGAGACAATCGGGCCAAGATTGCGAGAACAAAATGGTGGAATCTTAGGGGGGAAGCAGTGTAAACTTTTAAGGAGAGGATGCTAGATGAGGGGCCGTAGGAAGAAGGAGAAGATGCAGAGGACATGTGGCTAAAGATGACCACATGTGTTCGGAAGGTGGCTTCGGATGTATTTGGAGTGAGTAGGGAAGGCAAACGGGAAGCGAAAGACACTTGGTGGTGGAATGACGAGGTGCAAAGGGCTATTAGAGAGAAGAAGGAGTGGTTCAAACGTCTCCATCACGACAAGAGTGCAGCCAACATTGAGGGCTATAAAATAGCGAAGAGGGCTGCAAAACGAGCGATGAGTGTAGCAAAAGGTCAGGCGTATAATGACCTTTATTAGCAGCTAGGCACGAAGGAAGGAGAGAAGGACATTTATAGGATGGCTAGGATCCGAGAGAGGAAGACGAGGGACATCAACCAAATCAAATGCATCAAGGATGGGACGGATCGACTTTTGATAAGGGATGAAGAGATCAAGGACAGGTGGAGAGAGTACTTTGACAAGTTGTTTAATGGGGAGAATGAGGGTCCTACCTTGAAGTTGGATGACTCATTTGACGATACCAACAGACGTTTCATGAGGAGATTTCAGGAGGCAGAGATCGGGGAGGCTTTGAAGAGGATGAAGGGAGGTAAAGCGATGGGCCCTGACGGTATCCCCATTGAGGTGTGGAGATGCCTAGGTGCCAGAGCGATAGTATGGTTAAATAAGCATTTTAACCTTATTTTCTTGTCAAACAAGATGCCTGAAGAATAGAGGAGAAGTATATTAGTACCGATCTTCAAGAACAAGGGAGATGTTCAAAGTTGTACTAATTACCGTAGGATTAAGTTGATGAGCCATACGATGAAGCTTTGGGAGAGGGTTATCGAGCATCGCCTAAGAAGAGTGACAAGTGTGACCCAAAATCAATTTAGGTTTATGCCTGGTAGGTCGACCATGGAGGCGATTTTCTTATTACGACAGTTGATGGAGAGATATAGGGAGCAAAAGAAGGACTTGCACATGGTCTTTATTGACCTCGAGAAGGCATATGACAAAGTACCGAGAAATGTCATGTGGTGGGCCTTGGAAAAGCACAAAGTCCCAACTAAGTACATCACCCTCATCAAGGATATGTACAGGGATGTGGTGACGTGTGTTCGAACATGTGATGGCGACACCAGTGACTTTCTAATTAAAATAGGACTACATCAAGGGTCAGCATTGAGCCCTTATTTATTTGCTCTGGTGATGGATGAGGTCACAAGGGATATACAAGGTGATATCCCTTGGTGTATGCTCTTTGCTGATGATGTGGTGCTAGTGGATGAGACTAGGGTAGGGGTTAATAGGAAATTAGAATTATGAAAGTACACGTTAGAGTCGAAAGGGTTTAGACTTAGTAGGACCAAGACCGAGTACATAAGGTGCGATTTCAGCGCGACTAGGAATGAGGAGGGAGTCGTTAGCCTCGATGGGCAAGTGGTGGCCAAGAAGGATACTTTTCGGTATTTAGGATCGATGCTACAAAAGGATGGCGACATTGATGAAGATGTTAGGCATAGAATTTCAGCCGGTTGGTTAAAATGGCATCAAGCTTCAGGCGTCCTCTGTGACAGAAGGGTGCCTCAGAAGTTAAAAGGTAAGTTTTATAGGACAGCGATTCGTCCGACGATGTTATACGGTGCTGAATGTTGGTCTACAAAAAGGCAACATATCCAGCAATTGAGTGTAGCAGAGATGCGTATGTTACGATGGTGTGGTGGGCACACAAGGAGGGATAGAGTCCGGAACGACGATATTCGGGATAGGGTTGGGGTGGCACCAATTGAGAAAAAATTGATTCAACACCGGTTGAGATGGTTTGGCCATGTCCAACGGAGGCCTCCTGAGGCACCGGTGCGTAGTGGGGTTCTAAAGCGGGTCGATAATGTAAAGAGGGGTAGAGGTCGACCTAAACTGACTTGAAACGAGTCGGTTAAAAGAGACCTTAAAGAGTGGAATATCCCTAAAGATTTAGCTATGGATAGGAGCGCTTGGAGACTAGCAATTAACGTGCCTGAACCGTAATCTTTGTTCTTGTACCATTTATGTGTTCTTTGTTCCCGTGCCTCTTTTGGGTTTCATCTCTAGCCTACCCCAACCTGCTTGGGACAAAAGACTATGTTATTGTTGTTGTTGTTGTATAGAGTAAAAAGGTGCAAACAACAGAGAACAAGTCACAAAAGAAAACAATTTACATTATATGGCTTGTAACTAATTACCATATGGATTATCTAAAAAGTAGTACATGACGGTGAGTACAACAGTACAATGCATTACACTAGAAAAAAAATAGAAGACATAATCTTTTGATTAAGAGAGACAGACACACCTAATGACCGTCTTTGTAGATAATCAGGGGGCTCCATGATACAATGCCCTTATCCTTGGTTTACAAACCAAAATTGTCCATTGGTATGCAATTAATTATCAGTGAATCTGAGTGACCATAACATGTCTCTACACTTGCTAGTGGATCAAATTATTTTCATTAAGTTTTAAAAATATTTCTCTCCTTGATAATAATGTGTTTATTTGCGACTATTTATATAAATTGTTCAAATGTAGATTGTTTCACTTGAAAAAACTAAAACAATCTACATTTAATTTATCTAAATTGTTTGAACTTACAGTTACCTTCACTCATTCTTGGGCAAATAAATTTATACACAGTACTATTAGCTTCATGTTTGCGGGTTGCGGCATATGCTTCCTCCGGCCGCATGGATTCCCGTCCCTGTGCACCGCTGTACCTGGCTAGCAGATGATTATCATATCCTTGCCTATTCGTAGCACGCGACGCATTCTATTCTATTCTATCTATTCGTAGCCAACAACACAGGAGTACATGCCTTCACCGGTTTTCGATTGCACGGTCAGATAATCGACACACACACATTTATTTTGAGGATGCCAGGAGGGGAGGTCCCGTACCTATTTTTTATTAAAATTGCAAATTGTACAAGTGCAAGCCAAAAAGATTTAAAGAGGAAACAAGAGATAATACAAGAAGTTGAAGGTACAAAAATGCAGAAAAAAAAGCTACAGAGTATAAGAGAATGAACGTGCAGAGATGAACAACATTTAGAGAATCTTTGAAATGTCAACTTTATCGTCCTCTTGTCCTTGCAGCCGGTTATTCCAAAAAGAGTGCCGTTTATTTATGAGATGTTGGAATGTTTGTTTATTCTTCTTAAGGGTAATGCTATGGTACACCTTTTACTTGCTAGGAGGTAATATCTCAAATAAATCTGAGCCCTTAATTTTTATATTTTTAAAATAATTAATTGATTAATCAGTTAGAAGAATAAATAAAATAAAGATTGTCAAATCCCCTATTCATGGAAACAGAAGCCAGCCCGTGGCCTTCCTTTTCTGCATGTGCGGTACCTTCCTTCCTTTCCGGCCAACGAACATGCACAATTTTTTTTCTACAAAAATACTTGTGCACGTATAAATCAAGTAGATATTTATTGTCTTCAAAATCAAGTGGATATCTAATCCAAATCCAAATTCAACCTACTCAGTTTACAGTAGAATATGAGATAATTATGTGCCTCGATACTTCCATCAAAATATCAATAATCGAATACAAACTTTATCAGTATTAGAATTTCCAACAATTTAGGAAAACGCCACTAAATTAATACATAACACATGCAAGTTACATACCTTGTATTCGGTATTATTTTGTTTGAAAAAGTTGCACCAAAGATCACAGATTCGCATTTGATCTCGTTATAAAAAAAGTTATATGGGAAATCACGATGCTTTAGACACCTTTGCGTGCATATATCACGTTCCCTCCAAGAAAAAAACCACGCGTACATGTGTATATCATGTCTGAAAAAAACTTAGCACTAGTATTATATATGATACACACCTTTGCCACGTTGAAACAAAGAACATTGCTAATTCTCCATCATCTTGACATGTTGTACCACGTTCCGCGTTCCCGTAGCATGTAATAATCGAATACATGGTGTACCACATTTGCCACGCTAACACACATACGTACACATTGTCACACTAATTAAGTCACGTACAAAATTATAAGCTAATAAGGGCAATATTATTATATTTTTACGGCAAAGATATTTGGTACAGTGAACTAACAACTAAATCTTACAATAAGTCACGTACAAAGATTTAGTATGGCAAAAATACAAAATTATTTACAGAACCGCATGCATCAACTAAATCTTAACAACCAAATCTTTAAAATAATTTTTAATATTCAAAACCTTTCTTATTTACTCTATTTTTATAAAGTAAAAATTTAAAAAATATTATTACCTCCTAGAAGATAATAGATGATTGTGACTATTGGATCGGAATAAATGGACGATCTACGGTCATCTCAGAGCACCGTAGCAAAAGCCTCTTCTGAAAACAACGACTTTTTCTTATGCTATGTCTTGGCGCCTTGTTGGGTTTGGTCTGAAATGGACAGTGAGAAATATATATAATCCCATCACTACTGCAGAATGTAACAAAGGCGACAAGCAGTCCAGTCGTACTAACTAGCTTCGTGATAGACGAAATGAAAGGTCTTTTGGTTTTGGGAACAACCACTGGTTTTGGTTTTGGGAACAACGACTTACTGTAGGTGACACAGCGCACCATGCATATATTGGCTCTGCCGCTCTGGCGGCAAACCAAGGTAAGTGGTAGCTCTAGCTCGCATGCGATGCGGGCCTGGGGCTGGGGGAGAAGCATACTACTACGTCTGAACTCTGAACTGCGGCGCCGCCTTGTGCTGTGCAGTTGTGCTGGTGCATCTGCGTGCCGGCCTGTGCCTGTACTGCACGACGATCCAGCCCGGCCGGCGGGCATCAGTTGCACGTCCACGTCGGTGGGTAGGTCTCTATATACTTCCGTCCGCGAGCTGAATCGTACTGCCGCGTGCATATCCTGTGGAGTGTGGACGGCTGCCTGCCTATCTCTTCGTATTTGGAGCTACTCCACTACATATATGTAACTCTGTGATGTCCATTTCTTCCGGACTGAAAGACGCCAAAAGATTTAGACGACATTAAGCCAGGGGCGTCATCGTAGGTCAAAAGGATTACTATAAATTTTTATACCGCACTTGATTATTGTTTTGGAAAAAAAGAACCGTTGACATTTACCACATGCTACGGTTCAAGGTTTTCCCAAAACAATCACTGCGAGTTTATTTCCATATTTATACAAGCAGGCTAACGTGGTAATTGGTTAGTTCTTCTACCAATTGTAAGTCGTTTTGGGCACAAAGTTTGACCACTTGTCTTATTAAAAAATTATTTAAAATACTATTTCTTTTGTCATAACTTGCTTTACTAATCAAATCTTTTCAATAATAATGTCTTAAATTTAACTATATTTGCATAAAAATTTTAAATAAAATAAGCGATCAAACTTAGTATAAAAAAATCAAATAACTTATAATTTAGGATGGAGGAAGTACTCCCTCCGTTCCACTATGTTGGTTGCTCGGGAATCATGAATGAGAGGAGGGTACAGAAATCAAACAACAAGCAAATTGGTACAGAGGGAGTACATACATAGAAACAGCTACCGGTTATCATCATACGTATAATATATACAACATGTTTGTTCTAAGGTATAGCTTTTAGATCAAAAACTGACTTTCTAGCTGTTGGTGTTTTTCTATTGACTTTTGCAATAAGTTTTCAGTTTCTCAGCACATAAAAACAAGGGAAAAACTCCTCAGAATGTGATTTCTAGCTTTTAGTTCCTTTCCTTATAAGCCAATTTTCCAACTTTCCAAAAACCAACTCAATATAGCTATTTTTTTTTGGGATACCAACTCAATATAGCTATAACATGTTTGTTTGAGCTTCTGAACTTCCGGCTGACAGAAAACTAGATAATCAAAGCTAAAACAAATAAGGGTCATAGTTTCACAACATGTGAACTATATCTAGCGAAAGTAGTGCATTTGAAATATGAGACTTATGTTCTTATTTTTTTTCATTTGCTTAAAAAATTATGGTTAATGACACTTATGTTCTTATAGTACAAAACACGTTGAAAACAGGAGTAATACTAACGTAGTCACATCATAGAAAGATCGAGAAGCTTGCCTTGTTTAATTATTTAAGAACATTTCTAACCGCCGCTTATTGATAATCTCTCCCTCTGTGCTGTGTGTGATCACGACAGTATTACAACAACACTAGGCATGATTTGCAAACCAAGGCAAACATAATTATTTACATTCATAATTGTATACTCCCCATTTCACGACAAAAAATCAACCTTGCCTCGCACTCGGCTATACAAATAGCCATATGCATCGATCGATTCGAAAGCTAGATATTAATATATTTTTTTTCTAAAAAAATATACGCAGTACAAGCTCATCCTACTGCTTTTTGACCGCCCATTGCATTGCGTCATTGCGAGCCTGACGAAAGGTTAATCGATACAATAGAGAATAAAAACAAACAAACAAACAAACGTTACTTCAAATGGATACCTGCCTCGTGCATATCCACGACGCCTTGCCTATCTCTTCACATTTAATTTGCAGCTACCTCCACTGTATGTAACGCTTGTGGTGTTACATCCATTTCTTCCGGACTGAAAGACGCCAAAATTTAGACGCCATTAAGCCAAGCCGTGCGTGATGATACGTCAAAAAGATTACTATAACTTTGTCTTTTGCATCGGCGGGATTACGTCAAAAATAAACAAACAAGCGTTTTAGTCCAACGATCGATGCTAACCAAGCGAGATCACACGGTACCTATGGTATCGACATGGCTGGATGTTCTTGGTAATAACTTTCTAGTTATTATTACTAGTGCTGTTCTTCTTAGGGCATGTACAAGTGTCTTTTTCACCGTCTATGTGATGCAAGACTTGTCATCCGAGGCCGAGACACGCCGACTCCAGCAGCGTGGTATGGATCGCCTCCACGGCTCGACGAGACGAAGACTCGTCACCCTGTTCGCTGAATGGTTTCTGTGGCTGATCGATAAAGCCTACTGGTGTTGTTTTGTTTTAAGTGTGGCAAAAAAAAAACACACTGTACCATAGCTCACGGACCGTGCCTCGACGACGTGCAGCCCTGCTTCCGGGCATCCGCGGGCACCAGCTCGCCGCCGCCTGCCGCTACTGCACAGCTCCACTCGGAGTTCAGCCCGCTTGTCCGGCGTTGGGTACCCACGCCGCCGGCCTGCGCTTGAGTCAACGCAGCGCTCCGCGCTACTGGGCTCGAGGATGTGCAGGCGGAGCTCTCGCAACACTAGTGGAGACGTTGTTCTGGGAGTTCGTTGTCGAGCTATTAATTCAAGGGCCCAGGGAGGCCGTGGTGGCCGGCCGGAGCTCACGACTACACCAGTGGAGACGGGGGAGCAAGAAGTGGGGAATCGAGGAACAAGAAGATGCGTTGGTGGCCCAGGTCCCACTACTCCCAGATGTGCCAGTTCTCAGGCAACACGAGTCCGTAGTTGGTGCAGGTAGATACTTGGATTAGAGACGCTATACCGATATCTCTATTATTTATATTGATGGTTTTAAAAAGAATTGTAATCGTGTTCGTTTTATTATACCTGATCCATTTCTATCAAAGAGGACAATGGCATACAAAATTGATTGATCTTGGATACATGCAAAGCATTGAACAACTTGCATATAGAAATAGATTGTGGATTGTAGGACCTGTCTTGACTGTCTTTTTAGGGCTCCTTTGGAACGCAGGTGTAACACGAGTGAAACACAGGAAAGGATTCCATAGAAATGGCTGACGTCATCAGCTCTTTGGTTTTACGGGAAACTTTCCGGAAGAATCCATGGAGGAAGGGATTCACTCTCACTGTAGCCGCAGGAAACGGAACCTCCAGTTCGACTTCATTTTTCGCGCACTGGCTTGCGTCCTCCGCTGCCGCCGTGGCGGGCGAGCTCCCTCTCCGGCGAGCGTCGATGTCCGAGCAAGGGCCGAGTGTCGTCCGCTGGTGAAGCCCCCGCCGGATCCGGATGCCGATCCACTGCCGCGGCCACGCGCAGGACGCACCGGATCCGCCAGGTCAGCCTCGCCGAGGCGCGAGCTGCCGCTGCCGCTGGAGGAAGGAGACACGACGGAGGGGCCGAGGAGGACCACGGCGGGGATGCTCGCTGCGCCGCCATCGATGGGAGAGAAAGGGGAGGCAGGGGCGGAGTGGCTGAGGCGGCCGCGCACGAGCCCGCTTGCTGCGCCGCCACGACGAGAGAGAAAGGGGAGGCGGGGGCGGAGCGGCGGAGGCACCGCGCTGCGGGAGTGGCGGGGCTCAGCCGTGGCGAGGCATGGCCGCATGGGCGTGGCCGTGAGGCCCGCCGAGCGGGGATTGGGGCCATCGAGCGGAGGGATACGCGAGTAGCGACTGGAAGCAAAGGAAAGATTCCAGAGAAATAGCCTCCGCTTTCTATCCGGAGCTTCTCTATTCCTATCCTTTTCCTTTAATTTTTCTTTGAGCCAAAGGGGCCTTAGCTGGCCACCTATGTGGATTGAACATGCCCTTATTCACATCGCGGCGCTCGGCGGATCAGTGCGTGATTGGATCAGTGTTGAGGCGATATTTTAACATATCCGCTTGAACTCCTCGAGGTGGCTTTCGAAGAGCGACACGTAGGCCTCGATCCCGCCGTCGCCGAGGAAGGAGGACGGCAGCAGGAACATGGTGCCCTCCATGGGCAGGTACGACGGCATGAAGTAGAACGGGCACCCGCCGCCGAAGTCCAGGTCGTAGAAGCTGATCCCGAGCCAGCTGTCCACCTCCAGGTCCGGGCACATCACCACCTGCGACTCATCGGCGGTGGGCGCCAGTCCCTCGCGCTCCACGGCCCCCGACGACGCGAAGTCGACGAAGGACCGGAAGTAGGCGTCGTCCGCCACGCGCGACACGGCGCGGCGGATCAGCTTGGCGGCGTGCTGCACGGGTCGGGACACCAGGTCCCCGGCGTCGCACCGCGGGAACGCCCACAGCACCATGTTGCCGAAGTAGGTGGGCGGCACGGCGGGACGCACCCGCGTCCGCCCGTTCACGGAGATGCGTAGCCTGGTGGTCTCGCCGGCACCCAGACCCCGCGCCGCGGTCACCGCGCGCCACAGGTGACCCACCACGCTCTCGAAGGTGCTGTAGTGCCCGCGCCGATGCTGCAGCGTCGGCGGGAGGCCCGACGAGGCTCGCGCCTTGAGCCGCGCCACGAACTCCTTGGTGAAGAGCACCTTGTGGACCTTGATCTTGTCGTGGGCCACGCCGCCGATGTCATCCTTGCCGTCGTCGTCGTGCTCGCCGCGCTTCTTTGCTGGCAGGTAGTACTCGGTGTCGCGGTGCGGGAACTCCTCGAGCGGCGTGTCCCGCGGCCGGAACCGGGTGGCGCGGTCGCAGACGGGGAGCGGCTCCACGGGCAGCCGGCGCGTCGCGAGGCCCCACGCGACGAGGAAGTTGCCCGTGGCCTGGCCGTCCGCGACGCGGTGGTGCGCCGCGAACCCGACCACCAGCGACCCGCACGCGAAGCGCGTCAGCTGCACCTGCACCAGCTCCTCCACGCGGCCGACGATGCTAGGGTGCAGCCGCAGCAGCTCGGGAGACGGCTTGAACGGCAAGGACGTGGCCAGCGGCGCGTCCACGGCGGCCTCCACGAGCCGCGCGCCGGCGTCGTTCAGCAGCACGGCCGGTCGGCCGTCGGGTCCGTCGCCGAGGCGGCCCGCCCACTCGCGGTACACGGCCAGCGCCCTCGCCAGCCCCTGCTCCAGCGCCGCGTTCGGTGGGTTCGGCGGCCGGAACGCGTAGATGACGGCAATGTGCACGTCGTACGTAACCATGTCGAGCACGCTCAGCGGCACGCTCTCGTTGGTGCTCGGCGGCGCCATGCCGCCACTGCCGCCGTGTGCCGGCTTCACGATCTTGGAGCACGTGATCTTCACCTTCATGATGTCGTTGCACGGCCGGTTTTGTGCAATGCACGTACAAATGAAGCTTGCTAGTTAGCCGTTAGCTGCCACTTGCTTGGTGTGCTCTGCTATAGGTTAGTTGAGAGTTGAAGTAGAGGTTTTGTACGTGTGGTTTTGTTTTGGTTTTGAGCTAGGTATGCTCTTGGGCTTTGGCTTTGTAGCTCTTGTTTTTGTTGGCTACTAAGTACTGGGACAAACACAGCATATATATAGTTGTGCAAGATCTATGCAAGCTTGGAGTTGAACGTCATGGCATGGATGTGTGTGTGAACTAGAAAGCTTGGCGCGATCATGTCAAGCTGGTGAGATTGAGTTGGAAGGCTACAACCGGTCCCGGTGCACTCGGAGCTCCATCTAGGGGCCTGTGTCTCTATCGCTCAAACCTCTTTTTCAGGCATGTATGACGTATTGCACCGTTTTTTTTTTACTCTATCTTGGCCTAGATACCTAGGTGATGCTTTTTGAAATAGAGAGGCATTGTGAACTTTTACAAATTTTAAACTCTTAGTTTCTTGAGATTATCAAGGACAATTATGAACTTACTATGAAATGCATTTCTCGAAAATAAAGACAAAAGGGTTCTGCCAAATGTTCATCTATCATGCATATGTGGGAGAGAGATGACAGAGCTAGCTATTCCTGGAATGGAATTAAACTGTCATGACTATATTAAGTATTAGAACAAGTCAAGAAGTGCTATATAAATATATGATTTATAACTAATGCATCTAAAATGTCTAGGGAATGTATCTGCAGACTAGGACCTGCTGGAACCTGGTTGGAAAATCCGATTTGGATCAACCACAGTTGGCGGCTAATCTCTGCATGGTGAGTCCGGAAAGAACAAAATCCAAAACAAAGCAGTATTTTCTCCAAGACCAAGGCAAAAATATGCAATAAATATTTCCTCTAAAAAAGTGTGATAAAAAACATATTCCGTCATTCCATATTTTCACGAAGAACACAGGTTGACCTGCAGTTTGGCAGTTTGGTTGTATGATGCACCGCGAATCAATGCACCACCAGCAGCAGCTAATTATTGGGAGAAAAAGGGGGCAAACACACCAACACGCTGCTAGTGACTGACTTTTTGGGAGATGTAGCAAAAAGCATGGGAGAAGGGGGCAAAAACACAAGGATTACCACCGGTTCTTCTAACTACCACGGCCACGGGTCCGATAATTAGACAGGCGAGCTTATCGATCAAGAATGACTCTTGACACACCTAAGCTTCGATCTCAAACAGGCCGTCTCTATAGATGAACTAACACTGACCTTCTATGCTACATATTTTTCATTTGTAATATGAATAAATAGCATATAGTAATATTATTACTAGACTAGCAACACTTAACTTATAACTTATATTTGTTAAAAGATGCCTTTTAGTCCACCAAACCAAACAGGGGTTGTTAATGTTTAGCACTTGGTTTTAGCTAACACCTTCAATCTAAATAGGGCCTTAGTCCATAAATTATAAATTTTGTTCCCTGTTTACTTGATAGATCATTCTTAGGCAACACAGATCTATTTGGGAGGGTTCCCAACAGCTTCATAAAGTTGTTGGAAGCTTTTTTTTTATCAAATAACTCTTTTTAAAAAAGCTTCAGCCATGAAGCTATTTTTCTCCCTCTCTCACAAAGCAATAGAACAAAGTAGTTTTCCCTGTCTCTCCCTCATTTCTCTTTCATATGCATGCATAAAGCTGTTAGTGAATCTATTTTACCAAATAACATTTTTAAAAAGCTCAATTTCATCTAGAGAGTTGCTCATGAAGCTATTTTCTAAAAAAACAACTTCACTAGTGAAGCTAAGCTGTCCCAAACAGGACCTATATAACATATTAAACGAATAACTAATAAGTGATGGTATGGATAGAGGGCTTACACTGATCGCTGTATGATGCAAGGTCATAAGGAAGGCACAATAATCATCCACTATTACTAAATTCAAACGAGATCAAACCCTAGAAGAATATATAGGGAAAGAAAATGACTACCCTCGGTCATTTAATTGTCAGATTGGCACCACTGGAGGGCGAGATTCACTCATTTCAGCTCTCTTAATATGTATAGAGAGACTTTGTTTTTCGCGTCGCTAATATACATCTTGAACCGTCAATAATGCACTTTTATGTCGCAGTGAGAGGACCTGGTAAAATGTAAGTATTTTCATTTATGGAGTTGGCAAGTTATTTTCATTTCTGTACTTGCATATATCTAAATCTACATAACTAATAAGTAATGTAATTTATTGACATTTCTTTATGAATTTATCAGTTATGTGACTGTTAAGATGCTGATGGGGCTGCTAAGGTGGTTCATAAGCTGGCTAATTTAATAATATTCTATAAGAGAGAATAAGTCGAAACACATTGAGACCAGAGTGAATGTCATATAGGATGTGGTGCTGCTGATGGCATCATATACTGAGTACGTGAGCTCTTCCCTAGTTGTTAGTGTGCCCCGACCAGGAAAACTATGCACTGCTGCTGAATTATTGGCCTGATGGGTTGGAAGCTCAGAGTAACCACACTAGTGTGTTTATGCCCCGTGACCCACCGATAGTAATCTAGGTCCCTCCAACCGATTAGATCAGAAGTTGGATATGGCTTTTGTACAAAAAAAATAAATAAATGGGGATCAATTGAAAATGAAGTTGGTGGACAGGCATATGAATACTATATATGCCCTATGATTTAATTAGGAAAGTTCGTCACTGTGCGCTGATCATCATTCTGTCATCAAGACTTCTAGCTAAGTACTCAGATCAATTATGGAAAATGCGTCGATCAAACTAGCTCAGGTTTGATCAAATTTATTAGAAATACTATTAACATTTATGTCTCAAATAAATTTATTATCACTATATATTCTATAACTAGTCTACTTTTACTTATTTTGTGTCATGAGAATTAGTATTTTTTCGTATAATTTTAGTCAAAGTTTAAGATGTTTGACTCTTTAAAATATAAAAATTGCATTCTTTTTATGGACTGATTGAGTAACTATTTAGAGTCTACATGCTAAATGTTGGTCCAAAAGTTGTGACAAGTATGTCCTTATCAAAAACGAATTATCTAACATGCTGTATGCACAAAATCTGTCATTATCTGGCCATTATTCGTGTTCAGTCGATACATCAGGGGTCGGGAACAACTGGAGGAGCAGCAGCAAGCGATTAAGCTGGACAAATGTTAAGGCCGGCCTAATTACAAGCTTGTCGCACGCAGGACTCTCAGTCTCGGAGATTGTTTGCATTATTGACGTCTGTTCATATGTCATTTGGCTTGGTTAAAGCTATATATAATAAGGACCAGAAGAGTATAAAATGAGATGGAGAACGCCATTATATATTATTGCTGGTTTTGGACGAACATACTACGTACGGACCGGGTAGAGAATAATCCTCTGCCAATCGATCAGTGCTGCAATTTTGTGTAGTACTATATCTGTTCATATGTGTGCAATACAGTGATATATGTGATTGGACGGAAAGAACAGAGCAAAGAGGATCGCTGTATCTGAATGAAGCCTACGTTACTCCACTAGCGTATATACGTTGACCAGATTCGGTTTGTTTTTGGCAGGATTCCACTGTATAGGCACAGCAGGTGACAGCTCATATTCAGCCAAAATGCAGTAACGACATTGCTGTATGTTTTGTGGCCAGGAGAGCACATCTAGCTAGCTAACGTGTAATGTGTCACGCTATCAGTACGTGGACGACTGGATGCGTCCCCTCTGCTCTGAACTCTGTTTCGCCATAGCACTCTGTGTTGCGTCACGCAGTAAAGTCACCTGCTGTTAATCTTTTTTTAATGAAACACACATAGAACATGAAATGCTCTGTTTCGAATGGAGGAGGCTAGGTTATTTGCATTTGATTTGATCATAGTTTGCGAATTATTACTATTACCATTTGTGGTGGTAATAATTTAGGTAATAAGTAATTTGGCGAATTGAAACTTTTCTTTTAGGTAAATACCACGTCAGCACGCCATGCGTCTTATCTGCTCACCACCATTCTCCCTCTACCCCTCTATCTATCCATCCATCTGTCTGTCTGTCTATCTCGCTCGCTCGCTCTCCCTCTCCCTCTATCTCCTCCCTTAGCGAGCTCCTCCCTAGTGCCAGACAAGCGTGTCGACGTCGGGACCCGGGGATGTCCAAAGCCAACGAGTAACGTATACTGCGTGCTCCCTAATCCGGATGGTGATGCAAGATGAACACGACGATTTATCCATATTCGGGCAAAGAAGACCCTACGTCCAGCGGGGGGAGGAAATTTGTATTATCTTGCACCAAAGTGCTTGTACAGGGGAGGATACAAGCGAGCGAGTGAAAATCGAGGGGTGTACAGGGTGAGCTGAGACTTGAGCGTTCCGGGCTCTAGAAGCTCCCTCGGGTGTTCGGTCGTTCTTTTTCGCCTGCTTTCTAACGTGCCCGGCATCCCCTTTTATAGACTAAGGAGAGGCATGGGTATACAAGAAGCCTACACAGTCGTGGGGATAACGTCGAGGGGGCGATGCCGATCAATTCGAAGTTGCTGTGGAGGCGTGCGCCGGGCATGGCTTGCCCTGTAGCGACGTGCTTGGAGTCAACGACCGTCCTTCAAGCGTGTCAGATGACGCCTGTAGACGGTCGGTGAAAGACCTGCGTCCATACGCGGGCGTGCGGATCCCTGTGTACGACGTGTCGGGTTGTTGGTGCGTTGACTGGAGGCGTCGAAGTCGGACTCGAGGGGTGGCTTGACGACGCTCGAGGCCCAATCAAGGGGTAGCCACGGAAGTAGTGGTTGGATGGGTAAGATCGGACTTAGGGAATCCGAAGCTGGTGGTTGTCGCGTAGTGTGTCGAGGGGGCGTCTGAGGTGAAACAATGCTCGGTATGGTGCAGCAGTACCAAGATATTCACCGTACGTCCAGGGATGGGCTGTGAAAGCAGGACTCGACCGCCGTGTCTGACCACTGCAACACTGTTGTAGCCACGCGATTACGCGATTAGACTGGAGTTGGTGGGAGCATTAAATGCACTGACTCCCGTACGGGGAGTAGTGGATTCGAGGGGGTCGTCCGCACGGGCAGAGTTCCGTCACTCGACGGGGGGTCGTCCGCTCGGGCGGACTTCCGTCACTCGGGGGTCCCATCGAGCGAGTGGCTGTCTTGGCTTGTGCAATGCGGCTCATGGGCCAGCCCGGCGTAGCTCGGTGTACGTTGGTGGGCCCACATCTCTGTTTGTGGGCTTCTCGGATGATTTTGGGGTTTTATTGTTGGGGATTAATTCTTCCAGTAGTGGGTTTAGGGTACCCCTTTATTCAGGTACCCGACAATAGCCCCCGAGTCTCTGCGTGAGTGCTGGCACCCACGCAGAGGCTCATGAACTGGAGTTATAGTAGCGGTATTTTTCGATGGGTGCGTGTGAGCGCACCCGTCGGGTGTAGCCCCCGAGGTCTCGGGGGAGTAGAATACTCGCCCGAGGGCTTTTATGCTATTCCCACAGGGGTGTGCTCGAGTGGTCGAGCCCCCCGGATGGTTGGTTCCTCTTTCATCGAGGCCATCCAGTCGTGGGCGAGCCCCCGAGCCTCTTTAGCCGAGGTCGATCAGGGACAAGCCTGTCTTTTTTCTTTCGACCCTCATGATCCCTTTTGTTCTGGAGGAGGGGTGAGAAGCGCCGTGCTACCCCTATTTGGGCGAGCTCCGACGTCTCGGGTGGGGTGCTACCGGGAAATTCAAGTAAGAGCTCGTGCCCCGTTCGATTGGGGTCGACTTGTGGCCCGGAGGCGCTCTTATTGAAGCAAATCAATGGGTCCCATGGATGCCGACCCCTTTCAATTGGGTTTGGTGGCTCGACGCCTCCCTTCGAGGGAATTCCAAAGTGGTCCCTTAGTTTTGCCTTGAATATGTTCGAGGGGGCTTCGAGAGTTCATTCTCGACAAGGGACTCGTGTTGGCTCCCCCCTGATCATCCCTGACTCAGGTACTCGAGGGCGGCTATCGAACCCTGACCGAGGGCCAGCCTTCGCTCCCTTGAGATTTTCGAGGGGCCTGGGCCCGCGTTTCTTACCATGGAAGACTCCGTTCGTGGACAACTCCTCCTGTTCGCCAGGCGCGTCCTTTTAGGCAGAAGTTGGAGCGGCGCGGCCGTGGTGGACCTGTAGTCGGTGCGGCACAGTGGGCGCGTGTTTTGGGGGAGATATCGCCATGATTCACTTCTCCACCCGTTGGGCGCGTCTTTTGAGGATAAGCCGAAACGACGCGGTCGGGGGGCGTGCAATGGCTAGGTCTCGATCATTCCACACGTGTCCCTTGTATGCGGGAATCGAGGGAGGTGGTAGGTAGGTGAAATAAATGTGACGATTTACCTGTCTCCTAGCCCGATCCGCCCGTTGTCCATCGTCGCCTATAAATTCAGGGGGAAGGGCTTCATTTGCTCCTCATATTGCCTCCCTTCTCTCGTCGCTGCCGCTGCCACCAGAGAGCCTAGCCGCCCTGCCTGTTAGCGCTTAGAGAGAAAAAGAGCCAAAGATTGGAAACCTCCCCCCTCGTCCTTCCGCCGAGCGAGTTCACGCGATCGCAATGGCACCAGAGCTTCATTCCCTGGAGGATTGGCTTCCGTCGGCCTTCTCGAAGGTGGAGCTCGACGGATTGGTGAAGGATGGGCTTCTCCGCCCATCATCTCGGAGGACCGGTCGGAGTGGATGGTGCCGCCGGAGGGGGACCGGGAGCCGAACCCGCCGGAGGGGTACGTGGTCAGCTTCTTCAAGTACCACCAGATGGGGTTCGGCTCTCCGCCGAGCTGGTTCATGCGGGGGCTCACCCACTTCTACGGGGTCGAGCTGCAGTACTTCTCCCCCAACGCCATCTCCAACACGGCGATCTTCGCCGCCGTTTGCGAGGGGTATCTGGGGGTGGAGCCGCACTGGGAGATGTGGCTCTACCTCTTCAAGGCCGAGCACTTCACCAAGCCAGTGTTGCCAGGGGTGAGAAGGCCCGTCCATGTCGGCTGCTGCAACCTCTCCTTGAAGCTACCGGAGGCCTTCATCCCGACAGGGCTGTCGTCCAGCCACGGCGGGTGGCACGCCCGCTGGTTCTACATGCGCAACGATGAGGGATGGTTGTGCCATTTCACCGGGCATATCATTGCGACGCGTCTGGAGCACTGGGCTCGCGGCGTGGCGAAGGAGCAACAGGGGAGGCTAAACCCCCTCCTCGACGCGCTGAGGGTCGTGGTTTCAGCATTCCACAGTCGGAGGGTCCTCCCTTTGATGCGGTGTCCCCTGCGCTTGGACCAAATGGACCCTGGGGTACCGCTCGAGGGGTGTAAGATGTCACTGGAGGAGCTCCCCCTCGATGAGGTCGCGAGGCTGGTGTGGGGTGCGGTGGTCGGCTCCTTCGCGCCGTATAAAGTCAACCGTATCCCGATGTTGGCTGACGACGGCCACATCGAGCTGGTGAGTATGTTGTCATATTGTCCATTGGATCGCTATCTTTCTTTCTTCCTTCGACTCATCCACATGCCTTTTATCATGGGTCTGGGTGCAGCCTCCCATTAACTTTAGGATGTCGACGCCCCTGGTCAGGGAAGACCATGCCGACCGCCAGTCGAGGCGCTTCTCCTCCAGCAGCAAAAGAAGACCAAGGATGAGGAGAAGAAGAAGAGGAAGGCAAAGAGCCTCGAGCGCTCGGCGCGTGAATAGCGTCGGGCGGGGCAGAGGCGAGAAGGGCTCCCCGTCGAGGAGTCCCCCTCGGAAGAGGAGCAGGAGGAGGAGGAGGAGGACAGTGACGACGAGGGGGTGGAGGCGCGTCTTGATGCCTTGCGGCCCCAACGAGCTTCGGCTGACGCCCCTTTGACGCAGGGCACCGTCGGAGTTGAGCGGCATAGAGGGGGCCTACGGAGGGCCTCCATGATACAGAGCGAGCCATCGGAGTTGAGCCGTCGGTGTCGGCCTCGACAGCGGCCTCGATATCTGCGGAGGGCCGGGCGTCGAGGGCTTCAGAGCAGCCTCGGTGCAGGGCTCGAGCGTCCCTTCCACTCGAGGGAGGACGTCATCTCGCCACACGCTCGGCAGGATGCCTCTGACTCCTTCACGGGAGAAGTCAAGCATGCCGCTGTCCTCATCTAGGTCCTTGACAGCCGATGCACAAACCCAAAGCCGGTTGGCTTCGAAGAGGCGTGATACGCCAAATGCGTCGTCAACGGTGGCTCCGAGCGGCTCGAGCTCAGACAAGGGGCCCTTGAATGGGGCTTGAAGCCCCTAAGCGGATCGAGGTGGGCGCCCCTCTTTCCTCTGGGGTAAGTTTTTGGTGACTTGAGTTATTTTTTGCCTTTCTGTGGTGATTTGGTTTCTCACGACGTCCTCTGCTTCATGTGAGGTTCAGGTTCAAGCGCGCGCACGAGTTGGCGGGCCCTTCCCCTGCTAAGCACCTCAATACCGACGCCACGGCGGGAACGGCCACGACGGCTCCAAGTGTCGCTTCAGCATCCCCGGTGGCGGTGGAGGTTGCCTGGGTCGAGAAGGCCCATGCGGCCCTAGCTTGAGGTGCTACTTTCGCTGCGGGTTCGGTCGTCTCAGAGCTCGCGGTGGAAGGGAGCGCAGACCCTAACCGGGAGTGAACCGATGCTCCTCCCTGTGCCGCCACGCCCAAGGACTCTTCTGGCGGCCGGCAGCTGGGAGCGTCAGAGCCTCGAGGGCGAGGAGGCGGGTCCTTCTACCAGGGACGCGAAGGAGACGGCTGTGATCCCACCGCAGCAACTGCCAGGGCCATCGTGGCCACTCGGGCTGCGCGAGCTGGAGGAGCAGCGGAAGGTGGAGCTGCCATAGCTGCAGCATTAGGAAGAGTGGCTCAAAGATGTCCCAGCGCAGGTGGAGGTCGGGCGGCCGACCACGCAAATGACCCCGGCGGAGACGTCCGTTGGGGCGTCGGGCAATCGGGTGTCAAGCGATCCTAGCCTTCTTTCCCAAGGGAAACAGGAGGCAGAGGAGGCCGGGCCGTCGACAGTCGGTGAGAGGACGGGGTCTCCGTTCCCCACACTGGCCGGCCGAGTGCTCGAGAGCGGTGGCAGAGTCAAGATGGGGGACGTCATCATGGAGGCGGTGCAGGAGTGCATCGAGGCAGAGCTCCTAGACTGGGGTTCAGAAGCCATCCACGTCCAGGACCTGGCATCCCCCGCTGCCCCCATGTTCTAGGTGAACGACACCACAGAGGTCGAGCACTGGCAGCACGTCGAGGAGTACCGTGCCTGGTTGCAACACTCCCTGAAGATGGCGTTCGACGTTGTCTCCAATGACTTGCCACAGTGCTTCGGGGTATGTGACTTCTTTCGCGGTGTGGGGTTAGTTTTTACTTGCTTATTTGATCTTCCCCTCTTTTTGTTGTATTTCTTTGCTCTCAGGCCCTGAAGAGGCACTCTCGTACCAAGTCCTACTTGATCCATCATGCGAAGGACAAGTGGGAGCAAGTCCCGGAGCTGCAGGCAGCAGTCGAGGCTGCTCGGGCCAAGGTGGAGAAGGTAAAGGAGGATACGGCCAAGGCTCGGGAGGAAGCGAAGAAGGCCCTCGAGGCCTTGGCTGCCAAAAATGACACGCTGAAGAAGTCCTGCAGGAGCAGAGGCAGGACATCATATCGGCAGGCAAGATGATCAAGGACCTGGGCGTGGAGAGGAAGGAGACAGTCCGTGCCCTGGAGGCGGCCAAGAAGGAGCACGCCAAGCTGCGGGAAGGGTATACAACCTTCGAGACCCATGCCGCTGGTGAGTCTTCTTCTTTGGCCTTTAGAGTTTTCTTCCGTCGCTTTTATCGTGGCTGACCCTTGTTTTACATTTAAGTCCTTGAGGAGGAGTTGGCCAAGACTCGGGGCAGCGTTGAGACGCTCCAAGAAGTCTACCTGGCCAAGGCGAAGCTGAACAGCACCCTCAGCTCCGCGATTACCTCGGTCTGTAATGGCTTCGAGGTTGCCCCTCAAGAGGAGGTCGAGGGTGACATACGTTGGAACTCCCTCCTCATCCGGCTGTACGAGCTCAGCTGTGTCATGAGGGAGCAGGTCCAAAATGCGCTCCATGTTGGTGTGAAGTGGGCGATGGCGATCGTATGCTCCGGCTTCATATACGGCATGGAGGTAGTCTCCCACGGTTTTCTCAGTGACCCCTCGAAGACCGACGCTGAGAACGAGGAGGTGCACATGGCCTTGGTCGAGGCTGCTGAAGAGCCTGGCGGTCATCTGGCGAAGCTATTTGAGCCCGAGGTCCTCCCGCCGGTCAAAGATGATGGCCTGTGAGCCAATCTGGGCAAAAAGGTCGATGTAATAGATTAGCTTTTATAATTTATGACGGTGCGGCCCTGGTGGCCTTAAAAACAATATGCATATGTATATACATAATTTCGTGAGTTTTAAGTCCTTTTCTTTCTTGTCTTCCTGACTGTATTTTCACTTAGCGAAATCAGCCTTTGGGAGTGAGTGGAGGTACCGTAGCCCGGAGGCGTAGGCGATCTCGCGTCTTGACAGCCCTCGACCCTTAGGTCATCCCCATGATGTTTTTGACTAAGGACTAACACATATCGAGGCGTGCGAGAAAGAGTAGACGTTGAATTTCGAAAAAACGTGCGAGTTTTTTAGGGACTTCAGGGGTTTCCCCCCTTGTAGCCCCCGAGGGAGGCTCAGCTCTGATGAAGCAGAGTCGAGGCTACCTTGTACATGTGAATAAAAGTTCAAACTTATAAACGAAATTACTTCCTATTCATCCATGATATAGGAAATGTACAAAGGCATCGCAGCCCTAAGGGTAGAAGCGATGTAGCTGTTCAATATTCCATGGGTTGGTGAACGTCTCGCCCTTGCCGTTTACTAGCTTGTAGGTTCCCAGCTTCAATACCTCAGCTATGATGAAGGGGCCTTCCCATGGTGGAGTCAAGTTGTGGTGGCCCTTGTTGCTCTGCCATCGTCGTAAGATGAGGTCACCGACTTGGAGGTCCCTCTTGTGTACGCGCTTGTCGTGGTAGCGTCGGAGCTTTCGCTGGTATCTTGCGGAGTTGAGGAGAGCCACATCTCAAGCCTCCTTGAGCTGGTCGATGGCGTTGGCAAGTGCTTCCTCATTCGTCTGCTCGTTGTAAGCCTTTAGTCGAGGGGACCCATACCCGTAGACCATGAAGAACAGGGTGAACCCCGTGGCTGGACTTGGCGTTGTCCTTAAGCTCCAAAGGACCGAGGGTAGCTCCGCAGTCCACTTCTTCCTGTACTTCTTGAGACGATTGTAGATCCTAGGCTTGAGTCCCTGGAGAATTATGCCGTTGGCACGCTCAACCTGGCCGTTAGTTCGAGGGTAGGCAACCGCAGACCAATTCATGGATGTGATGAAGGTCGCAGAAGTCCAAGAACTTCTTGCCGGTGAACTGCGTGGCATTGTTGATGATGATTACATTGGGGACTCCGAAGCGGTGGATGATGTCGGTGAAGAACGAGACCGCCTGCTCGGAGCGGATGTTGGTGATGGGGCGAGCCTCGATCCACTTGGTGAACTTGTAGACAACTATGAGCAAATGGGTGTAGCCCCCCGTTGTCTTCTTCAGGGGCCCGACGAGATCGAGTCCCCACATGGCAAAGGGCCACATGATGGGATCATCTGTAACGTGTGAGCGGGGAGGTGCATTTGCTTGGTGTAGAATTGGCACCCCTCGCAAGAGCGAACGAGGTTGATGGCGTCAGAGATGGCGGTCGGCTAGTAGAAGCCCTGCCGAAAAGCATTCCCGATAAGGGTTCTTGGAGCAGCGTGGTGACCGGAAGCCCCCGAGTGTAGATCTCTCA
>CM041628.1:26066243-26106010 GCA_023333625.1 Bothriochloa decipiens
TGGGTATTAGCCCGGTGTGTTTGCAGATATAATTTTGCATCAACAACCGCACGTCTAGGGATGGGCGGTGAAAGCAGGACTCGACCACCGTGTCTGACCACTGCAACACTGTTGTAGCCACGCGATTACGCGATTAGACTGGAGTTGGTGGGAGCATTAAATGCACTGACTCCCGTACAGGGAGTAGTGGATTCGAGGGGGGTCGTCCGCACGGGCGAAGTTCCGTCACTCGACAGGGGGTCGTACGCTCAGGTGGACTTTCGTCACTTGGGTTCTCGTCGAGCGAGTGCCTGTCTTGGCTTGTGCAATGTTGCTCGTGGGTCGGCCTGGCGTAGCTTGGTGTACGTTGGTGGGCCCACATCTCTGTTTGTGGGCTTCTCGGATGATTTTGAGGTTTTATTGTTGGGGATTAATTCTTCCAGTAGTGGGTTTAGGGTACCCCTTTATTCAGGTACTTGACAAAGTGATCCTCGACGACGACGTCCTCTTTGTGGCCACACCCGCGCTCACCTTCTCCCCCACCGGCGGCAACGGCGGCGGGGGGTTTCGGAGGCAGTAGTGAGGTAAGCCTCCTCCTCTTCCTAGATCTGTTCTTTAGGGTATCGGCGAGCTCTCCCTCTCATCTTCTCAAACTCTGACAGTCTTATTAGGAGGAAATGGGGTTGGGGGAGGAAAATTGGTCAGGCAGTGGGAATGTTAGTAGGAGGTATAGGGGCCCTGGCAACAGTGTTGGTGGCCGAGGCCAGGTTGGGGTGGAGGGAACTTTGGCAAGGGCTATGGTGGAGCTCCGACGGGGGATATGGCGACCGCCGTGGGCGTGCTAGGGCTTCGGCCGAGTTCCACGGATGTCGTCCTAGCGCGTCATGGCGGTGGAGGGTGCAATAGAGGGGGCGAGGGTCGTCAGAGAGAGAAGATGCTGACGAGGAGTAAGAAGGGGAAAGAGACGGCGAGAAAGAGGACAACGCAAAGTACACGATAACGGTGCATTAGGCAAACACACACACTGCCATGTGTTAGCCATGTCCTTTCTTTTATGCCATTGTGGTGGAGTATAAAATCTACATGGTACCATCTATCCACTGCAAATTTCGTTCAAGTTTACTACCATTTGTGTGGCCCTCGATCTCACATGCACCTAGCATTTAAGAGTCATATGATGAGAACCACTTGAGAGATTTAAATCGATTATTTATACATATGAACATTTACATTTATTTGTTTTGTAGAACCCACTTGTCACAACTTAGCTTCAATAGTGAAATTGTTTTTTTTAAATTAATGATTAGCTTTTTTGGTAAAGCTGAGCTATTTTAGAAAAACTGCTTGGCAAAATAGCTTTACCAACAACTTCATTTTTATGAGGGAGGAATGAGAGAAAATTATTTTTTTAGCTAAACCTCAACTTATCTCTTTATGATAGGAGGGAAAAATAGTTTCACTGTTTTTGAAAAAAAAAGTGTTTACCAAAAAAAAACTCAAAACAACTCATGAATTTGTTGATGAAACTGTGCCAACTCTACGCCCGAGGTTGATGTTTTCATGAAATTTTGTATCTCACACCTTTGATTTAGAAATTGCATCATCACCGGAAATCACATTTTCACGTGGGATTTATATTCATCGTGACCCCGAGTAGCCCCCACTAGTGCACCAGTTGGATAGATAAGTAGTGCATTCCTCTCCTTTAATTTTTGGGGCAGGTCAACACCGTTCCATTGGAATTTCAGGATGGAATCCAAGTTCAAACAACGCTGCTGTTGTACCTGTACTGCAATGCTATACTCTCCGTATGGCCTATCGCTTAGAATGAAACGTTTCCAAAGTTAAAACCAAAAGTGAAAGGTTTTTCATTCCAGGTACCTAATTTATAATTTTTTTTTTTTGCAAATTGCAGCCTGATTGTGTTACAAAAGGTCAGCGGCTGCAAAGATAGCCCTGTTGCTGGTAAAACTCCACCATTCACTTCTGATCTGAGATGGTACCATCAATCTTTGGATCTTGGAAAAGGAAAATGAAGATTTAAGTTGCGTTGGTTTTTGCATGGGGTAATTTTGGAATGGTAAATAGCTGTTTTACTTTTGGTTACAAAAAAATGAAAAAAAACAATATATACAAAATGAATAAAAAAAATCTGCGCTGCGGCCGATCAGCACGGCCGAGCAGGAGCCGCCCGCGCGCGCGCTCCAGCGTCGTTACCCAGGTCAGCGCAGCCCGCGAATCCGCGAGCCGCCCGCGTCGTTACCCAGGTTAGCGCAGCCCGCGAATCCGGGGGCGGACTGTGTGCAGGTACACCGCCGACCATGCCCGGCGCTGTGCGCGCACGTCGCTCCTGTGACGCCCCTGTGTCACTCCTGTGCCGTCCTCGCGGGTCCTGTGATCCACAGCCGCCGCTCGCCCCTTCGGACCTATGGCCGCCGGTCGTTTCTCTCTCCCTCCCTCTCGCACTTCTCCAATTTTCTCCAAATTCGCGGCGCCTCTCTCTCTCTCTCTCTCTCTCCGGTGCCGCGCCGCCCCCTCGTGGCCGTGCCGGGGCTGCGGCCTTGCCGTTGTCGCAGACGCCGCGTCTGCCCGTGGCCGGGCCGCCGTGCGCCACCACGGCGCTGCAGGGCCGCTTTACGAGCGCAGGGAGACCGGAGACGGGCCAGTGCCGCCGCGTCCCCACGACGCCGCTGGCGAGCAGCCAACGGCCGGGGCCCGGGGCTAACCACCGGCCGGTCTGCTCTGCTT
Source organism: Bothriochloa decipiens (assembly GCA_023333625.1). NCBI lineage: Eukaryota > Viridiplantae > Streptophyta > Magnoliopsida > Poales > Poaceae > Bothriochloa > Bothriochloa decipiens. The sequence continues at coordinate 26,068,971 of CM041628.1, forward strand.
TTGTGAAGGAGCAGAGGACCACGCGAATAGAAATTTAGGTAATAGAGGGGCTTACATAAATTTTCTTGACTCAGTGAAATAGTGTCTAACAGTAGGAGGTGCTAAGTTGAACTTAGTATGAAGTACGAGGGTTTGACTGCAAGTTTACACTGCTCGATCGCGCTGGGTTGCTCGGCCGTGTTGGCCCGCGCAGGCCACAACGCCTGGGCCGCGCGGTCCGCCGTGGAGAGGAACAGGCCGCAGGCTCCTTCGTTTCATAGGAGAAAGTCTGTCTTTTTTCCCTTTTTATTTATGTTGGGAAGTTTCTAGAATTCACCAAAATATAAAAAAGAAAATACTCTATCCGTTCCAAATTATAGTTCATGCATTTTGCTATATATCTGAATAAATAATAGTATGTCTATGTATATAGTAAAATACATTAAAAAAGATAAAATAAACTGTAATTTGGAACGGAGGAAGTACCAAATAAATTTTTTTAGCTTCATAGAGTTGTACTCTTACAAGTTACAAGAAATGTTATGTCATGTGTACCATTCGGCTTGCATATGTGTTGCATGTAGGTTCTATTGTGATCGATAACACGCTGGAGGGAGACCCCGAGATACAAGAAGGTTATCGAGGAGTATAAGAAGGAATTCTTTGTGGATGCTGTTTTTGAAGTCCTTACTGACTTCTCCAATGACCTGGTTCTTGTTGTATCTAAGGCAAGCCTATATGCATAACCCTTATTTTACAAATACTTGTTATGATGTTGTTTGTGCATTAAGTTATAGAACTTGGTTGGAACCACATGCATAAATAGGCTACCCCTATGAGTCCTACCAGCATGATAGGTTTCATGGGGTTGATATGCTTAAGATTTTTCTAGTAGTGTTTCGTGTGTTATCAGGAAGTGAGAAAGTTCAAAAAAAGAGACTAATAGAGCTCTCAGTTCCATACTAGACATGTGGACATCGAGACAACGCTGGATCCACATTGTGTGTGTGTGGTGGTGGCGCCGGGGAGGGGGCGTCACTCCAAGTGTAGAACAATGAGGAGGCGGCAGCGCCACCCAGGCGAGGGCGAGGAAAGTATTTCTTATAGATAAAAATCCTTCCATCTGGAAAGATCCACCTTGTTTTCAAAGAAACAAAAAGTTTGCCTTACTATTTTGGCATGTATTTTCTACCCTATATATTAGTATAAAGATTATTGTTTATTAGTTATTTCAAAATATGTTTTATTTACAAAAGTAAAATCTGTATTTTATAGGGTATCCGCACAACGTTTTAGATTACCTCTAACTAATATAAACCCCTCAATGGTATGAACTTGAAACATGCCTCCTATTGCCTTATCGCGTGGTCCTCTACCGCTCACGTACTAGCTAGTATATAACAAATAGTTTAAATTTTGTTCGATCGCTCACGTACTAGCTAGTATATAGCAAATAGTTTAAATTTTGTTCGATTGTGTTTTCTTTCCAAAATAAAATTAGAATTTTTAACCGTCTACACGACTCATGGTTTCTATTAGGTAAACCCTAGCCCACCTGTCAGCGCCGCCACTGCAAGCATAATCTCATCTCCACCTACCCTGGCCCTTTTTGCTCGCCTATATATTTCCATCCTTAGCCCTTATCATCGTTGTTTGTTGACTCCTCACCCTGAGTGTCGCTAGCTAGGAAAATTTTATAGGGGAGGGTTCTGGATCCATGTCCCAAGTGAAGTCTCCCCCTTTTTATGCGGTCTAAGTCCGCCGAACGAGCACGCCAAGTTAAAAAACCCCAAGCTAGGGTATACATCTCTAAGGTATGGAATTCTCATGGTTTTCTCACGTGTGGTAAGTAAAAGTAGCATGGAGCCGAGAAGAGAAGCGAAGAAATTCATCATGGGGCAGCTTAGAATACCGTTCCGTTGATCACGAGCGCCATCTTCTCCGAATTTTGTACGCATATACGCATATACGCATAGATGGGGAGGTGATGCCGCTTGCTACATCACGCGAGAAGTACATATCCCCCCGTGTCGAGCCGCAAGCAAGCACAAACACGACGCACGCCTGAAACATGCATGGTGAAATGGTAGATCTCCATCCCCCTCCCCCAACCCACCGCGCGAAACCACGAACATCCCTTGGTCACGTCGTGAATCATGAACGACTGACCCACTGTGCAATTATGCATCGACCAGGGCCTTGTTTAGTTCCCCAATTTGATGCTGCCCAAACTCACTGTTGGGCACTGTAGCACACTATAGCATTTCGTTTGTATTTGTGAATTATTATCCAAACATTGACTAATTAGTCTCAAAACATTCGTCCCGCGAAGTACAACCAAACTATGCAATTAGTTTTTGATTTCATTTATATTTAGTACTCCATACATGTGTTGATATTTTAATGTGATGGGGAATCTTCTTTTTTCATAGTGGAATTTAGGACAAATTTGGGAAACTAAGGGCGCGTTTGCGGGGGTGGCCCGTGGGCCAAATTGCGCCTGCGGGGTGCAACCCCTTTGTTTGCGCACCTGGCCCAGACGGGAGCTGGCTCGCGGGGTGCAAAACCAACGCCTCCGCCTGGCCCTAGAGAAACGCCGCTAGGGTTCGTTTCTCCAGAGCTCGGCCGCGGGCGGCGCTCGTGGGCGATTTCGGGGTGGCGGCGGGCGATTTTGGGGTGGCTGGCGTGGGCTCATGCGAGAAGGCAAAACTTCCTCACGCGTTTTGCCACCACGTGCGAAGGGAAATCAGCCACGCGCAAAAGGCCAAACCGCCAGCGAATCCTCGCGCCTTTATAAGGGTTGCCCCTCCCTCTCCCTCTTCTTCTTCCTCTCGTTCACCTTCCAGTTCCTCGTGTGAGATCGGCGGTCAACTGAGTGCTTGGCAGCGGCGGCGACCTCCGTCTTCATCGTAGTTGCCCACGACGCTGCTCCGGTTGGTGCTTCCGGGACTCCGAGGCATTGGTGTTCGTCTTCTTCTCCATCCCCGTCTGCTTTGACTTGAGCCTGACCTGCTTCCTCTACTTCCAGATCTGCTTCGTCTACTTGCAGATCTGCTTCCTCTACTTCCCGATCTGATGCGTCTTGTTTCGTTCGACCTCGAGCCCAAGGTGAAATGCACCCCACTGTTTTCTTATTCCTGTATGCGCATACTGTTAGGTTTTCATCTCTGAGTTTGTTCTTGTTTTGTTTTCATTGGGTTCTTCATGCTCTAGCTATTATGTTCTGTTTGGTACTTGATGATGTTGTTGAACTGTTGTTCATTGTTATTGTTATATATCCATGAAAGGCTATGGTTTGTTATTGTTTTGAGAGCTGTGGTTGATGATGTGGTCCTTTTTGGAGCACTGGGAGGCATCTTTGATGTTGCCGTGCTATTGCATTTCATTAATTTCACAAACATGTTGAGGCCTAGCAGGGTCTGATGAATTGTATTTCTGTTTCAATGTTATATGCTTGTAGATGGATCCCTCCTTAAGCCGTGAGATGCTGTGTAGGCAGGAAGCTATCTTGACTGTTGTTATGGTTTCCTTTATCTCCAGTAGGCTGAAAAGGAAAAACCCTGAGCCTGATGAAACACCATAGCCTGACCCAGCTGCACTTGTACTTATTAGAGATGAAAATGAGCAGCACAGACTTAGTACACTAAGAATGATTCATAGTTCCATTGATTCTGAGTGCATTGCCATGATTAGGATGAAGAGAGCTGCCTTTTTTGGGTTAGTTAATACTTTTAGAGAGAGGAGCCTGGTAACTAATAGGGAGGGGGTGTCAGTAGAGGAGCAGGTTGCCATGTTCTTGCATGTTGTAGGTCACAACCAAAGGTTCAGAGTAGTCCACCAATCTTTTAGGAGGTCCATCCAAACAGTGCACAGACACTTCCACCAGGTTTGCTGTTGGAGAGTTTAGGAATGAAATGATCAAGGCACCTAGCACATCCACCCACCCTAAGATTATTGGGAGCCCTAGATGGAATCCATATTTGAAGGTAAATGTTTAGCTTGGGTTGTTTTGTTCTATTCACCATGATCCAGTAACTTACACAGCTATTTTAGGACTGCATTGGCTTTGTAGATGGCACACATTTCCTGGCCAGGGTACCTAGGAGGACTCAAGCTGTTTTCATGGATAGGAAAAAGGACCCCACTCAAAATGTCATGGTAGCTGTGAATTGTGACCTCCTTTTCACTTATGTCCTAGCTGGCTGGGAGGGCTCTGCCCATGATGCAACTGTCTTGGCAAATGCCATAGCTAGGGAAGATGGGTTTCATGTTCCTGAAGGTAATTACACAAATTGACACTCAAAATTGCATTACCTAATCAATGGCACAGAGTCTCACACTTAAATGTCCAATTGTAGGTAAATTTTGTTTAGTAGATGCTGGGTATGCATGCTAGCCTGGCTTCCTACCACCATACAGGGGAGTGAGGTACCATTTGTCTAAGTATGGGCCCAAGAACAGACCCACCAATGCCAGGGAGCTTTTCAACCTAAGACACTCAGCACTTAGGGTGACAGTGGAGAGGGCTATAGGTGCACTGAAGGGGAGGTTTAGAATTTTGGACAACAAGCCCTTCCACAAGTATAGGACACAAGTGAAGCTTGTGGTTGCCTGTGCCATTTTTCACAACTGGATCCTAGGTTTTGGTATTGATGAGGTAGTGCCTGCTAAGGAAGGTTTCACTGGCACCCCACCTGATCCACATGACCTGCCCCCTGCACATCTTGACCAAGACTCCATTGACATGGTTGCTAAGAGGGATGCCATCTGCAATGCTATGTGGGCTGGAAGGGGAAATAATCTTGTTTGATGGTGCATGTAATTTGAACTTTAATGTTGTTTGTCTACCCTGCTATGGAACTCATGTTTGTGACATTCGTGATGTAATAATTTGATGGACAAGGCTGAGACCACTTATTTGACATTTTATTATGTGGTTTGCTGATTCTTTATTTGTCATTCTTTTGTCATTTATTTACTGCTCATTTCATCAGTATTTCCATTCATTATTGAACATTGTTGTTGGTCATTCATTGTGTGGTATGTTTAATCATCAATCTTATGATGGCCTCAATCCCAGTTGGTATGTCTATTGTGATGGATGAGTTGATCAGTGGGGGAACTAGTGCTCCTGTTGTAGCTACCACTGGTGCTGGTGCTACTCCATTTGTAGCTCTAGTTGCTCTTGCTGTTGAGGTTCCTCTAGCTGTGGCTGGTGGTGCTAGAGCCATGAGGTGGTCCAACAACACCTCTGGTTTTGTGCTTAGGAGGATGGTTGCACTAGTGACTGATGGTAGCAGGCTTGATAAGGTTTTCAAGGACAATGATGTCACTCATGTGGCCAAGGCCCTTAAGGACTGGTGTGGGGAGGTTGTCACCCAAACTCAAGTGTACAATTACTTGAGGAAGTGGAGGCAGAAGTGGGCTAAAGTGTCCAAGCTCAAGGACCTTAGTGGTGCCCTTTGGGATGACCAGGCCATGCTATCATGCTTGACTATGAGCATTACCTTGGCCACATCAAGGTACTAATGTCATTGTATTTCATTACTGCTCTGAGTATGTCCTTATAGTTGCCTAAAACTACATGTGCCTAAAACTGCAGGACCATCCCAAAGATGCTGAGTACCTAAACACCCCTATCAGGTTCTACTATGAGATGGAGGCCATTTTTGCAAATGCTTTGGCCCCTGGCACGTTTGTACTTGGGTCAGGGGAAGCCTTAGGGCAGAACCAGGATGACAGTGTTGCTGCCAAGGTTGAAGACCTCCTTTGACCCAAACCACTGCTGATAAGGTTCCCCCTACACCTGCTGAGGCTAGCATGGCCACTGAGTTGCGCTCCTCTATTGCTGGTAAAAAGAGGAAGAGAGGCAACTTCTCTGAGGAGGAGATTCTGATGTTGACCAACATGTCTAATGCTGTCAACAATGTTGCTAATGCTCTTAGGGAGACTGGTCCTGCCCATGTTGATGCCAACCTCTACCTTGCTGTGATGGAGATGCCTGGTTTCTCTGAGGAGGCAATCATTGTGGCGTACACTTACCTCCTGGACAACAAGGCCCAAGGCAGGGGCTTTGTGAACATGAATGATGCCCATAGGGTCATTTGGCTTAGGAACTACCTAGCCAAAAACTACTACATCTAGGTGACCTAGATGAAGGTAGTGCTGACCAGGAGGGGGTTGACTATAGAGATGTATAGTTCCTCCACCCCCTCACTCACTCTCTCCTATTTTGACTGATAGTAGCTTTTGTGGACTTTGCTCACTCTTTTGACACCTAACCTTGGTGGTGTACTTTGGCTGGGAGGGTGGCTAACAACAGTTAAGACCTTTGGGTGGTATTTGAGCCCTTTGGATGATGGGCTAGACAAGTTATTGTAAGAACTTATTAGTAGTCTCTGTTGACTACTTTCATTTCATATTTGCATGGTTCTAGTTGCTTCAATTTGGTTTCACTTTAATATTCATGTTTTGGTGACAACTGTGGTATACAACTGGCCTGTGATGTAAAACAAATACATGAGGTGGCTAACTACTTGTTATTTTTATGGTTCTGTTGTGTTCTATTTTTCTTTATGGTTGTCATGATCCACTTGTGTTCTATTGTGGCTGTCCATAGCAACAACATCATTTTTTGATGGCTGATGGCAAGAAGTGCAATGAGCACAATGGTTCTATGGCAGCCATCAAATGTGTTTTCAATTTGGCTTTTTTCCTGCTTTCTATTCTTTGGTTGCCACCAATGACTTGAAAAATGAACCCACCATTCTTGATAGCTGAGGCCGATTTTATGTTCTTGTAGCCGATGATGTCAGATTTGTTGTTTGGAACATGTTGATGTTGCCCATTGGTGAGGGATTGAGGTCATCGATTTGTGGTCGGAGATCTTCAAATTCTGCGCTCATGTTCACCATCATTCTTGACAACAGTCGACTGAGGCATGTCCTACCAAGTGCCTCTAATTCAGAGCACTCACTTGGTTCGCAACTATTTGCTTTCAGACAATGCCACCTTGCTATGTGGTCTTCAAAGGGAAGAAGTCTGGCATTTATTTAAGTTGGTATGAGTGTGCTAAGGTTGTGCTTAAGGAGAAAGGGGCTATATATCAAAAGTATGACAACTATGATGAAGCTCTTAGAGCTTTCAATGAAAGGGTGACAGAACCACCCAGCTCTTACCAATTCATGGCCCTCCTGCAGATCAAACTGCATCCCATATGCTGTTGGGAAATGAGAGATGTGCATGCAATCATTTTTCTGATAGTAACCTGGGCTGTTGCAAAAATGTGGTCATCTTGTTCTTACTGTTGGTTGTGGGTGGTCTGTGCTACGGTTGTTCATATGGCACAATTGAATCTGTTTTCATTAGGCCGATGATGACAAAATGGATGTTTGCATTAGCTAGTCTGTGAACTTGTTGCCCTGTTTCGCAATGTATGAATTCATAAACTTAAATTTGTCTCAGGCCTAAAACTTTTGTTATTGTAGTTCATCTCTATGCAATCTCTTTGGTTCATTCTCTATTGATCAAGATGTTTTTCTATTGGTGACCTTTGGGCCAGGCCGAGCACAGCCAGCTGCTAAACACAGTCTCAGGTTGGCAGTTGGTGGTAGTTGATGGCAGTTGGCCTCTCAGCCAGGCGCGGCCCATGGTCACAAACAGCACCTCAACTCGGCCCGGCTCGTTCAGTATATGGGGCACAAACAACTGGAGTTGCACCATTTGGGGCAGGCCTGCCCTGGCCTAGGACAGTTGGGCTAGCCAGGCCGGCCTAGACCAGGGTCACAAACGCACCCTAAAAAGGCCCAGGATTGAAAGGTCCGACCGCGTGCGCCCGGCTACAAGCTATCAATGCATGCGGCCACCAGTCTGCCACAGTCCATGCGAGAGGATGCTAAATCGACTCGGAGGAGTCAACGACGGCAGCGTGAGATCTCCCTCACCCTGACAAGATCTCCTGTGACCGCTAATCTTTCTTGGCTCCACGACCGTGCTGTGCATGGGCTCGGACTCCAAGCACCGCGGCGCTGCCTGGGTGATGCCGATTGCCGAGCGTGTCGGGCCCGCCATGTCATTTGTTTGTTCAGTGCTCACTGACAATGGGCCCCTTGAGGGGGCCTCGATCTCATAGCCGTAGTCTAGGTCGAGAGCGAAAAGGTCCCACGTCGCTGGCTCTCTCAACCTTGGCTGGATGGTCAGCAGCATGTTTTCAAGGCCACCGACGCGTGGGGTCGACCACTAGCGGGGTCCATATGTCAGCAATACGGTATGCCATCATACTACGTGCCGTTTGGAAATCGCTTTGTCTTGGCTCTCCTCTTTGAGCCTTTTACCTGTGTGCCATTACGAAAGTTTTACCTGACCTGTGTGCCACTGAAAGTTTGGTTCGCACCTATGTGCCATGACACAAACTTTCTCTTTACCCGTGTGCCATTCCGTCCAGGTTTGATCTGTTTGGGTGACCTGACGTGTGGGACCAGCCTGGTAATTTGTCCAGATTTCCCTTTACTAATTTTTCCCCAATTCTTCTCTCCCATCCCGTGAGCGAGCACCCAGGTCCGTCGTGAACACCTTCGCGGCCACGACACTAGAGCAAGAGCACCGACGCCGCCGCCGCTCCCACTCCGGCCACCGGGAGTGAGCCCCCTCCCCCACCGCCTGCTTCCTCCTAGACTGGATGGCGCGCAGCGACGCTGGCATCGTGGCCATGGACGACGGCTGCTGGTGGTGCTGGTCGCCCCCGCCGCAAAGCTCGTGTGCGCGCCGGCCATGACGGCCGTGGCGGAGCTCGCCCGCGCCGGCCATGGCGGCCGCGGCTCAGCTCTCGCGCGCTGGGCATGGCGGTCGCGGCGGAGCTCGCCCGCGCCTGGCATGGCGGCCGCGGCTCAGCTCTCGCGCGCCGGCCACACTGAAACGGACGGAATGACAGAGTAAAAGAAAAGTTGTGACTTTCTTGACGGCACACGGCTAAAAGCTGAAGTGACCACGATCCACGTCTTCGTCGTCTCACGGAACTGTTGCCTCGGTGGGTTGTGCTGTGCCTGTGCGTGCTCTAGGGTTTTTCCGGCCGTCATGTCCACGCGCGGCGGCGGAGGGGGCCGGCGCGGAGGCCGGGGCGAACAGGAAGGAGGACGTGGAGGTGGAGGTGGAGGCGGGAGCGGGGCCGCCGGTGGTGGCGGCCGAGGCCGCGGCGGCCAGGGCGCCGGCGGGCGTGGCGATCGCGGCGGGCCTGGCGCCGCCCAGAGAGGCGGACATGGCCAGCCCCAGTCCCCGCATCCGGCGGCCGGGCCCGGGCGTGGCGGCTACTCCGGAGCCCTTCAGCAGGTTCCGGCCCCGGCGCTCTCCTCGGCGCCGACTCCGGCAGAGGTTGAGGCGATAAGGCGCCAGGTGGAGAGGAAGGTGGTGGTGACCGGGGAGCAGACGAGCCCGTCGCTCTCGCAACAACCGGCGCCGAGACCGGCAATGCAAGGGAAGGGGCCCGGTCAGTTCGCTCCTGCAGGGAGCCCGGTGTCGTTCCCAGCGCAGTCTCTGGCGTCCTTTCAGGCGCCTGCGGTGGGACCGGCCATGCAGGGGAAGCCGCCGGGCCAGTTCCCACCGGCAGCGAGCCCATCGGCGTTCCCAGCGCTGGCGCCGGTTCAGCCTCAGGGCCCTACGGCCGGGCGACCGGCCATGCATCAACAAGGGAAGCCGCCGGGTCAGTTCGCGCCGGCAGTGCGCCCATCGTCGTTCCCAGCGGCAGCGCCGGTTCAGGGCCCTGCGCCCAGGCGACCGGCCATGCAAGTGAGGCCACCGGGTCAGGTCGCACCGGCAGCGAGCCCATCGTCGTTCCCAGCGCCAGCGCCGGTTCAGGGCCCTGCGCCCGGGCGACCGGCAATGCAAGTGAGGCCGCTGGGTCAGGTGGCACCGGCAGCGAGCTCAACGTCACTCCCAGCGCCGCCGCCTGTTCAGGGCCAGCCTGTGCACGGGCGACCGGCGATGCAAGTAAACCCGCCGCCGGGTCAGGTAGCACCGGCATCAGGACCGCAGATGCAAGGGAAGGCACCGGTTCAAGTGGCGCTTGCGCCGCCTGCAGGTACACTGCCTTCGGCTTCAAGCAAGGCGATGGTGTTCCCGGCGCGACCAGGGTATGGAACCGTCGGGCGGAGGTGCCGAGTGCGTGCCAATCATGTACACGTCGAGCTCGCCGACAAGGATATCTACCACTATGATGTAAGTATCCAACAAAACCCAACATGTTTCAAGAAAACCCACTGTTTTTTCATCTTAATCTGCAAAGACAAGTTCAATTAATCGGTATATTTATGTCTTCATTTCACAGGTGTCAATCACACCAGAATCTGTCTCACGGGCAAGAAATAGATGGATCATCAATCAGCTCGTTCAGTTGCACAAGCAGCACTTGGACAGGCGGCTTCCTGTTTATGATGGAAGGAAAAGCCTGTTCACGGCAGGGCCACTGCCATTCAAATCCAAAGAGTTTGTGCTCAACCTAACAAATCCTGAGAGCAAGCCAGGGGTGTGTTTGAATCCCTTACCATCCAAGCAAAGTTCTATGCATTATTGAATATGTCTATGTGCGCTAATTAATTGTTTGATCTGACGACTTGCAGCGAGAAAGAGTACAGGGTGGCAATCAAGGATGCTGCAAAAATTGATATGTACAGCCTTAAAATGTTCTTGGCTGGCAGGAATCGGGATCTGCCACAAAACACTATCCAGGCGCTTGATATCGCTTTGAGGGAATTCCCAACTGCTAGGTATTGCACCCATGCACTCAGGCACAACCATTTCGCATCTAGGATGTTGACATATGAATTATGAAGTGGTTTTAATTCTCTATACTTCAATCCTGGTGGCAGGTATACATCGATCTCAAGATCATTTTTCTCACCACAAGAATTTGGAAAAGGTGGGCCTCTAGGAAATGGTGTGGAATGTTGGAGGGGTTATTACCAGAGCCTACGCCCTACACAGATGGGGTTGTCCCTTAATATAGGTAGAGTTGTGTGCTTGGACATAATGCTTTCTTCCGTGAATTGCTTGCTGCTTACTTATTGTTTTCTTTGTGTATATATACATGATGGTATTGGAACTTTTACGCATTGACCTGTTCCTTTGGCCTTTGCCATGAATTGCTTTCAATTCTGAATTAGAAAGAATCTATTATTCCCATTTTTGAATAAGTCCCTTCTTGGGTTGCACAGGCTATTTTTGTTATCATGCTAAATATTAGTAATTGTACTTTATAAATACACGAAAAATAAGATCTAGGTTCATAAGCACACAACAAAGTATTTGAACTCCAAAGTGTAGCTACTTTAGTTGAACAATCTGGATTTAACTACTAATAACTCAACTAAAATTCTGGTATCTTTCACCAACCATGCAAAATATTTTATACACTTTAAAATCTAGATTCTAAGTAAATCAAGTAATCAACAGTGTCATCAGATATGAGTATAGGTAGCCGTCATAATTTATAGCATATTTTTCCCTTTTCCTGCCTACTATAACAGTATGGTTTTATTTTATATTTTGAGTTATAACACATCTTCTTCAGTTTGATGAGCTCCATGTTGATAATTGTGTTATGAAAGATATGAAGTTTGTTGTTGAAAACCATGCTTTTGATTTTGATGAAATTTATATTTCTTCTCTCAGATGTTTCTGCAACATCATTTTTCAAGGCTCAAACTGTTATTGACTTCGCAGTGGAGTATCTGATCTGGATCGCATAAAAGTATGTACTATATAGCCGTTATCTTACCATACCCTCGTTTAATTGTCTGTATGATTATTTCACCATATATCATGACGTGTTTTTTTTTTTTTGCATCACAGCTGAAGAAAGCACTTAGGGGGGTCCGGGTCGCAACCAATCATAGACATGATATATCCATCCGCTACAGGATTACGGGGCTAACCTCAGCTCCATTAAATGATTTGACGTATGTATTCTACTGTATCCTGTTGCGTTCCATTTATGCAATCACATCATACCCATAAATAATTCCTTTTGTGTATACAGGTTTGATCAATATGGCACAACAGTATCAGTTGTGCAGTACTTCAAACGGCGATATAACTACTCGCTGAAATACACTCACTGGCCATGCCTTCAAGCTGGCAGTGCTAGCAAGCAGACGTATTTACCTATAGAGGTTGTATTTTCATGTTTTTTTTCTTTGCCAATTCGATTACTGTAACTGTGTAACACTTTTAGGACAACTATTTCCATGAATATATTTATCAACCTCCTAGATATATCGATCTATTCACATGTTATTATAACGTTCATACTTGTATGCAGGTTTGAAGGGCGGCCCTGGTGCAAGCGGTAGAGTTTTACCGCCTGTGACCAAGAGGTCCAGGGTTCAAGCCCCAGCCTCTGCACATTTGTGCAGGGATGGCTGCTGGCTATTTTTCCTTCCCCAGACCCCGCAGTGCGGAAGCCTACGGCACTGGGTATGTCCTTTCATACTTATATGCAGGTTTGCAGCATAGTTGAGGGACAACGCTACTCAAGTAAGCTGAATGAGAATCAAGTCAGGAATATGCTGAGGTTGGCCTGTGAGCGACCATCAGAGAGGGAGAGCAGAACTTTTGAGGTGAATATCATCACTAAGCCTATTTGTGACTTCACTTTGTAGTTTGTACCTTTTCGTGTGTTATTCACATTTTTTAAAAGTGAATACGCTGTGTGCATTCTCAGGTATTCAGAAAGAACAAAACTCTGATGACTCTTATGCAGAAGAATTTGGCCTTAAGGTGATGAACCAACTTACGATGGTTGATGCTCGAGTGCTCCCAGCTCCAAGGGTAAATGTGTTTCTTCTTTTTCAGTATGAAAAAACATCAATTTTTTTAGTTACCTTCTACTAACAATCAACCAATATTTTTTTAGCTTAAATACCATGACTCTGGAAAAGAGAAGGTTTGCAACCCTTCCATTGGACAATGGAACATGATTAACAAGGTATCATGTCCTGTGCTTCTAATCTCCATGTCTTTTCCTAAATATAATTTTGTCTTATCATTCATGTTACTCAGTTTAGTTGATTATTTGCTCAGTAACACTTGTCTAACCCGTCAACAAATGAAATAAGTATGCAATGACTGCAATGGATCTTATTGTGGAATATTTGGTGAAATTTTCAGAGAATGGTCAATGGAGGATCTATCAAAAATTGGGCATGTATAACTTTTGCCTCTCGTATGCATCCAAATGATATTGGGATGTTTTGCGAGCATCTTGTTGGCATGTGCAATAACATTGGCATGGTAAGTCTATCTGTAGATGGCACATCTCACACCATCAAATATGGTAGTTAAAAGTATTTTACCGTTTTTTTTGTAGCAAATGAGTACCAGACCGTGTGTAGAAATCAAGAAAGCACACCAAGACAATTTAGAAGCCGAAATCAGGGGTATCCATTTGCGTTCTGCACAAGCGCTTGCTCAACAAGGTCTAACAGACCAACAACTTCAGTTACTCATCATAATTTTTCCTGATATGAGTGGTTTTTATGGTAAGTTGTTTAAATGGATCTTCAAGCTGTAGATTATTTGACCTTTTTAATTAACCCTTTTTCAAAAGTTTTAATTGCTTGAATTTTACCTGATATGTAGGAAGGATAAAGCGACTTTGTGAAACTGAGCTTGGTTTAATTACTCAGTGTTATGCACCTAGGAATGTAAGGAAAGGAGGAAATCAGTATCTTGAGAATCTTTCCTTGAAAATCAATGTAAAGGTAGGATAAAGCTTTTTAAGTGCTGTGTTACTCTCCACTTTAAAATCAGGTTGAAAGAATAGTGACAGCATTGCATTTTCCATTAGGTTGGTGGGAGGAACACAGTGCTTGACGATGCTTTGAACCGGAGAATACCGCTTCTGTCGGATCGTCCTACAATAGTCTTTGGAGCCGATGTTACCCACCCATCTCCTGGGGAAAGTTCATTTCCATCCATTGCAGCAGTATGGCTTCTCTATGAGTTTCACATTTTTCTTAGTCTTACTCTTAGCTTTTAGTTTTCATTTGGACAGAGTCGCTGCTAATTGAATAAATTTGTTGGTAGTTGTAGAATCTTGTTTTTTCATTTATTTGATTTCAAAGTTACCTCCTTTGTTAAATATTCTTCATGGACAGATCTTAGTGACATGAGTTTATGAAAAAAATTCATGGCATTTCCATACTTGAGCTATTAATTCTTCCAAACTTCCGCAGCCAATGATGTATGCTGTGTTTGGGATTAATATTTTCTAATTCATATCCATTTAGGTCGTTGCATCCATGGACTGGCCAGAAGTTACAAAGTACAAATGCTTGGTGTCTTCACAAGGCCATAGGGTTGAAATTATAAATGGTCTTTATACAGAAGTGAGAGATCCACAGAAGGGCACTGTTAGAGGTGGAATGATAAGGTTAGTTAAGATAAATTAGTACCTTTTGTTCTTCTTTTATCAGAGTACTGACATTTATGTATTGCAGAGATTTACTTATGTCATTCAAAAGGTCAACTGGCCAGAAGCCCTGGAGGATTATATTCTATCGGTCTGTAGAGATAGTTTCATAGTTTTACTTATCTCTGTTTGATACTGATATGGCAGATCCTCCATTTTTGCAGTGATGGTGTTAGCGAGGGGCAGTTCAGCCAAGTCCTGCTTTATGAAATGGATGCAATTCGGAAGGTCTTTTCCTGTTTAATTAATGCTCTTTCGCCATTTCCATTTCTGGCATTCAATGGCTACTTGAGATGCACGTTGTTTGTGATCATTCTGCTAGGCATGTGCAAGCTTAGAGGAGGGGTACCAACCAAGAGTGACATTCGTTGTTGTGCAGAAGCGGCATCATACCCGCCTGTTTCCTGAAAATCATCGTGCACGAGACCAGACAGACAGGAGTGGAAACATCCTGCCTGGTATGCAAGTCGCTTATATAGCAAGGCAGCAGTTAATACTGATATGCACTGTTATTTTAAGGTGTCAATTCTTGTTTTGAACCTACTTTGAAGTTTCAAGTAAACTCTGTCCTCAGGAACTGTTGTTGATACGAAGATATGCCACCCCAGCGAGTTTGATTTTTACCTCTGTAGCCATTCTGGCATTCAGGTATACTGCATATATTAATTGTGTTTGTCAGCCTAGTCGTTAGTCCTTACTATGCACTGTTGTTTTATTTTACTTATTATTCTCCTCAGTTATTATTTATTGTTATATTATATTGATAATGGTTCGGGGTTTTTTTCGCCTTGGACAGGGAACAAGCCGCCCAGCTCATTATCATGTTCTTATGGACGAAAATGGTTTCAGTGCTGATGGCCTGCAAACCTTGACCTACAATCTTTGCTACACGTAAGCTTCACTGATGATGTTCCCTCAATTTTCATCAATTGTACCATTTTACCAGGGTTGACCTTTTCATCATATTTGTTCTTCTTGCTCACAGATACGCGCGGTGCACTCGTTCAGTCTCTATAGGTGAGCACTAATGCAGTAATAAAACTATTTTGCAGATTACTCGAACCGTTTGTTCATCAGTCAAATTTGCCTTGATTTTCATGTATTTTTCTTTTGCTTAAATTTTATCCTTATTTTTGGTACAACAGTTCCTCCGGCGTACTATGCACACCTGGGTGCGTTCCGTGCCCGTTACTACATTGAGGACGACAACTCTGATCAGGGCTCATCATCGGGGGCATCTCGGACGTTTGATCAATCTGTCCCAGTGAAGCAACTCCCCAAGGTCAAGGAGTACGTTCAGCAGTTCATGTTCTATTGCTAAAGGCTGGAGAGTGGTAGCAGTTCCCGAAAGGCAGTTCAGCAGTTCAAATTTTTGGGATCGTTCTATGATGTCGTAACTGTAAACTCACTCTTTTGTCGGTCTCATTCGATCATGCTTAATTTGCTTCTAAACGGAAGCCTTTTGCGATTCTGAAATGGTTCTGGTTGCTGGACTAAGATGTCTAGAGGACTATATGGTCTGTTTGGTTGAATGACAGTGGCCTGCAGGAAGCAGCATTGAGTCTTTTTTGGATGAACCCTGAGGCATTTGTTTGCATTTCCCAGGCAGTGCTTCACTTCAAGGCCTAGGCGAGCAAATGGTATGCCCGGGTGCTGCCTGTTGTCGTGCAATCAGTTGTGGTGTGATAATGTTCTATTATTGATCTATTAATTAATCAAAGACTTCTCCATTAAGGATTTAAGGATTTTTCTAATGTTCTTTGAGTTGGATGGTGGTTTTCACCGAGTTGGGTCAGTGACCGAAGAGTTTACTGGAGTTGGTGTTGATCGATCACAAGGTTGAGGGTAGTGTGGTGTGGTACTCCCTGTTGCGTCCTCTTTTGGCTTAAATTTATCAAAAAAGTTAAATTTGAAATTTTTTTCTCTTTATTAGATAAAAATGACTGTAAAGCTTCTGCCTGATTTGAAGTTCATCGTGTTTCCAAAAAAAACTTTGAAACAACTAAAACTGGTCCTTTTCCTCTCGCACGGACAGAATGTGGCTCGCGTGCAGCGGACACTTCCGCCGCGGCGAACAGGGCGGAAGTTTTTGATTTCGGCGAACAGGGCGGAAGTTTTTGATTTTATATTTTATGTATTCGTCGGTATTTTGATGTGATGAAAATAGGAATTCTGTATAGTTAAATTTAGGGTGAATTTGGGTAACAAACAAGGCCGTAGTGTTCACGCGATGCGTAGCCTCGGGCGTGGTGTTCACGCGTTCTCTTCGGCCTGGCGAGAGGAGGCCGAGGCAGGCCATGGCAGCGAGACCGGACGGGGCAAAGCGGCGACTGCAGGCGGCCAGCTGAGCGAGCGATGATGGCTCGATCTGGCGCTTGGCCGGTAGGGACGTAGGGTAGGCCCGGTCAGACGGCCGTGCGGCCAAATTCCACACGGTGCAAAGCACGGCAGCCGCAACGCCATTAATGCGCTCAAGCACGGGCGCGGCGTGGGCAGGGGCAGTACGGGCGTGAGCAGCGAGCAGCGCAACCCAGCAGCAACAGCACGGCGAGAAAAGGACGCGGCACTGCGGCAGCGCATGCAAGGCCAGGAGCACGGTAACGGCCGCGGCATCGTTCCCACCGGCCGGTGGCGTTGCGACTACCGGAGCACGAGCACAGGCGCAGCGGCGAAGTCGTGGTCAGAAGTTTCGGCGGGACAGCAAGACGCAGCGAGCAGCAGCCGGCCGGGGCAACACGCCAGCTAGCCGTGGCGCGACGGGGCGGCGACCAAGGCAGCCGAGGGCGCGTTAGCAGAGCGGGCCACAGGCCAGCGCAGAATTTAATTCCAATTTCACATTTTTCTTGAGATCCTAATTAGACCAACAACTACAAACCACTCAATTAAGCATTGATCCATATTCATCTTACTTACGTAGTGCTACAAATTTGATATATAATTATAATTCCAATTATTTAACCCAAGCTTATATTTTTTTCTCACTAAAATTCATTTTCCGGGGAATAACATATTAAAATCGAATCATCCCAGCCCAGGCCATTATTATTATTATCATACATGATTCAAAAAAACTGGTGCAACGGAGGGAAGAAGACGACCAGACCATGACCGGTGGTTGCGTGACCGCGCAGGCCCGTTCGGCTGCCCTCATTCCACAGTCACAGCTGCACCTTGGAAGACGCGATGTTGCCGTGCTGCTGCCTCCGCTCCCACCTGTTGGATCAATCATCAGTCGCACAAACATCCTGTCCTGTCGCCGCGCACACCGTACAGACGTCACGCGGTGTGCCCCAACCCCCGCCGCGCATGGCGCATCCCTCCCCGGCCGCTCCCGCCGTGAACCGATTTCGATGCACACGAGTAACTGCGGGTACGTTTGTTTCAGCTTCAGAATCAGATGAATTAGTTGAATCAGGTGATAAATAGTAAAAGAGGAATAGTAAATAATCAGTAGAATCAGAACGAGTTAGAGCTAAAATAAACGAAGACATGGGGCCATGCTTGTCCGTTATCCTAAACCCTAAACCCTAAACCTACTGACACGTGTGGCCATGCTTGTCCGTTATCCTCGAACGGCTGCGGCGAGTCGCTCGGCCGTTCGTGGTCGTGGCAGGGAAGCCGAGTATACCCCCGTCGAATTTTTTTATTTGGAAGGGGAAACACCACCGAGTAGGCTTCCCGGTTCCGTTCCCGCCCTCCCCTCCCCTTCGGCTTCCGGGCCTAGCTGGCCTGCGCCGCGCTTGCGCTTTCCTCTCCGTCCAAAGGCCGCGCCGATATATCTATGCGCACGCTCGCTTCTCGTCTCCTCCGCCCGCTCCACTCAGGTCGGGCGTCACTTCACTCGCCAGAGTAGGGTTCCGGCGTTCCGTAGCCCCATGTCAACGCGCGATGGCGGAGGCGGCCGGCGTGGCGGCCACGATGTAGGCCGTGGAGGTGGCGGCCGTGGGCGGGGCCGTGGCGCCGCGGAGCTCGGTGGCCGAGGTGGTGGCGGCGGCCGTGGACGGGGCTGGGGCGGCCCAGAGCTCGGTGGCCGAGGTGGTGGCGGCCAAGGCCAAGGGCGGGGCCGTGGCGGCACGGAGCTCGGTGGCCGAGGTGGCGGCGGCGGCCGTGGTGGCCAAGGGCGGGGCTGGGGTGGCCCGGAGCTTGGTGGCCGAGGTGGCGCAGCGCGTGGCGGTCGTGGAGGCGGCGAGAGAGGGGGACACCGGTTCTTCCACGGCACCCACCAGCCGGTCGGTGGCGGACAGTACCGCCATGGCGTGCCTGGTCAGGGCGCTCATGGCCAGCCGCGCCGCCGCCGTCGGCGGCGGCGGCGAGGCCGACACCTGCGGAAGTCGAGGCGCTGAGCGGCGAGGTGGAGAGGAAGGTGGTGGTTGTAACCGCCGAGGCGCGCGAGGGGTCGTCGCGCACCGTGAGTGAGCCTGCCGCCCCGCCGCGGGTCGAGGGGGGGCAAGGGACGTCGCTTGGTGTGGTGGCAGACCAGGGTGCCGCTCAGGGGAGGCTGGCTCCGGCGTCGAGCAAGGCGCTGGTGTTCCCGGCGCGGCCGGGCTACGGCACGCTCGGCCGGAGGTGCCGCGTCCGAGCAAACCATTTCCTCGTCCAGGTGGCGGACAAGGAGATCTACCACTACGATGTATGCATGGCCCCTCTCTCTTTCGTTTAGGTTTTACATTTTTCGACTTTTTTAAAGGATTTGTTTCTGAGTTTTGTTTGAATCGTAAAATGTGCGGGTTTAACGCAATACTGCGCTTGCATGGCTCCACTTCATTCATATTTCTCGTTGTTTCAGTGTAATTTCTATCCCTTTCTACATGTGCAGATCGTGATTGCTCCAGAGTCGGAGTCAAGGAAAAGAAATCGATGGATCGTTAACGAACTCGTTAAATTGTACAAACACCACTTGGATGGGCGACTGCCTGTTTATGATGGTAGAAAGGGCCTTTTCACTGCTGGTCAGCTACCATTCAAAGCCAAAGAATTTGTTCTGAAACTAACCAATCCTGAGAGAGCAAACCAGGGGTATGGTGTTCTAATCTGTTTCTCATCACATGCCCACTCTTGTTCTTTATCTCTGCTTATTTACGTTGTATTAATCCTTGCCTTCCTGGTGCTGCCTGCAGGGAGAAAGAGTACCGTGTGACCATAAAAGATGCTGCAAAAATAGATCTGTACAGCCTTAAGCAGTTCTTGGCTGGTAGGCAGAGGGAACTGCCACAGGATACTATCCAAGCCCTTGATATTGCTATGAGAGAATGTCCAAATGAAAAGTATGTACTAGTTATGAAACATCCGTGCAAAATTCATATCCATTGAGTTCCTGTCAGCCTATATATATTGTGTGCCGGACTGACAATTGTATATGATCCCTTCTGCACTTCATCAGTTCTGACCTTTTTTCAAACTGTGACAGGTATGTATCCATCTCAAGGTCATTTTTCTCACAGGCATTTGGACATGGTGGTGATATTGGCAGTGGCGTGGAATGCTGGAGGGGGTACTACCAAAGTCTACGTGCTACACAAATGGGATTATCCTTAAATATTGGTACAGTTGTGTCTATCTCTTTCCCCCAAATCACACACTCAATTCTACTATTTATTTACTCGGTATGCCATAGCATGTGTAGCCCCAGACCCCGCAGTGCGGGAGCCTACGGCACTGGATACGCCCAGTAGCATATGTAGTATCTGTATGTGCGCTAAATTAAAGAGTAACGAGCTCAATTTAAAGTTTCTGGAGTGGGCATAATGCATTACTTGCATTCATGGTGCCCTTTGGGTATAAGTTGGGTCACCCATTACAGCCTTACAGGACTACTGTTCTGTATCATGCAAGTGTGCTTTGTACTCTCTATGTCAGATGTAATCAGGAGCAGGCAATCGGTCAGCTCTTGGTCACGGTAGGGAGTATGTCAATAGGCCACTCTAGTACTGTAGTTGGTAGAAGTACATCAGCCATGTTGGTAGTGGGCTTATCTAAGCCATGTACTGGGAGTAGATAGGGCTGTACTCAGCCATACCCTTGTACCGTATAGTTGGTACAAGGGCTGTATAAATACCATAACAAGGAAATGGAACAGGGCAGTTCAATTGCAAACATTCAGGCTTCTTCAGGTTTAGCCTGAGCAGTGTGTGTTTGTGTGTGTGCGTGCTGGGCTCATCTTCTTCTAGCTCTAGCCAAGGCCTTGAGGGTCAAGGTAAGATGGGTGTTTACTTGAGCTGCGATTGCAGGGGCCAAACACTGCATTCCAAAATTTTCCAAATTTTAAGATGTTTTTGGCTTTCTAGGTACATTGCCTATAAATACATAGGAAAAACTATGAGTCTAAAAAAAGGATAAATGCCTTATAATTTGGAATTGAGGGAATATTATTTATTAAGAATTTTGTACATAATTTTCAGTACTTTTTGGGCCCAATATGCTTTGCTATTTTAATAAGATTGTATATTGTTCTGTTTCAGTGTTAATTATAATATGGAAGAGGAAATATTATTTATTAAGAATTTTGTGCAAAATTTTGAGTGTTTTTTTGGCCCAATATGCTTTGCTAATTTTTTAATAAGACTGTATATTGTTCTGTTCCAATGTTAATTAACCAGTAAAGGTGGTAAAATTTGGATATTACCCTTTCAGATATTTCGGCAACTGCATTTTACAAGGCTCAATTGATTTTGGACTTTGCATTGGAGTACCTCAACATACGTGACACCTCAAGGCGTTTGTCTGACCAGGATCGCATAAAAGTATTGAACATCATACTTCTACAATATCCTCATTTAGTTCTAATTAATGTTATATGGTCTGAATGTATGATATTTTGCTGTTTCTGTTTGTAGCTGAAGAAAGTTCTCAAAGGAGTACGAGTTGTGGCAACGCATCGCCGTGATATAACCACACGTTACAAGATTACTGGGATAACGTCACTTCCCTTGAATGATTTAATGTGAGCATCTATTAAGTTTTAATTGATCTTCTTTTCCTTAATTCATGCTGCACTATTTTTTAATGACATATTATTCATGTTTTCTTATACAGGTTTGATCAAGATGGGACAAGGGTTTCAGTTGTCCAATACTTTAAACATCAATATAATTACTGTTTGAAACACATTCACTGGCCATGCCTTCAAGCTGGCAGTGATAGCAGGCCGATATATTTACCCATGGAGGTTATCTTCATCTGTCATGTTGTTTTCATACTTCCAACACAAGACATCTGTTTGTTTTATAAATGTTTTTTGTCAGATTTCTTCAGGATGTCTCTTATTTATGCAGGTTTGTGATATAGTTGAAGGACAACGCTATTCCAGAAAGCTAAATGAGCGCCAGGTCACAAGCATCCTGAAGATGGCATGTGAGCGACCAACTCAAAGGGAGGTTAGCATTTTAGAGGTCAATTTTATAATTACTTGATTCTTTGTTTGTTCTTGTACATTGTAGTCTATAGTTTTGTTGGTATTCAATATTTATTTGTTTTTACTTTCAATAAAAACCCTACCTTCTCTGTTTTTCCTCAGGTAGTTAATAGGAACAATTATGGTAATGATCATTGCGCCAAAGAATTTGGCATTAAGGTGACAAATGAACTTGCCTTGGTTGATGCACGCGTGCTGCCACCTCCGACGGTAAGTTCTCTTTTTCTGGAGGATTTTGTTTATACTCTGATGTTCCCTGATGATCATTTATTTCCATTTTAGCTTAAGTACCATGACTCTGGGCGAGAAAAAGTGTGTAGTCCTTCCATCGGTCAGTGGAACATGAACAACAAGGTATTGCATGTTATTTTATTTCTGAGCTCCACTTTACCTTTATTCATTCACACTAAAATTATCTTTTTGGTAAGAATTCTAGTATCATGTGTACCTTCAATGTTGTTGGTGACACAGTACTATATTCCCTGATTCACAAATCACATTCTTTTACTGAAATGTTTCCATATCTTTATTGGTAAACAATTTTTTACATGTGTTTATCAGAGATTGATCGATGGAGTATCTGTTAAGTATTGGGCTTGTGTGACTTTTGCTTCTCGCTTGCATCCAAATGATGCCCGGATGTTTTGCAACAATTTAGTTGGGGCGTGCAATGATATTGGCATGGTAAAGATGCAACACTTGATCATCTACTCCTTTCACTATTATTTATGGTGGTTTATATATTGTTCTCATTTTGTGTGGTAGCAAATGAATGGGAGACCTTGTGTTGATGTTGGGCTAGCACGCCCAGATAACTTAGAAGTGCACTCAGAAATACTCATAGACAATCTGCACAAATGCTTGCCCAACAAGGTGTGACTAGGCCACAACTTGATTTACTAATTGTTGTATTGCCAGATGCAAATGCAAGTTTCTTTTATGGTAAGCAAGTCAAAAGGCTTTCGAAGTTTGTAGTGTTTGTTGGCATACTTTTTGTATGCATTCTTGTTTAAACGTTAGCTTTGGCATTTCTGTCATGCAGGAAGGATAAAGTGTCTTTGTGAAACTGAGCTTGGTGTAATAACTCAGTGTTGTCTACCTAAGAATGTTCATAAAGGTGGCCGACAATATCTCCAAAACCTGGCCCTTAAAATTAATGTTAAGGTAACTTGGCCTAGGCAGTTGCCAAATGTGGCCTTTGTACATACTCTAATTCAGTTATGTACAGTCATTTTGGGCTGTGTTGAACTTTAGTGTTATTGACATTTCACTGAAGTTGTGATTTGTGGGTTTGGCTTTTATAGCTCAAGAAAGAAAAAGAGTGGAACGTGGAACTAATGCTGAGTTGCTTACATTGTCCAAAATTTTCACAGGTCGGTGGACGTAATACTGTTCTCAAAGATGCTTTAAATAGGAGAATAGATTTGTTAACGGATTTGCCTACAATAATCTTTGGAGCTGATGTTACCCACCCAGCTCCAGGGGAGGATGCATCCCCATCTATTGCAGCGGTTTGTATTTTGTCTCTCTTTTCCTTGTCATCAACTTGATTTGTGTTGATATTTTCATCACAGGATCTCTGCCAAATAACTTAATAAAGCATAGAACCTGCTTTTCATTTATTTGAGGATAATTTACTCTTACCTTGTCATAATTTTGAAGAAACAGTTTGTTGTTATTTCATCTTGACTTCTTGTTGGCGTTGCATGTCCTGTTGGAGAGAGATCTCCTTGTGCTTTTGGTTTCTAATTAGTCGTTAAGTTATGATAGGTTGTTGCATCGATGGATTGGCCAGAAGTTTCAAAGTACAGGTGCTTGGTGTCTTCTCAAGCTCATAGGGAAGAGATCATAGCTGATCTTTTCACACAAGTGAATGATCCACAAAAGGGACTTTTTAACGGTGGAATGATCAGGCATGCTGAACATCTTAGTTGTCAAACTCTGTTGTTCTTCTGATAAACGATCTTTACATTTTTTTTAAAAAGTCATAATGCTGCTGCAGGGAACTTGGAAAAGCACAAAGTCTCAACTAAGCACATCACCCTCATCAAGGATATGTACAGGGATGTGGTGACGTGTGTCCGAACATGTGATGGTGACACCAGTGACTTTCCAATTAAAATAGGACTACATCAAGGGTCGGCATTGAGCCCTTATTTATTTGTTTTGGTGATGGATGAGGTCACAAGGGACATACAAGGTGATATCCCTTGGTGTATGCTCTTTGCTGATGATGTGGTGCTAGTGGATGAGACTAGGGCAGGGGTTAATAGGAAGTTAGAACTATGGAGGCACACGTTAGAGTCGAAAGGGTTTAGACTTAGTAGGACCAAGACCGAGTACATGAGGTGCGATTTCAGCGCGACTAGGAATGAGGAGGGAGACGTTAGCCTCGATGGGCAAGTGGTGGACAAGAAGGATACTTTTCGGTATTTAGGATTGATGCTACAAAAGGATGGTGACATTGATGAAGATGTTAGGCATAGAATTTCAGCCGGTTGGTTGAAATGGCGTCAAGCTTCAGGCGTCCTCTGTGACAGAAGGGTGCCTCAGAAGTTAAAAGGTAAGTTTTATAGGACAGCGATTCGCCCGGCGATGTTATACGGTGCTGAATGTTGGCCTATAAAAAGGCGACATATCCAGCAATTGAGTGTAGCAGAGATGCGTATGTTACGATGGTGTTGTGGGCACACAAGGAGACATAGAGTCCGGAACGACGATATTCGGGATAGGGTTGGGGTGGCACCAATTGAGGAAAAATTGATTCAACACCGGTTGAGATGGTTTGGCCATGTCCAATGGAGACCTCCTGAGGCACCGGTGCGTAGTAGGGTTTTAAAGCGGGTCGATAATGTAAAGAGAGGTAGGGGTCGACCTAAACTGACTTGGGACGAGTCGGTTAAGAGAGACCTTAAGGAGTGGAATATCCCTAAGGATTTAGCTATGGATAGGAGCGCTTGGAGACTAGCAATTAACGTGCCTGAACCGTAATTTTTTTTCTTGTACCATTTATGTGTTCTTTGTTTTCATGCCTCTTTTAGGTTTCATCTTTAGCCTACCCCAACTTGCTTGGGACAAAAGGCTATGTTGTTGTTGTTGTTGTTGTAGCTGCTGCAGGGAACTACTTGTGTCATTCTATAGGGCAAATGGGAGCCGCAAACCAAGCAGGATAATTTTCTATCGGTTAGTAATTGTCTGTTTTATGTTGCTGCCTCAACTTAAATCTCGTTTCCTTGCATTAAAAGGCAGAGCACCTGCCATTGTGTCCCCACTAGCGCATTGTTTTTATGTGCTAGTAGTTTTTGGCTTGTTGTATAAATATCTCAATAGCTACATCTTGCATCATTGGTAAACAATCTTGGAGTTAATTGATTTCCCTTGTACTCCTGAAAAATAGGAACTGATTTTATTTGATTCCTTGACTTGCAGAGATGGTGTTAGTGAGGGGCAGTTTAGCCAGGTCTTGCTTTATGAAGTGGATGCTATTTGAAAGGTGCTTTTCTTCACGATATTATTGTCTTTTGATTTTCCTTGTAACCTTTTCCCTTTCAAAAAAATTATTGTCTTTTGATGTATTCTCCTAGCTGTGTTTACTTGATCTATCATCTTTGGTGATCTTCGTGTTTGTACTCAGGCGTGTGCCAGCTTGGAAGAGGGCTACCTTCCTCCAGTTACATTCGTTGTGGTGCAAAAGCGGCATCACACATGACTTTTTCCTGAAGATCATCGCGCCCATGGACAGACAGATCGCAGTGGAAATATTTTACCAGGTAAAATAAATTTGCTATGGCACATGGCTAGTTCTCTTCTGTGATGAACCATATATAAATTTGCTATGGCACATGACTAGTTCTCTTCTGTGATGAACCATATATTTGCAGCTCTCCTTTGCATTCTTGTTCTTTCTGGCTAATAGTTTCGCTGTGTTCTTAGGAACTGTTGTTGACACAAAGATATGTCATCCAAGTGAATTCGACTTCTACCTTTGTAGTCACTCTGGCATTCAGGTGAACCGATGCTAGATGATTTGATGCTTCTGAAACGAATTCTCTGCTGAACGCTTGTGGTTTACACATCTTGCACTTTTTGCAGGGAACGAGCCGGCCAACACACTACCATGTTCTGTTTGACGAAAACAATTTCACTGCTGATGCACTGCAGACACTGACCTACAAACTGTGCTACACGTAAGCATTTTTTACCTCTTGTGATCCTTAACAAAATGCTACATGTTCACTCTCCGAGTTGTGGCTGGTTATTTACCTGGACCTTGATCTGGCCTTTTTTCAGGTATGCGCGGTGCACGCGATCAGTCTCTATAGGTCAGCAATTGCTTTACAAATTACTATCCTATATACTGTCTGAAGTTACCCATGTGCTGTATGTTGTTTCCTGTTAGCTCACTGATGACCAACTGATTTGTATGTGTTGTTGCATACAGTTCCCCCAGCGTACTACGCATACCTGGCGGCCTTCCGTGCGCGCCACTACTTGGACGATGGCTTCTCCGACCAGGGATCGTCTTCTGTAGCGAGCTCTCGCCAGCAAGATGGTGCTGCTCCGGTGAAGCAGCTGCCGAAGGTGATGGGGAGCGTCAAGCAGTTCATGTTCTACTGCTGAAGCTATCCTTCTTGCTAGAACCGGCACCAGCACTTTTTGTAGCCGTGAGAACTCCAGGCCGAGTAGTTTGAATGTTTGTCACATGACTACCAGATCATATTTTGGGCCGGGCGAGCCTTCCATCCAAAACTCACCAGACGGCTGACTGGCTGCTGTCGTCATGCTGGCTAGCTTCAAATCTTTTTCAGGGCAAGTGACTGTGATTTTGAGGGCTTTTCAGTTGCAACCTCGGGGATATTTGTTGACTCTGAAATCTCCTGTACACAAGGTGCTCCAAGTGGTTTGACTTGATGCTAAATATATACGTGGAACAGAGCGTCAGTTCGTAGGCTGTTTGTTGCATTTGGGACACGCAATGTGCGAGTCACGGTTTTGTCGTCAGCATCCACGCGTCTGTATTATCCAGCTGTTTATTAGTAAAACGAATAGAGCATTCATCAATCAATACTACTCGATTCAAATTTATTTAAAAAAAAAAGAGCTTCTTGGTATCATTGTGGCTTGTCACGCTGCGATTGGCCACTTGAATGCAGACTGCCCCAGGTGGAGGTGGGATGAGAAGCCGGCGTGCTTATCTGGCTCTGAAACGACCTGGAAACAGCGCTACTCAAGACTTATCAGCATGCGGCCGGAGTATTATAGGGTCATTATTGGCGGGAGATAGTCTTCGGCTGACTTCACAGATTCTAACACGGTTTCGGTCAGAGAGAAAAAGAAGATAGTGACGATTGACAGAGAGATTCGGTTGAATGCTCCATGTGTTGATCACTTTGTATTTATATTTCTCGTTCGTAAATTATTCAGCAGCCGCCGTCGTCGACGTGCTTGTGGCGAGGCTGAGGCGAGGCCCGGCGTGCGTCAATGATCCCCAGTACTCGGGGAAACTTATTCCCTCCCAACAAGGGCGGGATTCGGAAGCAACGCCATGGCGCGGAGGCAAACAATTTCAAACTGAACATTTATGCAGAGGCTAACACTTGGCATAGTACAGCTCCAGGTACATAGGGTGTCCACAAGTCGGAATGTACCTATATATATGTCCTATGAATGCGAATCATCGGTTTTGAAATATGTTAGTAGACACGAGTATATATGGCCTCATATGTTATCAGACACGAGTGCATCTAGAACTCATTCAGAATTCCTGCTCCTGACGTTAGCAGTTAGCTCTGGAACAATTTCGTGAGCTGTTGGTATCGTGGTGTTTCCGTCAGAATTGATTGTGGTCATGGCTAAGTGCCGCAGGGAAGTGATTATTTTTCAATACGAACGCGATGGCAGGTGTGGACTAGAGTATATGGGTCAATAATTGAGTATATTTCGCTCCCATGGGCTGATTTGTCTCCTTCCTTCCGTTTTACATTAGTCAACAGCAATCGCCTTCCTGCGCATATGTCGATCTTTCCTAATCCTAACCAAAAAGTGTCTCATATTGTCTTGTCTTTTGAAGTACAACAAGTTTTGGAATATTTTAATTTATTATATACTGTTATAAAAATAGTACAGTACGTAGTAACAAGTAGCAACATCCATCACCAAACCGACCGGTGGCTTTTAATTCCAAGCGGTGAATTGTTAGTCATTGTGTACTTTCTTCAACCCTTCTAGGAGTAGTTTGTTGAGGAAGCGACTGACTATTCTGAGCCCATCTAGAACGTTTTACAATCTGTGGCTTACCGGGAAATGGCGGCCTGTGTCTTTGACCCGTCGACTGAACACTGCACGGCACAGCAATTGATTTTTTTTGGTAGAGGCTAGAGCTACGCCTCTAAAACAAATATGAATTCCTTAGTGGCAGATCAATATCTGTAATTACAATAAAAATGTTGGATGAAGAGGTGGAATAGTTTGGATTAAATATAAGTATTTAAGTAATATCAATTTAGTCTACAAACTACATATTTAATACTTTTTTTAATGTCACTACATACTTGATATAGACCCCGGACGGGAAAAAACTCAGCTTCAATTCAATTGATAATATATTGCATACCTAGTGAAGGGAAAAAGAATCAAGCCTTGTGCTTCTATCCATGCCGTCATAAAAGTTGCTGCAAAATGGTTGCGACGAAGTACCAGAAACTCGATCTATTCATCTTCGTTTGAGTCCTGCTATTGCGTTCATCCCGTTACCGTGGCCCGCGGGTGAAAAACAAATACTTAAAGACATGGGAGGAATAGTTATTTTACCTTTACTATCCTTTGAGTCCTAGTTTCGTTCTATTTTTCTTTTAAAAAATAACCATTTTAGTCCACAAACATTACTTGGGTGTAATTTTATCACGGGACTCTGAAAGCTCAGTTTCAACAAGAACAGTCTTCAACAGTCTTCAAACTTTTATTTTTGGTTAAGTTTTGTCCCTCGTCCTACGTGTTATGCTACGTTGTCATACATCTCGTTAGTCGGCATAACTCAAATATGACTGTGAGAGGAGTATAGGCCATGCCGAGCCAAAAAGGCTAGGATATGCACGGTTGACATGGCGGGTCACTAGCCACATGGGGCGCAAACGGCAATTTCCACAAAGAGCCACCATGTGGATAACAACTACCTTGTGGGGGGGGGGGCACAATGTGTGGCTATGTACAAAATGACATAGGCGCATGAGAATAATTGGTGGAGGAGGGTTGTGGGCGGGCACAGGCAATGAATCGGAGTATCATGGTGGAGGAGGCCCTTGTGAGCTACAATGCCTCTAACTTTTGCTTGAGCGTCTCAAGATCCCACGATGGATCCACGAGATACCATCTCGTTGTAGGGTGCCAAGGACAACGTTAGGGACAACCAATGCAGCAGCTAACACTAGCGTCTCAAAGGATCGATCGACACTCTCCCCTCTCCCGCATCATGTGTAATTACTTTGGAGACCGTAGCTGCAGGTGTTATGTTCTCTTACACCGATAACTAATGATGATTGATCATCTTTGTTCATGGGTGGCACTAGAGTCACACCCATAAGACGTGGGACAATGTTTGAGCTAAGAAAAAGGTTTGATATGTGAAGCTGCCACTTTGATTTAGTTTGTGAATGAAAATAGAGCAAAAGTTAAAGTTTAATGAGTGGAATGGTCACTTTGATAGTTTTTCAGGATAAATTTGAGCCCAAAGGTAAAGTGTAATACCGGAATAACCATTATAAAAGTTCATGAAAGAATTGAATTTGAGCATTGAGCCAAAAGTGAGGATGAAAATAACTATTTCACCAAAGAGTTGGATCTACATCAAGTGGTTGAAGAGTACATCAAGTGGCTGAAGGGAATGCACAATCTACTGGATACAAACAGTGACGGGTATTTTGAAACGCGGGGTTTGTGCGTCTTGAGAAAAATTGATGTCACAAAATCTTTTCATTTGACAAATGTGTGGAAAATGCACATACTGATAAGCGCACGTGTGTACGTTACCAACCAGCTGTAGATAGCAGACAATTATTGTATGGACGAAAAGTATATATGTAAAGAGCAATGGAGACTCTCGGTTGCGCACCTGATCACATCTTGCCAAATGACAATGCAAGGTGTAGTCAAATCCTCAAATTAGGAACTTACTTGACACGTCCACTCCTTTGTAGCCGCAAGATCCACGTACACACGAGCACACAGGCTCATAAGTGCTAGAGGCTTATCTTAGCTTGGATAATTTGCCAAGCAGTGTATCATTTGCAAGCACGTCAAGAATAACCCTGTGATAGACTTGTGGATGCGCAACTACATGCATGCATGCAGTTTGCCTGTTAGATTTTTTATTTTTATTGTTTTGGCTCGCTGGTTGTTGCATATATGATTACAATGCCGAGATTTATACGTACTCCCTCCGTTCTAAATTGTAGTTCATTTTGATTTTTTTGGTGTATGTATTTTACTATATATTTAGACATATTATTTATCTAAATATATAGCAAAACATATAAAAAAATCAAAGTGAACTATAATTTAAAACGGAGAGAGTAGAAGTAAGATGAATGTATAAACCAAGGGATATATAATTATATATTGCAACTATTTGTATAAAACAATACTCTATGCAACATTGATTGATGGACTACAAGGCATATGGACACTATCATGAAAAAAGAAAAAACATTAGTTCTTCTCGTTTCTATTTATTTTGCCACATGAGCATGGAGATGTGATCAGTAACTTTCGAGATTGTTTTTTTTAACCAAAAGTCAGTAAAACCCTTAGAACGTGTTGTAGGTTTTTTTAAAAAAAAATTCTCGTAAGCCGCTTTTTCAAATTTTGAAAAGTCAACTCCACACCTAAACTGACTAATAAACAAAGTTGAAACAAACAGGTCTCGGTCCCACAGCTAGCCACACACACACACTCAGCTCGAGTCCTCGGTCCGTTGAATCAGAAGGCGACACACTCCACAGCCTACTTAGTGGGTCAGTACTCAAAATGGCGACGGGTACCCGATATCCGAGTGTCCGACGGATTTTACCCGATAAGAAGGCGGGTATAGAAGATATTTTATACCCGTGGGTATGTTATTGGGTGAACTATTATACTCATCGGGTATGAGGGGTACGGGTGTGGAAGTATACTACCCATATCCGCATAACCATGGGTAAAAAATACCCGCACAAATATATAGCCAGCCCTTTAATTTTAGCCCATATAAGCATGTAGCCTATGAATTTAGCCCATATAAACCCATGATTTTTTTATGTGAATGTTGAACTCGGGTATATTGTTAGTACTCAAAATGGCAACGGGTACCCAATATCCGAATACCCGACGGGTTTTACCCGATAAGGAGGCGGGTATGAAAGGCATTTTATACCCGTGGATATGTTGTTGGGTGAAATATTGTACCCATCGGGTATGACGGGTACGGGTGTAGAAGTATACTACCCATATCCGCATACCCGTGGATAAAAAATACCCGCACAGATATATAGCCAGCCCTGTAATTGTAGCCCATATAAGCATGTAGCCCATGAATTTGGCCCATATAAACCCATGCTTTTTTATATGTGAATGTTGAACTCGGGTATATTGTCGGGTATGAAATACCCGTCAAGTACGGGTATGAAATGAATTCTTTACCCGTCTGCTTTCGTGGGTAACCCGACGGAATATATTTTGACCTGACGGGTACGAATATAGGTGGCCAGTACCCATCGGATACGTACCCGTTGCCGTGTTGAGTCGGTACTCACTACATATAGAAGGCAGGCACCACGAGTACTCTGGGGGCTCACACAAGTGGTACTCCTACCTTAGGTAGTTCGCTCGAGAGACCTCTGTGTGTGTGTGTCCGCGTGGTCGTCCCTGAGAACGAACCAACCAGCCGGTGGACCGACATGGTGTTCGGCGGCGACCGTGGCATGGGGGCGGCCCCCGGCGCCGATGGCGCGAGCTCGATGCGGTTCGCGCTGCACGTGATGCGCGGGCGGTGGTTCATGTTCTTCGCGTCCATCCTGATCATGGCGGCGGCCGGCGGCACGTACATCTTCGCCATCTACTCCAAGGCGATCAAGACGTCGCTGGGGTACGACCAGCAGACGCTCAACACGCTGAGCTTCTTCAAGGACGTGGGCGCCAACGTGGGCATCCTCCCGGGGCTCATCAACGAGGTCACCCCGCCGTGGGTGGTGCTGGCGTGCGGCGCCGGCATGAACCTGGTGGGCTACCTCATGATCTACCTGGCCATCTCCGGCCGCACGGCACGGCCGCCCGTGTGGCTCATGTGCGTGTACATCGCCGTCGGCGCCAACTCGCAGTCGTTCGCCAACACCGGCTCGCTCGTCACCGCCGTGAAGAACTTCCCCGAGGACCGCGGCGTGGTGCTGGGCCTGCTCAAGGGCTTCGTCGGCCTCAGCGGCGCCATCTTCACCCAGCTGTACCGCGCCATCTACGGCACCGACAACGACGGCGCCGACCTGGTGCTGCTCATGGCGTGGCTCCCCGCCGCCATCTCGCTCGTCTTCATCCCCACCATCCGCATCATGCCGCGGAACGGGAACGCCGCCGCGCGCGGGGAGCGCAGGGCCTTCTTCCTCTTCCTCTACGCCTCCATCGTGCTGGCGGCATACCTGCTCGTCATGAACGTCGTCGAGCTGGAGGTGATCCACTTCCCGAAGCCGGCGTACTACGTCACGGCCGTGGTGCTCCTCCTGCTCATCTTCTTCCCGATCGTCATCGTCGTGAAGCAAGAGCTCAAGACCTACCTCGCGCCGCCGGCGCCAACAGCAGAAACCATTGTGACGATCACCGTCGACGAGAAGACGCGGGCGGAGTCGCCCGGTCGTCGCACCCAGCCCCAGGCCATCGCCGCCGCCGAGGACAACAGCAGCAGCAGCTCGCCGTCGTGCTTCCAGGACGTGTTCCGGCCGCCGGCGCGTGGCCAGGACTACACGATCCTTCAGGCCCTGTTCAGCGTGGACATGCTGGTGCTGTTCGTGGCCACCATCTGCGGCGTCGGGGGCACGCTGACGGCGGTGGACAACATGGGTCAAATCGGTCAGTCCCTGGGCTACCCGCAGCGTTCCATCTCCACCTTCGTCTCCCTGGTGAGCATCTGGAACTACGCCGGGCGCGTGGTCTCCGGGTTCGCCTCCGAGTACGTGCTGGCCCGGTACAAGGTGCCCCGCCCTCTGGCGCTGACCGTGGTGCTCCTCCTGGCGTGCGTGGGCCACGCGCTCATCGCCTTCGGCGTCAGCAACGGCCTCTACGCGGCGTCCGTGATCCTGGGCTTCTGCTTCGGCGCGCAGTGGCCGCTGCTGTTCGCCATCATCTCCGAGGTGTTCGGGCTCAAGTACTACTCCACGCTCTACAACTTCGGCGCCGTGGCCAGCCCCGTCGGCTCCTACATCCTCAACGTCCGCATCGCCGGCCGCATGTACGACGACGAGGCGATCCGGCAGGGCGGCCGCCGGGGCAAGGACCTCACCTGCGTCGGCGTGCGATGCTTCAGGGAGTCGTTCCTCATCATCACCGGCGTCACGCTGCTCGGCGCGCTCGTGTCGCTGGTGCTCGCGTGGAGGACCAGGAACTTCTACCGCGGCGACCTGTACGGCCAGTTCAGGGAGGTCGGCATGGCCGGGAAGTCGAGTGAGGACGGGAAGGTGCATGAGGCCGAGGCGAGCAGCAGCGGTGGTGGTGCCAGTGACTCTGACACCAAGGACACTGGTAGCAGCGAGACCGCTAATGGCAGCAAGGTCTGAATTGTTGACGACGTGTTCTGTGTATCTCTCAGGGTTAATTGACCTGAATATATATACATATTTGAGCTTGTACTATGTGCGTATGATCACCAGCTGCTCTGCTCTGCTCTGCTCCGTCGCCTCGCCTGCACGCACGGCCGGGACACCAACTCCGTGCGCGCGCACGAAACGGAACCTAACTACGCGCCAGGACGGTCCAACGGCGCGTACAGGTCCCGGCGAGCAGGCCGGCGGCCTCGGGGCAACACGAACACATACGTCGTCTGGGCAGGCACAACAAAACCGTAAGCGGATCCTCCTGGGACAAATGGGCCATAAGCCCACACACAGTGAGCCCAGATGGAATGGTCAGACCCGCATCTGGCGCATCGAAGGCGGCAACGGAAAAGGAGGCCCATTATTACTCACTGCAACAAAAAGTGGAAGGCCCACGTGGCTCACTAGTCGCTGCTGCACGCAAAGCTTGAAGGACTCCGATTTATAGCGACGGAAAAAACATCTATTTTGGCTCCTCTTTACTGGGAACATGCTGAATCTTCAGCAAGCAAAGAGATTACATGAGCCAGGATGGATGGATACCAAGTTTAGTTCCTCTCAGGATCCGTAAAACTTAATGTATAAATTTGGTTAATGAAGAACCTAACTATAATTAGTTAATATTCTAAATATTATTATCTTAATATATAAATTTAGTCAAAGTTAAAATATTTTGACTCTTCATGCATAATTCTTAGAATGACTTATGATCTGAGACCGATAAGAGTAAATGAATTCGCTTAACAACTACGGCAACAGATGCTTGGGAATAGCAACGATCCGAATGATTTTTCGCCACACGGCACGCAAAGGTGACACGGAAAGGACGTGACACAGCTTGACACCGGCGGTGCCTGGCCCTGGCGCCATGGCGGGGTCGGCTTTTTTGTTTTTGGCGCTTTCCGGACTCGCCTGTTGCCTGTCGCTGGCTCCGGCTGTGCGTTCAGTTGTTCACTGCCCCGTAAGGCGAGTATGGCTACGTGCGTCTGCTCGCCCGAAGGTGCGTGCTGTGGGTGTGGCCACCGTCGGCCGGGCGACGCGACCCCGACCCCGTGCGGTGGCGCGGCGAGCGAGCGACACGAGCGAGGCTGCAAAGCTCCAGCGAGTGCCCTCTGCAAGGCAGCAAAGCTCCAGCTCTGGCTCGACTTGCCCGGGCCTCGCTTGCTGCCGTTGCCAACTCGATCCTCACCTGCCACAGCTCATCCTTCAGTTCGTGCTCCTCTTCTTGCATGCCTCACTGTTAATTTCGTGCCAATTATATAATCCCATCGGCCATCACTCTCCTCGACCAAAAAACATGGCGCAAGTTGCTTCTGAATCCAGCAAGACCCAAAGCCACCACTTCATCATCAGCCGACATTAGGATGGAGGGAGTAATTAATTGAGCTAAAGGATTATCCATGCATAATCCACTTCTCATACCCTCCCTGCCCATTTGTATTGGATTAACAAAACATCCGTAGGTATCCAAACCAACAAATACTAATATCCGTAAACTTATCGTTATGCGTACTCCCTATGTCATAAAACAAGTGTCATCTTTGTATTATGAGGAGTTATGCTTTTATACGTTAACAAATATATACAAGAAAATATTAATGTCTATAACATAATTAGTTCACTTTAATCTGTTAGACGATCGAGCTGTTTCTCGGTTGTTTGGCTAAAGGGACATGTAGGGTCTCCTAGCTTGGAGGTGAAGGTTGTTTACAATAGATCTTATCTTGTTATACGACTTGACATGTAGGGATCTCCTAACTTGTAGGTGAAGGTTATTTAAGATAGATCTTATCTAAGTTTGTTGTAATCTCTTTTTGATGTACAATCCACGCTAGAGGTTTTTTTTCTTTTTTTTAGTTACACAGTAACGCAACACACACAACACATGCACCCTCACTCATACAAACAGACGTACGTAAATCCTACCCCTACGAGCACCTTCAAAAGACCGAAATGGCAGATCTTAAAGTTCACGAAGTCACCACAGACGCCTCGCTATCAACGGAACGTCGTCTACCACTTAATGCATAACGTCGAAAAATTTTAAAATGAATTTAGAAAAATACGAATACCAGTGCCAAATCGAGCACTTAAACTATGGTGAGAAGGTTCCACCACAGGAAACCCAACTACGCGATAGAGGCTTTTCCTGGTTTATCTAATATAACTTACAGTTGAGATCTCTAGGAGGATATCTCGTTTCCTTTGCTTCCACGTAATATTATTTATACATAATAAATAAATATATATATATATTTAAAGATATAAATATTGTTCTAGTACCTTTATATAGATATACTAGTTAAATTTTTCCAATGGGTGACACTTGTTTTAGGAGACGGGAATATGTAGATGGATATACTCGTCGAGTTGTCGTGGCTACTCATGATAACTGTCCCCACTTATACTTGTTTACGCGTTCGCGGTTCACGGCTTTCGGTAGTCCTTTTTCGCACGCTGCTGTCTGCGCGCATTATTGCTCTCAATGCTCTGCACGTTGGGACCGAGCCGTAGCTCGGACGGCAAGTCCTCCGGCTGTGGAGGCTGCCGGTCACGGTTAGAGTACGCTCTAACGCGTAATTTCCCGCCCACAAACAGTAAGTTCCTTTAATAAATTTTGTTATCTTGCATAGATATATCACAACTGTCATATCTCTCAGCTGTGTTTTAAAACCTAGATATAGATGATTAGTCTAGCTTACGTACTAGAGTGTGAGTGAGTTGTGGTGTGTATATGGCGAGTGAGTTGTGTTATGTGCGTACGTGGGGCGTGCGTCAGTGCGTGAATTTAGATACTATAATTTATATCGGAAGGTTAAGGCGATAAAAAAATTGCTATGCACGTCTGATCGAGGCCAAGGTGTGCATGCTGTGGGTATTTATAGGACGCCTCCCGGTTCAAGCTACGGCGACATCAGTCCATCGGCGGCGGGCGCGCACGCCGTGAGCGGCGACGCGGCCGAGTGCGGTGGCGCGGCGACCGGCGAGCGAGCGAGCGACACGAGCTGAGCGACTGCCCTGCTGCAACTGCAAGCTCCAGCTCGTCGTGCCACCACACGATTGCTAGCTCGACTTGCGCGCGTGGTCGCCTCGATCGCCTGAACGCCATGGCGCAAGCTGCTCCTTCTGAATCCACCAAGAAGAGTGGCACCAAAACCCCCACCTCATCAGCGGCCGACGAAGCTCATCAGCCTGAAAGCTACAGCGACCTCGTCACCAGTCTCCCCGCCAGAGGAGGGTGGGTGTCGCTCGTGCAGTACCAGAACTACTGGCTGAACCCCGGCAGGCTGCACCAGATCATCCCCGTCAAGGAGCTCTACAAGCCTCGCGCCGACGACATCATCCTCGCCACCTACCTCAA
>CM041628.1:26119908-26139991 GCA_023333625.1 Bothriochloa decipiens
ATATAAATAGCTGAATTTTTTTTTCCATGAGTGGAAGTTATTCAGTCAAGCCTTGAAATAACAGCTTTGCAATGCCACACAGTACAGACATTGTACATTATGGAAAATATGTTGTGTTTACAGTACAGCTTATAGATGGAGTAATTCTATCAGACTTTTCCCAAGCTAGCATTCCTTCGTAGCAAGAGAAGGAGCTTTTGTGTTTGTCTCCCTATATTGATTTTTGGCACCACAAGTGGAATTATTCCATAATCGCGCTCTCGAAGAAGTCTGCTAGCTAGGATGGGCCGAAGGTTCCAATGGCCCGGAGTGCTGAGATGAACCCGATGCCGGTCGTTTCAAACGGCGTGGCCGCGTGAAGGCTCGAGTTGACCGACCGTACGTCACGCACGATGTACACGTCGATCTCGAGCCTGAGAGTCGCCGACACGAGAGGCCCACACGTGGTTGACCACCTGCCCGACCTAGCTGATATGGACGTACGTGTGCAAGCGCGTAGGATCCGCGCTGGTGTGTGATGGAAGACCGCCGTGTCGGTGGCCTGCCGGTCAGCCGGCGGTGAGATCGATCTGCTTATATATGCTTGGTACGCAAGGTATTCCTAAATCCCTGGAATTAAAGGTGCATGGAGACAGAAGCACACAACACAAACTGGTCATTACAAACAAATCGTACGCAGAAAACTTGTGAAGAAGAACAATGCGTTTTAGACTTGTTTACATGAGGTACGTACCTGCACACGGTTCCAATCCGGCCAATCAAAATGTGCGATACACGTATCAGCTGCACGTACCCGGTACCTCAGTGTTTGACAAATGAAACCGGAGCAACAAGTTCCACTTTGCAAAAGAAATGACTTGTTGAAAGGGTGGAAAAACTACAGCTTGGTCGCTGATATATGGGTGAGAGTGACAGTGTGAGTGGACATGGTATATTCGTCGCAAAAAGTCAACTGAGACCGTGGTGCGTTACGCGGGGTTTTTATTTATCGCTGTAGTCCTGCTGTTTCGATCCGTGCGGACGCGCCCGCGCGCCGCCGGCTTTGACGACGACGGCCGGCCGCCGCCAAGTCACCATACGTCGCTGCTCGCTGGTCAGCCGCGTCGATCGATCGGCCGCCCCGCCAGCGGCCGGGCGCTGGCCGTGCTTCGCAGCTGGAGTAGAAAGTAAGGCTGACCCCGTACCAGGCCGTCGTCGATCGGTCTGTTCTTTCAGGAACATGGTGGGGCCCAAAATTGCAATTTGCCAACGCCGGGTCGCCGGAGGTTATAAATTGAAGGAAAAGGAACATAAGTACAGGCTAACAACATGTACAAAATAAAAATAAAAAAAAGGTAAACGCAAATTCCGTAAATATCACAAAACAAAAAATAAAATCTATTATTTAGAAGGAAAGAACCAAACGATCATGTCAAGTTCATGCATATGCAAGTATGGCGTATCTGACATCACATCACTAGCCACCACCACCCCTGTTTGTTTCATCTCTATCGTGTCCGTGTGTGTGTGCAAACTCGCTCATCACATGCTCCTCAACGGAATACCAACGAACTCTTAAGCATGTATGCATCACAACCGCATGGCCATCATCGTCCTGGCGCTGGGGTTCTCGCCGACGACCCAACCATATACACGTAGCATCTTTGTTCCAAGCAACGCGCGCGCCCCGGCCAAATGCAGGGCATTGCAGCAGCACGCTTTTGAAAGCCGTTGTCATATCCGCGCTCCCAGCGGAAACTCCCGGCCAGCTGACCTGCATGACTTGCTCCAGAGTCCAGACACCGAAATGAGACACTGCGTGCCACTGCCACCAAAGTACTATAGTACAGTCCCTAGTGCTGCGCGCGCGACGCCACGTTCCGAGCCGATGGAGATGCTGATGAGCTCCCGACGTGTTACGCAACGGTGCCGGCCGGCCAGGCCCAAACCGCGGCCGGGTTCGATGAACCGGCAGGCAATGCGGACGGACCAAGCGTCTCGGTTCATCACTGCTTTCGCCACGCACTACGCCGCTATCCACGGTGACGGATCGATCGAGCTGGCCGCTTATATTAGCTTGCAGTGACGATCGAGCCAGACAGCAGCGCTCGATCGAGAGCTGAGCTAGCTAGCTAGTTGTTGGCAGCCAACGATGCTGTTAGCGTGTGTTGTATAGACCGAGACGCAACGCAAAGCGCAGGAGGGGTTGTTAGTGCCCGTGAGCTGGAACGCATGCGTGCGTGGATTGACGGAAATTTTAACAAAGCGGCCGCTTAGCTGAATTAGACGGCCGGCCGGCCGGGGTCGATTTCGGCGCGTTGCAGGATGACGGTGATGAGATTTGATGGTTGCGCGCTCTAGCAAGCAAAAGTGAGATGCGTGTGTGTGTGTGTGTGCGCGCGCAATGTAGCCCATCGATCCGCCATGGGTCTGTGCGTCGTCGTCTCGCTGGTAGATGATGGGTGATGAGTCAGCTGTGCACACCCTACGGTTCCCTTATATGCAGCTGAATTTTTCAGCGCGCACTGTGCAACGACCACGAGGACGATATCGATCGATAGTGTCTCTCTTGATTCCAGCTTTCAGGGAGTATGATGACCTAGTGGAGGTACGTGTATACTAAAGCTGGCTTGTGTCAAAATCAGTCATTTTAATTTTGGTACTTTGTGTCACACCCTGACTTGCACTCTCTCTACCTTATAATATAGTGTTTTCTAGAAATTCTAACACAAATTAAGAGAGAACATAAAATACACATGCATCCTCACTTTATTTCCTAATCAAACGTTATCATCAACGTGGTTAATAGAGACTAGTATAATGTCTTTATATTTGGAATGCTCATAGAAACAACCATTTTTTGCATAGTAAAATTTTTTCTCGTATTAACCATCTAAGTTACATTCTGCCTAACTCCTTAATCATGTATCGGTGATCTTCAGGGATGTTGTCGAACATTTATTTTGCACTACTCGTAAAAATGCCAGCCAAAAATATAGAAAAGATTTATTAATGCAAAATTATCTTCTCTTCCCTAAAATTTTAAATGCTAGAATACACTATATTACGGGACGGAGTGAGCAGTAAATAAGGAAATAAATCAGTTAAACACATCAATGATTAGTATGCTAGCACAAATTAATGAGTGAAATGGTACACTGCAAGGGCAGCGGAAGAAAGAATTTCAAACTGAAACGGCTAGCTGTTTACGTTTACGAATCCTAGCTAGAGGGTGCGCACAGTAATGGCAACGTATGGTCCCCAATCCCTATCGGAATCCATTCCATTTGAGAACGGTGCAGGTAAGTTATGCACAATTAATCAGTCTTCATTACTGCCAAAACTGGAAACAGTCAAATTTATTTGTATAAATGCAGGAGATGTTGTTGATCTGAATGAATATTCTCTCGGATTATGATCATCCATATTGCATTTGTTTAAATATTTCTTATTGTGCAAAGTTATATCCCGTCAGTATTAGTACATCTTAATCACGTACTAGTTCAGAGCTCCCACTACACCTGCGTCGATGATGATCGATCATTCGAATCGCATCTGGTTTTATTTGCACCATCGTCTTATTTAATTCTGACCCCCTTGAATCTTTGATTGATTCATTTACGCACCACCTTATTCATCGCGTTTTACTACCAAAATTAGTAACATCCAAACTTACACATATGTAGCAGATTCTATTGATCCGAATATTCTGTGCCCGCTGATTTAATTCCATCATCAGGCGTAATTTGATTCATATAAACGTACTTATGTGACATAATACACGGAGTACACTAATTTAGTCTTATAACTTTAAATGTATGGCAGTGAAAGACAAAACTAACAGTGCCTGATTCTTGAATAATTTTGAACATGTACCGATGTACGCGCGGGACAGAACTAGTCTGTACACAAACGTTGAAGGAAGGGGAAAAAACGTACTTACAGCATTTTACCGAGTTAGAGCATCCTAGTCAGTATTTTACTAGTCAGTATTTTACCGAGCTAGAGCCTCCTGGTTGTATACGGCGGTACGGACATTCTGAATTTTTCTAATACAAATACACGGGGACTGACAAGTGACAAATAAGGATCCGAATTGGTGGTGGTGTCACATGCAAGCGGCCGGCCCAGCGCATGTGGTCCTCGCCTCGGTATTCCCTCACGCGGTGTTTGCATGTGCATGTCGCCACGCTCGCACGTGTACGTACGTACCCGCGGCCTTGGTAATGGTAAGTAAAATATACAGTATACTGCAACTTGATCAATTTCTCGAGCAACTACAAAGAATGCCAGACATGAGTACTGTATTCGCACAGCTTCCTTTTCGAAACAGAGAGTTTAGTATCGCTGAATATACGGTATACTTTCATATGTTCTCTCTTCGTTTAAAAAAAATACAGTATATGTTCTCTCTCCCTTTTTTTCTGCAGAATTGTTGGGGAATGGAACCTCCCCCACTTGCTTACTCTGAGTACAGAAATGGACTCTCGTGTCAATTGATTTGATATAGGATTTTGCTCTTGTTATTTTGACGTCAGTCAATTATACTAGTGTGATCCGGTTCCATTTAAGTAAAATTTAATTTGGGGAAAGAAACGACCTCAAACTCTCAAAGTGAAGGCAGTATG
The DNA here is from genome assembly GCA_023333625.1 of Bothriochloa decipiens. NCBI lineage: Eukaryota > Viridiplantae > Streptophyta > Magnoliopsida > Poales > Poaceae > Bothriochloa > Bothriochloa decipiens. The sequence continues at coordinate 26,124,516 of CM041628.1, forward strand.
CTCCATTTGAAAAGATGGCCCAGAAAAATCTTTTGCCAAGATTGGCAAGATGAAGCTTCCTCGAAAAGCTGTATACGGATGCGCAGGAATGCCCGTGTTCCTACGACAAGCTACGGTTCGACGCAAGGTGAGAAAAGTTAGCTCTCTACTTCGTTCAACTGCATCATCATGTTCATGTCCATTTGGCAAGTTGATAAACCATATCTGTTTCATGAGCACCTACCTGCACCTCGTGTCTTCATCTGAGTTCTGAAAGTAGCACTGTTCTGTGAGCTGTCTGCATTTGTTAAAAGAAAAAATTGAACGTCGTCTTCAAATTCCTGGGTGCCACTCACACTCGGACGACTGGAGGGCGACGGCGATTCTCGTCGCCCTCCTCGACCCCGGCGACGTCGCGCTGCCACAGCTCAGTAGTCCGCCTCCCCCAGCGCCCTCCCCGGCGGCCTTGCGCCCCCCCCCCAGTCCCCAGCCAGCCGCTCGGCCGGCAACCGCCCCGAAGCGCCACCAACCAAGCCTTCGAAGATGGCGACCTCCGAGGGCGCCAGAATCGCCCAGCCGGTGAAGCCTCCAGTTCTCGAGCCGCCACTCTCAAGAGCTCAGGTACGCTCCCAGGCGTCGCTGAATCGTCCTGGCGTCTCCTTCCAAGAGTTCCTCCTCCATGAATTCCACTCCACCGCCTCCCCGTTCTTCCTCGGAGCTCGCCGGCGCTACACCGGCAGGATCTGGGCGACCACTACCACTCCATCCCACCTGTCGTGCCTCCAGGTCTCCAACATTCTCTCGTTCCACCTCGCCGCGCCCCCTGTGCTCCTTCGGCCCGTCAAGGTGAGCGAGTCCATCTTCTCCGTCGAGGTGGCCAGCAGGAGCGTCGCGGCGGTGATCGCCCTCCTTGGAGTTGTTGGGCAGGAGAAATTCAAACTCGCGCTCCACGTTAGCCTGCATGGGGCCCGGGCTTACGTGGACCGGGTGCTGGAGCCCGTGGCACGCGTGGAGGGTATCCAGCGCTCGGGGCTCGAGGCGGACGCGCTGCCAATGGACAATCCCTCCCCTGCCCCCGGCTCTGCCCAAGATCCCCCTCTGCCCCCCGCCGCGGAACGTCCCTGTCCCCCATCAAGCAGCATGCCTGCTCGCCAAGGAATCAAATCCACCAAAGGATATGCGTATCTCATCCACCTCACCCCGTCTGCCCCTCCCCTCCTCCCCTTACCTCTGGCTAACGCCCGCGCCGCTCCCGCCGCCGATGATGTGACCGGCGGCGCCATCGAGCCAAACACCACAATTAATCCTGTCAGAGCTCCACAAAAATCTTACATGGAGGCCCTTCTCACCCCAGATGCTCCTCCGGTATTTAAACACCTCCCTCCCCAGTTCACTCCACCTCCCAACAGCTGCTTCCGCAGCTTCTCGAGGCACCACCAAATCTGCCATTGTCGTGACCCAGTCCATTGCAGGAAGTGTGGGCACTCCGGCCACATGGAGCGCAAGTGCAAGACCCCCCGTCGGGCCACCCCTGGCCTCGGTTCAATGGTTCCCCCACTCGCTTCACCTGGTCTCCCGAGTAATCTGAGCGCACCACCTCCCTGCCTTTGACGCCACCTTCCGCCACCTCCGCCTTCTGCTTCCTCACCACCTCCAATGTTGGCACCGTCACCCTGCCTCCAATGCTCCCGCCTGCCCTTACCACTCCCCCTCCCTCACTCCCCACCCCCACCCTGGCTATCGACCGATCGGTGGCACCCATCGCCACCTCCTACCGTGCCCCAGCGCTAGCCCCTACCCCGGTGGACGCTTATGCCATCGGTGAGCAGGAACCGCTTTGACCCGGAGACGGAGGATGAGTACGCCGCCTTCGCCGAGCTCTCCACCGACTCCAACCCGGCCTTCGAGGGGGGCAGCGATGAGGACACGGAGGACCTTGTCGACTCCGCCAGCTCCCTGTTCAGGGTGGACCCGGACATCTATGAGGACGGCGCGGCTGCGGGGATCCTCTGGATGCCCGGCGGTGACATGACAAGGATGGAGAGGATCACGTACGCCTTCATCAATGAGGAGGGCCCGGTATACAACCCGGGTCCCAACGTCCACGACGCAGTCTTCTCCGCGGCACCGACGGTAAACTTCCATATGCTGCCTTCGTCCATTGGGCACATGCTTCTACGCTTCGATAGTAGGGCCGACCGTGACAACGCCGTCGACATGAGCCCCATCATCTTTGATGGCGTGCACCTAACGTTGGAGCGCTCGGAGGAGACATCAGGGCGGTTCGAGGTGAACCTACCTTGTCTGGTGGCCATCGCTGCTGTGGGCTTCCCCGATGAGCACCGGAATGAGTGAGGATCAAGGCAGCGTTCTGGAAGGTCGGGCCAGTGGTGGAGATCGACCCTACCTGCCTGGAGGCCAACCAGCGCTTCTTCCCCGCTGACCTCTCCTCCGTCAGGGTGGTCGTCGCTAGGAGCCGCCTGTCAGGCGTCCCTGAGGACATCATCGTCGACACGTCGGGAGCTGGCACCAACGGTCGGGCCTTGGGCACTGCGTTCACTTTGGCAGTGCTCTGCGCCTGGCCCAGGATGGCCCAGCTGGACACCGCTGGCAACCTCAGGCCTTTCTTCCCTCGCCCACCGGGTGCGGGGGGGATGGTGCGGCGGCTGGCTTCCCACCTGCTCCAACCGCTCTGAGCGGCCTGGCCCTCGGCCCGATCCCGCACGGTGTTCCGATGAGCCGTGACATGTGGCCATGTGGGGGAGGCGCCCCCTATGGTCCAGCCTTCGGTCCAGACCTCCTCGACGCCCAACTATGCCACGCAGTGGAGCTGGGCATTTCGATTGCCCTGCATCGTGTCGTGGCGCTCCGGTGCTCGCCCTGCCCTGGTACGATGATGATCTGGCGCCGCCGCCGCCGCCTTCACCGATGGTCGCCCCCACCACCCGTGGCAAGCGCGGGCGCCCTGTGGGCATTGTCCAGCGCCGTCTGCCCCGAAACGCTTCAGCGCCCGTGTCGAGGATCTGGGAAAGGGGTATCCGAAAGCCTCGATTAACCAGACTAATCCCCGAGGTCAGCAACGCAAACCCTCCAATGACGTCCCTCACTATCGCTCGAAAGCCCACAGGCTAAGGCATATTGGGCCGCCCCACGAATAGGTGTCGACAGCCCAAAGCCACAGCCTGCTCGATGGGCTACCATGCGGACCGAGACTGTATGCTCGAGGGTACAATCCGGGGACCCCTCGAGGACGAAACTTCGCTCGAGCGAACGAGCCCACCCTCGAGGATGGAACTTTGCCCGTGCGAATGGGCAGCCCTCGAGCACAGTATACCCCTCGACTACCTACCCCCCGTACGGATCCAGGCGCATTCAATGCATTTTACCTGCTCTCGCCTAACCGTATGGTCACAGTTACAGCAACAGCTGCGAGTATGGCAGTCGAATCCGGCTTTTACCGCCCATACCCCAGAATCCCGTAGATCGTACCTCACTGTTATGCCATACCAAGCACTATGTCCCGTCTGGCACCTCCTCGAGGCTCGAAAGTCAACACATTCCCCACATCTCTCGGGATTCGGCCTTATCCGAAGGGCCTCGACCCCCTCGACTCGACCTAAGGCCTCGACCGTCGCCCCTCGGCTCTGTCACGCTGACCCTTCGGTCAACACTTCAACAACTCTCGACGCGACGGTTGCAGGACCTCCCATACCGATGTACACCTCTACAACGACACCGACATGATCGGCATCGGCGTCATACGTCACCGACCACGTTAGCACTAAAAAAATGTACTCCTATGCCTCTTCTTCGCCTATAAAAGGAGGCGCCAGGGCTTGGGATAGGGGGGCCGAGATCTGAGAGCTTCATACGCTAAGGCTTTAGATCATAGAACTACGCCGTGAGATAGTGTGAAGTAGAGAGCTAAGCGCCCGAGACGCTCAAGCTCTAGCTCACGCTTCTCACGCCTGCTTGTATTCACCCCTGTACTAGCGCTTCAGTGCAAGATAACACGAACTATCTCCCCCCTCGCTGGATGTAGGGCCTTCTTTGCCCGAACCAGGATAAATCACCGTGTCCTTCTTGCATCACTCACCAGATTAAGGGAGCATGCAATTACGAATTTACTCATTGGTGCTGACCCCCGAGGTCAAACACCAATAGTTGGCGCGCCAGGTAGGAGTCCTGCATGTTACCAATGATTTCCCGCCATTCTTTCTGGATGGGCGACTCTGTTTCACCACTTCCTCGCGCTACGGTGATCTGGTTCGGGAGCCTGGAGTTCATGTCCCTCGGACAGGGCTATGACATGACCCTGCTCTCGATCAGTGACCCAAGCGGAGGTTGCAGTGTGCCCCCACACTCAGGAGGGGCCACTCGTCGGTCTCGCCACCATGCTGCCGCAACCAGAAGGAGGCGCGATCGGCGCCGTCATCGCCATCAACCTGAGTCAAGATTGGTGCCCGTTGCATTCCACTCACTCCTGACAGGTGATGAGGAGCCCCTTGTTGGGGGATTATCTGGCCTGATTTCAGGAGGAGAGGACAGACCGGCAGGGCTCCACGACAACCTCAACTTCACCTTCACAATGCACTCGTTGAGGGAGCCCGGTAGAGCTCCCCCGATGCGCGCGACCCCCACTACATCAAGCCTACTTCCGCACGAGCTGTTCGAGCGTCATCGACGGTTCCCATTCGGCCTCAACAATGTCACAAAGGCGTTCTCAACCTTGACCCGCGCCAACATGAGCACGATAGGAGACCGCCCAGGTGCCCTCCTTCGAGCAATGATGGACATGGGGACGGTCATGCCGGCCTCCGTGGACTTGAGCTTCGCGAGAGTACCCGGCCCCCGGAGGTACACCGTCGGCACACTCCGACAGCAGCTGCAGGAGGAGGCGCGGGGATAATTCCCTGTCTTCTACTGCGGCGACCCCGACTCCGGCTCTGACCATTGGGACTCTACCCGCGAGTGTCTCCACATCAACGGTGACATTGCCTCCAGTGAGGACACTATCGATCCGATGACCGATGCGGCTGCCGCTGCGGCGGGTGGGGCTCCCCCCAGAGCAGAGGTTCGACAACCAGTCGCACCCCGAGAGGCATGCCCCGTCCTAACGAGTAGGACGCACAGCTGGCACAAATTCAGGAGTTGCAGGCTAAACTCGCTGACGACCAGGAACGACTGCGCTAGCTCGAGCGAACCCTCGAGCAGGAGCGACCACCACCCGGCGGAAGAGCCCGAGCCAGGGCCCGAGAGGTCAACCGGCAGATCAACGAGGGCGGGGTCAACCGGCAGGTCAACGAGAGGTCAACCGGCAGATCAACCGGCAGATCAACGAGAGCGTAACGTCCCCCACGAGGTCAACGGGTACAATGTTTTGGCTTGCTCGAGCATAGCTCGACGGGTACAACGCGAGATCGAGGGTCTCCTCCAAGTTGCTGCTCTTCAGCAAGCCGAGAGCTCAACCTCGAGGCGTCAAGGGATAGCTTCTAAACCACAGGACGAGCCCTCCCGGCCTGAAAGGCAGGGCTCGGTCGATCCAGAGGTGGCCCCCTGAGCGAAGAAGACACCAGCCCGAGATCATATCAACGCCCCACGTGACACGCGCCTCGATATCATCGAGAACCGCAAGCGCAAACACGGGGACGCTGAGGATCGAGGGTACAGCGCCCATCGTGGGGGACATTACGACAGCGATGAAGACTGATGGGCCTCGGAGCCATCGGGTCCCTGAGTTTTTAGCAGGACGATCCGCAACGCCCGGTTGCCTGACAAGTTTTGACCCCCCACGAGCGTCGTCAAGTACAACGGCGAAACCAAACCCAAGCTCTGGCAAGCCGATTTTCGACCGGCTTGTCAGGCAGGCGGGGCACGTGACGATCGCATGATCATACGTCACCTTCCCCTGTTCCTATCTGATACCGCGCGTAGGTGGTTCGAGGAGCTTCCCCTGACCAGATTCATGACTGGGTTGACTTGGTCCGGATCCTCGAGAGGAACTTCAAGGGCACCTATGTGCGTCCTGGAAACTCCGGGGAACTGCGCAATGGTAAGCAAAAACCAGGGGAGTCTCTGCGTGACTTCGCTCGACGTTTCTCCAAGCTCCGAACTGAACTCCCCCACATCTCTGATCTTGACGTAATTCTAGCGTTTGTTGCGGGTACGACCTGCAAGGACCTAGTTCGCGAGTTGGGGCACAACCGCTCCAACACCATTGACGAGCTCATGGATGTGGTCGCCAACTACGCGGCTGGCGAGGAGGCGGTCAGAGCCTTCTTCGATGATGAAAAAGACAAGAGAAAGGCACCGGCAGTTGATGCCGGGGGCTCGACCAAAGGTTCGAAGAAGAACAATAACAAGAAGAAGAAGAATCAGCAAGGCAAGCGTGAGGTTGCAGACGACGATCTCGTCGTAGTAGCCAAACGCAAAAAACCTCGAGGTCCCCCCAAAGGGGCGATCTTCGACAGGATGCTCGAGGAGCCCTGCCCTTATCACAAGGATGGGGTGAAACACAAACTCAAGGACTGCCGCATGCTTTGAAAGCACTTCGAGAAACTGGGCGTCAAGAAGGGTGACGACAAGAAAGACCAGGGTGGCAATGAGGGAGACAATGGGGAAGACAGAAAATTCCCTGAAGTCTACGACTGCTACATGATCTACGGAGGCCCCTCGACCCAGCTCACGCCTCGACAGCGTAAGAGGAAGCATCAAGAAGTCTTCTCCGTCCAAGTCACGACACCCCATTACCTCGACTGGTCCGATGCACCCATCATGTTCAACCGCGACGACCATCCGGATCGCGTCCCCAACCCCGGGGCCTATCCGCTCGTCATCGACCCAATCATCGTCAACACCCGCCCCTCGAAGGTCCTCATGGACGGCGGCAGCAGCCTAAACATCTTCTACCTTGAGACCCTCGACCTTGTGGGGGTCAAGAGGTGCCAACTCCAACCCAGCACCGGGGGCTTCCATGGCGTTGTACCAGGGAAGAAGGCTCTTTCCATCGGCCGCATTGACCTTCTCGTCTGCTTTGGCACCCCCGCCAACTTCAGGAAAGAGACCCTTACCTTCGAGGTGGTCGGGTTTCACGGAACTTATCACACCATCATCGGCCGACCAGGCTACGCGCAATTCATGGCGGTCCCAAACTAGACCTACCTCAAGCTCAAGATGCCGGGACCCAGAGGCGTCATCACCATCGGCTCCTCCTACGAGCACGCATACGACTGCGATGTCGAATGCATCGAGTACGGAGAGGCCATTGAGCAAAGCGCGATGATGACTGCGACCCTCGAGCGCCTCGCCATCGAGGTGCCCGAACCTAAGCGTCACGCCGGCAGCTTCGAGCCGGTGCAAGACACCAAGAAAGTCCCCCTCGACCCGAGCTGCTCCAGTGAGAAAGTGCTGACGATCAGTGCTAACCTCGAGAGCAAATAGGAAGCAGTGCTCGTCAACTTTCTCCACGCAAATGTCGATATGTTTGCATGGAGTCCTTCGGATATGCTGGGCACACCGAGGGAGGTCGCCGAGCATGCCTTGGAGATCTGAGCCGGGTCCAGACCGGTGAAGCAACGCCTGCGCCGCTTTGATGAGGAGAAACGCAGGATCATCGGTGAGGAGGTACACAGGCTTTTGGCAGCTGGATTCATCAAGGAGGTTCATCACCCCAAATGGTTAGCTAATCCCATGTTAGTTAAGAAAAAGAATGGAAAAATGCAAATGTGTGTTGATTATACTAGTTTAAACAAAGCATGTCCCAAAGTTCCATTTCCTTTACCACGCATTGATCAAATTGTTGACTCTACCGCGGGATGTGAAACCCTCTCATTCCTTGATGCTTATTCCGGCTACCACCAAATCAAGATGAAAGAGTCCGACCAGCTCACGACTTGCTTCATCACACCTTTTGGCATGTACTGCTACGTCACCATGCCCTTCGGCCTTTGAAACGCCGGGGCGACGTATTAGCGAATCATGCTCCATGTCTTCGGCGAACACATAGGCAACGCGGTCGAGGCCTATGTCGATGACATCATGGTCAAAACCAAGAAAGTTGACAACCTCATCCATGACCTCGAAATCGCATTCGGATGCCTTCGAGCCAGGAATATAAAACTCAACCCTGAGAAATGTGTCTTTGGAGTGCCTCGGGGCATGCTCCTCGGATACGTCATCTCCCACCGTGGGATCGAGGCCAACCCCAAGAAGGTCACAGCCATCATGCGAATGGGTCCGATTCAAGATCTCAAGGGCGTACAGAAGGTCACGGGCTGCCTCGCGGCTCTCAGCTATTTCATCTCACGATTCGGGGAAAAGGCCCTGCCCTTATACCGCCTCTTGAAAAAATCCGAACGCTTCGTATGGACCACCGAGGCCGACGAGGCCCTCAACAAACTCAAGAGCATGCTAACTTCCGCCCCGATCCTCGTCCCTCCTCGATCAGCGATGTCGACTGAACCGCCCGAGCCCCTCCTCCTCTACGTCGCCATGACCACTCAGGTGGTAAGCGCGGCCATAGTAGTCGAGAGGCAAGAGGAAGGGCACGCCTTGCCCGTCTAGCGGCCGGTCTACTTCGTCAGTGAAGTACTTTCGAAAACCAAGATCTGCTACCCGTAGGTGCAAAAGCTGCTCTACGCCATCATCCTTACGCGTCGCAAGCTCCAGCATTACTTCCTCAGCCACCCGGTTACCGTGGTGTCTTCTTTCCCCTTAGGGGAGATCATCCAAAACTAGGAGGCTGCTGGAAGAATTGCTAAGTAGTCGGTCAAGCTTATGGGTGAGACCATCACCTACGCACCACGGAAGGCCATCAAATCTCAGGCACTGGTAGATTTCATCATTGAGTGGACTGACACCCAGTTGCCACCAGTTCAAATCCAAGCCGATCTGTGGATGATGTACTTCGACGGGTCGCTCATGAAGACAGGAGCAGGTGCAGGCTTGCTCTTCATCTCACCCCTCAGAGTCCACATGCGCTACATCATTCACATCCACTTTGCTGCTTCCAAAAACATCACGGAGTACGAGGCTCTTGTCAACGAGTTGCGTATTGCCCTTGAACTTGGGGTCCGACGCCTAGACATTCGAGGTGACTCGCAACTCATCATCGACCAAGTGATGAAGGCCTCGAGCTGCCATGACGCCAAGATGGAAGCTTACTGCAAAGAAGTGCGCAAACTGGAAGACAAGTTCCACGGCCTCGAGCTCAATCATATTGCTCGACGCTATAACGAAGCTACGGACGAGCTCGCAAAGATCGCATCAACTCGAGGTACTGTCCCTCCGGACGTATTCTCGAGAGACCTCTTCGAGCCCTCCATCGACTTGGGCTCGAGGGATGGCACCGCACACTCGACACTCGAACCCCTTGCCTCGACCGAGGCCCCCTCGATTAGGGCCGAGGTCATGGAGATCGAGGGGACACCTCCTCCGTTGAGCCCACCTCCGGATTGGTGAGTCCCTTTCCTCGACTGCCTCATTCGAGGGGAACTCCCGGAAGACCAGACCAAGGTTCGCCGGATCGTGTGATGGGCCAAGTCCTACGTCATCTATGGTGTTGGCAAGGAACTCTATAGGCGAAGCCCATCGGGTATCCTTCAGCACCGCATCACTATCGAAGAAGGCAGGAGGCTCCTCGAGGACATACACTCGAGGGCTTGCGGCCACCACGCAGCGCCGAGAACCCTCATTGGCAACGCCTTCCGACAGGGTTTCTACTGGCCAACCGCCATTTTCTATGCCATCAACATTGTCTGCTCGTGCAAGGGGTGTCAATTCTACGCCAAGCAGACGCACCTCCCAGCTCACGCCCTACAGATGATCCCCGTCACCTGGCCGTTCGTGGTCTGGGGGCTCGACATCATGGGGCCTCTTAAGAGGACAACCAAGGGATACACTCACCTACTTGTTGTTGTCGACAAGTTTACCAAGTGGATCGAGGCCCGGCCTATCGGCAACATTCGCTCCGAGCAGGCGGTCGAGTTCTTCACCGACATCATCCATCGCTTCGAGGTCCCGAACATCATCAACACTGACAACGGCACACAGTTCACTGGCAAGAAGTTCTTGGATTTCTGCGATCGCCATCACATCCATGTGAACTGGTCCGTGGTTGCTCATCCTCAAACTAACGGCCAGGTCGAGCGTGCCAATGGCATGATTTTGCAGGGCCTCAAGCCGAGAATCTTCAACCGCCTTAACAAGCACGGAAAGAAATGGGCCGCGGAGCTGCCTTTGGTCCTATGGAGCTTAAGGACAACACCTAGTTGAGCCATGGGGTTCACACCATTCTTCTTGGTCTATGGGTCCGAGGCCGTCCTCCCCACTGATCTTGAGTATGGTTCCCCTCGACTAAAGACCTATAACGAGCAAACCAATGAAGAAGCCCTCGCAAACGCCGTCGACCAGCTCGAGGAGGCTCAAGACATGGCACTGATTCACTCTGTGAGGTATCAGCAGAAACTTTGACGCTACCATGATAAATACGTGCGCTCGAGGGACTTCCAAGTTGGAGACCTCGTCCTACATCGACGATAGACCAACAAGGGGCATCACAAGCTGACTCCACCATGGGAAGGTCCGTACACCGTAGCTGAGGAGCTGAAGCCTGAAACATACAAGCTGGCAAACAACAAGGGTGAAACCTTCACCAACGCATGGAACATCGAATAGCTACATCATTTCTACCCCTAGGGCACCGATGCCCTTGTACGTTCTTGCATGTTTCGTACATTTTCGCATGAAAAATATAAGAAGTACTTTCGATTATAAGTTTAAACTCATTATTGTACATGCAAGAGGTAGCCTTGACCCTGTCTCGCCAGAGTCAAGCCTCCCTTGGGGGCTAACGGGGGAACCCCCCTAAGTTCCTAAAAATACGAACGATTTTTTCAAAATTCGAGCGTCTCCTTTTGCTACACAACTAAGTAGAAAATGCCTCGAACTCCCTAAGGGTCGAGGGCTGTCGAGCTGGGAGCTCTCCTACGCCCCAGGGCTATGGTACCTCCACTCACTCCTCCCTCGAGGGATACGAGCATGCGTCGAACACTTAGTCGAAAAGCAAAGATCAGATGATCAAAGCTCGAGCATCTCTTCTTTCCTTCGCTTCGACGCGCTTCGCGACTAAGAAGAAACCGCCTCGAATTCCCTAGGGGTCGAGGGCTGTCGAGCCGAGAGCTCTTCTATGCCTCTAGGCTACGGTACCTACACTCGCTCCCCCTCAAGGGATATGAGCACGCGTTGAACACTTAGTCAAAAAAGCAAAATCTAGGCGAAAGAAAACAGAGAAGGCTCAAACTTGAAATATCTAAATGCATTACGATAGATGCATAGATGTTTTAAAGGCCCCCGAGGCCATACTGAATATAAGTTACAAAAACTAACTTATTTACATGGGCACTTTAGCCTAGTTTTGTCTTACAGGCCCGCTCCGCCGTCTCCGTCGCCACCCTCCTCGACGGTGTATCCTTCATCTTCGGGGGGAGGACTTCATCCTCGAACAGCTTCGCCAGTGCTTCCCCCAGCCTCTCGGCATCCTGGATCAGCCCCCAGCATCGCTCCTCGTTCTCGGCATCGGTCTTTGAGATGTCGGGGACAAAGCCTTGGGCAACAACATCCATGTCAAAGATGAAGCCGGAGGAAACCACCGCCAGCGCATGCTTCACGCCGGTGTGGAGCGCCTCCCACACGCGATCCCGAAGGGTGGCATCAAGGTGGTAGAGCCGGTCGACGAGCGCGGCCCCCGGGACATCTTCTTCAGCCACCTCGACGGGCTCGATGTTGATGGCAACTCGGAACCTGCCGAGAAGCGCCCCCTCCACCACGAGGCTCTCCTGTAGCGCCTTGGCGGTGGCTTGAGTGGAGAGCAGCTCAGACTCAAGGCCTAAAAGACAAAACAAGAGTTAAATAAGTCACATGGAAAGAAAAGTCAAAGCCCACCAAGGAACTCACTGGCACAATGGGTCTGGAGGGCGCTGCGATCCTCCAGCATGGCGTCCCGCTCCTCCCGAGCCTCGTCTCACTCCCACTGGGCCTCCTTGAAAGCCCGAGTCAAGTCGATCTTCTCGCACCAGAGGGTCTCGAGGGCGCCACCAGCCAAGATGATGGCTTGCTCCCTCTCTCGAAGGGTAGCCTTCATTACCTCGAGCTTGGCGTCCAGGCTGTCGGCTTAACCCTTCTCCTCCCTGACCAAGGCGGAGAGGGTGTCGCGTGCCGTGGAGACCTGAGCCAGACTGGCCTCGAGCGAGCGGATACGCTCCATGGAGCCTCGGGCCTCCTCCATGAGCAGCTTGACGTGCTCTTGAGCACGAGCACCATCGCTCTTGGCCTCCTCCGCTTCGCCCCTGGCCGCGTCGACCTCCTCTTTGACCCACTGGGGCTCCTCCTTGACTCGGGTGGCTTCGCCTCGAGCTGCCTCGGCATCCTCCTTCGCCTGGGCGGCCTCCTCCTTGGCCCTGGCGGCCTCCTCCCTGGCCCGCTTCACCTCCTCCTCGACCTCGGCCACCCTGCTCTGCGCAGAACGGCCGGCCTCGAGTTGGCGAAGCACTTCCTCCTGGCTGTCATATGTTTCATGGAGGAAGTATGACTTGGAGTGGGAACACCTCCGCAAGTCCTAAAAACAGAAAATCGAGGGTTAAGGCAATCCATACGGAAAAAGCCAAAAACCGTAGGTGATCCAAATGGGGACTTACCACGAGACTCTGGTCGAGATCCCCAACAAGCTCGATACCTAGCTTGAGGAAGTGCTGCAGCCACACCCAGGACTGCTCCACGCCCTCCCAGCGCTCGACCTTCGCCAGGTCATCCATCTCGATCCTGGGAGCGCTGGAGTCGCTGAGCTGCTGGAGCAGGACACGCTCCTTGCCCTAATGAGAGAAGAGCATCTTGAACTTGGTTCACGCCAAGGACTCAATCTCCTCCGCCACGTCGTGTGGGGCGCTATGGTGCTCAGCCAACTCGGCCGAGATGGGGAACTCTGATGCAGCGCCGGTGCCTCCCAGCCCGGGGTTGGACGTTGACCTCCTCCTCAATGGGGCCACGAGCCCCCCAATGCGATGGCGACCGCCGTCTCCTCCGACCGCTTCGCCTGCAGACCAGAAATCGCTGGCTCCTCCGACGGCGAGGCTGACGGCTACGGTGGCCGACTCGACGCTGGCTCAGGCGCCTCCTGAGGCAGCGGAGGGGACGAGGCCATCACTTCCTCCAACGCCACATGTTGTGGCATTGGCAGGTCCACCATCGACATGTCTGTCAGCGGGCTCGGTGCCGAGGTCTCCTCCTCGAGCTGCGTCGAGGGTTTTAGTGTCGCTTCTTGTAGTAGCTCATCGAGGGTGATCATAGACACCCACTGTTTTGGGAGTCCTGAGGTCTCCTCCCCCTCCGATGGCTTGGGCGGCGGCTGCGCCGATAGGTCCGGCAGCGTCACGTCCCCCGGTGGCGTCTGCTGCTCCTAATGGTGCTGGGGCCGTTCCCCGGTCACCTCCTCCTCATGTCGCTCCTGCAGCTCCTTCTCCTCCTGCTGCGTCCACGGCAGCTCCTGCTTCCGCTGAGCCTCCAACTCGCGTAGCCCTATCGGCCATGGATTTCGCTCCCCCGTCGAAGGGGGAGGGGTGATGGCCTCCTTACCCTCGAAGTCGATGGGGGCTACCTCTATTCCCGTCTCATGGCCCTCGGGGGCTCCCACCTTGGGCATGGAAGCAGAGACCTCGGGCTGGCCCAGGTCAGGGGCTCCCGACACCGGGGCTCTACTCTCTGGCGCTGGGCCGAGCTCGGGGACCATGGACGTCGACATGAGGGAGGCGCTCCCCCCTCCTCCGTCTTCCTCGGCTCGGAGTCATCGCCCATCACGGCCCTCGAGTCGCTCGACCCTGCAGCAAGAGCAGAAACCATCAGCCTACCTCAAGCCATAGCCCCGAGGGCTAAGGACAGCCACCTCGCCTCCCACGGTGCCAAGGGCCTTGACGTCGCACCTGTGGCCGAGGCCCTCATCTTCGTGGCCGCGTCCACCCTAAGCTGCTTAGTCGGTGCAAGGGTCGCCCCCTCGACGCGGAGCTTTGGCCTGGACGGAAAGTAGAATGGTAAAGAACTTAATGAACCACAGAATGGGGAAGCAACAAGAAGAGACTTAAATCGACAACACTTACCCAAAGGGGATAAAGGCCTTTCGGGTCCCCCTCGAGCCGCCAGCAGACCTCGAGGCCCCACCCGAGGCCGAGCTCTTCCCAGGGCTGGGGCTACTAGGGGCTATCGGCGAGGTCGCCGTGCCTCCCTGCTTCGGCGAGGCCTCCTGGGCACGACCCTGCTCCGCCCGCGCCGATGACCAGGACCGGATCTCCCAGGTCGAAGTGGGCGGGGTCCCGCCACGAGTAAGACGTGAGGAGGACAAACCCCCTGAGTTGAGGGGGTGGTCGACCTTTCCCCTCACTGGTGCTCCGAGGCCATAGTCGCCGGCTGAGGGGCGCGCTGCTCCGACGCACCTTCCTGCACCGGAAGACAGTCAGTACGGGAGGGACCAGACAGAAGGGGCTTCAGACGACCCACCACCTCTTCAACATCATCATCGTCATCATCATCATCATCCTCGTCTCCATCATCCTAGAAGGGAGACTCCTCCTCCGAGAGCTCGTTGCGCCTCTGCTGTGCACGGCGCTTCTCGCGCTTTTAGCACTCCCGGAGCTTCTTGTCCTTTTCCTTCCTCTCCTCATCCTTGCACCTCTTTTCCTGCTGGGCGTCAAAGCATCTCACCTGATGATCAGGAGCTTCCTCCCTCAACAGGGGCCTCAATCTCCGGTAGTTGATTCTCCCCTACATGAAAACATTCGGTCGCGAGGACAAGAGTAAGGAAAAAAGGGGATGAAATGTAAACACGAAAGGCATGGGTCGAGGCACTCACTAGGTCGAGGCACCCCTCCTCCGGCCGCATGGGGAGGTGGTTGACGTCCTCTGCCCTGAACGAACCCGCAACCATCCCCTTCACCCGTGCAACGATCTCCGCGGCGGATATCCCCTCGCTGGACATCCGGCACTTCTCGAGCACCTCGGGCGCCACCTCGGGGAGCGTCTCGTCCAATCGCAGTGGGCGCTCCATCAGCGGAGCACCCGTTGACTGTGGAAGGCCGAGACCACCACACCCACCATCAGGCCCGCCTCTCAAAGGGTCTTCATCGCAGTGATGAGGCGACGAAGTCGACGTTGAAGATCCCCCGTCACACCGTGCAACCAGTTGAATGGTCGCTCGGTGATGAGCCGCCCGGTGTACGGCAGGAGGTAGCCTCCATCATTGCTGTTGATGCAAAAAGGCGTTGGATCTGCAAACACACCGGGCTAATACCCTAGTTCGATATCAAGGCGTGCCAGTCGATTTGACCTGTTAATCGACAAGGATGATAAATTTGAATAAAACCCAAACGAGACGACAGTGATATGCCCGGACGTCAAAGCTCAGATGATATTCGATAACTGTTGAACAGATCAGACGAGACGACAGCGATACGCCC
>CM041628.1:26146541-26169410 GCA_023333625.1 Bothriochloa decipiens
TCATTTGGATGAAAAATGAGCAAGTTATGAATTTTCAAAGTTTAAACTAAAATCTGAAATCTATTCTGAAAAAAGAAAAAGGAAAACCACTTTACACCGGGGACCCTAGCATTACCAGAAACTAACCAGGCCCTATTAAGAAAACTGCTGTGTCTGGCAACTTAGCACAAAGAACCCTAGCTTTTTCCTCATTCTAACCCGAAGGTCCTCGTCGGCGGTGAGGCTCGGCCGGCCGTCCCGGCGGCGCTCCGGCGTCACCAACCGGCGGAGAAGAGAGAGGAGAGCAGCGCGCATCCATCGAGGGTACTCAAGATGGGAGGGAGCGGCTGGAGGTGGTCGGAGCTCGAGCGCGGCGGAGCGGCGGCACTCCGAGCGGCGGCCCGACGGAATCCGACCCCACGAAACCCTAATCGAGGCCATTGACCATCGTCCTAGCAGCTACCTACTACGACACGTCGGATGAGCACCCTAATGGCGAGGGAGGATGGCCAGAGCGGCGGGACCACGGTGAGGCCGAGGTGCGGCCATGGCGGCCGGGGAGAAAATGAAGCGATTCGAGCGAACCTTGACGGGATGGACCGGGGCGAGGGTGGAGGAAGATGGAGCGGGCTCGGGCGCACTCGGTTGCGGGGTCAATCGAGTGAATGCACGGCCGGCGGCGACGAATTTTTGGAATGACGGCGAGGCGGGCTCGGGCGACGCGGCGGCGGGCAGAGAAGAAAATGAGAGGGGCCGAGGGAGAGAGAGCGAGGGCTCGGGCGGGTGGAGGAGTGACCGCGTTCGGACGGCGCCCCACGCGGCCAAAACAGCCCGGCCTCGGCAGACCCCGAGCGCCACGCGGCCGACGCATGCTGCCGCGGGCGGCCACGGCGTTTTCCTGGTCGGGGATTTCCCTGACGGCCAGGACCCAACCGTCACCGAAAAGCTATTTTCACTAATTCAGAACAAACTTTGCTGCTTAATAACTCTTAAACTAAGCCGAATTAGCAAAAACTCAAAATAGATGAAATGTAGCTTTTGAAGAGTAGAACATTTCATCTTAAAGGAGTTTTACCAGATTCTGCATAGATTTTGAATTACAAAAATCCAAATAAAATACCTTTGAAAAATTCCCAAAATAGAAAATCAGCCCCCAATTTGGCCCTTTTTCAACATTTTTGAACACCTTCCAACCATTTTCATGAAAAGTGGTAAAAACAACTTTTGTTCCTTATAAAATTCTCTACAAACTTCATTTAGGGTGCACACACATGCAATCAATATAGCTATCACTTCCAATTCAGTCAAACAAAACTACTCTAATGGTCCACCTTGGTCAACCATGACAACAAAGCTTAATTAACCAAAACCATGAACATAAACCTAGGTTAATTTGGTGTCCTAAACATGTCTAGGTTACATTAGAGGTCATCCAACACCAAACACTCATACCACATATGTACTTCATGTGAAAGGCAAGCAAAATTTGAATAAACAAGCATGATACATGAAATGACAATCACTCTTTTCATCAATGCTATGCATAATGATGCTTATGCTTAAGAATGCAAATGATTATGCATGCTTAACACCTGAGTGTTACACTGTGCATGTGAGAGAACAAGCGGATGACGATGTAGCAGGATTTGGGCTGCGCGGAGATGAGTGGACGTGCGCCATGTCCGTCCAAATTATTAGTTGCCCATCGAACGTCTTAATGAGAGCATTGCCGAATAGGTACTCCTCTGTATCGTAAAGGAAGTTGTTTATGTCAGCGACACAGCCTCCAAAAACATAATTTGATCTTTTTTTATAAAAATATTTATAATACATGATATATGTATACTTTTATGAAAATATTTCTTAAGATAAATCTATTCATATATTTTTCACATTTGCAAGTCACTCATGATTTATATTCCCAATGTTTGACACAAATCTTGTCCAAAACCACTTCCTTTACGGAGGGAGTACTCCACATAAAACATTTTAACTATGGATATTGAGTGTGTGTGTGTATACATGTGTTGATATGCACATGGTAAGCCACTTCCATTAGAGTATTAGTGGCAATTCATATCTACAATTTGCTGAAGTGGCATTAGAATTAATGCAGATAGAGAATACAAAATGGAGAAATGAAAACTGAGTCTACTCATGGATCAAGACAACAAGAAACGAGCCATGCATTGTTGGTATAGATGGGCAACGGGCCGGCACGGCCCGATAAGCTACGGGCCAAGAAGGCACGCGGGTCCTGCGAGCCGTGCCTATCAGGCACACGGGCCTGGCCTTCGGACCAGGCACTGCCTACTGGGCCATTTTTCGTGCTGGGCTGGCCCGATGAGCATGACCATTTTAGTAGGCCGGGGGCGCAACCATGGAGGTGGCAGCGGCTACCACGTCGCGAGCCCTCGCAGGTCACGGCACGCTCACTCACCGTGAATTCATCGCGGGGAGACGTGGCTGGCCGGCTGGCAACCACACTCGCCGCCGTCGCTCCTCGAGCTCGGCTGCCGCGTCGGTTGCTTGTGCTGGTGCCGCCGTGGATGCGTCGGCCACCGGGTGATAAGGAGGTTAACGTGGGGGAGATGCGACGGTGCCTGGCCTTGGCCTGCTAGGGTGGAAGCCGGGAGGAGTGGGAGTTAGGTGAGAGAGGCGTGCGGTGCAGGAGGCTACGGTGGATTAGGGAAAGAAGAAAGTTAGGGTTAGGGGAAGGAGGCTTCTGGGCCTTTTTTTAAGCAAAATGGCATATGGGCTTTTTTCTTTTAGCAAATGGCTGCTGGACTCTTAACATGCCTGGTGGTTGTCGGGCCATCGTCGGGCCTTTTGACTTTTTACGGGTCATGCCATGCCAGCCCACGGGCCTAGGGTGCGGCCCAGGCATGGCATGTCCTCCATGCTAGGCCAGCCCAGGCCCGTTGGCTATCAGGCCGGGCCGTGCTTGGGCCGAGCCAAAACATGGGCCTCGTGCCGAGCCAACGGCTCGGCTGCATGCCCAAATATAATTGTTGGGTCCATCGCTTGCTTCCCAAATCCAATGCTCCATCGCCGCGCCGAAGTGTAGGCGGCCCCCTACCGCGCTTGTGTTGCCAGCCTAATGCCAATGCACGCTCCTATGATTCGCCACCTACGTGCACTCCGAGAACTCTTTCCACACATCCCACACAACTCATGCAAGCTCCATCTCCAGTCACATTGGTGCTCGCTGGCATGATGACCGAGTCACGTGTGCCCAAGAAGAGGTGTTGCTTAGGCTGGATGGTGGACGCATGGCGGCGAATGAAGTTGCCCACGCATGTTCTCGTGATGCACGAGGTGTCTCTTTCCTGGCCTTCTTTGGTCGGCTGGCTGGCCAGCAGACCGGATGTATCGGGGCTGCTCCTGTGGGCGCGTCCAGGTGACGGCAGCTGGCCAGAGGTCTGCTCACCCTTCTCTAGTCACAATCTTCTCCAATAACCGACCGACACCGAGAAGCGATGTTGTGGCCAGATTGCGTCCAAGGGCTGCGTCAGCACCACCATGGTGTTTTGGGTGAACACTCATCGTGTCTTTTGTTGGGAAAACGACGGTGATGCCCCGAGCACCATGATATACCTCCTTGGAGGCGTCGTGGATGAACCCATACCTCTACACCAATAATGTCGGATTCTGGGCATAAGCCCTACATTAGATGCCTCTAAGGCTAGCGTCACCGGTGTGCATGGTGGTTGCCTTGAGCTTCACCCCCTTCATGAAAGCATTGTTAAAGAATCACTAACGTCTACTAACTTGTTCCCGTGTCATCATCGACATTTGTGATTCTTGTCGTGTTTTCTTGTGGCCTATACTTCAGCTTCCTTTTTGCTTTGGTTGGTCTACCAATCTGTCTTCTTTGCGGTGACTACCTGGTTGCTGGAGGATATTGTCACTTTCTACTTCGCAACAGATACTATCACCTTGATGAAGAGTGGAGCAGCGAATGATTGATAAGACACGTGATAAAAAGTTAGGCCCTGTTTGGTTTTCCATGATTAAATAAAATATTTTAGTCTTCTTTTAGTATCTCTTGAGTGACTAATGGAACTAATAAAGCGTTTTAGTCAAATTTTATTTATTTTATTTAAAAATTTAGTCATAATTTTAGTCACTTTAGTTTTAGTTATGGAAAACTAAAGTCATTACGCCTTGTTCGTTTGGTCTTATCCACACTTACAACCAATGGTCCACGGTGTTTTTCTCTCACCGCAAATCAGCATCGACCAGAAAAAACCAAGCGAACAAGGCATTAGTTTCTCGACACCGAGGCATAAACTATACTCCCTCCGTCCGGTAAAGAACGCGATTGTATGACCAAGCACAGATTTCAATGCAACTACCGAAATTGCCAAAATACCCTTGTACAGGCTAACCAGATGGCCATCAGACTTGTTGCGCACACGCTGCCTGCAACAAACAAAATAGTATGGGCCAATTGTGCAACTGCCCCTGTTTTGAGGGCCAATTGCTCGTTTGCCCCTATTTTTTTTAAACTTTGCATATTTGCCCCTGTTTTTTTAACTCGAAGCTCCTCCTTGCCCCTGTTCTGTGAAAGAGACTTAACGGTGTTAAGGGTAGGGTCAAAAGACACAAATACCCTTGGCTCCCAATCCACATCAGTCCCTCTCCGTCTCACTGATGCAGGGCCCCACGTGTCAGCTTCTTCTTCCTCTTCTCTTCCCTTTGCTGAGCAACAGCCATCGCCGTCCATGAGAACCGGCGAGCAGTGGCAGCCACGCGGGCGAGCGGGAGAGCAGTCACTGTCGTGGGCGCGCAGGTGAGCCGGCAAGCCGCCGCCGTGACACGCACACACGCGGCTGGCAAACCGCGTCAAGCAGCGCGACGGTTGGGGGACGAACCGGCTCCGCCGGCCGCGCGACGCCCCGCCTACACCGGCCTCCGCACGCCGGACTCGCGCCGCGCCGCGTTCGCACACCGGCCTCGCGCTGCCCGACACCGCCAGCCTCGTTGCTTGTCGCGCCCGCCCGTCGCTGGAGACCACCTGTCCGCCTGACGCCGCGCCCCTGTGCCGACTCGCCCGTCGCTGGGGCAGCCCGCGCCCAACGCCGCAGGGGCAGCATGCCGGTGCCGCGGCTATCCCGGCCCCAAGATCTGCTGGCGTTGGGGCCTGCCCACCGGCTGCCCTGTACCCGTTTGCCGGCCGCGCGGGGAAGAAGTTGTGAACAGAAACAGAGGGTGGAGGAGAGTTGTTATTTGGATAAGGGGTACTATTGTCCTTTTTCCTTTTCTTCTTTTTTCATAACATTTTTGGTCCATTATTTAACTGTACATTACGGTGATAAGAAAGAGGGGCAAACAATGTCTTTAATTTCAAAAAGTAGGGGCAAACGTGTAAAATTAAAAAAGGGCAAATGAGCAATTGACCCTCAAAACAGGAGGCAGTTGCACAGTTGGCCCAGACTGTATACTCTAGAAGTGGACATGAAGGTGTACGAACGACGGCCCCTCACACAGAGAATGGCTACGTGTCTTGCGGTGGTTTGATTAGTGGGCGGGTATCAAATAGCTCTGCAAGGCTGTAACCCTATCCAGTACTGTTTTGAGCAATTTTTTACTGAAAAAATTTCCGTTAGAAATGTATTCTTTTCCGGACGGAGGGAGTAGACACTACTGCTACTGGTTCTACTACTAGCTAAATTCAAAAAAAAAAGGAAAAGTTCTACTACTAGCTTCTCCATTATGAGTGGCCCTAAAACGAGACCTCAATGAGTGGATCTCTCCCCGCCTACCATCAATAATGGAGCCGGAGCGTGCCTTGCTGTCTCTCGCGCATCACTCGCGAATTGCGATACGCTACGCCATCAGCGCCAGCATGCTCTGCTCTCATCTCCGGGTTCCCCCAAAATTGATCTGAGGGCGGCAAGGAAAGGTCAGCCGGCACTCGGGCACTTGGCAGAGGAGGCTCTGGCGGGGTGGTGGCGGCACAGCCGTCGCCAACAGTTTCGTGCTTCGTCAAGATCCCCGACGTCTTCCTCCTCACCGGTGACTCCCTGATCTTCCTCACTCCTGTTCTGTTCACGCTAATCGCTAAGCTATTTTGAATACCATCCAGTTCACGGCATCACAATCTCCTACAGATCCCGTCACCCGTCTGCCATCAACTCCCCTCGACCACAACCAATGGCTCAGGCCCCTTGTGAATCCAGCAAGAGTGACGCCAAAACCTCATCATCAGCTGATAAAATCTGCACTCCTGATCTCGTATCCACTCTTCCGACGAGAGCAGGATGGGCGCAGCCACTTGTTCTATACCGGAACTACTGGCTGACTCCCGGCCGGCTCCAGCACATCATCTCAGTCAAAGATCACTACAGGCCTCGCCGCGACGACATCCTCCTGGCCACCTACCCGAAATGTGGAACCACCTGGCTGAAAGCTCTCGCGTTCGCCATCACGACGCGCAGCCGCCACCACACTTTCGCCGACGACCACCCTCTGCTCACCCGGCACCCTCAGGAGGTCGTGCCGCACCTCGAGCTGCCCGCTCTGGCGGGCGACCTGGCCGACATCGAGAAGCTGCCCTCCCCCAGGCTTCTCGCGACGCACCTGCCCCTCTCCCTGCTCCCGCCGGCCGTCGTGTCCACCGCCTCCGGCGGCTGCCGCGTCGTGTACCTCTGCCGCCACCCCAAGGACGCCTTCATCTCGTGGTGGTTCTTTGTGAAAAAAATGGTCCCCTCCTCCGTGGACCTCGTCCTCGACGACGCGCTGAGCATGTTCTGTGAGGGGTTCTCGCCATTGGGGCCGTTCTGGCAGGACTACCTCGAGTACTGGAAGGAGAGCACGGCGAGGCCTCGGCAGATCCTCTTCTTGAAGTACGAAGAGATCGTGTCAGACCCGGTGGAAGTGGTCAAGACGCTCGCCGGCTTCTTCTCTGCCCCGTTCACCGAAGAGGAAGAGAGAGGAGGGGTCCCTGAGCAGGTGGTGAAGCTATGCAGCTTGGAGACGCTCAGCGGCTTGGAGAAAAACAAAAATGGTGGTGTTGCTTTTGGAAACGATTTGGTTATTGGGAAATCTACGTTCTTCAGGGAAGGCAAGATGGGGGACTGGGAAAACCACATGACCAGAGAGCAGGGACAGAAGTTGGATGACGTTTTGGAAGACAAGCTCAAGGAATCTGGTCTTGTATTTTGATTATCTGTGTGTATCATATTATTGTTGTTCCTGCATAATCCTTTCACTCGCACATGGAGTAGCCTTTATGTAATTGGATCTTTTTAACTAAATTATGTTTCACCTGCAGCCGCCAATGGCCTCTGCAAATGTGATGGGAGTACGTGCATGCATGATGTGCAGTCGATTTATATACATTTCATAGCCGTACAGTTCTGTTTCGTTGATCTTTTCTTTCACTGATCTTTTCATAAGCAGTCCGTCAGTGACAAGTTCATCCATTATATCCCCCTAGTTCAATTCTTGCTGCACTTTTCTAATTCTGTAGACATACATGTGGTTCCAGTCGGATTACTTCAACAATTTTATCTACTTTGTTCTCCTAAAGGTTGAGATCAATCTGGCTTGTAGGTTAAGGAGAAGTGAGACAAAGTTATATTTAGCATTCACAATCAATCACTCCCCCCTCCCCCCTCCCATCTGATTCGTATCCATGTGTTGATCATACCTGATATTTGCAGATGATGAATTGCATAGCAATTGTTTTTTTAAAGAGTTATTGTCCAAGTGATGGGTATGTAAAGCAAAGACAAAGTGCAAATATACTTGGTCATGATTTTCATATAAATTTGCAGGTGCTGAGGCACGCCCTGATGAGTAGATGATCGTGCTGATGTTGGGGATCAGTTCAGTACGAAAGTTGCCTTGCTCGAAATTTCAGACTTGGAGGTCAGTCTTGACTCAAAAAAGCATATGGGTGTGTTTAGTTCGTTTTCTAAACAAGTCTAACTTGCAAAACTAGCCAAGCTAGCTCAAGCATATCCCTAGCAAGTCAACCTATGCTACAATATTAGCTTGACTAGCAACAAGTTGTGTTTGGTTGCTCGGTTAGTTTTGTTACGGTCACCTCTCCTCTTAATTGGTAAGATTACCTTTTGGTATTTCATTGAACACGTGTCCAAGTTGGCAACATCTTCTGAACCGCAAACTTGTTCATTTTGCTCAAATTGAAGCGGATGTGTTCATTACTACTAATCAAAATTGCAAACACACTGGCATCTCGAAAGCCAAGCTCTAGAAGAACGGCCAATGCAGACGTTCTTCCCTGGCTATGCTTCGGCTGTACCTATGGCCAGCTCTAGCCAAGTTTCAGCCCACTTACATGCAAATCAAACATGCAAAAACTGGCTCTAAGAAGCCACCCAACCAAACATACCCTATATGTATATCAGCTGTCACATTTCTCAGGCTGTCATGCATGTATAATTTGTATCAACGTATCTATTCAGATCAGTGCAAAAGTTACAGGGATCATAAGAATAGAACAAGCAAGCAAGTAGTGTGTTTCTATCGCGTCCCATGAGGTTGAGTGATCTGTGAGAAGAAATCTTGCTGACGAAGTGTACGTGTACCGAAATCACATGATGACACGATGACACGGAATATGGCCACTTCGTCTTAAAACCAGGAATTGGCATCACTGACGAACCTGACCACTGCAAGCTCCAGTCGTCTAGGGACTAGGGTACTGCGTGCCAAAAGGGCAAAGGTCATCGACACGAGGAGACCATCATATTCTTCAGACATCTACAGCTTCGGTGTCTTAATGCTCGAGCTCCTCACGGGGAAGCCGGCAACACTGAGGTCGTCCACACCAAGAGATATATGGCTCAAGTCGGAAGAGAAGAGAGTTCATCGGCGCAATACACAATAATCCATCTTGATAATGTTCGTTTCTGTATTTTCCAAGCAT
This sequence comes from Bothriochloa decipiens, assembly GCA_023333625.1. Classification (NCBI taxonomy): domain Eukaryota; kingdom Viridiplantae; phylum Streptophyta; class Magnoliopsida; order Poales; family Poaceae; genus Bothriochloa; species Bothriochloa decipiens. The sequence goes on from CM041628.1 coordinate 26,155,423, forward strand.
CTTGTCACTGAACTGTGATGCTGGTCATGTACTCTTATTAGCCCATCTTGATACATCACGATTTGTGTGTTGTTGGAGAACGTGTGATAGTCCAATGTGTGGAATGTGGCCATTTCTTTCCCACATTGGAGACCTTAGCGGTGCATTGGAATCCATATACAACGGATCTCATCATTTGTCAAACTTCTGATTAAATTAGTTTGTATTTATTGCAAAAATAGTGTTGCTATATTTAATTGTTGATTGAAGAGGAGACAAAACATAGACGTCAAGCAGACAAATATTTTTTCGAATCATATTACAGACGCAAACACTCGTGCATACATGCTCACTCACACCTGCTCCCTCAGTCTCTGAATAAACATCATCATTGATATACGTGCCATAAGTTTGACTTTATTTATACGAAATATGTGTAAATATTTATATTTCTAAATAATTTTGTTAAAAAACTAGATGGAATTTTTTTCTGATGATACTAATTACTTAGCATAAATATTAATATATTTTAATATATAATTACTGGTAGTTTTTTCTCGAGAGTAAGAACGAAACTTATTTAGAAACGGGGGAATATAAACATACACTTCTCATGAGCATGTTGCCTATCAAAAAAGAACAACTCAACATGTTTTAGTTTTCATGTAATGGTTTTTGCATTTAACATAGCGTGGACATGTAACTACGTTGAATGGATTTTTTGTTGTTTCATTGATCCTTGAATAATGATATATCATTTATTCATATTCTCTCTTTGCAACATACATATATCTTTTTCTGCTAGTCTCAAAGCAAAAGGCTATTGCTACTTCAAGAAAAGAAAAACTTTTATTTTGAGAAAAAGAGGAAACTAAGCGCCTTGCCCTGACAAAAAAAAGGAAAAGGAGAATTAGGAATATGGCCTCTAAAAAGTTGCATTTAAGAATCTAGTCTTTTTTTTTGAATTTAGGAGTCCGGTCTCGAAACTAAATTTGTTTAGAAATCTAGCCTTCCGTCTATTTTGACAACTTAACGGTGTGAAAAGATCATTTTACTCCTAAGAAAAAAATAAAAAAGCATAATTTTGTAAAGAGAGAGGAAATAGTGCTCGCAAGAAATGCACGTGAACGTTGGCACATGAGCATGCAACTAGACGTGCTAGCTTGCTTGCTTGCGTATTTAGCTTGTATTCATGGATTTATTTTCCTATTGGAAAACGGCTATAATTAGCATGTGACATCGTGATCGTGATGATGTCATCAAGCTAAGCTAACGAGCTAACAAGGCAATGGTTCGCTCGGCTGGCTGCTTTGCTACGCGTGCTTGCGTGTGCTTTGCATGAGCGAGTGTGTAGGGCTTCGTAGCTTCAGCACGGCGTAGTAGCGACAAGGCAGCAGCAGGCCAGCAGCACAGGCACTCGGCGAGCAGCAGCAGCAAGCGATCCGGACCCTGCAGCGCTGTTTTTTTTTTCTCAGGGGTAAACTGGTCTTTTTATGCTGTAGTTAACACATTAATAAGATGTTAAAATGTCAAAACAAATGGAAGGCCAGATTTCTAAATAAATTTGGTTTTGAGGCCAAATTCCTAAATCCAAAAAAAAAGTTCATATTTCTAAACGAAATTTTTTTCTGAGGCCGTATGCCTAATTTTCCAAAAAAACACCACAGAGGCCCTTCTCCCAAGGCCCAACCCAACTTCGCAATAGGCTACATGTAAATGTGGCCCGTCCTCTCTTCTCCAGGTTCATGGCCCACCCAAATCTAATCTAATAATAAATATATAAAAAACATTATAAAGAGAAAAAGAGAAAGAAAAGAAACAAACCGAACCAAGGGAGTGTCCGGTCGGCAACCCCCACTTCTTCACGCAGCCTTCTATTCTCCCCAAACCCTAATCTTTGCTTCTCTGGTCGAGCGGCGGCGACGGCGATGGAGGGGAAGGAGGAAGGTCGGATCTTCGTGGGCGGCCTGTCGTGGCAAACGGACGAGCGCAAGCTCCAGGATGCCTTCGGCCGCTTCGGCAAGGTCGTCCACGCGCAGGTACCCGTGCCTTCCCGTCCGTTTCCGTCAGTGCTCTTGCCCATCCGGGGTAGTTCTGCGAGATCTATCAGTTCCTTGCTGTCCGCGTTGGGATATTGTTGGGTACGATGCTTGGAAGGGCGGTGGGTGAGGTGGAAAGGCGGATCTGCAGATTGCTTTTGCGTTCCGTCGAACGGGGATGTGTGTTTTGCGTAGGAAGGAGGATTGCGGTTTTTGTACACTTTTATGCCTTTCGTTGTTCGGAACGAGGGGTAAATTGATGAGAGAGAATAATTTTCTACTTTAGTTTGAAGTAGCAATGTCGAATTCTCTGGCTTCACTAAGAGCGAAATTAGAAATGGTGAAACGGGGCTCTTGTCATGATGATGGGCTAAAAGAAATTAAGATTCTTGTATAAACACATGCATCCTTGTTTCTCAAAGAGAGTAAACAACTAAATAGTCTAGTGTCATTTGTCTATTATGATTCATGGTTATTTATCTTTCTATTCTATGTTGATAGCTTGCTCTTAGAATCATGAATACTCACTGCTTTTATTTTGCATCTTTTTTTTGCAACTGGGCTCTGTTCTCTCGGCCATTCTTTATTTGCTGAGGCTGAATGAGCGGCAGATTTCCAGAGATGGAATGCAAAGCGATACTTGTTGCTTTCCTGAGCTGAATTTGCTGACGAGATTCATTACAGTTTGATGCTTGGTTCGAGCTCTTTGTCTGTGAAATTGGATTGAATTAATGGAGAACAGCCATTGGTCCTACTGTTGCTGGTGGTCTGCTATTTCTTAGTTCAGTTTTGTGGTCTGATGGAAGAGAGGGAATGCTACTATCGATTTTTTTGGTAGAATTGGATGATCAACACCTGTCATGCTTCCTTAATTTCTGATCTGTGGAAATTCTGCTTGGCCAGCACAAGAGTTGTGCACACCTGTAGAGAACAACACAGGGACTATGCTCATGACACAGATGGATAGATGGGTGGCTCATTGCCAGATCTGCACACGTTACTGCTGTAGTGGGTCGAACTGATTTGATTGGCTCATAAGATGCAACAGAAATCATCAATTTGTTATAAGTGTTTGGTTGTGCTCACTGCCCAGGCCATGTTTTCAGTTGGGTTCATTGACATCCTTGCAGATAGAATCATGACTGCAGTTGACTTGTTTTGTTTTTATTGATTTGACTTGCCTATATAGCTCCACATTCTGCTACCTTTGCCAGCATTTAGTGAACTGGTGACAAGTTTGATCGTTTTTTGCGTCCTGTGTTTTGTTAGAACTTGATAGAGCTTGCAATGATATATGGCTGCTAGTCTTTGCGCAGATGCTTATTTCTTAACACCTCCAGCTAAATTTGGTTTTTGCACTTCTCTATTCAAAACTCAAGCAACCCCTTTTCTCAAGGACTCCTTTTTGAAGCTGTTTCTTGTGTGATACGTATTTTTATTAGTACCATTGCTGGTTAAGCCTTGAGGACAGTTAATGCTTCTGCCTTCCGGAGATGGAAGCTGAATTTTGTTTAGGGTTAACATTTGCATATTGGTACATTATACACTTATACAGTATTCTGTGATCATTTATGGACACTTGAAGGACAAATGCTGGAGCAGAAAATTGATGCTAGCCTCACCAGTGTGGACCCTTTGATCCATTGTCTGTGATTGCTTTCAGCTGCCTCCATGCATTGCTTTGCAGTTTCGGGAAGACAAAATGGGTTCACCTAGGAGATCAGCTAACCAGCAGCTCAGATTTCCACTGTTGTTACCATTGAAATGCTAGTCGTTTGCCGTTAGGTTTGTGCATTGGTTTAGATGATCTGGTATGCAAACTAGATAATATGGCAGTGGGCAACATTGTCCTGGCACCAGTATATGCTGAAATTTTTGAGAAGTTAGTTCATGTCGGTAACAGTAAAATTGGTTCCTGGTTGGAAATAGTCCAGTTCTCCAAAACATGGTTCCCAGAGGTTCTATAACGTTTTCTGACCATGTTAATGAGCTTTGCTGTCTTGGGAACATACTATTTCATGAAGGTAGTTCCAGCTATATGCATCCGTGTCAGGATTATGATTTGTTCTTGAATTAGCGAGATCCAAGAATAACCTAATTATCAGTGCTTCTCTTCTGAGGTAATGTCCTGTCAATTATCTCTAAATATGTAAGCAGAAGTATTCTGCTTAGTGTAATCTGTTTCACATAGTGGATACTATTAATTGATATGGTGTGTTCAATGGTTCTCTCATGTACCACTGTGCCTTAAGATACCAGTGTTACAAGTGGTAACTTTTTTTTTAGTATTACTATGCTTTGTATCAAATAATGTAAAGATGCAACACAGGCTTTAATATAATAGTATTCAATAATGTTTGCAAAACCTTTTTTTTTGGTAATGATGGTGATTATTTTACTGAAATTAAATAATTTCTTGACCCTTGGTTCATCTCAAAGTTCAAGCACTTGGATGGTGCAAATTTTTGTTTGTTCGAGGTTGTGTAATATTATAACAATTGTTTCTAGGCCATTTATTACTGACACTTATATTCTTGTTATAACTTGGTAACACTTTATTTTCTCCATATTCTTTTTGCTTATGAGTGTTTCTACTTGTAGATCATGCTGGAGAGACACACTAACCGCCACAGGGGCTTTGGCTTCGTGACATTTGAAGATCGGAGGGCAGTCGACAGTGCTATCAAAGAAATGCATGGTGCAGAGTTAGATGGTCGTACCATCTCAGTGAACAAGGCTGAGCCAAAGATGAATACAGATGACACAAGGTATGACAGTGGTGGTGGACGAGGAGAGTATCGCGGTGGCAGAGGTGATGGTCCACCCCCTGGCAATTGCTTTGAGTGTGGTCGTCCTGGTCATTGGGTCCGTGACTGCCCTAGTGCTGCCGGTGGTCGTTCTGGTAGATTCTCATCCAAGTTCAGTGGTGGCAGTGGCGGTGGCAGGGGAGACCGCTTTTCTGGAGCAGATAGGTATGGTGATTGTTACATGGATGATCGTTATGATGGTGGTCGTTATGGGTACCGTGATCAAGTTGATCCAAGGGACAAGTATGCTGGGGGCCGAGACCGTTATGCCAATGATCGCTACCCCTCTGGTGGCGATCACTTTGGTGGAGACAGGTATGGAGGTGGCCCAGATCGTTACGCGCCAAGTGGTTTTGGTAGGGTGCGAGAAAGAAGCTATGAGAGAGATGGAGTTCGTGGTGGCGGCGGCGGCGGCTATGATAGGAGTGGCCCAAGGGGTGGTGGTGGCTATGACAGGGATGGCCCTAGAGGTGGCGGCGGCGGCGCCTATGACAGGGATGGTCCACGTGGTGGTGTTGCTGATCGTTATGGCGGTGGAGGACCTGCACGCTATGATGGAGGAGGTTACAGGGATAGGCCTGGGCCATATGATCGCCCTGGCAGGGGAGGAGGACGTTTTGATGATCGCTACTGATGAACTGCCACAGACTCAAAGCTCCTTGTTTTGTAGTTTAATGTTTGCTGTTTTGCATGGCTGAATGCTTAATGGCCTGTGGAAGATGCAATTTTTTCCTCTTTGGCACTTCAATGTCTGCAATGTATTTCAACCAGTACTTGGGCACCGCTGTTGCCTTCTTGATAAGCTTATCCAGCCGACTGTTTTTGCATGAGATGGGTCAATACTCTGGGCTATTACCCTGCCTGTTGGATGTTTCAGTTGTGCATGTCTTGCCTCCAGCAGTTGTAGTGGAGCTGAGTTTCCCAGCAATCGTTCGTCATTGTTGATCTGAATATCTGGTATGCATGGACTATGTTTTCAGTGATTGCCTGTCACTGTTGATCTGAATAGCTGGCGAGCATAGATATGTTCACTGACGGTGCTTGTCAATTGTCATTATTGCTGGTCTGGATATCTGGGTTTGCAAGGAGATATTTGCAGTGCTGAGATGCAAGGGCCTAACAGAACTGTGGCCGAAGTACCTTGTGCTAGAAATGGTTGGCAACCATCTTAATCTTGCTGTTAGTTTTTGTCGGGCCTTAAAATTGCCCTCAAGAAAAGCACCCAGTCACATCATTTTGTGTGGGGTCTTTTATTTGCAGAAGTAGAGCCATGTTTCTGACTTTCTGTGTAGCAAGCCGGTTTATTTCATTTTCATGGTGGCCTGTACTACAAATTTCAAGAGTTTGAAAATTGACCTCGGACTTTTTTTTGTTATTCTTGGGACTTGTGTTGCTTGAGTGAGTTATAAGTTTTTTCTGTTACATATTAGCACGAGGAAAAGTACATGAGACACCGATAAAATATGGGAAGCGACTAAGCGAGAGAGATTCTGAGGTGGGGCACGGTACGGTTGGTCCAATCATAGCCGGTGCCGCCTGTCACCGTCTCCGCGACTCTACCGTCCTGCGCCTTTTCCAAAAGTTCCCGGTCTCTATCGTCGTGCGCCTTTTCCAATTAGGCCCGTCAAGGAAAATCACCATCTGTCAATCTCGGTCCCGTGATATACTCGAGTCCACCTCCTGTTTTAACTTTTAACGGAAACGCGTAATAATCCATGGACGCCGGGTAACGCTAAATTAATCGATGTCGCCATCGGCGTCAAAACGGCACATTACTCAAGCTATATTCTAGTGGAGCACTCTCACAGGTGATAACATTTCTTTACGCTGTGATCCATGGCCAACTTTGGTCTTAGCTCTTTATTATTATACGTCTTTAACATATTATAGGCAGTGTATCGATAGCATGAAACAAATTTTTTTTTTTGAACTTTTGACTTCAATTTTTTTTGGTTGATTCTCTTCATTTTTTTCGCAGTGCGGAAATAAAATTTTCATATATGATTGAAGAATATAGAATTCTACTTTTGTCATTTTAATGGTATTTTGGCGGTACTGTGCAACTAATTTATATACCTATAATATGCAAACACATGTATTAGTTGCCCTTCAACAAGTGGGGGAGTGGAGAGTATAAAGCGACAACTTTGTCTCATTCATCCTAATCCAGACATCGAAATGGAAAACCGTTCAATAACTCCTAAAATAAAAAAATAAACAACGCCTACCATAAATACAAAACAAAAAAAATAAAAAAATAAACAAGAAAATCTCCATTCCTTCTCCTCAGGCTTCCTCCCCCTTCTTCCTCCCTCCCCATGGATCTCCTTCCCCACTCCACTCGTCTCCCAAATCGCCAGCGAGAGCCATGCCGCCTCCTTCCCTGCCCTCGCCGCCCCTGACCGGCTGACCCCACCTCCCCACTGTTCTTTCCCTTCCACCTGGGCCCCCACAGCGTTCCCCCCCTTCCCGTCACCACCACCAAATCCCCAAATCCCGCAGGGAGCGACGAGGAGGGAATTCGTCGCCTGATCGATCGGCCGATCCGCCGCCGCGGGCCTCCCAATCTGCTGCCGCTGCGGCTATGTTCAACAAGATCATCAAGAGGGGGAACCGCAAGGGCACGCGCGGGGACAGCGCGGAGCCCGCCGCGCGCCCCGCGGCGCCCTCGTCGTCCTCCGGGGGCGGCGGCGGCGCGGGCGGAGCCGCGCCCGTCACCGTCAACCACGCCTCCCGGGGCACGGGGCCTTCGCCGTCCTCGCCCACCTCGCCGCACGTCGCGCCGTCCGCGCTCGCGGCCAACCAGGCGGCGGGGGCGGCGTCGCCGCCGCTCCTCGAGCCGCTCCCGCTCCTCCGCGACGTCGCCTCCGCAGACCGCCCGAACCTCCTCCTCCGCAAGCTCCGCCTCGTCGCCGCGATCTTCGACCTCTCGGACTCGCTCAAGCACCCGCGGGAGAAGGAGGCCAAACGCCAGGCGCTCCTCGAGCTCGTCGATTACGTGCAGGCTCCACCTCAGGCCTCGGGCGCCAACGCGCAGGCGCGCCTCCAGGACCACGTCCAGGAGGCGCTCGTCGCCGCCATCTCTGCCAACATCTTCCGCCCGCTGCCACCCGCGCTGCACGAGTCCGCCGCCGCGATCGACCCCGGCGCCGCGCCAGACGACGAGGAGGAGCCATACCTGGACCCCTCCTGGCCACACCTCCAGCTCGTCTATGACCTCCTTCTCCGGTACGTTGTTTCGCCGGACACCGACACCAAGGTCGCCAAGCGGTATGTGGACCACGCCTTCGTTCTCCGCCTCCTCGACCTCTTTGACTCCGAGGATCCGCGTGAGCGCGAGTACCTCAAAACCGTGCTCCACCGCATCTATGGCAAGTTCATGGTACACCGACCGTTCATCCGCAAGGCCATCAACAATGTGTTCTACCGGTTCATCTTTGAGACGCAGCGCCACAATGGCATAGGGGAGCTCCTTGAGATCCTTGGAAGCATCATTAATGGCTTTGCCTTGCCAATGAAGGAGGAGCACAAGCTATTCCTTTCCCGTGCTCTCATCCCCCTGCACAAGCCTAAATCTGTTGCGATCTACCATCAGCAGCTGTCCTATTGTATTGTTCAGTTTGTTGAGAAGGACTACAAATTAGCAGATACTGTGATTAGGGGTCTGCTCAAGTACTGGCCAGTCACAAATTGCCAGAAGGAGGTGTTGTTTCTGGGGGAGCTTGAAGAAGTGCTTGAGGCAACACAGCCTGCAGAGTTCCTACGGTGCATGGTGCCACTGTTTAAACAGATTGGCCGATGCCTTAACAGTTCTCATTTCCAGGTATGCCTTTAATTGAGCTTTTGGCTTGTGGTTGAGTATATTGTCATCAGCATGCCTGCATACACTTCCAACTTTTGTTTTTTAGTCAAATGAGCACCACGTGTTTTGTTGAGTGGATATGCCTTGTTGCAAGTTCCTAATCACTATTTGCATGCTGAGGAAAACAAAGGCGAGTTTGGTTGCTGCATGACTGTGCCCTGCCCAAAGTCTAGGCTGGCCAAATCTTGGCAGCCAAATCATCTGCCCAGAAATTGGCCACTCAATGGCTGCAAAATGAGCTGTGCTTCAGCCTCGTGAGCTGGGGCAGGCTAAATAAGGTAGGAATCCAAACAACGTCAGTTTTCTTGGTTAATAGCCAAATTTTGGTTTGACAGCCATCGGTGTTACTCCAAACATGTCCAAAACTCTTATACAAGGCAGTGTTGATAGGGAAAAAAAATGAAACTAGATGCATTGCTTTGTGTCTTCTCGACATTCTTTCAGATACAGTGGAACACACTAGGTGATAATTGATTGATTCCAGACGATGTAGTAGCAGCTTAATAGCTTTCACAGGATAAATGGCCATTGTTTGTTTTTTTCTTGGCAAAATAGCTATTGCAAGTTTGCAACATAGATATAACTGAAGCTGGCACTTGCTCTAGTTCTGTAGGGTCGCTCTTTTGTAATTTTGATTCTTTGGTAAATTAGTCGCCAGCATCACTAAGGCACCATTAGATCACAAGAATTTATGGAGTCATGAAATGTTAGGGATATTCATAACAGTCGAGCACATATGTTTGATACGTTTTCAGTCTTGCAACGTTGAAATATGTTATGGAAATTGGATGCTATGGAATGGAAGAATCTAAGCTGGCTTTATATTGAAAGGGCTAGAATCTTCCTTTCCCTTTTTGTTTCCTCGTGTTATTGGTTTATGTCAGTGTATCCAACTTTTAGTGGCTTCTATTTCCTTTTTGCATAGCTAATATACCTAATAGCTTTAGATGCATATTATCTGCAGCTTTTAGCAGTAGAAGCATGCAAATATTGGATTCAATATGAGATATTTTAGCAGTACAAGCTGCCATTTGCAGCAATCAGCTGGAGAATGAAAATGTTTTTGAACCTTGAAATACTTCAAAGATACTATGCAATTACTTGTTTATATATTGTACTATATCCTCAGAGGAGATTACTTGCTTTCCACACTGCACTGGACCTGTAAACTGCAGATGTACCATATATAAGTTCTGGAAAAATGTACCATCTCTATCTATAAGAGGTCCAGGGTTCAAGCCTCAGCCTCTGCACATTTGTGCAGGGATGGCTGCTGGCTATTTTCCCTTCCCCAGACTCCGCAGTGCGGGAGCCTACGGCACTGGGTACGCCCTTTATCTATAAGGAGCCAGATCTATCGGTTCTTTGTCTCAGAGATTGCTAGTACAATCTCAAACTTTAGCTGATATGGGAGAAAATGGGAGAGGCTAAAACATCCATAGGAATTATAGAATGACACAAGCTATTAGACAAGACTGGTTCCCCAGTGCAAACTGTTTCTTGTGGGCATGTTCAGAGATATTTATGCTACTGTTTCATTAAGATAGTCATGTCCCTTAACAGCGGTTGATAAATGTCTGTTGTTTCAAGTTGATCTGTTCTGTGGGATCTTAGGTACCAAGTATTTCAGTGCTATTGACAAGATGAGTTCCCTTATCTAGTAACATGCAGCGTTATTTATAGTTGGACTTGTTTTAATTCATTTTCATAAATCCCAGGAAGCGGCTCTATCATTAACCATTTTATTTTAGGATTGTCACATTGTTTGACTGTGTGTGTGCAGTACTTCACTCTGCATTTAAATCACATATTTGGTATTTGTAGTATGTTAAATAATCTTGGCTTGAATCTCTTGATAGCTATATAACATATTCCTGGTCCGTGTCCTCAGTTGAAGTGAAATCTTCCTAGGGCATACACAACCGTTCAGGCACCCACTCATGGATGAGTGGGTAATGTGACCTATTCCTTCTGTTGCTTGATTTTTCCTGTCTAGTGCTGCATTTGTCAATAACCTGCTTTATGATTGAAGTCAGCTTACCCATCCAACCACACAGACACCCTCTCCTCCCACAAAAATGGGTGACACATCTATAATAGTGCACAACATTTAATGTAGTGCATAAATCTACTTTTAACTTTTATACTTGTGTCTTCTTTTTATGGCATTTTGAGCAACAGAAATTTGGTCGTTGCTGTTTTCAATTGCTGTCCATAGATGGTTGATACCATGCTGCTGTGCAAATTACTTGGCATTTGGCTGTGATCCTTTGTTAGTTGAGTTGGCATGGTAGAACCTAGGGATCTTAGGGCTCAATCGTGTGTGGTGGCTCAGCTCTTCTACGAGCGACGTCGTGCAGGCACCGTCAGAACAGGAAAGAGAGAGCATGACACGCAGGGGGCAACGACAGATGTTGTCCTGCTTAATTGTTCCCCAATACAAGAGTTTGCTTTTTACCAATCTAAACATTTGAACTCCTAATCCATGTGGTTTGCCTCATGTCGTTCAGTTGACGTGAGTGCGCACGCACGGCCCATGTCCCACAACATGATGCGTCCCCATCAACATACCTTTTTTTGAACAAAGTCATAACATGCCCTTGCCTGACAAAATATGCTTTATATTGGTACTTTTGATCTCTAGAAAGTATTTTACTATCTCATTAAGTTGGTAGTTCCTGCTCTTGTGATACATGATTACTCCATCTCTGATGTATTTGCTTGATTATTGATTTTCCTTGTCAGGTTGCTGAACGCGCTTTGTTCTTATGGAACAATGATCACATTGTAAGCTTGATAGCGCAAAATCGTGGTGTTATATTTCCAATTATATTCGAAGCGCTTGAGAGGAACATACAGAGCCACTGGAATCAAGCAGTTCATGGTCTAACTGCAAATGTGCGCAAGATGTTTTTGGACATGGACAGTGAATTATTTGAAGAGTGCCAGCAGCAGTACATGGAGAAGCAAGCAAAAGCCAAAGAGATGCAGGAGCAACGAGAATCAGCATGGAGACAACTGGAAGCTGTTGTTGCTGCCAAGGCTGCTGGAGATGATATGGTTTTGGTCAACTAGGTAATAACCTTTCCACTTCATTTATATTTGTTAGTGCTTGTGTTCTTACGTTGTTTTTAGTCTTGTAACCTAAAACTGTACTACTCTGTTTATGTCCTTGTTGTTCTCATTTTGTTGTAGCATATCTGTGAGATGCACTGCCACTTTTTGTACTGCTCACCTTTTGTTTTGACTCGGTCATGGCAGTTCACAAAAAGATGGAATACATATGTACCAATGTTTCAATTTATTATGGACATTTGATTTTTAGTAATGTCAATCAAACCAAGCATCCTTAAGTTTGCAAACATCGTTTGAAAGGATGTTTATGCTTCCTCAGATGATTGCTGCTCACTTATTTCATGAGCGTCATGTGCACCTATCGAGACAACAAGGTATGGGTGCTAGTTGCGGTGCTCTTATATCAACATTGTTGACATGGGACTACCAGATCCATGTTCCTTGAACCAGTGAAAAAATTTGGACCGAGGCCTTGTTTAGATCATGAGAAAAAATAAACCTGATGAATAGTACCACTTTCGTCTTATTTGACAAATATTATCCGATCGTGGACCAACTAGGCTTAAAAAATTCATCTCGTAATTTTCAACTAAACTGTATAATTAGTTATTTTTTACCTATATTTAATGCTCCATGCAAGCAGCTAAATACTGATGTGATAGAGAGAAAGTGAAAAAATTATAACTTTTAGAGGGATCTAAACATGGCCCGAGTTTGAACACCGGTGATAGCGAAGGCCAGTTCATGCAGAGTTTCTATGCCTAGTGAGGTCCTGCTCTGGTTCTGAGCCGTTCCTTGATTCAGCCCCTGCTTTTCTGTTGTGTTAATTTATGAATAATTGGACTTGTATTAATCCTTCATTGTTTGCCCTAGTTCCGTACCCACAATTGGGAAAATCCAAGTAGAGAAAATGACTGAGCTAGATTGTAAGCTTTTTCTATTTATTTATTTTATTTTTTTACTTCTTTTCTCCTTTGAGTTATTATTTCAGTTCATGTTGTTGTATGGAGGTAACAGCACGAATTCAGATAAAAGCGCTTTTAACCAGTGTCTGGCATGATACACATACAATGGCTCTTTCGTAGGAACTGTTTCGACGCTGCTGTGGTTGTTTTAGCAATATAATTAATTGCTCACTCTGTGGTACGCTGGATTTAGTTCTGGTTACATGTTAATTCGCGGGTAAATGGCACGGTGCTCGCTGTATACAATTTCTAAGCTTAGACCTCATATTTGATATGGTGTGGTGTGTTCTAGCCCTTAATGTGACTTTCCTGGCTACGATATATGCGCAAGCCATCAGTTTTTTTTTTCTAAGCCCGCTGCATTAGTTTCTTCACGGTTAAAATATTCTGACTCAGAAGTTCTAAAAAAAACGGTTAAAATATTCTGACTCAGAAGTTCTAGAAAAAATATTCTGGCTCGGCTTTTAATCATACATCTTAGCACTTGGCAGTTGACACTCGTGATCGTGAGAGAAACAAGTCGATGTAGTAATCTATACTCACGTGAAAACTTTTTGGTCGGCAGTGAAATACCGGAGTACTCGTTAGACATCATGCTCACGTGCATCCCTGCCGAAAAAGAACACTTAAGTCGTGGAGCCATGCTCGTCCCGTTTTTCTACGAAACAGTCGGCAAGATTTTATTTATACTGGGATGGATGTGGACCGCGTGTTATCGTCTTATTGTGCCACCCAAACCGAAATATAACGTTGAAAGTATGGTGTCACCGCTCACCAGCCGCCGCCACTTGCATCATGTACATGCCGACCAGATAATTTCTTTAACCCTTTTCAGTCAATATTTTATTAACCCAGTTTAAAAGCCATTTGCAGATCCAGCCTTTCTATCGAACCAGTGCACCTGGTGGCACGATAGGAAGATATTAGGGCAAGAAGGAACGGCATGGTGGCAGCGCCAGCCTAGCTGTGCAAATGTGGCGTTCTTGTGGTGTCCGTCTTGTTGTGTCTTTGTCTGGCGTAGCAAGGAGTCATACTTTGCTAAACATCATTTTTCAAAACAGCTTTATGGGTAAAACTGTTTTTCTTTCACTCTCATAAAGGAATGGAGTAGAAGAGAGCTAGCTTATCCCAACTCTTTTCTTTCACTTATGCATAAAGTTTTTGATGAAGTTGTTTTACCAAATGTTTTTTCCAAATCGTTTGACTTTTATGTAACTCCCCCTCAAGAGAAGTACTCTCCGTTCTAACTTTAAGTCGCTTT
>CM041628.1:26189410-26311268 GCA_023333625.1 Bothriochloa decipiens
CCTACCCCAACTTGCTTGGGACTGACAGGCTTGGTTGTTGTTGTGGTGTGTGTCTAATCAAAATAAGGTCACACTACTTCCTGATAGTTATTTTGGGAATTTGGTGTTTCTGCCCCTGTTGTAGCGTGCAATGGTGATTTTACACCTACCTTTTTTTTAACTTTGTGGTTTTGTCCTCATTGTTTTCATTTGAAGCTTCTATTTACCCCTGTTTTAACAGAGTAGGGGCAAAGTCTGCCTTCGATTTCAAATAACAGGGGTACAAACACAAAGTTCAAAAAGTCAGAGCAAAATCGCCAGAATTGATGAGCATGCAACAGGTGCACAGAAAAGGCCTAGATATTATCAAGAACAAACAGTGCACCCCACAGTACACCAACACAATTTTTCAGTTATTGAGACTGATTCAAGCAATAGACCATGACAAAGAAAGAAAGAAAAAACCAGACATAGAGCTTAATAATGGCTTTTCACTTCTATCTATTGCCATTTTTCATGTATACCACTTGACCATGGACATCCCTACAAATATGTTATATGTTTTCTTGCACTAGCATCTCCACTGTTAGTATAATCTGGTCAGCTCTTGCTTCCTACCCCTTTCATATCTTTTGTACTGCCCTGTCTTTTAACAAAGGGCTGATATGTATGACCGGTATGGCCCTTGTAGTTGGTAGTATGGCTGGTATGGCCCTTGTAGTAGGTGTACTTGTTGGTGAAACATCACCTTGTACTAGAGGAGAACATGTACATTGTCAAGTTGCACTGACCGGTTCAACTCAAAAGCATGAGCGATTGGGAAGAGGTGGGCAATGCACTTGTACACACTTCAACACCCCCACTATGTGCAGAGAGAGAGAGAGACGTGCTCTCTCTGTTCTCTCTTCTCCACTAATCTGACTCGCATGTGCGTGTGTGCATGGCTAACACCACAAAAGTTTAGCAGGTAACAAACTTCATTGTTAGTTAACAATGCTAAATTTAATATTTGCATGGCAGCCACAGAACCATAAATTGACCAACCTGGAAGAGCTCAAGTGGATAATTTCCGTCCTTAGGAGCACCTTGCTTGGCATCCACACGAAGCATGTTAATTCTGTAAAAAATCCAATCAAATTATCATGCAGTGGAATCCCATTTTTTAAGAGGAACTTGCTGTGAATCCAGAACATTACGAAGAAAAAGAAAAAAACAGTTCTTGATAAACATGTTCCATAGAATATTAAATAGTATGCTCAAATATCAAACATGACAATTTGAGAAGTGATCAAAGAGATGAAATGAAAAGTAATTCTTACTTTCCAGGAGGTGTGTTCCAGGCAGACAATAAGGTATCACATTTTGCATTGGCCATGCAATTCCTCACAACAAAGTATTTAGTTGTAAACTGAGCAATGCCTATATCTTTGTAATCCCGATCAAAATCATACACCTGCAAAAGAGTTTCAAGTGTTATTGAAACCACATATTGATTATTAAATAAAAACAGTTCACCAGATCTCAAAGAATGGTACTTATATATACGTGAAGATTCATCCAAAAAATAATATGGACCATGCAATTTTTCCACTAGTTTGAATCGTTATTGTGGATTTGCCACTAAATAAGACAATTGCATATTTGACACTAAGTGTGTTAGTCAACCATCAACATTCCATTGGACTGCCGAAGGGCATGAATGGCATGCACATACAACAAATGTCCCTTTCTATTCCTCCTGAGTTCAAACGCTAAACATCATCTTCTGCGCTTCTCATTCCCATCCATCCTCCTTGACACCTCACCCCCTGCAGCCCCCGATTGAAGCTACAGGCAGCAACAGTGGTGCAGGGATCCCATTCAGCCAATTCCTCGTCAACCCACAAATATTCAACTATGTCCTCCCCACCTAAGACCTTCTCTTCCAGCCAGCCACCATCCATATGACTAATGGTCCGCACACGAAGTCAGGCAGCCACAGTGGTGCAGGGATCCCGTTCAGCCAATTCCTCGTCAGCTCACCAATATCCAACAATGTCCTCCCCACCTAACACCTTCTCTTCCAACCAGCCACCATCCATAAGAGATAGGACTAAGGGCTGGCATGCGACGTCAGGTTGCTCAACCTCACACAGATGTGGTTGGGCTCAGCTTTTTAGTAGCAAAGCCTATGCTCCTCTCCATAGCCCAACCTCCTTCAGGCCCTTCCGGTGGTGTGATGGTTGCAGCAGGCAGCGGAGGCGGCGAAGAGCACAACACCACTGGTGAGGAACAGAGGACACTAGATGAGAGGCATGGGCCAGCACAGGGATGGGGAGGTGCAGAGCCAGGTAGGAAGAAGGGTCCAGTGATGGAGATGGGTGAGTCTTGCTCAGGCCATGATGACTGGAATCAGGAACAAGAGCTTGACATATTAGATAGATGACAGGGATAATGTTGTTTTTTTCCCTGTCTATATGGTTTACAGAATCAATTTTCAGAAATATTTTTACACTAGCGGACACCTATAGAAACTAGTGGCAAGCTGACCTGACTGGAGGGTGTTTCAATGGCAATTTTACCCTTTTTTTAGCAGCATCCCGGTTTGAGGGTCAACCTAGTGGCAAATATGCAATTTGCATGATGATAAAATCTCAATGAAAAACAATAATAAGTGAACTCACAAACTGAAACATTCAAGCAGGAAAAGAAGCAAACGGAAAGACCAGAGAAATTAAAAATAAACAATTACTAGAAAGACTGCACACACCATATCATTGATCTCAGCTTCTGCAAAAGTGTTTCCATCTGCGAGCATGCTCCATACAACCTTGCTAATTTTCATAGAAATTCGCATGGCACAAGAAGTGGTTTTGTTCTTTTCTTTCTCCAAATGTGATTGTGAAGCATTTGAAAGTGCTTTCCTCAATGCTGATGATGCAGATATTCGAGACTTCTGTAGGTTTGCGAAATCCCTTTTCAGTCCTTCCACCTGATAACAGTACAATATTGATCAAACATTGTATTTGAATTATTCTACAAGTGGATGAGTTCCATTGCTCCAGGAATGAACTGGTTTACCAATGAAGCTTTCCCGTTGTTGATCATCCATAAACAATCACCCTTTTCTGCAGAATGACAGTGATCAGTCTCATTATCACCATTTCCAGTGAGAGACCTTATATCATCAAGCAGTAACTTAATTTCCCTTTCCCTCTGTTCGAGTGTAATTTTCGCAAGCTCCACTTCTTCAACTCCATCAGGGACTACCTCATCAGCTTCTTCTTCAACATCTTCATCATCTGATGGATACTGAAGACTGCTTTTCCTAGGCCTGTGACAGGAAACAAATACTGTGAAGTTCTGTAAGTAATAGAGATTGCAAAGAATAGTAGGTTATATTGCATCAAGCCCCATGGGCTGATTATATACAGTGTATAGGATTAACATCCTATGATAGTAGGCAAGTACAATTCAGTCTACATGTGTGCTAGACTAGAAGTCTAGGTGGGCTGGTCAGCTATAGAGCCCAACACAAATCCATATACATATACACATAATATGACTAACAAGTTCAATGTGTCGTATTTGCTGGAAATTGTGATTCAATTCACTGGGCTAACCCTAGAAGGGTAGCTATATAGCATGTCATACATGGGCCTCATGGGCCTAATACACTCATACTCCAACACCCCCCCTCCACACAATCTGAACTACCGATGCAGCGAAGTTACAGATTGGACACGAAAAGAAGCACCCACACGAGCCCCCCCTCCCCCCCCAAGACGCAACTATCCACCGGTGATGTTGAGGCTGAAGCAAAACTCGGTGAAGGTCGAGGACGGGAGGCCCTTGATGAAGATGTCAGCAAACTGGGAGGTGGTCGGGACGTGGACGACCCGAACATAGCCGATAGCAACTCGATCACGGACAAAGTGTAGATCGATCTCCACATGCTTGGTCCGCTGGTGCTGAACAGGGTTGGTGGAGAGGTACACCGCACTGACGTTGTCGCAGTAGACCAGCGTGCTCCGGGAGAGAGGGCTGTGGAGCTCGGCAAGGAGCTGTCGGAGCCAGGAGGCCTCAGCCACGCCGTTAGCAACAGCGCGGTACTCCGCCTCGGCACTGGAGCGGGAGACCACCAGCTGGCGCTTGGACGACCAGGACACCAGGTTGCCGCCCAGAAAGACAGTGTAACCGGAGGTGGAGTGCCGAGTGTCCGGACACCCGGCCCAGTCGGCGTCAGTGCAGACGACAAGCTCGATGGAGGAAGACCGGTGGAGGAGCAGGCCGTAGTCGACGGTGCCGCGGAGGTAGCGGAGGAGGCGCTTGAGAGCGGTGAGGTGGGGCTCTCAGGGATCATGCATGTGGAGACATATCTGCTAAACTGCATGGGTGATGTCCGGCCTGGTGAAGGTACGGTACTCAAGTGCACCGGCAAGACTCCGGTATGCAGTGGCGTCTGTCACTGGGTTGCCCTTGGCCTCTGACAGCTTGCCCTGTGTGTCAACCGGAGTGGAGCAGGGCTTGCAGTTAGTCATCCCAGCTCGCTCCAGGATATCAAGAGTGTAGTGCCGCTGGTGAAGAAGTAGCCCGGTGGGACGAGGCTCAATAGTGACCCCGAGGAAGTGGTGGAGCACACCAAGATCCCTCATAGCAAACTCCTGTTGAAGAGAGGTGGTGATGCGGCGGAGTAGTGACTGACTGGAGGCTGTGAGGACAATATCATCAACATAGAGCAGCAGGTAGGCAATCTTAGCTCTGTGGTGATAGATAAACAGGGATGTATCTGACTTGGCCTCCACAAATCCCAGTGTCAACAGGAAAGTAGCAAACCGAGAGTACCACGCCCGAGGGGCCTGCTCGAGGCCGTAGAGAGACTTGTTGAGCCGGCAGACCATGTCAGGACGAGAAGAGTCAACAAACCCCGCCGGCTGGCTACAGTAGACTGTCTCAGTGAGACTACCGTGCAGAAAAGCATTCTTGACGTCCAGCTGATGCACGGGCCATGAGCGAGTGAGAGCCAGTGAGAGCACCGTGCGGACGTTGGCCGGCTTCACCACTGGGCTGAAAGTCTCATCATAGTCGACTCCAGGGCATTGAGTGAAACCCCGGAGAACCCAGGGAGCCTTGTACCTATCAAGGGTACCATCAGCCCGCCGCTTGTGTGTCCAGATCCACTTGCCGGTGATGGCGTTTGGAGCCGGGCGGACGGGGCACCAGATCCCATGTCTGGTTGGCGAGGAGCGCCGCGTACTCCTCTTCCATCGCGCGGCGCCAGTGAGGGTCCGACAAGGCGTCGCGAACGGAAGAGGGTACAGGAGAGACCTGCGGGTCGCCGGGCAGCGCCGCGAGAGCCCGGGACCGCAGGGTACCAGCCGCGTGTCGCGTCACCATAGGGTGAACATGGCGCGGGTGTCGGTGAAGGAGCGGTGGGTGGTACACCGGCATCACGACACAAGCAGTCAGGGGCCGCGGCGGTGGTGTAGGCGTCGCCGGCGGAGAAGAGGCCACCGGTGGTGTAGGCGTCGCCGATGGAGAAGAGGCCATCGGTGGTGACTGAGGCAGTGGAGCCGGCCGCGCACGGCGCTGGTAGACGTGCACCGGCTGGGCGAAACGCGCAAGAGGTGCGGAAGCCGACGTCCCCAGACCCGCGTCGGGCGTAGGGGCAGGGGCAGCACCGGAGGGCGACACCTCCGGTCCCGTGCAGGGCGCAGGGCCAGGGGCGTCACTGGCGGGCGGCGAGCTGGGGCACGGGCCCGGCGAAGGGCACGGTGTAGCAGTATCTGCAGGATACAATGGCAAAGGTGGCTGGACCACCGCGTTAGTGGGAACCAGAGAGAAGAGGTCAAGGTCAGGGGTGGAAGTGGGTGTGGTGGTGGTGGAGAAGGGGAAGACAGACTCATCAAACACCACAAGACTCATCAAACACCTCATGGCGAGAGATGAGGACCCAACGAGAGGTGAGGTCAAAACAGCGGTAACCCTTGTGATCCGGGGAATGCCTAAGGAAGACACACAGAGTCGAACAGGGAGCTAGCTTGTGGGGAGCGGTGGCAGTGGTGTTAGGGTAACACGCACACCCAAACACATGAAGGTGCTCATACCAAGGAGGGGTACCGAAGAGAGCGTGGTGTAGCGTAGGAGCTGGGCAGGCAGCGGAAGGAAGGCGGTTAAGGAGATAGGTGGAGGTGTGCAGACTCTCAGCCCAAAAGCGAGCAGGAAGCGACGCCTGGAGCAGAAGGGTGCGCATGGTGTCGTTCGTGGTGCGAATCATGCGCTCGGCCTTGCCGTTCTGAGAGGAGGTATACGCGCAAGACATGCGCAACTGGACACCGTGAGAGAGGAAGAAGGCACGGGAGGTGTTGTTATCGAACTCATGACCATTGTCACACTGGACGGCCTTGACGGTGAGGCCGAATTGAGTAGACACCCAGGAGAAAAAGTGGAGAAGTGTGGGAAATGATCAGACTTCGCACGCAAGGGAAACGTCCACGAATAATGGGAGAAATCGTCAACCACCACAAGATAGTATTTATAGCCAGAAATGCTGATGACAGGAGATGTCCATAGATCGCAGTGTACAAGATCAAAAGCATGAGTAGTATGTGAAGAAGAAGGATGAAAAGGAAGACGAACATGACGGCCCAGCTAGCACGCATGACACAAATGCTCATCGTGAGCCCGAGTACAACGAATGTCGAAACTACGACTAAGCTGCATCAGAGCATCACGTCCAGGATGGCCGAGGCGACGGTGCCAAGTGGTGGAGGAAGTAGTAGCGGCGAAAGCAGCTGACAAAGTGGACGGTGAAGAAGGAGAAGCAGATGCCGGAAACCGAAGGGTGTAAAGGGGCCTCGTGCTGTCACATCGGAGAAGAGGACGCCGGGAAGCCAAATCCTTCACGGTAAGACCAGAAGAGTCAAATTCAACAGAACATGAATTGTCAGCTGTTAATCGACGAATAGAAAGAAGGTTGTGAACCATAGAAGGTGCAACAAGAACATCAAGAAGACGAAAGGAGCCATGAGCGCCGGCGGCACCCACGGACGTGACAGGAAGACACGAACCATTTGCGACCATGATGGACGAAGGGTGAGAGGAAGGAGGGTGAACAGAGGAGAGTATACCAGGGTCGGGAGTAGTGTGGTAAGTGGCACCCGAGTCGGCAATCCAGTCAGGACCGACAGGCGGTGTCAGGGCCATGGTGCTAAAGAAGCTGGCTAAGGCCGCCGGGTCCCAACCGACAGGCCCGGGCGAGGCGCCGGGAGGTGTAGCCCACGGAGACGCAGAGGGAAACCCTGGAGGAGCAGCAGCGAGCATGGCCGTCGGTGGGCAAGGCTCACCGCCGGGAGCCTGGAAGGGCCACATAGAGATGCGCCCCGACCACGGGTTGTGGAAAGAGGGCCAGGGTGCACCCTGTGGAGGCGCCAGCGCCGGGTTGCTCCCACGGCCAGGACCCGCACCACGTCCCCCTCTGCGGCGACGGCGGCCGCTACGGCCCCCCCCCCAACCCCCGCTCGGCCCGGGGGGAGGAGGACCAAGAAGAGACGACGGAGCGGACAGACACGGCGGAGGAGTAGCGGCAAGGGCAGTCGAGGAAGACGAGGACCCCGGCGCGGAGGTGGACCCTGGCTGGATGCCCTGAGTGAGCTCCTCCATGACAAGGCTGTCACGGACCTGCAGGAAGATGGGGGAAGGGCCACTGCTGGGTGATCCACGTCCGGAGGTGGGCGTAGCGGTCACTAAGCCCGCGGAGGACGTTGAGGACCAGGATGCGGTCCTCCACGGGCCAGCCAAGGTCGCCGAGGGAGTCCGCCATGCCCTTCATCCGGCGGCAGAACTCGCCAACGGAAAGGTCACCCTGGACGAAGGTACGGAAGGTCGCATCGAGACGCAGAGCCCGGGCGGCATTGCCCAGAAACTGGCCCATGAGCGTAAGCCAGGCCCGGCGAGCGTTAGCAGAGTTGCGGACGAGGTCGTGGAGGTCGAGGGAGATCGTCCCGAGGATCCAGGAGAGTACGATGCTGTCAAGGCGCAACCACGAGGGGGTCTGGACCGCGACCGAGGCGTCGACGAGGACGAGGTCGTCAAGGGCATAGTGGCGGAGGGTGAGGAGGGCCAGGTCCCACCAACGCGCGTAGGAGGGCGACTCAGGCTCGAGGACGACCGAGACGAAGAGCCGGATGTTCTGGACATCCCCGGCCTGGTAGTGGAGCTGCACCACGAGCGGATCGGCCGGATTGTGCCAAATGACCGCGGTGTGGGACACGCGGTGACCCGTCAAGCCGGAGGAGGTGGCCCCGACGTCGTGTGAGGCAGGGAGGACGAGGAGCTGCTCCGCCTCGGCGATCTGGCGAGCCAGTGCATCGGCCGCACTCGCTCGCGCTCCCAAGCGAGGGCGGCCGCACGCACCCGTGCCTGGCCTTCCGCGGCAGCAGCCCGGGCTGCGACGAGGACGGCGTCGAGGGCGGAGTCGGGACCCGCTACGTGGAGGTGGGAAGTGGGCGGCAGAGGAGGCGGGGCGGGGAAGGGAGAGGCACCCGCGCCTGCGCCAGGCACGCGCAGCATGCCCAGCCCCACCGCGGCGATGGTGGCCGCCACGGCGTCCGCATCCCCGGCGCCCGCGCCCGGGCCACCAGCGGCCACGTCCGCATCTCCGGCGCCCGCGCCCGCGCCCGCCGCCAGGAGGAGAGTAGCAGCGGCGCGCTGGGAGCGGCCGGGGCGGCGGCGGCGCTAGGAGAGCCCGGCGGAGGAGGACGGGCAACCTGCGCCCACGTGTAGTTGGGGAGAGGGGGAAGCCGTGGAAGTAGGTGGGAGAGGGAGGAGGACGGCCAGCCATGGCTGCAGCAACGGCGGCGGCTGGCGGCTGGGAGGAGGGGAGGGAGAAAAGGAGAAACCCTAGCTTGATACCATGCTGGAAATTGTGATTCAATTCATTGGGCTAACCCTAGAAGGGTAGCTATATAGCATGTCATACATGGGCCTCATGGGCCTAATACACTCATAGGCAACCTTAAAATTTAATACAAAGATATAAACATTTAAGTCAAATAAAAGGGCAAGAGATACCATACTTGAGAAATCTAACAAACATATATATAAGCGCTAGTAAACATCCTTATCTTAATCACCTCAAACAGATGAAATAAATTAAGCATGACCGGTTGGTATTATCTTAAGCATTATCTCTGCTACTTGCATATTTGCACCACAGGCCTGGGGATCAATTCGATTTTGATTAGGTAGTAATTCTTTTTTGATTGACCTCCAGACCAGAAAGAAGGCCAACATGGAGTTGTGATTGACTTTGGATTTTATTTTAAAGTTATTTACTGGCACAAAAATTTGGGGTATACTCAGTGTTACAGGCTTCTGGCCACAAAAAATGACCAACAGTCATTGATAACCTTCATGTAATAATAAGAACATAGATATTAGTATCTTCGCTACAGCATTACAAAGATCCAATTTTACGCTCCACAGCATGATGGTTTCCATGTGCAGCACACCACAACAATGTAGGTACACACTGGCACAGTTCTGTAAATAAGGGATGTCTATTCCTGTTGAGCCTGCCACAATCAGTCTCTTCATTTCTCCATACCTACCAGTCACTTTAGTGACCTTTATAACCAAAGCACCACAAAAGCTTCAAGACCCCTCAAAACACGTAGGAACAACAACCCACATTATCATCCTCCATCCTTAAAATTCCTGCACACTGAAATCGACCAGTCCACTTCATTCATGTGTGATCACGCTTCCTGCAGTACCAAAGGTGCACGACCCTTACACTTCCCCTCTACCCTACCAATACCAACCACTCTTGGCCCTCGATCTCTCTGCACAGGTGAGCAGCTAGCTCACCAACATACTCACCACGGCTAGAGGTAGAAGAAAGGGATTGAGGACAGAGCACACACACAGCACAAGCACAGCTGTGGAACTGTGAAATGTGGCAACTCTGAACTAATTTCTTCCATTGCCTTCACTTAGTATATATACAATACTAGTACCAACTACAAAGCACATAAGTACACCTACTGCAATACATGGCTGAGATCAGCCAACACAACTACCATGGCTGATGTATGCCACTACTAACTAGTGTACAATCTAGTACTAGAGGTGATGGCCTATTGCCGAACCTCAACAGTAGTCAGCAGAGCTGACCAAGTGCCAACCCTGCTGCTGCAGCAAAAGCAAAGAGAGGGGGAGCAGCAGACTATCTCATCACGTGCAAAATTTACACCTACAAACCGTAGCAAGGAGAACATTCAGTGAGCCGAGCATGTCATATTATCATCTGAATGTCAATAGCTATATGCATACATAACGAGATGAGTTGCATGGTTCATATTAAGATGTCAACGACATAAACCGACCTCGTTTGTAGTCAGTGAATAAAATTTAGCAGAGATGAAATGCTAAATTCGATACCACTAAAGGATGCTAATTTCAATCTTTTGGAATAATTTATAAATGCTTGTTTAAGGAAATACATGCTCATTTGGAACCAACATTTCTAGTTCATCACTAATTCCACTCCTGCATGGTAGAAAACAAAAGTACAGACTTCAAACGCCCATTGCGAGCAGATTCATTCCAAACTGTACTGTTGTACATACCCTAGGAAGTAATATCCATGTTCTAATAAATTTAAAATGGTGAACAGACAAGAACACTGGACCAAAAACTAGCATCAAAAAACAAAAAAGTATTCATTTAACTCAAAGAAATCTCACTTGGGGGGTCTTGCTAATACAAGATTTCTAAGCACATCAAACAGAACTTGAAACTGGCGAGAGGTCATTGTTGCAGTAATGTCTGGAGAATTAAAGCGTAGCTCCTTTAGTGGCTTAACCTGGATTTCAGAGTATGAAATTAATTAACCAAAAAAAATATTTTATCTGTAACTGAAATGCATCCGATGGAAACACATAGTTATCAGATATAACTTACCCTCAAGTCAGCAGTTCCACCTTTGTGTCTAGTGTAACGGAAGTACATTTGACAAGGCATAAACACTCTCTCTAACAAGGCACCTGTGCGCTTCAATTTCTCAGAGCTACCTAGAACCTTAGGGAGCCACTGTAGACCAGCACCAGGGTCCACATCAGTGGGAGCTACATGAGCTTGAACATCTTTAAGCATCACAGAGACTTCAGACTTGTTCCAGGTCATTTCAGGTTGTAACTCAAGAATATGTGCACTGCTTGTTCCAAGTGCTTGCTCTAGTATTTCTTTCCCAAGATGAACCACTGAATGAAATGAACGAGACAGTACACGACCACTGGCTGCAGCAAGTAGAAATCTTCCCTGGTACATACGATCAAAATTTATTTAGTTCCACACATGGTTTTAGAGTGGTTTTACTCAATTTGGCAACCATAACAATTTAGGTTGGCATTGATGGCAATAAAAATGTAACCTGCTAGAAACGATGCAAAGTTGAAACCAACTATTGTGGTTGTGAATATGGAAAAGTAAATAAGTGATTAATGAAACAAGTCTACAAGTGAAAATAGAATCAAGGTCATAGTTAAGGTTATATATTGGTCCTCAAATTTTGAAATCTCGAAATACAATGGGCTAGATGAAATGCATGATGTAGATCACCAAGACAAACTATGTAGTATAACCATTTGTCATGGTGTACATAACAAACTAATTCGAACTGAAAATCACCAAGCGATAACAAAAGAAACAAGTATTTACGAAAAAAACTTACATTTGCTTCTTCAGAGTGTAGATTGAATTGGGGTGTAATAACATTAACCATATATTGGGCTGTCCCTCCTTTATCCGAATCGTCAAATATGTCATGCTTTACTGCATTTATGGTACAAGCTCAAGATCAACTAACAAAGTTCAGAACAGTTTAAAAAATACAGTATTTAGCAGTTTTTAGCTTTCGATGGACTCGGACAGAAATAAGATGGCCAAAACTTTCCAACTTATGTCCCAGCATGAAAAAAAATATATATAGCAAATATAAACATACCAGCCACATCGGAGGAGTGATTGGCTTTACTATGCAACGAGGAAGATGAACCTGAAGCATCCAGATGCTGCACTGATGGAGAACCCACATGTATGGAAGAGCTGGAATCTTGCGCAACCTTGGAGCCCTCAGCATTCCTTTCTTCAATCATCTTTCTTTGTGCATATTGTCGTGAAGGAGAGGGTTTCGGAGGCTCAAATGCTTTGGACATTCCTCCAACCCACGACCAAACAGCGGCTCGGTTCTGAATAGTCCATAAAATCCTAAGGCCATAAACAAATACTCTTTGGCAGTTGTCAGCAAGTACCACATTAAAATCGTCATCATCATCGCTAGGCTCAGATAGAGGGTGGTCACTTTCACTGTCATCCTCAAACTCAGACCTAACATATGTTATCTCATGACTCCTCCCAGTATCCTGCCATCCCATAAGCCTTTCCGGATCTGCCTTACGTGTTTGCCTTCTTATTGTGATATAATCCGAAGACAAGAGGAAGCCATCCTCGTGCTTTTCATGGAAATTGCCCATATTGCATCTGTCATGAGCAAATTTTCCCTGTGACTGTTGGACCGTAGTCCTTACTTTGGATACATTTTCAACTGAAGACAAACTGCTATCTCGCATCAGATAAACCTCTGGCATGTGAAGATCCAGACCACGATAAACAAGGTCCAGCGATTCACGTTTACAATCAAATGTGTACTGCTGTTTACCTCGACTGTAACATAACTCGTACTTCAAATTTGACATCTTAAATGTCAAGCCAGAAGCAGGGTCATCATCCTCACTTAAAGGTGCATGCCTTATGCAACAGGGAGTAGCATCAACACGGAAAAAAAATTCAACCAAAACTTTGTCCAGCGAGAGGTTACCAGATCTAGTAGCCCGAGGAATTCCAAAACGAGGCCATCTAGAGAAAGAACGAAGTTTGTGAGGGGGGCTGTAATTCAAGCTCCACCATTTGAAAACCCAAGCAAGGTCATGAGCTCCCAGGTTCATGGTAGGGAAGTCATCATCAGCCATTTTGCAAGGACTACCAGACATGGTCCCACAGAGCATTGAATTATTTCCATAAAAGGGAGGTGATGGGCCATTACCATACTGGGATTGCAATGGTCTAAGGGAAAAGTTCCACCTAAGAGAGAGATAAGTAGATCTGAATGGGTCATAAACTTTCTTCCGAGGTTCCCCCTCAACAGGGAGTGCATGCAAATAATGATTCAATGGATTCCTAGATTCACACTGCCAATCAATAACCACATTTAGGGAGAATAGAGGAGCATATATAAAAGGTCTGGGCACACGAGATGGAACTTTTAAGCGGTGGTTCTTTGTAATACTCTCAACGCTGCTTATGTATACCTTGAATTCTTTCGCGGAAACATCCACACGACCATCAGTTTGCTGGATCTCCATATATTCAGAAACAATTTGGAGTTTGTCCACATGCTCATAAGGATTAGTTGTCGCCAGGAACTTCCATTTGGTCTCATTGAAATATAAAATTATCTTTCCATGCAAGTAATATCTCATGTCATCCCACCATGGTAAGCTGCGCTCCTTTTTAGGTGGTTGGACTGCTGGACCAGAACAGCTTGCCCTGTTGCTAAGATTAACTTTCCGCAGGGCTACTTGAAATGCATAGCTTATATCAGCGAAAGATGGCTCATAACCAACTCCAAAAGATATCTCTCCCTTCTGGAAATAAATAGGTAAATTAGAGTACATTTTCATTCCTGGTGTAGTACCACTGGCAGAACGTAGCATCGTGACCTTTTGCCATCTTCCAATATACAATTGTTGATGTATTTGGGGTTGAAAACATGTTGCCTAAAAAAGAAGAAAAGTGAGGATGGACAAAGGATCTAAAATATACATACAAAGCACATGTTCGATATAAACAGCTCGAATTTAAACATTTAGATAACTTTGGTTTTCATTCTCATGGTAATCAGAATTCATTGAACATGAACTCATTTTCAAAATGAAATGTTCATATGAATCTGAGTTAAAAGTTACTGGGAAACAGTACAGATCTAGGCACAGATGTTTTCTCAGGACCAGTCTATTTATGTTTGTGATGCTACAATATCCAAATATACAGCAATGTGACGTAGCATATAACAGGATCTCCTCATTTCCCAAATCTCCCAAACTGAGAGTCAGGCCACACTCAAACCCCATCATCACATGTTTAATAGTTCATTACTAAAATACTACTACATCCCTTCGGAATTAGATGGCGCCTTTTTGGGGGTTCAAAGACCAAGGGCGTGGCACAATGGTCAGCACTGCCCTTGCTTAGTAGTTGATGCGGCAGCAGGCAGGCGGGCATGGCTGTGCACCAATTGCAGCGTTAGTTTAAGATGCATGCCTTCACATGCACTTCCTAAAGTGATTGTTTGGAAGTAGTAAAGAGGTCCATTCAACTGCATGCATGAACTTATATACATTTCTGAATTAGGAAAAGTGTGTGTTCTCTATACCTGCAGCTAAACAATAAACAAAATATGCACCCAGTAAGAAACAGAGGGAGTAGTGGAGTACGTCTTAAGCTCCTTCTGACATAATCAGAATGATAAATATAGTTCTCAATGTGAGGCATATTCTGATGGATTGCTTAATATTGGATGCCAACTGGTAGTTGCCAGCCTAATCAGAGTAACCAATCAAACTACCGATTGGGGCAGGGTCGTTTCTTTCTGGAAAGGGGTCTCCACATAGCATGTGAATTGGGGATTGATCTGCTTTCTGGCGAAGTTGGCTAACCAGATAAACAACATACCCATTCCCCCTTTCCCAATTTGTACAACTATGCATTGCAGTCATGTCAAATTGAGGTAAAACTAATGTGTGGAAGATCAAACCAAGTTATGCATCTAGAAAGTATATAACTTAAGACAGTGCTAAGCTAGCAAAAATTACAGGAGGGTGGCAAAAACTAAGAACAGTTTTGAGTTTTCTAGAAAGTATATATAACTTAAGACAGTGGTAAGCTGTCACAAATTACAGGAGGGTGGAAAAAACTAAGAGCAATTTTGAATTTTCTTAAAGCGCATATTCATAGCCCTCTCAGTATAATGAAAATCTTTAAACAAAACATTAGTTCTAACACAAAGGAAAGAGTGCGATACAACTGACCTGCTGGGCAAGCACAATACGGCCTTGACATTTCCCATTGAGTGAGGAAAACAGAGGAGAAGTATAGTCCCTTAACTGTACAACCAAAGACCCAGCAAGGACAGAAACATCACTACCATACAACCGAGAGAACGGTATGTTTTGCTCCTGACAGACAGAGTCAAGCCCCTTTATAAATTCAACCATTTCTATCTCTCCACCATCTATCCTGGTCAAAGTAACATCCAGATCGGAAGCAGAAAATGAAAGAAGAGAAGCTCTTCGCGAGCTTTGTCTGAATCCAGCTTGAAAACCTTCTGAGCAAGCTCCTGAGCCTTCTGCATGTACCATGTTCTGACAAGCCACATAATATGACCGAAATGCTTGCTTATGGATTTCTTCCTGCAACCTTTGAAGATCTGTGGTGTCATGAATGTCAACTTCAACACCATTGTAGATAACTTTTCTCTCGGAGCTGCGATTGCTCGGATCTACACTTCCTGATATAGCTTCCTCAAGATAATTCAACCTAACACCTAGCTCACAGATTTTGCTCCTCATCAAATGGTAATGTTCATCGAGCCAACCTTGGATGGGCTCTTCCTCTATATATGCTGTCAGTTTACGCAATACAAACTTCACAGATCCAAATTTGGATCCCCCAGAATTAACCTTTCTAGATTTTTCTTTTCCATCAGGACATATTATACTTCTTTTGGCAGATGAGACAAGCTTAAGGGCACGGATCATATCTTCAACAGCATCCTCTATGGCACGCAATGGCAACCTGTAAGGCATGCAAATATGGACATCTAACCCTTGAACAACCCAGTCTCTTTTGGATGTTGGCTCCAACTTTGCATCAAGCAAACTCCCAGTGCTGAAAGGTATACAGGATATTTGTATGCGGGTGCTCTTTAAAACTCTAGCACCATTAAGAGTAAGAGAGAGACCTTCAGACAGTACACCTATCTTAGCATTTTCGGTAAAGATTGATTGTGCATGCATGTTTGCTTCAACACCATCAGCAAGTTCAGCAGATACCCTTAACACATCCACATCAATGGCAAAAACTGACCCTTTTCTATCAGATTTCTGAGGTTTAACTGAACCGGCAGTCATGTTGCCATGTTCTTTTGCTTTGATACTGGCAACTTCAGTATTGGTCATCTTTTCAGATTTTTGGGACTCATGATGTAGGAAATGCTTAAAGCGGATGAATGTCTCATATAGTGCTAAATGAGCATCAGGTTCCCATCTCAGATAAATATCTGAAGCACTAAAGAGGGAACAAAGAGCAACTTCCGTATGACCACTGGATCGGCGAACAATTTTAGCATTCTGCATGTCTAGTAAAGTTACTCTGAGACCAGAGCGATCCTCAGGTAATTCCTCATAGATTGCCTTCACCCGTTCCAATTCCGCTTCTGTTGTCTTTCTCTCCTTGTCTATACACATAGAAAGATGAGATAATACCAAAGATGCAGAGAACCGCAAGTGGCAGCCTGGTAAAACTGATGTTATACTTGCCTTACGTGGTGTGCCATCAGCAGAAACACTAACAATTACTTGACCACCTTGAGAGCCGTAGTTCACACGCTTTGGATCAGCAATTGGCATATTTATTATGTTTGCATCACCACAGTACGTAATAGAAAATTTTTGTAGGCTTAATTTCAAATTTTTCACACCTTTCGTTTTCTTTTCCCCTCTACGCTCCAAATTCTTTTCTTTAGCACTTCCCCCAGATGACTGAAGACTCTTAAATAGAGTCTTAAATGACATCAAATTAAGCACAAGTGATTCCAAATGCTTGAAGCCAAATTTCACTTCTATATCACTTATATCAATGGAAAAAACAAGTGCATGCCTACTAGTTTCAACCATATCTTGGACATCACTTTCCCTATAACCCCAGTCAAGGCTCATCCGAGAGATATGCATTAGGGAACCAGAGTAAGTATCCACACCAAATATGTTTTCCTTCAAGAACTCTCTATATTCTTCCTCCATGTGCACCAGCAATTCACCAAGTTCTGTGTGTATCTGAATCCCCTTGCTTGCAATATTATTTGCAAACAAATGTGATGACTGGGAACAAGCCTGCATTTTAAAAGGAACATATCAAAACACAAGTCAAAGGATGATGCTTACACTTAGCATGTAAAGGCTCAAATGCATTTATAAACTCTAGATCACATCACTAACAAATAATGGCTAGAAGCTAGATTACCAATGCAAATGCTAGCTTAGAGGAACAAGCATCCTATTGTCCAAACAATAAATGGTACTCCAACATGGCAACATATGAAGGTAAAAGAGAAAACAAAGAAAACCCATAATGAGAACCAACAACAATACCCACACTAGCCAGCATAGTCACACCTCAACAAACTTCTCCAGTATTTTCCAATGGTGCATGACCAGCACTTGTATTTAAATTGAACTATGCTCAGCATCTACACACACCAACAAGTAAGCATTTTTTTTCATTAAACACACATGAGAGTTGTGCAGCTTTGTATTAGAGATAGAAAAGAAAGGACATGTCCCCTACAATGCCCCCAATGGGCAAGGCTCACACCCAAGAACACAGAATGACACACAGCACAAACACTGGCATTGAGCAGGAAGAGCCCCCCCCCCCCCAACACACACACACACATCCACCCACCCACCCACACATTTTTTTTTTTGCAAAATATCTGCAGCTCGTAATGCTTGTACAGAAACAATGTTGTTCGTAACCAGCACAAGTCATTTTAGTAAGACAAATATACATGTAACATGCCAAATCCCACAGCCCCACAGGACAAAAAAGTTCATAAACATAATAGGCCTTACTCTAATTACAAAAGGAACTTACATGGTACAATACCGATCCATTAAGACTGTAAAGCAAGACAGTCATTTCTGGGGCAGCGACCGTGCAAGTCCACAAAATTGGCTTGATCTCCCTTTTTTGAGAAACTTCTTGATTGGAGTTTCTTTTAGAAAGCTTCATTCCTTTGGTTCTCAAAGAATGAAGCCGCATCCATGGCATCAGTCTGCTTAACATAACATTGCATTGGGTACCGCCAAGCTTGGCATCAACCTCAGCTCTGATCGGAAGAAATGGCTAAAAAAAGGTATATTTTAAGGCTCTGAAAGTTGATGACAAATTATAATAAACCAACTAAAGTGCATGACACTTACGTCAACAGGGACATCCAAAGAAGCTATTGCGAAAACTTTCAGAACTTCAAACAGAGAGCTAGAATCTTCTCTAATTAACTGAAAGGAACAAAGTAAAATTTTATTGATCAACGGCTACTGTTAAGTACAAGAGTACTAGGGGGAGGGGGAGGGACAGGGGGGGGGAGGAGGAGGAGGAGGAGAGGGAGAGAGAAAGAACTACATGAATTTCGCTTAGATCAATTTGAACATCGAAGTGTGGTGTCGCTTCTTCAAAATCATCCTGTGGTAGGGATTTTGCACAAGTAAACTTGATCCCTGTAATGTTGTTCTCAACACTAAGTCCTTCATGCAGGTGTCTGAACTTCACATTAAGCTTCGGCACACTGAAGCTAACCTTCCAAAGAACAAAGACAATATTTAGCTATATTTTCCAGTTTTCAGTAAGAGCAGAGCATAAAGAGAACATAAGTAGGTACAAAGACATGACAATGGCCACCAAACATGCCATTTTGGACATCAACAGAACCTTTCAAAAAGTGTGATCATTATTTCTTTATGACGATGTATCTATAAACAATTAAACATAATAACATGTTATGAAGGTATATGACAACCACACACAAAAAAAACAAAAACAAAAAAAAAACTCTTGCTGGGTTTGAAAATGTAACATCAACTTCAGAACCAGGTATATGACACCCTCAAACTTTTAAAATCACACAAAAATGAAACTACCGCCATATAAGTCATTGAAAATACCTCCCTAATTAAAGTAAAACAATTGACTTATTAGCGGGGTGATTTAATCAAAAAATCATTGTGATTTCTTTCACCTGAAGGCATTTCACTGATGTTAACCACATCTCAATAAATTGGACCTTTAGGAGACTCGATACTACCTAATGACAAGAATTGAGAAGATTATGAATGTCAATTGACTTATCAAGGTGGCACTCAAATGACGTCAGCAAAGTGGTTACAGTGCTAGCATAGAAAAATATAGTATTCACAGACGAAAAAACATAACATTTTTTCACACAGATAAATAGATAAATCCAAGTCAATTTTGGGTACACTAACCTTATCTGGAAATGTGAGCAAGTGTGTCTTTAACAGCGGTAGAATGGATTTGCTTTTCGAGGTTTGTTTGATTGCTGAAGTATCTGTGATAGAATCTCCAGTGTTCAAAGAGACTGTGTTATATTCTGGAACGGTGTGCTCCTTGTGAAATATCCTTTCATCAATGTTGGCAATAGCATACCCACATTTCAATTCCAGGTTAATGATTTTAATACCTTTCTCCCTGACAAAAAAAAGTTTTAAATAATGCAAAAAATAGCTAATACTGTAGGAACATCAAATTGTTATGGCATTGGTATGAAACTCTTCTTGGACAATCAAATACGCAATCTGCGTTGCATATGTAAGCTCTAATTTTCACAGAACCGCAATACTGAAAACAGAAGGCAATTCAAGAATACTATGTAAGATCCCAGACATATTTGACGATTTTACTGTGGAAATTATTTACATGTTGATAGTACAACTTTCACCTGAATATATCAGTTGCCAAGGAAGAAGAGGAACTCACTTTTCATGGCCGAGGTTACAAGTAACCAACAAATCTTCACAAACAAATGGGGCCAAGCTTTTCTCTGAGTTAGATACAGAAGCTTGATCAGACTGGAAATCATCAAGCAGACTACAACTGCCCATCGGATCAGTAGTCAATCCCAAATCTCCAAAGTGTATATTCAAAGGTAAAAGATGCAACTTGACACCAAGAATATGATTAGGTCCAGCAATTTTAAATGTATCCACAGTTAGTTCTTTGATGTCAACAGCACCTTTTGGTACCTACACCATTGTTTGCAAAATTAAGGTGAAAAAATCATAAGCAACAGCATGGACCAGACATCACATACATGAGAAAACAGATAATTTGTAAACATTCAACATAACTGTACACACACATAACCGTCGCATTTGTAAGGGTAAGTGATGTGTTCTGCTAGATGCCTTATTACTTTTCACAAGAATTTTGCATATACAACTCAGATCACCAGAACTGTGAAAAATAAATAGATATTGCGCTGAATGCTAGTGCATGAAAATAAATTCTGAGTAAATTTTCTTGAGGCTACAGGCATAGCATAACAGGAGTTGCACAATATTACGGTTTACGTCGGTCTACAGGTACGGTTTACGTTGGTCTACAGGGCACAACACTACAGGTGTCTGCAGCATGTAGAGTAAAAATGAGGTACTTCAGTCCTGTTTATTTTGTCATTCATTCCGCACTAAAATTAACTGTCATTATTTGTAAGGATGCCATGATAAGCAGATTAATAATCATATAATGGAGCACAAATTTCATCTTCATACTAAAAAGGCCTTTCATTATTACTGCCTTTTCTGACCATGTCTAGTTAGCTGGGTGCAGATGATTTTTCATTGCAAACAAAATATTAGCTTATATAAGAAATTGTTGAGACAGGTTGTTACCTTGATTATCAGATCTGTCACGGAAACTGATAAAAGTCTTGCCATGCTTGATGTGACCAACCATTTCCCTTTTCCTGTAGAGCGAGGCCTTCCTGACTTCCGTATCTTTTTATTTTGAGAAGATGATCTAGTTACAATTTCGAGATCATTTATAAGCAATTGCAACTTTGGGTCCTTGGAGATAACACCGAAACTTAGTTTGACTAGAGACTTGCGGAAACTTAGTTTTATTTCACCAATCGAAACAGATTCAACTGAACCCTGAGAAGTTGGATAATGTGAGCAGATGGATTAGCAAGAAAGGAATATAATTGAAGGAGAAATATAACTACATACACAATTATTCAACATAACACAGATAAGGTGAGTCTTAAGAAACATCGATATTTCCTAACAGAAAGAAATATTATGGTCAGATTCTCCTTATCTACTCTGAAAGAAGAAAAATAAGAAACATGGAAAACAACACCTCCATTATAAAACAATAAGTATTTTAACAGAGAAAATATATATAGCTGCAAGATAGTGTACTAAATGTCAAGGTAATATTAAGATGCTTCCCAATCATATCAAGAAGTGCAAGCCATCTTTTTTTGGCTCTACATAGCAGTATTAGTTGCTTAACAACTGTAAGATGCAAAAGACACCAAACCAAAATGTTACTAAAATAAATTGAAAAAACAAGCATGGGCAATCATTAACTTCTCTAGGACCTCTTAGCATGGGATGAAAGACAAACCTTACAAAACTTTATTGTTACATCCCTCAAGCAGTTGAAACCAGCAACCCGAAATCGGACAGAAGCTGAGAATACACGGCTCAAGAACCAAGCTAACAATCTTGAAGCAAATCTGCAAAGAATGAACCACATATCAATGCAGCATAGTTGTACCTTTGAATGATTAATTCCAGCAGAGGTTAATAATAATGTGCTAGATTGAAATATCAAATCAAAGGATTAAAATGAGCTTAATGATTGAGTAATGACCAATCAAATGTTCTTTCCCTCACAAAGTGGTTGAAAGATAAAACTCCAACCAAGTAACCAACATAAATATTCATTCACTACACACGAAAAAAAGGTTTCCAGATTTACCCACGATGTGGCATCAGAATAGCATGAATTGAAAGCTTGCTGAATCTTGGACATAACAATAGCATGCAACGTATAAGAGAAACTAGGGTCACGTGGAAACAACGATTTTAACAAAGTGGCCATGAATCCATGCTTAACATGATCCAGTTCTGCACCAAAGAGCAAGAATGTGGAGGGCAGAACACATCAGAACAAATTGCTACTATCGTGGTACAAACTAATTAAGCTTATCTAATAAATATGACGGAAACAACTCTTGTGTCATCTAGGTTACAACCGAAGCTAACTTTCACTATACCATTCAACCCACCACGGTTGCAAGCTCCAAAATCCTCCAAAGCAACCAGTCAAATGACATCGCACAGGTCACCAGCCCGCCACAATGCTTAAGCTTGCCATTGAAAAGCTCGGTTATCATATCATGAGCATCTACGCCTCTAACTTCGTTTTTTATCACAGAAACATTTAATGCTCCAGACCACATGTGCCTACACGATCTCAAAGGACACGAACAATGATTCTAGGAAGGAAAAAAAAACTTCCCATCACAATTCACAAGCAGCTCCTAACCAAGGCAAAAGCCTCAGTGAGGCAGTGGCGCCTCCACTGGAAGCAGCAATATGCTCAGGCCACGGAAGAAGCGCCAGTGCAGTGTCCAAGCGCCAATGGGCATCCCCAAAAACCGCAAATCACTACGACAGAACCCCATCGCCGACAAGCAGCGGCAGCGGTACGCAACCCGTCACTCACCGTGGAATGCCGGATCCCCAGCAATCCCACCACTCCGCGAGTCCCAGAACCGTGGCCTCCGCGAGAGATCCTACGGTCCTACTGCGCTGCAGCGCTGGCGCGCAGAGGCGGAGAGTGCCAGAGGGGGCTTACGTGAAGACGACCCATCCGACGACGGAGACGGCCAGGAACACCGAGAAGAACTTGACCGGGGAGGACGCCATGGCCGGCCGCCCGGCCCTGCCCGCGTCCGGCGGATCCGCGTCACGCCGCCCGGATCCGTGCCTGCTACGGCGCCGGCATCGCCTCCCTCGAACCCTAGCTTCGGGAGGCGCTCGGCCCGCGGCCCGCGAGGGAATCCCTGTGGGCGGCGGCGGGCGATCTCGCGACGTGGGGAGACGAGATGCCGCTGTGCTTGGTGCCTCGTATCAGGACAAGACTTTTTCACAAGTCAGAGCGAGCGAGAGGGGCAGCACTGTAGTACTAGGTAGCACTAGCAAGCAGAAGGGGCGGGGGGCAGTAGCACTAGAGAGGCGGAGGCCTTGGGTTTTTCGCCTTTCGTGAGTCGTGGCTTCCGAAGACGGCAAGTCGGCAACGAACAAATTCCAGCCAAAGCGGGCCAAAAGGGGAGGAATGGTTTGAGACTCTCGGTATACAAGAGAGACGCAAATTGTCGTTGCTGTGTGTAAAGACGTTGACAAATGGTTGAGGCGTTACGGAATTTCAGAGTTTTCAAGTATCGGGGAATGGAATTGTGGCTGGGTGTCAAGAATGAGCATAGTTCTAAGGGCATCCTCAAGGATCCATGCACCCTTAACGATCCAGTGAAATCTTAGGTGACCTCATATCTTGTATAATATTAATGGAGAAATAACACTAAAAGTGAATTCGCTAGCGTTTTTATGCTCACTAATAATCTCATGCTCTCCTAATAAATACTAAGTCTTTAACTTCCTATGTCTTATGTGCATGCACGATCTTTATATTTACTCTCATCTCCAGCTCAACGGATAAAATCGTCAGCTCCATTGGAGACATCACACGAGGGGCATGTGTGTCTCTAAATTCTCATGCAAAAGTCACAGTTGACTTTATCCCACCTAGATGTATTCAATTATGATCCAACGGTTGATAAGCCCTTCACCTTTTTAGTGTCAACCTCAATACAAATGTCAGCGTAATTAAAGCCTAGTTTACTGACATAAGGTAGGGGTGGAATTTTACTTTTGTGCAGCTTTCTTAAAAATTCATAACTTTTACATATGAGCTTGGATGATAAAATTTATGTCTCAAGGATATTTATAACTTTATAGTTGATGATTTTTTTATTTAAATTCGTTTTGGTGCCTAAAAACTAATCAAATTTAGAGGAACCCGTATGTCTTTAGGCACCGAACAGGCTTCAAGGAAAAAACAACCAACTTTGTACAAAGTTATAGACCTCCTCGAAGTATATAAATTTCTTATAAATTTTATCTTTATCCGAGCTCATAGATAAAAGAGAGATTTTGAAGATAAGCTAAGTTTTTTTAGCAAATAGATAATAAGCTATGTTTTTTTAGGAAACCGCACTCTTTATTCATTAAATTGGCCATAAGAGTTAATGCCCAAAAACGGATCTAACAGCCAGACATGTCTGGCTTTATCAAAATAAAACAAGCTTTTAGCTAGACTATGAGCATCAACATTAGAATTTCGGTTCTCACGAACAAAACCAACAAAACTAAAATCACGAGCCCTCTCTTTGATCTCCTTCACAACTTGACCGTAAGAACTCATGTCTGTTCCTGACATGCTTCTAATAGCATTAGTACAGTCAGATGCCAACGAAATGAGGTTAACATGAGGTCAGATGCCAAAGCTAGACCTTCTCTGCATGCAATTACCTCGGCTGTTTTCGGTTCTATGATTCCTTCAAGGACCACTCCTGATACTCCCAGAAAACTA
The DNA here is from genome assembly GCA_023333625.1 of Bothriochloa decipiens. Classification (NCBI taxonomy): domain Eukaryota; kingdom Viridiplantae; phylum Streptophyta; class Magnoliopsida; order Poales; family Poaceae; genus Bothriochloa; species Bothriochloa decipiens. The sequence goes on from CM041628.1 coordinate 26,213,951, forward strand.
CAATCCCGGTCTTTGGCTATGGCTGCTACTGATGCCCTTCTCAAGTTCTCTAGAATAGCTGCATCGACATTCACCTTCATGCATCCAGCTGGTGGCGGCAGCCACTGAGGACGTCGAGTCTGAACTTTTTCCTTTATACCTTATGTTGGCTTTAGCGTGCTCAGTTCAGCAACATATTTGTTTACAAAGCTATGTGTTGATAGTGGGGTCTGAAAAATATTTTCATGGATCGCCTTTCTTCTTGCATACCAAATTTCCCATATAGTTACCAACACCCGAATAAGATCAGCATGGGACATTGTTTGAAATAGGTTCACCAACCAACCTCTCAAATTCTCCTCCTGCATCTCGCTGAGGTGTTCGACATTTTCCTCATTCTCCGGCACCTATACACATCTCGCCATATTACATTCAAGCAATGAATGTTTCCAAGAATCAGTGGCTCCACATAAAGCACATTGGCAATGACCAGCCATATTCCTACGGTGAAGAACATCTGCTCATGGCAATGAGTGCTTTGCAAGCCGTCAAATAAAAATCCGTACCTTTGAAGGCACCATGACCTTCCACAAGGACGACCACTCCTCTTCCTCTCTTCTATCAGATGTTGCTGCATTCTCTGACAACGCACGCCGCATAATAAGCATCCTGTATGCGGATCTCACTGTGAAAACTCCCATCTTGTCATGATGCCAAGCCCAAAAATCTGGTTGGTTCCGATGACACAGAGAAATATTAAGAATCAAATCAATATCAGCTTGCGTAAAAATTTTTTGAAGCTTAATTCGATCCCAAGTGGCTGATGTGCTATCAATTAGTTCGCTCACAAGGTGAGAAGGATATATGCGTGCACTGGGTACTAGCCGTTGCATAACATCAGTTGGTAACCAATCCATATTCCAAACTGACGTAGTTGAACCTATGCCAATTCTCCTAATCAGTCCGAGCTGAAGCACTTCCCTTCCATCCAAAATTGAACGCCAAATTTTAGAGGGGGTGGATCCAAGATTAGCCTCCAAAAAATCACCCTGTGGAAAATAAACAACCTTTAAAATCTGGGTGCTCAAAGATGACGGTTCCTGGAGGATCCGCCAGGCCTGCTTCGTAAGCAAAACAAGATTAAATAACTCCATATCTCGAAAACCCATTCCTCCAAGGAACTTTGGCATAATCATATCATCCCATGCCACCCAGCATGTCTTCCTCTTTTCCTCCTTGCTTCCCCACCAAAATTGCCTCAAAAGGCCATTGATATGTTTGCATAGACCTCTAGGAAGTTTGAAACATGACATTGAATAAGTTGGTATTGCTTGGGCAACGGATTTGATGAGCACCTCCTTGCCACCAGATGACGAGCATTGCTCCATCCATCCCTGCACCTTGTTCCAGATTCTATCCTTCAAAAATTTAAAGGCGCCATTTGTTGCGGAGCCAACATTAGACAGCATCCCCAAATATTTCTCATTGATGCATTCATTCTGAACACTGAGCTCCATCTTAATTTTCTCTCGAATACTTTGCTGACACTTCTTGGCAAAATGGATTGATGATTTTTGCACATTAATCTGTTGCCCCGAAGCATCACAGTAAAGCTGCAAGACATCCTTCACCATCCTAGCATTCTCCTTATTAGCTTTGAAAAACAACAGGCTGTCATCTGCAAAGAGAAGGTGGCTAACCATCGGTGCTGTTGGTGCCACTTTAATACCACTGAGCTCTGATGACTGTGATCGTGATTTTAAGAGGCACGAAAGGCCCTCTACTGCTATCAAAAATAAATAAGGAGAGATAGGGTCCCCTTGGCGAATTCCTCTTGTTGGCTTAAAACTACTCAAACAGTCTCCATTGAAGAGGACAGAAAAAGAGACTGAAGAGACCAACCTCATAATCAACTTTACCCATAGTTGGTGGAAGCCAAGCTTGAGCGTAATTGCTTGTAGATAATTCCACTCAACCCGATCATAAGCTTTCTTCATATCTAGCTTCAAAGCACAACATCTAAGATCTCAGGCTTTCTTTTGCTTCATGAAGTGCAAGCACTCATAAGGAGTAATAATGTTATTCGTAATAAGCCTTCCCGGTACAAATGCTGATTGTTCTTCGGATATAATCTCCGGAAGCACCAACTTAAGTCTATTGGCTGCCACCTTTGATACAATCTTAAAAATAACATTACACAAACTTATTGGTCTAAATTGACCCAACTCCTCCAGACTAGCTACCTTTGAGATTAGCACAATGAATGTGTCGTTGATTATAGCCGTCATCATCCCCACTAAGCACTCGTAAGACCACTGATGTGACCTTCGTGCCACAAAGGTCCCAATGATGCTGGAAAAAATGAGCAGGAAACCCATTCGGCCTCGGAGCCTTAGTAGGGAACATTTGAATAAGTGCTTCCTTCACCTCTTTCTCTGTAAATGGTGCCAATAACGAGACATTCATCTCTGTTGTAACCTTTACAGGCACTAAATCCAGCACTACTTTCATGTTTCGTGTGTCTTCCGATGTATAGAGATTCCAAAAAAAAATGGTCGCCATATCACCCATCTCCTTCTCATCGAAAGTATGCTCTCCATTCGGCTTCTTTAGATTTTTTATTATATTTTTCCTCCTTCGCTGACTTGCTCGGAGATGGAAGAATTTAGTATTCTTATCCCCCGCTGCAAGCCACTGAATTCTTGATCACTGACGCCACATAACTTCCTCCCTGTGATGCAGTTCATTTATCCTTTCTACGACCTTTAATTCGGCTTGGGATGGTCCCATCCGGTGAGTGTTTGACTACATCCTCTCCAGGTCCTCCTTTAGACGCTTAACTCCCATCTCACATGACCAAAGGTTTGACGCTCCCAGCTTCCCAGATGACTGGCGACACCCTTCAACTTGAGTTGCAAATCCTTTGCTGTCATTGCTTCATGCTCTTGCTGCCATGACTCAGCAAGAGAAGTGGGGAAAGACTCATTCTCCTCCCACATCACCTCATACCTGAACTGGTGATGCTTCTTCTTTTGCATGTTCTGCACCCCACGCCAGGTCAGTAAAATTGGTCCATGATTAGACGCCGCGGCTACCAGGTGTTGCAACGCAGCCATAGGGAAGCGCGCTAGCTAATCACCTGATACAAGCGCCCGATCTAGCCGAACACGACAATAGGAACCCCCACTCACCTTTTTTTCAAAAGTCCAACTTCGACCATCTCTCGGAATGCTCCTATCTGTACAACAATTCGCTCTTGGACACCAATATGTTCCGATCGATGTAGAACTTCATTGAAATCTCCAATACAAAGCGACAGTAATGGAGGTGATGATCTGATAAATTTAAGCATATCCCAAGTTTTATGCCGCTCACTAACTTGAGCCTCCCTGTAAACACAAGTCTCCAAGGGTCAGTACCTCCCTCTGTAACAATGGCATCGATGTGATATTGTCGGTGTTCGGAACCCTAGGGGTCCTAAGCCGACGAGTAAACGTGTGCTACATGCTCCCTAATCCGAATGGTGATGCAAGAAGAACATACAATTTTATCCTGGTTCGGGCAAAGAAGGCCCTACGTCCAGCGGCGGGAGAAGGATTGTATTATCTTGCACTGAAGTGCTTGTACAGGGGGGATACAAGCGGGTGAGAGAAAATGGAGGTGGAGAGAGTGAGATTGAGCTAGGACTTGAGCATTTTTTGGGCTCTGGAAGCTCTCCCAGCCTCCTTCTACAACGAGCCCAGCGTCCCTTTTTATAGGACAAGGGGAGGCACGGGTGTACAAGGGTCCTAATGCTGTCGTAGGTGGTGACATCGAGGGGTGATGCTTGATGACGTCATGGCCACTGTAGAGGCGTGCGCTGAAGCGAAGTCGAGCCTTGTAGCAGCGTGCCTCATGATGAGATTCGCCCTCCTGAGCTGTCACGGCGAAGTCGGTGATTGACCGGTCCTGATGATGGCGCTGGCGTGCCTCGGTGATACAGTGAAAGACGTGAGCTCCCTGTGAAGGACGTATGGCCTGCTGTGGATTCACGTCAGAGCCGCTGTAGCGCTGACCGGAGCCGGCTTGAAGCCCAGTCGAGGGGTGCCCGGGAGGGGTCGAGACCCGAACGGATAAGAACGAGCCTTGGGAATCCGGGTATGGAAGTTGACTTCCGCATCTCGAGGGGGTCCTGACGGGGCACAGTATTTTGTACGGCAAAACAGTGGCCTGTATGAGACGACGCCTTCCCGGGGATGGGCGGTAAAAGGTGGAACAGTGCTAGGTAAGGTGCAGCAGTACCGGGCAAATCACCGCACGTCCAGGGATGGGCGGTAAAAGTAGGATTCGACCGCTGTACCCGGCCACTGCAGGTAAAAAGTGGGATTTGATCGTTGTACCCAGCTACTGCAACCGTGTTGTAGCCATGAGGGTAGGCAGGAGTTGGTGGGAGTATTTAATGCACTCAATCCCGTACGCGGAGCAGGTGGATCGAGGGGGTAGCAGCACTTGACGGAGGGTCGTCCGTTCGGGCGAACTTCCATCACTCGAGGGTCCCTGTCGAGTTGTCTGAATACGGGCCAGTTTGTCCCGTTCGTGGGCCGGCCCAGTATCGCTCGACGGCCCTGTGTTTGGCTTTTGTCTTTTGCTGAGGAGCAGCTGTGGGTTTTTTGGTGATTCGGGTTTAACTGTTCGGGGACCAATTCTTATGGAGATTGAGGGTTTAGGGTACCCCCTTATCCAGGTACCCGATAGATACTGTGAATACAGTAATAGAAACACGCCGGTACTGTTGTTCCAAAAAATTCCCAAACCACCGCTACGGCCATTACTGCTAACTGCAAAAGCATTATCATAACCAAGTGTATTCTTCAATCCTTCCACCTGTGATCTATGGACCTGTGTTTCAAGGACGCACAATACCGTGGGGGCAGCATCCTTCGCGAACTCGCGAAGCTCTTTAACTGTCACGGCATTGCCAAGTCCACTACAGTTCCAGCTTAAGCAACTCATTGCGAGTGGCAAGACTCCTAAACGGAGCTCGCCAGATTGTCAGATGTTGTCTTCTCCTTCAGCAGATCTTTCATCTTATCGTATTTCCCTTGCCAAGACCACCTCCTTCATCTCTGATTCAGAAAACTTCAGCTTTTGCAATGCCTCCAGCTCTCCACCAGTCCCACACGAGAGCAGGGCTGCACCCGCCAAGGTTGGGGGCGGTGATGTCAACCAAACTCTTCTACCCAAATCAAAAGATACAGACCCTCTAGCTATAGAATGAGCATCCATATTGGATGTTCTACTCTCGTGGACTAAAACAAAGGACTCGAGAGATCCCGCTCTCGCCCTAATTTCTTGAGTGATTTGGCCATATGATTCGAAGCCCTCTCCTTTGTAGCTATTCACCACGCTACTATTATCACACGCCATGCGAACTCTTCTTAGCATCAGGTCATCTGCCAGAGCAAGCCCCTCTCTGTAGGCAATTGCCTCCACTGTCTCCGGGTTCGAAATTCCTTCGAGCACCAGGACTGACGCACCCCTAAAAGCTCTCGTCATATCTCTTGCTATAGTCACGGCTGCTGCTTTGCATGTGTTCTTCGAGATAGCTACGTCAACATTGATCTTGAAGGTCCCCTCAGGTGGGGGGATCCACCTTGGCTCTCTATGTGTGCCAATCTCGTTGCTCGCTGATCCGGTCTAACAAGGTTTAACCAAGGTGTCGAACAAATGACGAAAATACCCCTACATCTGTAGGGTATCAGTACTCAGGGGCCCCACTCTCAGCAGGACTGGCGCTCTGGATCGAGATTCCTAGAATGTTGGGGAATGACCTCCGTGGAAATGGCCGTATTGTTTTTCTTTGTTTTTGCATGTATATATTTTAGTATAGGCAAAAATAGAGCACGGATGCGTGAGGTGGCCACAGCATGGTTGGCCCACCTAGCCCTGGTACCTTCTGTTGCACCTCTATCCACAAACCGGGCCTTAAGACTGTCCACAATGTTGCGTGGCTTAAAACATCCCGATGCATGCGAGTGGGCATCGGTGCCTCAACTCTTTCCCTTCCCACAACGTCGGCACCGGTTAATCTTTCGTGTGGACCCCCGGCCAAAGATTCCCTTCCTTCTCTCTCCGTCTCCGCTCGTTCTCTTCCCTGCTTCTCCGCCGCTCCACCCGGCCATGCAGGTCCGAGCCAATCTCCTTCGCCATCGCTCGGCCAAGTAGGTCCGAGCCCGTCTCTCCTCGTCTCCGGCGGTCTCCCCCATGCTCCTCCGCCGCCCGGTCCAAAATCCCCAAATCACCTGCCACCCCGTCCAAAATCCCCAAATCGGACCCTGCACCGCATGTCGTCGCCCGCCGCCGCCTTGCCATACCTCCGCACACCGGAATCTCCTCCTCTGTGGAAGCTCCGCCTGCGACGGCGCCGGCCGTGGCAGCGCCGCGAGGGCCCTCGTTCGTGGGTGCTCCGTTGTGGAAGCGCAGCCGGTGAAGGCAGGGAAGGCGAGGAAGATGGGCATCCCGTGGTCGCGACCTCGCGCTGCGCCCGTCTCGCGTCGCGGCCCCGCGCCGGCGCCCTCGCGTCGCAGCCGGACGGCGGAGCTATCTCTCCCCGTCGCCTTCTCCCTTCCCCAGACTCTGGCCCTCCGCCTCTGGATGTACTTTTTATGTTTCAAGCACCGGTGAACGCATATTCCTCGGTGCCGACTTTTTCTCGCAACTGGGCACCGCCCACAACGTTCGGCGCCGGTGCTGAAACATGAGAGAGAGTGTTTCAGCACCGGTAAAAAGCAACGTTGTGGACAGTCTAATTGGGCTGCCATTTTACATCCGAGCATGAGGTGCTAAGAAAATGAAAGGCTCATCAACCATTAGATCAGATTTGGATGACATAACACATAAGTAAGCCATGACTCATCATCACAAGAAACCCACACCGTCCTGTCCTAAGAGATGATGCATTAGGACTTACGAGTTCACGATGGCTACAGACCGATACTAGAAGTCTGGAACTTTGCAAATTATATGCCTATATTTCAGTGCAAACTGATTGATATCTTCTCTTTTACAGCGTTAGGTTTGATTGACTTATGGCCTTTCGGCACGCAGGAATTTTATAGTTCAAATTTACATAGACAATATAAGATTTTGTTATAAAAAAAATCCCGCGCTGGGACTATTCTACTGACTACTGTTACCAGAGTCCGGAGGGAACGACAAGCAAGAAACATCCAGCTGTCCAGAATGGAGATATCCGCGTCAGGCCGCCATTGTCTCTATCGAAAATTTTAAGTGCTTTTTAGGTATCTCCAAGAGTATCTTCCCTTGATTTGCTAGAAAACTGTATCTTTTCTTTCGTACGTACGTGTCCTGCACAGAGACTTTCAGGGTTTTTGTTTAGTCGGCATCGTCTGAAGCGCCGGTTTTGTTCATGTGCGGCTTAAAAAACTAATGCCACGATTAGCGTGCGTGCCGTTGTTTAGAGGCTTCTTCTAATCGTGTGTGCGCGGGCAACATTTGTTTATTCGTGATATGGTTAGCGTTGGTAGTTTATATTAGGTGATGGCACTGTCCCAGGGACAGACTGACTGATAGTGATAGGATAGGATGTCTTCTTTCTGATGGCGATCCTCAGGTTTTATCCAAGGGACGGTGGCTACTATCTGCGTCTTGGATTGCACATCAACCAAGTTCACATCAAGGAGAAATCATGGATAGACACGCTAGTTTACCATTTTGTGATTTTGTCATAGTGCTATTATTATCCACAACTTTTGATATAAAAAGTACCCGTCTCTTGAGAAATGAAAATTTTTAGCTTTGATCAAACATATACAAGAAAATATTAATATTTTATATTACATAATTAATATCATTGGATGGAACATTGGGGGGCATTTAATATGTTTTGCCATTTGGGTTTTCCCCTCTAGTTTTTAGGAATTAATAATAATAATAATAATAATAATAATAATAATAATTGATAATATCGACGGATAAAAGCATCTCTAAGAGATTGGTCAGATAGATTAGACAAATCTACTAATTCAGCTACTCTTTAAAATAAGTTTGACAAGAAAATACTACGACACAACAGACCATGTAAAACCAAGAGGATGGATGGCTAGTGAGGTAGACTCTTTAAAATTAGAGAGCGAATTATGTGAGATTAAGAGCTGCTAATTTGGAGAGTTTTACAGTGTTTGTAGAAAATGTTTTTCTTTGATAATAATTAAATTTATGTTTAGAGAATGATTTAGCTAATCTCTTAGAGATGGTGTGTGAGTGGGCATCTGTGCCGGAAGAACCAATGAGTTGGAGAATTTTTTTTATCTCTATAATGCTATTTTTTGAGCCTGCCTAACTAAAGCTGCTAGCGTCTAATCACCATTTTGCATTCAGAGAACCTAGAAGGCAGAGGTGACCTAGCTGCTTGCTCCTGGTTTCGGTTCATGAACTGGTATCTCTTCGTGCATGACAGGTGGCATCCAGTGTGAGAAGCCAAAAGGAGACAACAAAAGAACCTGGGGGTGGTCGAGGTCCACTGATCACTGGCCCTTTAGTCCGTACTGAGCTAAAATAATCACAGAAAAGCCAGTGAAACAACTTAATAACAACATTTTGCAAATTAAAATAGAAGGTTCTTCTGCCGTCCAAAAAGAAAAGTACAGTGCCTTCTGCGACGCAAAAAACCGTGGAAAAAACGGACGTGAAATACGACATATGCTTAGATTCGAAGTGCCTGAAAGCAACCTCTGCCGCTGTAATTGTCTTGTTAATCAGGCAGGCATCGCTGTTACGTCACAGAGGCAGAAGAATTCTCTTTATACAGCTTGTATATATAGGGAGTATTTTGTCACTCCATACATGTATTGTCCACCAAACAAGTACTACACCATTTGCTCATTTGGTATATGTTTTTTCCCTCATGTTTCATGCATATATAACCTGAACTGAAATGTCTCAAAACATGAATAATCATTCCAAGTTTGCTCGACTAACTATTTAATTTAATAACGTAACTCAACCGATAAGCTTGGCTTAAAAAAGGAAACTCATTTTCATTGAAATCCTAAAGCACAATCAAACGTATAAAAATATGACAGATTTAGTATCAGAAAATTCAACAAAAAATAGCAAAAATCTTTTTGTAATTATTTGTAGTTGTTCATACTATTTTATTGCTCGTATTTATCATGTTCGCTTCAACTTATCAGTCTATCTTATCAGCAATGGTACGGTGTTTTTCTCTCACAACAAAACAACATCGGCTGACTTATCTTCCGTAGAAACCATCCATAGACGAACAAATTACACCATAAAAGTACTTAGTAGATCAACAACATAGTCACTCTCATAAGCCGTCATGTTATGTGTCCTTCAACAATATTCCTTCTCTCCTTTGTCTTGAAAAATATTTCTTCTGCCTTTGATTTTTGACAAATTTACAATCTTTCATCATGTACTACCGAAAGTATAACCTAGATGGATAAGTTCCACCACAAAAGAACTTAGATCAACAAAACATTCATTCCCTTATAAGCCGTCATGTCATTATATATATCTTCCGATTGGCTACCATAAATTATCTATAACTTCTTTCTAGAAGTACACTTGCTGACATATAGAATTGGTAATGCTAAAAAGGGAAAACACTGTGATCGCTCCTCTTTATTTCTATTTCTTCTCTGATGATTACGTACGTAGAAATTTGAACATTACTATTACAGGGGAAGCACAAGCACCGTCCATGGTTCAAATGACCACAAAAGAAGCAAGCCAGCAATCTACAGAGTTGCACAACATAATAATAAAAGATAAACACGAAACCTTTACCAGCTGCACATATATACACATATTACCAGCGCTGTTTTAACAAGAGTCACTGTCGATCACAACCCTTTTCTGCCCCAAGTGTCACTTGCAACATAGACAGCCTGAAAAGTGCACACACACCACACATATCAGTGAGGGCACATACACGCACGAGGATTACAAAACCTCTATAGCTAATAAGAAAAGGAAGGTTATGAGAGGCACTGAGAGGGAAAAAGAAGAGACTAAAAGGCACAAAGAAAAAGATGGGATAAGATATTATAAAGAAGATATGCGAGGTGTGGTCTTTGAAGACCTAAGGCAAGAGATCGAAGCTGTTTTAGGTCCACCAACTGGTTGTTGTTATAAGGAGATAGAGGCAATACATCCATCCATCATCTATCGATATCGTCGTCATATCCAGTTCCGTCCTATCCTACCCAAGACATCCACTCCCAACCTCTACGTGTGCGTCGCAAGCCCCGGTGCGTGTGACTTGGGTTTCAAGAGTTGTTTTCTCTGGGTCTGCTCCATTGATATGATTAAATTAAAACAAATAACCATCCATGGGTGATTAGATCAAGAGCATTATCATTATTCGTAATTTCAAAGCGTCAATCTTGCCCGTCTTATTGTCAATTTAATCACGGTGCTCGGGCGCTAAAGTTTAACTTTGATGGATTAGGATCTTAATTAACCAATAACTTTTTTTTTGATAGAAACATATGCTAGCCAGAAGTCGGCAATGAAGAAAAGTTTGCTGTTGCGGTTAGCTAGCTAGCTCCCTAGCTTGTTTGTTGTTACTGCTGCGTCGTTCCGCAAAGAGTAAACGAGTGATGGTGTGACTTCACTTGAACTCCGATGACTTTACTTCGGACTGTAAAAAGTTAAAGCTGTATGGAAATTCTTCTCTGGGTATTTTGATGGAAAAGAACCTTGTTTTCTAGTGTTGTCAAGGAATCTTATGATATTCCCTTGAGAAAAATTGGACCAACATTACTTTTTAGGTTGGCGGTTGCCGGTTGGACGCATGACGACGATGTGTCTTTTGCCTGCCTCCATAACTCGCAGAGAAAGCCATCCAAATTACATAAAGTCACCTTGTCATAATAAACTTATTTAATTAGAGTCAATTTAACTTGGTTGAGACCTGTTTGTCTACAGCAGTGGGTACGCCTCTTCGCCGAATTGTTTAACGGAACAAACAGCAGTTAATAAATTCATAAACACAACTAGAAACAAACTTTTTCTCTTTGTTGACTTTTAGGTCTTATTTGGATTTATTTATAGCACTAGCTAAAGCTTTGTGTTAGCAGTGTTCCGCCCCATATAGACCTCTGGTCCACGTGACAATCGGATGAGCACTATCAAAGAACATTTTTTTTTTCCAATGTTTGCTTGCTCCCTGCTACACTGAATGAAAGTGTTTCACATTTTAGACCTATATAAGTGTAGGGAGCTAAGAAAATCTGCTCCTCGCAGTTCACTCTCAAATCGCATACACCAAGTCACCAACACATGTTGGCCACCCGTGCCAAATCCGCTTTGCGTTGAGTTTTGCCCATTCTATCTTTCCGTTGAGCTAAAGGTTCGCGCCTTGTGCCCCTCTCTACCACATCGTGGAAGGGGTGACAAATGCCAGCGACACCGAGTTCAAGCTGGAGTCAAAGCCGAAGCCAAAGTCGAGAGAGAGTCGTTACAAAACGTTGGGAATTAGCAAGAGGAGCGAAGGGAGTCTGAATTGAGTGGAGTTGGAGCTAGAGTGCCTGGGAGTAGGATGTGGGCACTCAAAATAGGGTTTGTTAACCAACATGGTCCTAGATAAAATCCATTAGTGCTAGTAGTTAACCAACATGGTCCTACGTGTGTTTGCTTTAGGGACCAAGTGGGTTGGGTCGGGTCTGACCCAGATTTCTGGGATGAAACGAACTCATCTCGTGTTTGCTTAGTGGGTTGGGTTGAACCTAGTCTTTTTGTTTGGTTGGAAGGTTGGAGAGGGATTGAGTGGACGACTCGGTGACACCGTTAGTTGTAGTCATTTGTGGACCCATCTGTCAGTCTCTTGATTTTATTCCACTTCTTCTAGCGTCAGAAGTCCTGCGCCTCGGTTCGCAGCCTCGCACTGCCGCCGCCACCACCGCACCTCTTCTCTCGCATGGCCATGGCCGCCGCCTGCCCATAGCATACTCGCACCTCGTCCCCTCCTGCCGCCTACCCGCACGTCCTCTGTGGCAGAACCTCCTAAATCATATGACCCACACGCATGATTATTGTCTAAACAGACTCTAAATAACCATGACTGTGTTCCATATGACTTAAAAAGTCTGTCGGGTAAATTCTGAATTATCCATGATTCTCCGAGCAGGATCAATCGTTGTAGAGAGACATTGCAGTATTACAACAGTTTGATATAAATAATATACTACGGAGTAAACAGCAGAAGATTACATTAACATAAGTTTACAAACCTTGAGTTTCAAATATTTACAACCATAAGTTTAAATTATACAAACCATAATAGTAGTGGAGCAGCAGTAGATAACCTTATTACAGTACCAACAAAAAGCTCTGCCCACGAGCTAAACACTTTACTCGTCGTCGCTTTTCTCGACGACTGTCATGCAGCAGGATGCAAAGCACTCCTGCCCATGAGGCTCACCTGCAATAAGGGTTCAACAAACCCTAAGTACAAAAGTACTCAACAAGACTGACCCGACGAAAAAGAGGGGTGGAGACTCAAGAAATGCAGGCTAGAGGGACAAGGTAAGGCTTGTAAGAGATAAGAAATTTTGCGAAAAACCTCAACAGAAAGAAAAGGTTGCTTGGACTAGCTCTAATTATCAACCAACTTCATTATTGATCCTTAATCTTTGTTCAAGTTGTTACTACGATGATGAACACCGATCGAGTCTTCTTCTCCGAGAAGCAACGGCGATTCGAATCCATTTTCATACCCAGCTGGGACCTAGGTCACTGGAATACCGGAGACTTTAACTCCGATGCACCCCAGATGAACCGATATACCGGGATAACAACCGCAGCCGTATATCACCACATGGCACCCGTGAGCTCCGCGGCCCAGCGTACCGAGATACATGGGAACTTAAACCCCACAGTAAAACACACTATAACACAGATGGGATCTCTGGCCCCACGCTAGGTCACTCCATGATATACATGGCTCCAACCATCCGTATACCACTTCATGCATGTGGATTTCTAAATTCTCGATATCATCAGTTCACTAACGGACGGGACCTAGGGCATCAACAGATGAAAACACTACAGAGGGACTCCATTCCTAGTGCAAGTTAGCCGTCCGGACTCGATTTATTACTATCATCAAGATTTTAACAAGAAAACCAATCTCATCTTTTTCATTCTTTTGCCTTTGAACAATTAAATAAATAAGCAGGGCTAAGCATTACTACTTATCTTCCCAAGTAGGTAACAAGGAATAAGGAATTAAGACATGTAATGCAATTGGGTGGGTTTTCACTCAACTCCTATTACTTAATGCAACATATCATAGCTGAAGCGGTAAAACTTTTATAAATAGAATAGGGTTTAAATGCATCCGGGGCTTGCCTTGATATTCGGGATAGACGGGTTCGAACTCTGGATCAACTTCTGATTCCTGAATCTGCTCGTCCTTGGAATCTGGTGTGACAACGTTAATTATCCGTTAACGGAAACTATTCGATAATTAATATGCTTCAACATGATGGAATAGTAAACATGATGCTCGATGGATGCATGATCAGATTAAGGGATTGAGTACAACTTTTCTTCACGATAAAGTTACAAGCTAACAAAACTTCGTTTATAAAACTCATTAGGGTTAACAACGCCATTTAAGAAATTAATTAAACACATTAAATAACGTTAATTAAGCCATAATGACATGATTAAGATAAGCGCAAACAATTAATTAAAGTGCCAAAGGTCATTAGGGTTAATGACCCAAGGTCATCAATCAATCCCAAAGTCAAACAAATCCTATAATGATTAAACTTAACTAAAGGGGTTAATTAATTATTTAAAAGCATTAAATAAAGGCATAAAAATTAAAGTTATCAAATTAAGCCTAAAATTTTATTTTAGAAAGCTCTTAGCCTAATTAGATGGCAAAACAAATTTTAGAATTAAAAGCCAATTATTTTATTTATTAAAAATTATTGAAGGTCCATTTTTCAATTAAAAGGGCTAATTTTAACATATGCAAAAGTACTCAAATTTGGCATTTCATATTTTCCTAGGTAGATGACATCATAAAGAACACTCACAAAAATTTTCAGAATTTTGGAGCTATATATGATTTACTATGATTTTTCAAAGAAAATAGCATTTAAATTATTTTCTAAAAATAGAAAAAAAATCGGCACAGTACTTCCGTGCTGACCGACGGTCCACCGGCGGTTGACCGTCGATTACTCGCCGACGGCGAGGTCTCCGGCGACCGGACTTGGTCCACTAGACTCAGCTTGGCACGGGGAGTCGAACAAGGTAACTAACGGCGCGGCAGAGCGGCGGCGGCGCCTACGCCGGCGACCATGGCGGCGCGGCGGAGCTCGGGCGCGGCGGCGGAGCTCACCGGAGCGGTTTCCAGTGACAGTGAGGTCATGAGCATGCGCAGGGTACTCAAACGGACTGGTTTGGCAACAAGATGACATTGCTTCCTGGTCCCTAGCCAAAGCGGCAACGCGCGCGGCGGAGCGGCATGGCCGTGCCGAGGGCGAGCTGTGATGACCGGCGGCTACGACATGGGATTGATGAAATTGATGGTACAGATAGATGCAGGAGCTCACCACGGCGCTGATGCGCACGTTAATGGAGGCTCGGAGCGGCTGGGTCGAGCTGCGGACGTTGGCGGTGATGGCGGCGGCGGTGCTCCGATGGCAAGGTCAGTGTCACTGGCATTCCTGTGCACCATCCAACCGGCTAAGAAGCGCATGAGGTGCAGGATGACACGGAGAACACGCACCCTGTGCGGCGGTCGGCGGCGAAAACACCCGCGGCGGCTCGGCGACCGGCCGTGGAGAAGACGACGGCGCGCGGGTAGCTCGGGCGAGGAGAGCAAGCACGAGCTAGCTCAAACGGACCGTGAAGATGTGGCGGAGCTATTGGCGAGAGAAATTGAACAGAGGTGAAGCGTCGGCGGTGAATTCGGGCGGCGGAGCGAGGTCGTCGGCGACGGCGGCGGAGAAAGGAAGGAGAAGAAGTCGGCCACGGCGACGGTATTTATAGGGCGGAGGCGATGTCTGAGCTAGCGACACGACGAAGATGAAGTTTCTTGCATCCATGAGCGCGCTGGCGGTCGAGCGGGTACGGCGGTGGTTGGCGGCGCGCGATGAGAAGCCGACGATGGCGGCCGACGATAGGTTTCGATACTGTTTGAGATAATTACAGAATTGCCATTCGTTTCAAAATACAAATTACTCCAAAATTTATATAAGAACTTGAAAATCTCCAAAAATATCATTTATATAAATTTTCAAGAGCTACACTTTTCCTTTAATTGGCATCCTCAAATTCTATCTAGATTTTGAAATTTGAATTCAAATTCAAAAGGGGATGAAACCCTAGAAATAAACATTTGAAATTACTTTTGATTTTTCAATAAAACTTGAAAATCTTCAAAATATGAAATGTTTAAATTTACAAACCAAACCTTTTTCATATACAAAGTTTTCCAAAATTATGCATAATTTTTGAATTATGGTTTTAAAATCAAAAGAGGACAAATGCTAGAAAACTGTATTTTTAAATTTATTTAAAATTTCTTTTGGAAACTTGAAAAACTTTATATACCAACTTTGTAGCTCTTGTCAAGATCTACAAACTGTCTTTTTAGAGTATCCAAAAATTCTTTATAGATTTTGAATTAGAGAAAAGGGGATAAAACTAGGTTTTGGAATAAAGGGTTTTTGGAATATAATTTAAACTCAATTTGGTTTCTAACTTAATTGATTGGTTATTAGTGATCACAAACATCATCCAAGGACATTTTTAGGTCATTGACCCAATGACACCCGTGGTTGACCAAGTTGACTTTTGAAAAACCTTTTATAGCATTTCCAATTTGAATTTAAACTTGAATTGCCAGACTTGAAAGTAAGCTTTGGAATCCAAATTTAACTTCAAATATGGATATCATTTTTAGGGTTGGACTTAGACTTATACATTATGCTTGACACTAGTGTAAACACAGTTTACACCTCAAATACATAGAGTATAAACTAAGCATTTGTGATGCCATTCGAAAATAGGGTTTTATTATTTCATGTGACAAAACATTCCAGAAATACAACCAACCTATGAAATGTAAACTTGTTTTAGTTAATGCATATTAAGGTTGACTTAAACATGAATGCTTTGCAGTGCATATGATGACATGGCATGTTTTAGTTAATATAACACCAGAGGTGTTACATCCTCCCCTGGTGTCGCCTGCCACACCTCCGCCTCCACCATGGTCGCTGCCTCCCCTCAACTCCTCCCACGCTATGGCAACAAGGGCGGCCAACACATCCCCGCGCAACGGCTGGAGCTCGCCCCCGACGGCCATGGCCGGGGCTAGAGCTCGCCCCCGCGTCGGGCGTGGCTGGGCTGGAGCTCGCCCCCGATGGCCATGGCCGGGGCTAGAGCTCGCCCCCGCGTCGGGCGTGGCCGGGCTGGATCTCGCCCGCGCGACCATGGCTGGGGCTGGAGCTCGCGTGGCGTGGCCGTGCTGGAGCTTTCCCGCGCCATCATGGCCGGGGCTCGAGGTCACCCCGCGTCGATGATGGAGAATCCCCCGAGCAGCCAGTGCGCCGCACATGTGAACGGAGGAACACGACGTCCATGTGGGTCGAGATGATTTCTCCGATTTGGAGGGAGCCAGTGAACCCACATAATAAGGGTATATTCCATCTGGGTCCGACCCAGTTCAACCCGACCCCCAAGCCAAACAGCAGCTCATCTGGGTCCGACCCGGGATATCCCACTTCAACCTGCAATCCAAACACAGCCTAAGTATTCCGTGGGCCATTAGTACCTGACGAGGTCGACCCATTAGTGTTAATAGTTTTTTTGCGACCACATTAGTGCTAATAGTTAACAACTAAAATTAACAAGTGAGAACAAATAATTAGTTCACTTGTTAATTTTAATTTTAACTATTAGCAGTAATGGAGTAGGATGTGAGCACTCAAAATACCTAAGCAATCCATGGCCCTAGATAAAATCCATCAACATGGTTTGTACCTATTGCAACTTGCAAGGTCGCCGTTCATCCATCTTTGTATGCTGAACACTCTTCCGAGCAAGGTGCCAAGGTGCACAAGGAAGCTTGTTCGCTGTGTGGACCCAAGCAATTGTGCAATACCAAGGACTATGCCTGGACCACATAAGACAACCCAAAATTTATTTCTCCATAACTTCTACATGTACTCCCTCACATTAAGATTTTATTAAGACAGATTTAGAGTGAATAAAAAAACATAAGTACTATAGTATTATCATCACACCATTTTCTAATGAATTTAATTCCACATGTATAGATGTTGTCATCTAGTATGTAACTATAAATAAGGGAAATTGATTGATAAATGTTAAACAGCAATAAAATCCCTACCACATATATGTACCCAAAAATTATTCTTATATCTCAAAATTCTTTATATTTAGGTGTAATTTTTAATGTTTCGATATAACTACTATACTACTATATTACAACTTTAATAGGAAAGAAGAGTACATCATAATATGAATACTGTGCATATGTATATCCAATCACAAAAGTTCAAAACATCTTGAGACTGTAACTAAAGCATCACTTGATATTCCAATACGAAGTACTCTACTGCACTTTAGCGAATTGCTTCTAGCAATTTATTTTGTGGATCTTCTTGGTTCTAACAAGATGATGAGATTTTTCATTTACCCTTTTTTATAAGGTGAGTTCTGTTTCACCATGACAAGCTTTTAAACAACTTCTTTGAATATTGTATTCATGTGATACGAAATTATAATCACAAACTCGTATTTTCTATACAAATCTAGTTGCATCAAGTTAATTTATGTCAAAAGAATCATGCGAAAGCAATCATGATAAAAAAAACTTGCCCTAAAATCAATTCATGTAGAAAAATCATGCCCAAGCAATCGTGATAAAATAAAATCCCTAAAGCAATCGTCAAACAAAATAAACATTTGTATATACTCCTAATTCCAAGGAGGGAGAAATATATATAGCACCTTTGCAATTCTTCCTCAAATGTGTCGTGAGTTGTGACTTGTGAGCATAGCATTTGCAGGGGGGTCTAAGGTCCCCCACCACTGCACACTGGACTGTTTGTCATTGGGGAGTTGGATGCATGTCACATGCGATAAATCCCATGCCCATGTCTTTGTCCTGCATCGATTCGCCGTCGATCCTGCGTATCTCGGCGCTAGATGTCGCCGAGTCGTGGGCGCGGACACGCCATTAATTGCTGGGACGAATAAACAGGTGGAAGTTTTGCAGGCGCGCGTGGCGCGAACCACAGCAGCCATCCTTCCACCTACTACAGCGTTTCTGCCTAATTGAGCCATTTTCTTCGTCGGTTGATGCGAGTTGATGTCGTGTTCAGAAAAAAGATGCCCTTTTAGCAGTCACGTGCACAAGCATTTGGAATTGTGTCCTGTTCTGCACTTCTCGTTTCAATCGGTTTATCATACCGCGGCTTGTTTTTTCTGACTAAAACAACTGAAATTAGCTGTGAAAACTATCAATAAAACAAAACGGATTATTTCAAGATTGCTTTAGGACATGCTACTTAACTCTGATTATCTGCACGAGGAATAAAATGGACGTTCTAATCCATTTTTACCCTTAGTTCAAACTTCTCTAATTTATATATATTTAAAAAACACACAACAACATCTGCAATATGAATCTAGCATCATCAAATTCTCCGAGAGTGTTTTGCTTATGCATTTATTTGGACATGGAGATGTGAAGTTGCTTTTCTAAAATCTTGACTAAAATCAGGGAAATGGGCTTTGTGTGATATATGATTTAAAACAAAACAAACTATAACTTTAAAAATGGAGAAAGTACGATTTTATGGAGCTATGAACAATAGTAAATACCTCTACCCAACAAATTTACGAGATTGTGCTACAAAACAACAAAAGGCCATTATTCCTTTTTACTCCGTATGATATGATGTTTCGTTCAAGAAGCACACACAGGCAGAGCATAGAAAATCCCAAGCGCACCCAGCTGCCCGCGAAATGGTCCGGCTCGACCACATGGCACGACGCCCACGCCCCAACCCGAAACAGAGGCCGAGGCGGCGTGGCGGCGCGTGTGCGCGTGGCCTCCCGGACGCCATGCCATGCGCAAGCGGCAAGGCGGGGAGTGCTCCACTCCACTCCGGCGATCTCGTTGAGGCGTTGAGCGCAATGCTGGGAGCCGACCAGACCCCTCGCGGCCAAGCGGCTCCCGCCGGTCGACCTGGCCTGGCCTATGCTCCGGCGAAGCATCACGTGCCCTTGGACCCTTTTGCGTCCGCGGGCGGCCGGAGGCCCGGAGCGCAGGAGCGCAGGTACCAACTAGGAATTTTGATCGATGGATGATTCCTCGGAAATCCGCAGCTTGTCAACCAGTCCCAACAAAGTCAGTGGCCGTGCGATCTCTGTACTTGCGAACCTGCTGCGTCGCGTCGGTCGCCGAGCACGCGCAGGACGACCGACGTTGGGGCGTTTGCATCAACCGTCCGTCCGGTCAGGAGCGGGGGGTCCCCAATGTGGGGACGGAAGAGCGAGCGAAGACGAGGGTTCCAATTATTCAAGCTGCCCAGGAGTTCCGTGCAGGGCAGGGGGGCATCAGAAATGTCAATTGGATGCCGGTGGCCCACGGCGGCATTCCGGCCACAGGAGGGCGGACCTGGATGTGGTTTTGGCGCCGGCGATAAACGAGCGCCAATTTGGCAGAGTACGGAGCATTGTTGGATTATTGACGATCCAAAGGTATAGTATTTAAAAAACTGTGTCACATCTTAGCTAAGCTCCAACTCGAATTTCTCGAATCAACATGCCAATTCTTTCCTAAATAATTCTATTCTAAAGATGGCTGGTTTGCTTCTTCTCCTTTTCCCATGCATAGCATAGGTCATATCGAGTTACTGTTAGAAGTTGCTGAGATAATTTCGAGCTGATTTCTTTACTATAAAATGATATTGTACAACATTGAACTTGGATAATTTTGAGGTTTACTAGCTAATGGTACTTTCTGCACAGCATCAATTAAACTAGGTCTAGTATAGCAGCTGCTGAAGGGTGATGTACCCAAGAGAGGAGAGGAGCTAACAAAAAGGCTGACTTGGTACACCACAAGCTTTAATTTTTCTGCGTACTCACCTATGACCAATAGAATAGCCGCGTAATTGGGGGGTTGCGGCAATGCGTCTGTATGGCGAATAAGAACGGCCCATGTCAGTACGCGTTATCGTGAAGAAAGAAGCAACCGGAAGCTGTGGTGGACACACGGCCAAGTCCCTCCATGACTCCATCCAACCTGCCCTGTGCCCAACTTGAGTAGGTTTAGACCCCGCAAAGCCCCCCAACCCCACCCAGTAATCCGCCATCCTCCACGACAATAATCAACCAGCACCAGCAGTCCAGCAGCAACAATAATCAAAGCAAAGAAAAGACGGAGGAGAGAAACAGCTTTTCTCTAGCAGGCCCTCCAATTATTTTTATTGGGTGCTGTTGTTTGTTGTAGCTAGTGGGTGGTGGAAGCAGGGTTTTTTTTTATTCCGGGGGCAGGAAGGAGGAAGACGAAGTAGAAGAAGGAACAGCAGAGCCGAGAGAGAGAGGAGCTCTCTCCCCTTCTTTTTTGGTATTGTTATCTTGGGATCTGATTTTGTCCCCATACTGGGAGGGAGGGAGAGGGGGTTGGGTTTCTTTCTCCTCTCTTCGTCTCTCCTCTCAACTCCTCGCCTCACCTTCCCAAGGCTGACCGTCGGCTTGGGTCTGTTGCTGCCGTCTTTGCCATGCTCCCCACGAGGAGCACACCATCAGGTCTGCCTCCATTTTCCTATTGCTTAATCAATCAATCGCCTTCGCATCATTGGTTCCTCCTGCCTGTTGGTTGCAGCACCAGCAGCAGTGACAGAAATTCGTTTGTCGCATATTCGCCGGTTACATGATTCGGCTTGCTTGCTTGCTTGCGCCGGCTCTTGCTCTTCTCTGCTTCTAGTGTCGTGTCTCGTCCGATTTCGGTGGGTGCAACCAATCCGTTTGGTTCCCATGGGTGCTGTTGTGACCCCAATGATTGGTTGGTCTCCTCTCCTCTCAATTATATGCTACTTCTGCTAGAGCACAGAGTTTTCTTGATTCTTGACTCTTGAGGGCTCTTGGGGGGTACCTCGTCTCTCTGAATTGTGGAGTTTCCGCGGGGTTCTTGAGGTGGCTTGGGTTTCTCTAGCTTTGAGAGCTTCATCAGGAAATTCCTGCGGGTGCCGGGCTGGGTCTTTCGGTTGCGTTGAGTTGCCTTTCTTGCGGAAGTGCAGGTACTGAGCTCAGGCTGCTGAATTCATGGTCCTCATTTACCTTCCGACCTCAAAATTATTGTTTTTTTATGTGAGTGCTCGGAGAAATCATCCCATCTTCTTCACCTGGGCTCAGAATTCTTGCTTAATTGCTTGAATTCTGCATGTCTTGGTGGTGCTTGGTAGCTTGATTAGTGCCGTTTAATATTGCGCAGTTCTGAGTTTCGAGGTTCTTCGTTAGCTATCGGTAGAGGTTTCCTTTTGCGGGTATGATAGAATTGAGCTTGATTGCGGTGGAGCCCTTTTGGATTTGCTGCGGATTCTTGAATATCTTCCTTTTATCTCCTTGGATGCCTGCATGAAAGCCATGCTCTTAAAGCACGGTTCCTTTTCTTTTCTTCCGATCATTCTCCTCATCTTTTATGGAGGTGCCTCTTGTGTTGTATTATACTCCCTTAATTACTCCCTCTGTATACTTTATGTGATGGAATTATTAGCTCCTTTTTTTTGTCCGAGTTGAAGTGCTCTCTTATTTTCATTGTCTGTGAAAACAAAGTTTTGCCTAGGACATTTCTCCTGGCTTCACCTCTTTCATATCATTAAAAAAGTGAAAATTACAGCTGTGAACGACTAGTGAAGTATCGCCGTCTCTTATAGGTAATTTCGAGCTAGTGATCTCATGCTATTTCATATCTTCTTTCAGAGTGATTCTGCAGAAGTATTCATTCTATTGGCACGCCAAGCTGGTGAAGGAGCTCTAATAAGCCTAGCGCGAACTTCAGTCATCAGCCAAGATTGAAAAAGGTATTTATATCTTACAAGCTGTCTTGTTCAAAAAAACTTTCTCTCCTCGAAATCAAATATTGTCAGCAATCTTGCACTTTGCCTATGTCTTATAGAATGCAGTTTCTGGTTGGGCGCCTTGAATGGCTGCATTATTTTGGTGAAACAGAAGGAATTCTCAACCATATTCTCATCCTCTTTGTAAGGGAGAGCAAAAAGCCAACAACTTAGCTAATGTCATGGCTGAAGGACCACCTGTACCACCTAAGGTCCCAAACCTAAGGTCCCAAACCTAAGGTCCCAAACCAGTGTCTTACCTTGTCAGTTATATTTTCCTATATGATGAACATGGGTCTGTTTGTTCTCCACTCCAGAACAAGAAGTGTAACTACTGCCAAAACTGAGGGTCTAGCCCTGGGTTTCACACTCGTGACAGGCCTTTGTGTGCTGTCTTTGATGATGATACCTCTGTAAAAGTGGCAGAACCAGTTTATGGTTTAGCTGTTTCACCCTACCTTATCTTGGAGGCCTTCCCCTATTCTTTTAGAGTGAATGAAAGTTCTGTTTCGTCATCTGCTATATTGCTGTATATAAGTATATTTACAGAATAAAGGGCGTACCCAGTGCCGTAGGCTCCCACACTGCGGGGTCTGGGGAAGGGAAAATAGCCAGCAGTCATTCCTGCACAAATGTGCAGAGGCTGGGCTTGAACCCTGGACCTCTTGGTCACAGGCGGTAAAGCTTTACCGCTTGCACCAGATCCAGAATAGTCCCTTGATAATTTAGTGAATTTTGTTGTAACTGTTTCCATTTCCAAAAGTGCAGGCAAGTCAGGAGAAATATTGGTTCCGAGGGCTCTGTAATTGCTTCTCCACTCTTTGCCTATGCTTTTGCACTAATCTTTACAACTGAATAGTCAAAACTGGGATATGGCTACTTATTACTCGAGCCCTGGCAGTGAAAGAGATTCACAAACAATGTACTCAACAGAGTCAGGCAATGCATCATATCCTGTGCCATCAGCCCTGGGAAACTTCCTTTATCCGAACAATGCATCTTCTGAACCTTATACAGAATTTAGTGGAACTGTCCAGCCTCAGCAGAATTTCATGGAACTTACTGGTCATCCTTCAGCAGTGTCGCATGATTCATCATCCAATGAAGCTACTAACATGGGCACTTCACTCACAGAACAGCGCTCTTTTGGTCCTTTGAAAGATATGAGAAATGAGATGTTGATGCATTTGATGGATGGAGCACACAGCAGTGGCAGTGATCTCATCCACAATGATGGCCATAGCACTGCACAGCTCGAGTTTGGCATGTTAAACAACCACAACTCAAGTGTTCCATCAGCACCAGGCCAAGGGCTGTCTTTGAGCCTCAATACGCATATCTTGGCACCTTCCTATCCATACTGGTCTGCAAAGCAAGATTTACTGACACCAAATTCTTACCAGAGTGATGACAACAGAATGAAGAATAAGCAGTCTGAGGCCTCACAGGCAATCCGGAACTCCAAGTATCTGAAGGCAGCACAGGAGTTGCTTGATGAGATCGTCAGTGTTTGGAAGAGTGTTAAACAGAAAACAGATAAAGGTCCTGCTGAAGCAGGAAAGGCAGATGGAAAAGAGACCGATGGGGGGACTAAAAGTGAGGGTGTATCTTCCGATCCACAAGAGTCTGGTGCCAATGTAGCAGCTGAGCTTTCGACTGCTGAGAAACAAGAGCTCCAGAATAAGATGGCAAAACTTATGGCAATGTTGGACGAGGTGTGTGTTCTATTGCACTTGTACCTTACCATTACAAACCAAGCTTACAGTATTATAACGTTTGTTTTTGCTAGATTTGTCGCTGTCGAGTGTAGAGAATTCGCGTGAAGGTCCATAGACTTGTTGCAAAGATTAGTTTCACCTATAATCATTTTGATATTCTAATATGAATTTGGATAAACTAATACTTTATCTAGTGACGACTGCATATTACTTTTTCTCATATGTCAGAAGTCAACTCCATTTCTGCCTTCTGTTCTTCGAAAAACACTTGAGGAATCCATTTCTCTTCTGTTTTGAGTTGTGGCCTAAACACTGAGTCCAATGGTTGGTTACTGATCCAAAGGTCATTTACAATGGTTCAATCCATGAGCTTCACGAGTTGAGTTCTTGAAAAAGCTGGGAGGACTGGTCAAAAATTCTTAGTCTAGGTGAGTCTAGCCTTCTTAATAATGCCTAGGTACTCACGATCATAGCCATTTAACAAGGCTTGAACCTGTAGATAGCATGTTTTTTAACTAAAGGTCCTCCAAACAAGCAATGGGCATATTTGGAATAGGAACATCTGTATCCACAATTATTCAGGACAAGATCACCACCAATGCAGAAAGTCACGTACCCCATTAAAATGTCAGATGGGTGCATAAATAATTTTTTACTCAACAAGAAAAAGTTGGTCTTATTCGGTACAAAAAAAAAGAAAAAGTTGGTCTTAACATGGTATCGATCAGATGAACGAGCTCGGTGTATTTTGATGTTTCGCTAATGCTGTATCTGGTATGTTTGAATTTTTAAGATCAAATTGAAATTTGCTTTCAGGTGGAACGGAAGTACAAACACTATTATCATCAGATGCAACTTGTTATGTCCTCGTTTGATATGGTTGCTGGTTCTGGAGCTGCCAAGCCTTATACTGCAGTTGCCCTCCAGACAATCTCACGGCATTTCCGATGTCTCAAGGATGCTATCAATGATCAAATTGGTATTATCCGGAAAAAACTTGGGGAGGATGACAATACATCTGGTAAAGAGGGCAAACTAACTCGCCTTCGTTATATCGATCAGCAAATAAGGCAACAGCAAGCTTTCCAACAGTATGGTATGCTACAGCAAAATGCTTGGAGGCCACAGAGGGGACTACCTGAAAATTCAGTCTCGATTCTCCGGGCTTGGCTTTTTGAACACTTCCTTCACCCGTAAGTTTTTCTGTTTATCTTAGAAATATGTTCACCACCCCTTTTTTTCATTTGTTCTCATGACACACTGACATTCTTAGGTATCCAAAAGATTCTGAAAAGATAATGTTATCAAGACAAACTGGGTTAACAAGAAGTCAGGTATTTTTTTCTTTGCTTAAGATATGTTTTCACTTATTAGCTAGTAGGGAGACTAGCTACTGCATCAATTTTGCTAATCATCGGCATGCCTTATATTATTAAAATCAATGGGTATGTTTTGAAAGAGCTAATTTAAGTCGTTTTTTTCTACAAAAGAACTAATTTAGGTTGTTTCAGCTGTATATTATTATGCTCCAAACATATTCTACATGCTGTAGGGCTGTTGCTTATCTGCATGTGTAATATATACACACACAAATCTCAACCAGTCTTTACATCTTAAAGTTTGTTCCATCAACAGAAAACTTTAAAATAAACTCAGCAGTTGCTCTTTTACCGGTGATCTGATGGTTTCCTGTCTTTTTAGTAGTTTATATTATGTATCGAATAATGGAAAAAGATATTTACTCAAACTCATATGTGTTCTCTTCTAGATTTCAAATTGGTTCATCAATGCCCGTGTCCGGCTGTGGAAGCCAATGATCGAAGACATGTACAAGGACGAGATTGGTGAGGCAGAGCTAGACTCCAACTCTTCATCTGACAATGGGCAGCGAAACAAGGACAAAGCACCATCTTCGGAAGAAAAGGAGGACCTGAAGACCTCGACAAGCCAGGTTTGCCAAACCAGCCAGCTTGACGAATCCAAAGCCAACATTGGTGGAATGATGAGCTTTAGTGGAGGCCCAGCCGGCGGCTTCCACAACGAGGCCAACCCCGATGACAGCTTCATGAGCCTGATGCTGAAGGCCCAGAGAGGTGAAACGGATGGCGGCAGTCTCCTCCATGATGCTGTCGTCCATCACTCAGATGAGAGCGCACGGTTTATGGCGTACCACCTTGCAGAGTTTGGGAGGTACGGGAACAACAACGTCTCGCTGACGCTAGGTTTGCAGCACGCCGAGAACAGCCTCTCAGTTCCACCAAACACCCAGCCAAGCTTCCCTGGCGTCAGAGACCAAGACATCTACAACGCCACAGCTCCTCTCAACGTCACCTCCACGTCTTCCGAGTATGATTCAGCGGGGCAAATAGATCAACAACAACAACGGCAGCGGTTTGAGCCGTCACCTCTGATGCATGATTTCGTGGCCTGAATTTCAGCTCATCCACTGGAAAACGTGGGGGAAGTGATTGTTATTTGTAGTGCCAGGACGAATAACATGCCTGGACTGATTTTTCAGGCATGGGACTGTAGCTGTAGTTGCCATTTGGGTACAGAAGGGGAGGTATATAGCGTAAATGTTATGTAAATTTAGTGGGGGTGGGGGTGATAGCAGTAAAGAAATCCTGTAAAGATGGAATACATTTATACGTGTAAAATATACTAGTATTAAGCGCCATGCTGTAAATATAGATTTACCTGTAATGAGCACTTACGATCCAGGTAATATACTGTGCAGGCTGTTGGACAAAAAAAAGGGGGTGTTAAATTGTGGCACGGCCGCCCGGATCTCGTCGCCCTTGGCCAGATCCGTGGCTTGGCCGGCGCGGCTCCTGGCTCCTGGGGTTCCTGTTCTCAGGCAACCCCTTCTCCCCGCGGCTGCTACTGGTGGCTGCGGCCAGCCCCTGTTGGTGGCTGCCGGCATCGGCTGGTGGCGGGGCGATGGCTGCTGGCCGGCCTCTGTTGGAGGGCGGCCGTCGTCTGGGGTGTGGGGTGCTCGGCGGAGTGGAGCGGTTCTTTGGAGGCGCTGTGGTGGCATGGCCAGCCGTGGTTTTGGCGGATTTGCGATGCCATGGCGGTATTGCTGACTATGCCGGGCTCGATGTTGACTTCTCCTCTCCGACGGGGGTCGTTGGCAGGGCGTCGCGGGGCCGCTGCCCTTTCGGGTGCGGGGGGTGGCGGAGGGGCTTCCTCCCTCTACGCTCGCCCTCCGCCTCCTCTTGATGGCTGCCGTGTCGTGGCGGTGGTTGGAGGCTTGTTGGCGTTGGGGGCGGTCTTCATCTACGCCGTCCTCCCCCTCATGCCTCTGTCTGCTGTCGTGGGGCGGTCGTTATGAAGACGGAGGCCATGGCGTCCACGGGGGTGCTGGTCTGGGTATTTGCTCCAGATCCGGTACCTTCCGGTGGTGGCAGTGCCTGCGACGAGAGCTCGGCCGGCGGTGGTGGTCGGAGGCGGCTACAGCTTCGACGAGCGTTTGGTGGAGGTTCATGGTGGTGGATGGCTGATGTTCGGCAAGGGGTCTTGCGGGGTGCTGGCGCAGCTTTGCGGCTGCTCGCGTGGCCGGCGTGTCGACCCTGGTGAGGTTTTCTTCTGGATGGCCGGCAGCGACGTCCTGGTGGCTGGCGGGGACCCGTCGTCTTGACCGGTGTCTGTGCTGGGGTTTCCTTGGGCGAAAGCCTAGCGACAGCGACACCCGAGGGTGCCGTTCCCCTATTGAGGGCGTCGTGTCCTCAGCACACCGTGGGTGAGAATCTAGTCCCATCGTGGACGGACGACGGTGGCGCTTGAGCGTCATAACCTTCTTGAAGGCGTCGTTGTGGTGTTCGACTCGGTTGGGATGTTTTGGGCAGTGCTAGTTTCGTCGTTTTTCGTCATCATGTTCGTGGTAGGCGCCAGTGGTGGAGTAGAGTTAGTTTGTTTTTTAGTGGTGTAGTTTTTTAGTTGTTTTGCTAGTCTTTAGTTGCTTGCTGCTTCAGTAGTGGAGCTCCTAGTGGTTTAAAGTGGACGCTCGTGTCGATGACCTAATTCGACCGAGTTCTAGTGGTGAGAGGCTTGTGTCGATGTCCCAATCCGACCAAACGAGGAGTTGAGTTGAGTTGAGTTGACGCTGGTTTTAGCACGAGTTGAGTTATCCCGGTACCTAGGTGTGCAGATGAAGTAGGGTATCCTCTAAAATTGTATGTGTGGTTTTCGCCTAATTTCCACTTCAAAAACTAGACGGGACGCTTGTCTTTTTTTTTTATTCGTCTAATAGAAATCGCGGTAGAGCTTTTGCCATCTTTTTGGCAAAAAAAAATTAAAATTGCAGGAGAATCTTTAGCCTTCGATTACAAATGCACCCTTTAAGCTTTACTCTCTTCGTACCAGTTTTATTGTCGTTGTAGAGCTAGGCACGGAGACCAAGGCAAAGCAAAAGAATGAAACAACCATATGCGTGTCATAAATCTCTCTCCTCTGCAGTGCTGGAGCCAAGCATTGCAGCAAAGGGTGAGCAGGGAGGTGGGATGGGTGAAAGGACAAGGCTGCAGGGCTATTCGGTAGGTCGCAGACAGTGTAAACCACGTTTAACACTTAGCCCTTGTTTAGATTTCCAAATTCACTTTCAAATTCTACTATGCAGAATTCCTATTCTCTATCACATCAAAATATCGGCAAATACATGGAGTACTAAATGTAGATAAAATCAAAAACTAATTACACAGTTTTGTTGTATTTTACGAAACGAATATTTTAAACCTAATTAATTAATATTTAGATAATTATTAGTAAATAAAAATAAAAAGTACAGTACCGAACAGTGCCGGTACAGTGATTTTGCCGGCACCGATTCGGGCAAGTAAACAAGGCCTTATTTCGGTACGTTGCTCCGGCTCTAAAACGAGTGTAAATTTGAGACGGATGGAGCATGTCACTGGTGTTGGGACCAGCTACTGTCTTTTACCTATAATCTAATCTCTGCGATATGAGTTAAAGCATGCTGATCGTTTTGAAATGCTAATTTCTATTTTGTTTTTTGCTTCAAGCTGCTCACTGGAACTTTTGTCTTCTCACTGAAACCAAAATGTGTTCGTATGTTTTCCAGTTTTATTGACACGTTTGTGTGTGTCAGCCTCAGCCAAGTCATTTTCATGGCATTTTTGGCATGTTACCTCGTTTCGGTGGAAGATAAGGTATTGATGCTGCCCCAGAGAATGGCCCCCGTTGCAGTATTTATACGAGTAAATGCGGGCCTGTTGCTGTCAGGTGGGTCGGGAAAATGATGCTCTCGTAGTCCCGTGGGGCTGGATTTGCCACGGAACTGATTACCGCGCAAATTGGACTGATGATTACTGAGCAGTCTCAGTCGTCAGGTCTTCCATTTTCGGAGTGAAGTTCTATCTTAAAACTAGGCTTCGTGTTCCTTCTGTTTGCAAGGGGAACTGAACTAAACTCGCCTTTAAGCTTTGGAGTCAGCTAAATTGGCATAAACTGCAAATTTCCTAACCTGCTTCCGAAACCAGAGGAAGGATGGAATAAGTGTTACTCCAAAAGCATGAGATGATGCAGTCAGATGCTCCATTACTCCAAGCGGCACCGCCAGCATATTCATTCAGGATTCTTCAAGTGGGAAGTGCGCGTGGCGTGGTCAAGCGTGGGGCTCATTCAAATCGAATCGAGCAGGGACTGCACGGTTGGTTTTGAACGTGACTGTAGAGATGGATGGATGGATCGTGCTTGCTGTATCACGTGAAGCAGCAGAAAGGGTAGCGCACTGCTCCCCAAAAACAAACAGCATCGGTCACCCTCTTCTGTTAGGACCTGTCCAATCAGTATCAGCATTGACATGGCAAGACTGTATCCACCTTGACCAGACTCCTTAACTCCTTTCCACCACTGTTTCTCTCGCTCTCTGATCGGTCGATGTCGGGGGGTGTTCATCCATCCATCACATCCGTATTTAGTATAGGAGTATCCACGACCATCGACTGTGATATGAGCTCTCACGACGTCACGCGTGTTGGTTCGTGATTACTCGTCGTGCTCCATCATGCCCAAAAATGAACACACATTTCATTTTTTTAAAAGTCAAACAATCTTAAGAGTTTGACTCTAGGAAAACGAGATACTCATAGAGGGAGTACTAGACAATAGTAGCATGTATAAACACAACAGCCCATAGCTTAAATGTTTAAAAATATATCTAACTTTAATCTAACTATACTTTTTATATACCCAAATATTAATCTATGTGATCAAAGTTTTGGTATGAAGAAGCCAAGCCAAAGACATGTTAGGATGGGAGCAGAGTACGAACATGTTTGGATACATGAGCCAATGGCTAGCTATCTAAAAGGTAGCTCTAGCATATCTTAATAGGAGAGGTAATAAGTGGATTAATATTTTTAGTCAAAGTTTTAACTAGTTGTTATCCAGCCAGCTAACCAACCATAATAAATAATAAATTTAGACAACTTTTTAGCTTCATCCCATGCGACTATACATCGAGAAAAAAATTGAGTAAATTGCACCCGGTGTACCTAAACTATTAAGCGTGTAACAAGTAGGTATTCAAACAAAAAACGTAACTTGTGGGTATTGAAACTATACTTACGTAACATCTAGGTACTTCAACAGGCTCTCTTCATTTTGGGCCAAACATGCTCTCTTCATCTAGGTACTTACGTAACTTGTGGAGCCTTGGCGTTTTCGCGATAACCCCCTCCCCAAACAGGCTCTCTTCATTTTTTTGCCATCTTCTTCGCGTCAGCCCTACAGGTGTGCTGGAGGCGCACGGCGAGCTCCATGCTGGCCTGCTCGCGCGCTCGCGCAGCGTGGCGGCGCTCGCCCCTGCTCGCTGGCGCGGCGGCCTGCTCACGCGCTTGCCGACGCGGCCCCTGCTCACTGGCGCGGCGGCCTACTCGCACACTCGTCGGCGCGCCCTGCTAGCACGGCGCGGCCGCTCGCCCTACTCGCCCGAGACAACTGGCTTGCCCGGTGCGGCGGCCCTCGCCCGAAGCGGCCTACTCGCCCATGGCCGCGCGTGGCGGCGGGGCGGACCTGAGCGTGGCGGCGGGGGCCAAAACAGCGCGCGGGGGCTGCGGATCCTGTGGGCAACGAGCCCGCCGCAGAAGCTCGTGGCCATGGCCGCGTGGGGTTGGTGCTGTACACTCACACGCTATCATCGCCACTGCCACCGGCCTCGCTGCGGGCCGTGGTCACGACGCGGTTGTCCACCAAGCGGAGGCACCGCTGGTGCCGTGCGCTCCTCCCTGCGCGCCATCCGCGCCGTGCGCGCGCTGTTCCGGTCCCTCCCGATCCTCGCTTCATCGTGCCGCTTGCCAGGCGTCATCCCGCGGCACGACGGCGATGGGACCAGGGGCCACGATGGCAAGCCAACCTTGCTGGTGCCATTGACGACGAAAACAGAGCTTGTCGGAGCCATTAACGGCGAAAATAGAGCTTCCTTTGTTCTTCAAATTCGCACAAACCGTAGCATCTCAACCAAATTCGTTCCACCAGTAAGCAGCCATGGGAGCTACCTAGCTGCGCCACCCACAACGGGAGCAAGACATTACCTATATACGATGAATTTGGAGTTCCCCTCGCCACCGATCATTTCCCTGCCGAATCCGTAGCCGATATGAGGCAAATCGGTATGCTTGGAATTAGTTCAATTCCTTGTACCAGTGGACTACCCTTGACCTCCTTGTTACTATGCTCTCCTTGGTTTGACCAGAAACCTTACCGCCAACGACGTGACGCCGCCGTGCCAGTCTCGAAACGGCGCCATCCCGCCGCTTCGTTCGTGGCTAGCCCTGCTCGGACTTCCTATGCCTCAACTGGCGCCTCGGCTATGTCCGTGGTAAGCCCTTCGTGCGCACCCTGCTTTCACGCGTGAGCTTGGCCAGCGGCGAGGTGGCGGCGCGGCGCCGGTGCCGTTGCGACGGGCATGCCCGCCCCGACCCTTCGCTCAACCGCGCAGAAGAAGAAGAAAAGATTTGGAAAAGGGGTGTTAAAAAAACCAGTACCTAGAAGTTACGTAAGTATAGTTCCAGTACCTAAATGTTACGGTTTTTAGTTGAAGTACCTAGATGTTATATAAGTATAGTTTCAGTACGCATAAGTTACGTTTTTATTTAAATACCTATATGTTATACGTCTAATATTTAATATTTTAGATACCCGGCTGCAATTTACTCACAGAAATTGCAGGCGCGCAGATAAAGGCTTCGATGGATCAGGACAGGCAACGTTGGGCTTGGTCTGGGTAGCTACGACGCGCAGGGAGCAACACGGCGGAACTGGGAACTGGTGGCCGCAGGCCTGCTGAGCTAAGCCCTGACCGGGCGGCCGGCCGGCTGGCCTTTCTTGAGATTCTACACTAGCCTGAGGCAGCCAGCTACTACAGCTAGCGCCTACCGGTACTGGTGTACCACTAGCAGGCATGCCGCTCATCAGCCGCCCCGGCCCGCCGGCTGGCCGGCCGGCACGCATACACATTACACAGAGAGAACACAGAGATATAGGAGAACGAGATCCACTAACATACTGTGCTGTAAGAGAGACATACAAAGCTACAGCACCGTTCATGCAACATCCAACGGCCATCAGATGACACGCAGCAAATATGCACACAAGCATTCCAAATCTGCGTCTCGGCCTATATAATCAATGCGGCCCACATTCAGAAAACACAAGTGGGAGAAGGAACGTTCCATCATCAGGCAGTCGCCTCCGCTGTAGCGCCTATGAAGATCGCCGCCGGCAAGCTACTGCTGCTCGCAGCCTCCCCGGCTTGCTGCCGTGGCCTCCTCGGCGCTGGAGCAGGCAGCCTGATCCCTGGTAAACTTCTCTCCCCCATCACCCAATCCTCCGCAAAGGAACGGAGTGCTCTAGCCACTCGCCGTCACCGCAGTTCCCGTGAAGATGGCCGCCGGTCGACTGCGCTGCTGCTCATGGCCTCCCACGGCATTGGAGTAGACCAGCATGTCTCGAGGAAGGTGTTGTTCTCCGCCGCCTCATCCTCCGCCTTCCTATCGGCTCATCCCCCACGCTGTCCGCACCTTGAGAAGCCGAATTTCAAAGTTCAGTGTTCAGACTAGCAGCAACAACACATTGAGAAGTCAAACTTTAAAGTTCAAACTAGCAGTAGACAAGTAGTAGTGTTGAATTGTAATTATGTAACTGATGTGAGTTGAGATTGGGGCTCAACTATGTTTGTGATGATTGGATAATGCTTGCCAATTTGAGAGCATAATTATTATGAACTTGATACTTCGATGTGTGATGTTTCGATTTGAGAATTTTGAAGGGCGGAATATGTACCAATTCTACTAGAATGCTCATTTGCAACATAACAAAAGAAAGCTAAAATATATGTACAACACTAGAGTTTTTGCTTTCATGATAGTAAGCAAATGGCAACAAAAAGCCAAATTTGTCCGGAATTCCAGTTTGTCCACCTGGGAGCATATCATCTAGCACTAGATAACCAATTTTGTGGCAAAAGAAGCCAATTTTAAAAGCTTGTAAATCTGAATATTTTTTCCGCTGTGACGCCATTCAGGAAAGAAAAACCATGAGATGAGTAATGAGTTCCACACCTATTTTCTTCCGTTCCTGCATCATTTGATTCCATTTTAATTGCAGACCTAGCCTGCCTGCCTGAGGGGTGCGTGCGCCGCGTGGTAAATAAAGACGGGGATAGATGCGTTGCATCGGTGCCGCCGTACGGTCTCATGGACATCTAGCGAGCTTGATCCACCTTTAGAGATCTGCTCCTTTCTTGGGAGAAAAGAGATGCTTGACGAAGGGAGACCAATCAAATTCAAATATTGAGACCACAAAACAGAGTTAATACATGGGGCTTATGTTTGGAGTTCAAATATTTTTCGGCTTCTTAGAACGCCTCCCGACTAAACTCACCAGAAGCATTGCATTTCTCGCTCCGTCCCTAAAATCTCCCGCTGGTTTCTTCGCCAGTCTAAGTGCGAGTGGGCCGAAGAGGACATAGGCCGATGGATGAAATAGACTTCTATTTTGCTTTGTTTGTTGGATGACCGTCCGGATGTTGCACGAACGGCGCTGCAGCTTTTTATGTCCCTCTTACACAGAGTAGAGTATGGCAGAGGATCTCGTTCCGATAGGAGGAAGCATTCAAGCAGGCAATGGCATGATGTTGCAGTCCCCAAGAAAAGCTATTCCGATGGAGCCAGTGTGCAGTAGTAGAGCCGAGTGACCGCACACAAAAGAGGCGAGCCCTAAAGTTTTGAACGGGCCCTGTGGTTGCTGCATCCTGGTTCAATGCGGCGCAGTGCAATGCGACGCCATAGATCGATGGTCCAAGCATCCACAGTACAGACACACGGACAGTGGGTAGGCTGCACAGAGGGGCAGGCCAGCCGAGCTACTCCACTCGAGTGTGCACGGCTGTGTGCCGCTGCCAAGCGCCTTTTGGCCGACCTTTATTTGTGGAACGTCGCATATCTTTGCAACTTTATACAGGAGTATACATCTATGCACCTGCATATATATAGATAGATAGATACTATAAAGATTGCCTCTGCTCAGTGCCTCTCTCTAGCTTAGGCATTGTTCAGATGCATTCAAATTTTCCAAGTTTTTTCATATCACATCAATTTTTAGCCGATTATATGAAATTTTAAATATAGATAAAAAATAACTAATTATAATATTTAGTTATAAATCATGAGACGAATTTTTTAAATCTAGTTAGTTTATGATTAAAAAATAATTACTAAATACAAACGAAATAAAATTAGAAAAATTTTGCGCATATAAATAAGGGTAGAGCTTTACCGCCTGTGACCAAAAGGTTCAGGGTTCAAGCCTCAGCTTCTGCACATTTATACAGGGATGACTGCTGGCTATTTTTCCTTCCTAAACCCCGTAGTACGGGAGTCTAAAGCACTGGGTACGTCCTTTAAACGTAGGCTTAGCTTTTTTTTGTACCTCTAGTCCACTCCTCTGTTACCGTGCTCCACCACAGAAAAGGTAATGTAAGTCATGCATGTTCTTACAGTTATGTATTTTACTACTCATATTAATATTAACATTAATTTTAATCACCAACACCTGTTCAAATCACACACTTGTTTGCCTTCCTCTCCCTAGCTAGATCATAGATGTGGTTAGTTGCTATCGCTACTCTGCTACTGTTTCTGATAACTTTCTGCCGTTTGGGATGTCTGCGGAATTAATGGTCCGGGGGTACCACCAGTTCATTCATTCATAAATAGGCGTCCGTCCGTGCCGTGGTGGCCGTGGTGGTGTAGCTACTACTAATGGTCATGGCGAATCAGCAGCAGCATGACAAGGGATCCCCGAAGCAAGCTCGCAACGAGCCCGCGCCAC
Source organism: Bothriochloa decipiens (assembly GCA_023333625.1). Classification (NCBI taxonomy): domain Eukaryota; kingdom Viridiplantae; phylum Streptophyta; class Magnoliopsida; order Poales; family Poaceae; genus Bothriochloa; species Bothriochloa decipiens. The sequence goes on from CM041628.1 coordinate 26,249,151, forward strand.
CGCCACAGCCGGCGCCGTTCCGGTTCGAGCAGTGTCGCCGCTGTCAGGCCGACGACGGGTCCAATGGCGCTGGGCCTGCTGGCCCGCTGCACCTGACTCTCGGCCCGCTCGGCTTGGCTGCCGACCGCTGCCGCTGCTCGTGCGGTGTCGCGCCGGCGCCGGCGCCGGTGTCGCCTGTGACGGTGGCCGTGCTCCGCGGGTCCCGGTACCTGAGGCCCGCGCAGGAGCTGCTCGGCAAGGTCGTGCGCGTGGCCGACCTGGCGGATGGCGAGGACGAGGAGGAGGAGGATCAGGCGGCGGAGCGGCTCGAGGGCGGCGGTGGTCGTCAGCGGTCGGTGCGTCGGGTGGCCGGGAACGACGGCGACGGCGACGGCGTCGAGGACAAGCTCCTCGGCCTGCTCAGCGAGGTCCGTGCGGTTGTTGCCTTACATCGGATACATACCGGCGCCGGCGTCGGCGTCACGATGTCTGTGCTTCCTGAATGAATGCTGATTTGTCTTGGCAGCTGGAGAGCCGGCGGGAGCGCTACTTCGGCGAGCTGGGGCGCGTGGTGTCGTCGTTCGAGCCGGCGCTGGGGGACGGCGCGGCGGCGGCGTACACGACCCTGATGGCGCGGGCCATGGCGCGCCACTTCGGCAACCTGCGCCGCGCCATACTGCGCAGGCTCAGGCTCCACGCCGCCGCCGCGGCGAGGAGGTCTCTGCGGCGCGGCGCCGAGGTGGACGAGGACGACGACGAGGGGGAGGTGACCGAGGAGCTGGTGGAGAGGGTGGCCCGGCGGACGAAGCTGGCCGCGGCGGCGCGGGCGGAGCAGGCGTCGTGGCGGCCCATCCGTGGCCTGCCGGATGGCTCCGTGGCCGTGCTCCGGGCCTGGCTCTTCGACCATTTCCTCCACCCGTAAGTGCACGACACGAAACCCACCTCTGCTTGCATCGCATCGCATCGCAGCATAATAATCGGAATCCATGGCGGCGCGTCATTCTGCGACGCAACTACAGGTACCCCGACGACGGCGAGAAGCTGAAGCTGGCGGTGACCACAGGCTTAAGCAGGCGCCAGGTCCGTAGTTCCTCCGCACGACACACTTCACAGTCACAGCTGAGTTGATCTGCATTTGGCTTCGGGTTTAGCTGCGCTTTTGTAACTAACCGGCTGCACACCACACTTGGTGGTGATGATTGATGATGAGCAGATATCCAACTGGTTCATCAACGCGCGCGTGCGGCTGTGGAAGCCCATGATCGAGGAGATGTACAAGGACGAGTTCTCCGAGGATTCAGCCGCCTCCAGGGACGACGACGCCAGCGCCTCCTCGTCTTATTGCTCTTGATCACCTCGCCGTCGAGAGGAGAGCGGCATTTATCTAGCTAGTTTATCACTTGCTCTTTTTTTGGAAAAACGCTGCGTACATTAGAAGATGTCAGTTTAGCAATCTATCTATATCTACCACTAAAAGATGTCAGCTTTGGCAATGTACCATTACAAGATGTCAGTTTAGCAATGTAGTACCACTAAAAGATGTCAGTTTTGGCAATGTGCCACACGTCTTTGCACCGAAAGGTCACAACATTATTGTTTTTTTATCTCAATATTATTACCACTTCCGTTGGCTATCTAATCGTTTTCTACGCGTGTCTTCATTTTCCAGCATTTTGTCAGACCAACCTCAATAGAAATTTGATAACAGTTTCTTTCCCTTCTCCAAGTCTCTCTCAGATCCCGGAGCGAGGCTGCCTCGGCGGCGACCCGGCCGACCCCGATCGTATTCCTGCTCCTGCTGCTGCGGTCCTGGGCTGTGGACGCACCGCCGTACGTGCTCGATCTGGGCCTGCTCGACCAGGCGCGGCGCGGATCAAAGAGCACCTCTGGTGGTCCATGGCCAATTATGCACGTGGTTTGTTATAGTGGGCCGAAAGGACATATATTGAGAAACAGTGCGGCCGAGTAAGCCAAAGTGTGTGGAGGTGACTACTTTTGCCAGCATCATCCAAATGCATATGCATATGCAAAAGTGTTTAAAAGTTTAAAAAAATTGTATTCCTAGGTTGAGTTGAAACTAAATTCTGGTTGCGCCATTATGTTTCTTACTATAAATCCTTCAAAAGGAGATCCTACTTAGTATATTTAAATAAAACTGTTCAATAATTATCTTGATGGTGGAAATTTTTTATTTGAGCAGATATGCGATAGCCGGGGACAGGCTAGGAGGGAAGGAGGGAGAGCCGCACCTGTTCCTTCACTCTATGGTGACTGGTGGTGGTCTTTTGGCATCATCCATACCACACCACACCATATACAAGCACAAAGCGACTCACACTCACTCCCCACGAGTTGTTGCTTTACACGGTGCTCTGTGTAGGATCTGGCTTGGCCACACTCGACTAACGCATGATGTGGAGGCAGACACGGCGCAACTGGACCCACGCCTGGCAGTGGATCGGGCTGGGGGCGCCTCGTTTAGATTGGAGTAAAATTTTAAGTTTTTTTACTCTTTCTTCGTCATATCAATCTTTGCACCTATGTCTGGAGCAGTAAATATAGATAAAAGGATTAACTATATAGTTTAGTTATAAATTATGAGACGAATTTTTTAAATCTAGTTAATCTATGATTAGATAATATTTAACAAATATAAACGAAGATGCTACAGTGTTTAAATTATAAAAATTTGTAATCTAGACTAGGGCCTTGTTTAGTTTCCTCTAAAAATTATAATTTTTTTACTCTCTCTCCATCATATCAATATTTAGCTGCTTGCATGAAACATTAAATGTAGGTAAAAAAATAACTAATTACAGTTTAGTTAAAAATCACGAGATGAATCTTTTAAACCTAGTTGGTCCACGATCGGACAATATTTATCAAATAAGACGAAAGTGATACTATTTATCAAATTTATATCATATTTATTTTTTTCTACGATCTAAACAAGGCCTAGGCCTAATCTAATTCTCCTGCTGCATCACCATGTGGATGGATATCATATCCATCTAATCACCACCATGTCACTCACAGCGGCAGAGCCGGGCCTACCTGGCCGCTGTCCCCACCACACGTGAGGCACATTCTCCGGCGAGCCAAAATCCTCCTCTTCCTTCTTAACAAAAAATAAATAATTATTACTTTACCTGCTACTGCCGGTGGTAAATAAGCCCTGGCTGAACCTTCATTACATATGGGACTTTTTTTTTCTTCTGGAATTATCCTGTTTGATGACAGAGTTCTACCAAATTCTCTGCTAATAATGCAGTTGTAGAGTCGGCAAAGTTGAACGGGTAGATGCCAACAGCCCGTTCGTTTGACCCGAGCGCAAACGTACACTACAAGGTCGCTCCCATTCCCATCCGGCTGCTGCTTCGGTATCAGGGAACTCCGCTTTGACTGACTAATCGCCATATAAAACGCACGACTTACTTGGCTGATGGTAGTAGCAACCGTTGCTTTTGCTTAGCACCTCTCTCGCGGGAGCACGCCAGATTTGCGTGTCCAACTGCTGATGATATATATTTTTATGTTTTTAATTTGTCGAGTACGCACAAATAAACGCTCTCTTGGTTTTTGTTTGGCCTACGCCGCGTTAGAACGTGATCACGCGGCGAGCATTGCAAAGCTAGCCCCAACCAACTAAAAAACACTTTGTTAACAAAAAAATAATAACTGCAAATCATTCCTAACCCAGTACGAGTATGGATGTACCATCACTATCAACAGTGAGTATGGAAAATTCATCGGGGACAACTCTAAAACACGGGGAAAAACCACTGCGATTTCCTTGTCAATGTCGAAATGGAGTTCAGTGCTGCTTATGCGTAGAGAAATTAATAAGAAGAACTGATGGAAGGGACACACCAAAAGTTCGTAGGACACACTAAAAGTTTGTAGCTTTTGGGAATGTTTGTTTTAGAATGAGCAATGCTAGGCTGCGACTCGTCTCTCGTCGGCTCGCTGCTCCATCCATCGTTTGCCGTTGTCCGGCAAACCTCGTCTGCTGCCGATCGAAGCTCCCTCACCACGGATCACACCCAACCGATGTACACCACCGCTATGCTCTAGTGACAGCCAACCACCTCCAATTTGTAGTCTGGCGCCCGCCTCCACCTCCATGTCACGACTACTGCCACAAGACCCCCTCCTCTCTAGGCCCGAAGACATGGATCTCGAACAATATAGCATCGCGACGATGGGCCTACTAGGTCACCAGGTTGCGACCGACCAGTGTTGCGACCAACGCACCGTCTCTAGTTAGACTTCCTGTTTTTAGAATTTAGTGTGAATCAAGTTTAGCTCCGCTAGTTAGACAAACACTCATCTAAACCACCTTGCATAGGACCGATACTTACACCCGATTTTTATGTGATGTCGCTCACACCCAGTTGGGAAAAGGATAGAGTAGATGGAGTGGAGGGATAAAGGAGAATAGTACCTTTAATTGTTGTCAGCTACTAGAACTTCAGTGGCCTATTTGGGGAGCAACAAGGTGCGATACCATGCATGGCGCACAACTACCCCCTCCAACAAGCCATGCATGGGTCCACCACATAGATTCACAACTTCATGAGGGGAGCCCCATGTAGACACCTCATTTGCTGCCAAAATAATCCACGACTGTGGTTGCACCATGCCGCTGCCCCCCATCGGAGGCCAATAGCCACAATGTTGGTGAGCAAGGCTTTTTCCCGCCATAATCCTCATCGCAACGTGGCCACAACAGCACAATGACCCTAGCCACTATAATGGTATGTCGCCACCACAACAACTGACCTAACAATAGGCTAGCCTTCTCGGCATAGGTCTACACCGTGTTGCACGAGACTAGTACTCACAACCCCATTATTTATGTGTGTTTCCTACCCTTATTTGAGAAATGACATACAACAAAAGAAGCATACTACTATATAAGGCAACTACTTTTTTTTTTTTTTGGAAAGCATCACCTGGTGCGCCCTTATGCGGGACAGGGATCAAATCCTACCGGACGTCTCCTCCCGTGGAGCCTTCACCACGGGCCACAAACTACTATAAGTTACACTAGTGTGTTACACCAACCAAAATAATTTATTCTTCACCGGACGAATTCATCATTGATGCAATTTTTGAGTTAACTAGAGGATGAACAGGATGAAGTATAATTAAAGTGAGCACTTTTGGACACGGCTTAATTATTCCAGGCTAATCATCCGGTGACTGCACATAGTCTTGTGCCAGGGCGATGAAAGCAAGTGCGAATTTGTTGGAGTTTTTCCTGGCATTTGGAGTGCGTGTTTTGGGATGGGGTGATATGGTGAGTTGGCACCACTATCTGACCGGCTTTCTTTTTGATGCCTCCCTCGTTTCTTATCCCCTTCAAATCAAAAGAGAAAACAAATGGGGCAACCACATCGAGGCCAAGCCTATCTCCAGGGCAAGAAAGAAAGAACGGAACTAGAACCTCCAAGCTCTGGTCGACACACGAACATGTACACTAGATATTCTCTTTCTATCTCATACCCCCTTGGTCACTTCGTCACCGTCCCTTTCTAGGCTTCTACACCCGTGGTGCTAAACTCACACCTAAAAGGTGGGCATGGTACTCACTGAATTGCATGCAGACCTGGAATTTTTCGTTCTTGCGATGTGTCGGAGAAATTCCATGAACTCGTGTTCAATTAAATTGTTATTGTTTCGTTAAAATCTCATATACAAGAGTTTAGGTGCTTCAGGACTTTTTAGTGCATTGCTCATGTCAGGTTGAACCATTTGGCGAATATTCATACTGGAGGTGGGCCGGCATTTGACATAATAGGAGCTAGCTAGTGTTGTATGGTCCATTGGATTTATTTTCTTCTAAAAAACTCTGTTGGATTTTTTAAACCTATTGGGTTAATACATAAAAATTAGCACCATATTTTCCAACATTATCTTAGGAGCCTTCTATTTCTGAATAATTCTATGTTTGGTATAACTAGCCTGGCTGGCTCGTACCAACCAGTGTGGCCACCATGTTAACCGTATCCACAAGAGAAGCGGACCTTTTGGTGGGCTCAACAAGACTAAAATATGGCTAATGGCTCGCATGAGGTGACCCTGCCCGGCTGCCCCAGCCGTGACGATGCAAGCCTAATTTGCTTGGCACGTAAAAGTCGCCTAATTTCTGACGCAGCGTTTGTTTGTCTCGATGATGACATCCCTGATGTGAATAATGGCCGCCTGTTTTTGGTGTAAAAATACGTCAGCTGATGGGGCCGCTAGTACGGAACGTTTTGCTAACGCTGTTCTTGCTAGTGGTGGAAGATGTGGTTATCGTTGAATGGGTGACAGACACGCCCAATACTCTTGCTTCATTTTCGTTCAACTTTATTTTCAAAAAGAGATGCACTCCCTCCATTCCAAGTTACTAGTAATCTCAACTACAATCAAAGCATATTAGATTTCACCATAATTACAGAGAGAATCATAATAAAGATTTACAAGTATATTATAGGAATATAATTAATGAAGAATTTAATGTTATTTTTTACATTTTATCGTATAATAATATAAATTTGGTCAAACTTGAGATTTTTTATTTTTAAAAAACTTATAATTTAAGATAAAGGGAGTATGTTTTTGAGGATACAATTCAGAATTAACTGGACCATCGAACCGCTTGGCACATGTGATTGGAATACAAAGATGTGCATTTTTTCTGTGTATTCGAGAAGAGAAAATAGATGCATGTAAACAGTACTCATTATTTAAAAAAGGCTTCGAATTCACGCGTGGACTAAACTCAAAATCTTTTGTGAGCAAAGCCCTGGAATTATTGCGAATAAATGCCCTGCTGAAACCGGTAGTAGGTAGTTTGACGAGAAGACAATTATTCATGTGGTCAGATTTGGAGTTTGTATGACTGTTGTTAGTTGGATTGGGTGCAGCGCAGAGTCGCTTGTCTTGGGTCTAAAATGCTGGGTAGCATCACGAATTCCAAATAAAGAAAAAATAGCAAGATATTATTGTACCACTGTCAATTCAACAACTGACTTGTAAGATCACCTAGAGTCCTAGAGAACACGGAGTATATAGTACGAGATCGTCTAGTATCTAGTAATTTATTTTGTCAAACACGATAAAAGTAGCTTTTGGGACCGCCTGTGTACATCCCTCCATATTGGGAACATGGGTAAATAGCTGTATTCACCAAATCCGTACTGGTTTATACACTAACTTCCTACCTCAATCATTTCCATGCTTTGTGACCGACCTAAAAAAAATGCAAGTAGTTTAGGCTCATTCCAAATAGTTATCAAAATTTGCTCTTTTTATCATGTTTCTACACAAAGTTAAGGTTGATCTACAACTTTCATCTATGCCAATACACCTCTAGTGAATGATGTCCGCCGATCACTAAACACTGCATTCCTATCTAGCTAAAGGTTGCCCTATGATCTTAAACTCTAGAGGAACTCTACCACACACTGTCATGTGATAGAGGTAGCGTGCGATGCCATTGCCGGAGATGGTCGAAGGATTAGGGGTCGGGGGTTAGGGTTTCATGGCTTCTAGAGAGCTCTCGTCATAGGCGGGCGTAGAGAAGGGCTGGGATGGCTTGTCGGTGTGGCTATGGGCGAGTGAGTGGAGATGACAGAGCTTCTTCGGAGCCATTGCGGAGGCAGCGAAGGACAACAACAGGATGGAGGCAGTCGAAGATCGTGGGAGGCAATGTTGGGGGGAGGGGGACATCGTGACTGCGTGCCCCCTCCGCGCGACCCGTCACACAAATTGGGCCCACAACTCTAATTAAGGGGTTCTTACATGACCTTTTGTTGCTATTGGGTAGCACTTTGGCCAACAATTCACTCTATAGCTACTTTCTAGTTGCTTAATGCAGACTTAATAGCATCACATTCTAAGCCCTACATCTTTCATCTACCATCATATAAAACAACACTCCCACCTATATTTGGTCATCTCTGTGTCCGCTTTGCGTCAAATCTTAATTCTATACATGTCTACACAAATTTTTGACTATTATCCATGACTCAATGTCTAGAGGTTTATCAACATAGGTATTAACCATTGTAGTATGAAAGATAACTTGATATTCCGCTTTTTAGAACACATTTATAAACGCATGCCTAAATTATTTTGTAATATATAGGAGAAGCATGAATCAATTACTTGCGACGATTATGCTTTTTCAAGAAGCATATGTTTCCCGCTTTTTTTTCGTATAGTCATCACCTTCTACCGACAATATTGTAAGCTTGCAACCTATGCCTTCTCAAAATCTATACACCAAATTGCATTTTACCTATCAAAATGGACTTTTCAATCTCAACTTCATTATGTAACGATGCATCGCCGTTTCAGTGAGTTTGTGTAGCGTCTCCAAACGTTGCACTACGGTACACGACTTTGGTAGACTGAACATATGCTCTTTCTCAAGGGGGTAAGGTGCAAATGGCCCAAGGCAAAAAGATTCTTTTAATGGCACCGGCCCGGAGTGGAGGTTTCGAAGGTAAGCAGATTGACTAATAATTAGTTCAAGAATATCCTCAGCTCCAACTTAGTCACAACGAAATTGAATAATAACGTGATTGAATGAAATGAAGTCACAACAAAAATCAGCCCCAAAGCCGAAAGATACATACAAGAGAGAAAGAAGCTTTCCCTATCCTCTCTCACTCTACCTCATCTTCTTTTTTCTTCCCAACTTTGCTCAGTTCCTAATTGCTTCTCTCTCTAGATTTAATTAATAAAAACATACACCTTTCTTAAATTATAATTCTTTTGGATTCCTCCCCAAATGCCTTTCACCCTGCGTCCCTGCTGCCTTTGTATCCCCGCCGGCTGCTGCAGCAGCAGCATTTCTCCTTCCTCCATTATTTCTCCATCCCTTTCCCCCCTCTTTCTCTCTCTCGCTCTCCTCTACCCTCTCTAAAAGACTGGATACGGAACAATAGGGAAACAACAAATAGAAGGGGAGGGAGGAAGGAGAAGAACACCAAAGCAAGACTTGGTTCTTTAGCACCTCCATGGGTTGTGGAATTGTCCCCAGGAATCCCCTCTGGGTTTGACGAGATTCATACAAAAAAATATTTTTTTTGTTTTTTCCTTTCTTTTGCTCAAGAATTTACAGGAGAACTGCTTGCTGCTGCTTTGGTTTCCCGTTTTTGTTTTGTTGAGATTTTCCTCTGGCCCGTTCTTCTTCACCTCGGGGAAGGTGAGGAGCAGAGGGAATTATGGGAAAGCAAGGACCCTGCCGTCATTGCGGAGTCACAAGTGAGCTCCTATGCTTCAATAAAGCTAAATTTTCCTTTCAGTTCTTTTTTTCCCTCTTGTTTTCCTCCCTTTCCCTTTCCCTTGATTATGCATCTGGGAAGCGGGCCTTAGACGAAATCTTTGGACTCCACCGGACTCGAATTCCTCATCTTTGTGTCTTCGATGACGGTTATTACTGCTCTGGATTCATTGAACTGCCAGCAGTGTTCAAGAGAAATCTGTGGATATGGTTGAGATTTCTGGGGTCTTTGCCTGTAAAATTCTGAACGTGAGGAACGGTTTGTAGCATGCTCACGGTACACATTTAGACTGTTTGACTACGGTGCTTATAGACTTCTTTGATAACTTCTGGAGATAGCGAGAGATTAGATGCAGCTCAGGCTCCTATTTAAGAAGAAGAAGATAACCATTTGCTTCTGCCATTTAGAGTTCAGTTGCTGCTGCTGCTGCTACAGAAATATGCTTAGTTTTCAGGATGCCACTGAAGTGAAAACATTGCTTTGCTCTGTAATTACACAGGTTTATCCCATCTTGTGCCAGAAGCACTATATTCTCTGAACTTGTGTTCAACTATTACTACATCAAAATGCTCCTTCGAAGTGGCTATCAGCATTCAGTATGGCCATTGCACAGAACAGCATATTAAGAATTACATGCCTGTACAGTTGAACTAACCATTGAGTCATTGAAAACAATATCTGAATATATGTGATTGGTTATGTGATGCCTTCTTGATACATCCTTGATGATGTATAGTTTCTTACCCTTTTTCTATGTTCCTTACCATAGTACCGTGATGTCACCATGTCTTGGTACATGTAAATAGTAGTAGTGGGCACACTGAGCTTGTATGCTGCCCATATTTTTTTTTGTATCAGTTTTGATGGTTTTCTCATGGGAAATGCTGGAACAGGTACTCCCCTTTGGCGAAATGGGCCACCAGATAAGCCAGTGCTATGCAATGCATGTGGCTCGAGATGGAGAACAAAGGGTTCATTGGTAAATTACACTCCAATGCATCGCAAGGATGATGTCGATGATGATGAACCAAGAGTTAGCAGGCTGAAGCCACCAACATCAAAGTTAAAGCCCCAGAAGAAAAAATCAAATCACATCATAATGGAGAATGGGCCATTTTCTTGTCAGAATTTCCAAAAGATGGCGGGTGCTGACCCAAGCAATCGGTCTAGTTCTGGATCTGCAGTATCATACTCTGAGAGTTGTGTTGCTGATGCAAGTGAAATGACTGGTCAGTGATCTCATGCCTACTTTGTTATTGTTTATAATAATAATTCGGGTGCTCTCTCATTCTTTGCTGCGCTTGAGATTGGACTCAGTCCAGATGAATATCATAAATGCATTCTTGTATGCTTGTCTACAAAGTTATGCTTAATACACTAAAATTTCTATTAGACATCTTCATATAGTTATTCTACAGCTACCCTTTTAGAGATCATATTAATAATAAGCTTGTAATGCAGATCTTATTTTTGTTTTTCACAACCGTATTGGTGCCACACAATTTTTTTATTAATTCCTGTTCTGTCTGTAGTTTAGAACTATGAATTCGCAGGAAGTTCAGAACTTATGGTGGTTTGATAAATCACTAGCTACTTGTGATTAAATTAGGTAACCGTGAACGATTGTGGTCTACATATTGGATTCAGATGGCATAGAGCCTAATATCTAATCAAGACAGTGTTTAACTAAATATCAATACTTGGTTTGCTAAAAAAAAAAATCAATACTTGATGCATGATATGCAATAGTGTGTTGTCCTTTACCACATCTCTGAAGTGGTGTTTAATGACATTGAGCCTATGAAACAAAACAAAGATCTAATATCAATTCTCAAGATTTTCCATACTATTGAAATTATCTTGTATTTTTTTTGTTATATATGTCATTTGACTATGATATATTGCCAATTCAGGTTCAGCACAATCACATGCTTGGGAATCCCTAGTGCCATCAAGAAAGAGAAGCTGTGTCACTCGTCCGAAGCCTTCATCTGTAGAAAAGCTTGCAAAAGATCTTAACTCCATCATGCATGAAGAGCAGTTATACTACCTTTCAGGATCGTCAGAGGGAGACCTACTGTACCATAGTGAAACCCCTGTTGGTTCATTTGAGATTGGCTCTGGAAGTGTGCTTCTAAGGCATCCAAGCTCAAAATCACTGGAGGAAGAATCAGAAGCAAGCTCCATTCCTGCAGATAGTAAATCATACATTACAAGTGAATCCTATTCAGGGTCTGTGTCGTTTGTCTCTCATAGTGGAAACAAGGCAGCAATAAACTTCAATGCTGCAACTGTGAGACCAAAAAGGTCACCACTGCGCATTGAAGATAATAGTAGAAGGTATTATACTTTTTATGTTCTTATCAGCATAGAAGTGAGCATTTGAGCATTGCTTTCAATTTTCATTGGCTATGCTCATTCAGTACTGGTTACACAGGTTACTTTGGTAAGAAACAATCTAAGTTTTCTTTTTGGGTCTTATCTTTGTTTTGCAGGGATGAACTTCATTATGAAAATCAACATATCTTGGAGAATGCTGATTCACCTTTAGTTTCAGCAGATTTAGAGGTATCCTGCCTATACATGCTTTTTTTGTTTTTGTTTTTGTTTGAGTTGATCTGTAGCCTGCAGATGTTTATTTGGAGTGAACACCACTGAGTATGTTTAACATATACATATGTTGCTAATCATCATGGAAACTAAACATGTATATACCATCTTCTTCTTGACTATGCTACATGGAATATCTAACTAAAGAGGACCAACAATAGTTGCTCAAATTTCTTCCTCCTGCTGACTCCTTGACACCTCCTGAAAGGTTTACTTATTGTTGCCCATAATTTAAGTAACACAACCTGAGGCCACTTGACTCTAGCCCTCATTTGTATCTTGTTCTTGCTGCAGCCTTAGAAACATGTTCAGTTCTATCCATTTTTCTGATGCTATAGACAGCTACCAAATGCTGCTTGGAGACGGAATTCTTGATCCATCTTCCTGTAGTGATGAAGAGTGGAAGAAAGTAAATATACTTGCCTTAGCTAATTTAAAAAAATGCAAATGGCTGGAGTTCTATAAACAGCTAAAGGTATCCAAATGGCTTTCTAATACATTTTCGGACACCCCCCCTCCCCCCTCCCCCCTCCCCCAGGGCAACCCTTCCACTTTATCTTCTTTTGACTTAATGCTGATATGAACTTCCAAGCTTGCTTATACATGGGTAATTAGATATATCTCTTTGTTCAGGAAAAGGAGATTATGGAAACCAGAGGAGGAGTGGAGAATATCAGTGGATCAGAAGGCTTTACCAAGTCTACCACAAAACCAGTCAAAAGATCCCGTGACAACGGCCACTTTCAGAGCGATTCAGGTTAGTAATATTATTTATCTGACCCTGATTTGCATCAAGTTTCTAGATGTGACATCCAAAAATGTCTTATGTAGTATATATTCCTATTTTACTAGTATTTCCTTATGTCTGTAACAGAAAGGTTTCTTATTTTCTTTGCTTGTGAACTTGCAGAACTAGATGGTACCATGAGGAGTCCTATAAGAGTTCTAAAATCTGGAGCTTTGACTCCTCAATTTAAAAGGCCATCTTTGCCAAAATCTGGCTGCGCCACCAAAGATTCAACTTGCACTGGAGGATCACTAAACTTATTCATGTTACCCCCAGAAAAGTTATCATTATTTGTCCCTCCTCAGTATGCCAACTCTGATCAAGACTTGCTGCTGGAGATTCCTCTCAATGCACGGCACCCAGAGGCAGAACTTCTTTGTCAGCCATCTCAGATGAGCTCAATAACCCACAGTTCCACCTCTGTCGGTGGGGTTGCTGAAGGGGAGGGACATCTGAGGCAACCATAGTCTCAGGTCACATCAGCAAGCAGCTTAGGAACAACCATTAGTTGCAGTTTACTTTAGCCTCATCGATCATGGTGCCTCTATTTGCCGACCACAAATGGGTGTCCGTTTGTTCATGGGAGTGCTGTAGTTGCCTGATTTACATAACAATGTGTGTCGTCTGCTAACTTGGCAAATTGTCCGTTCAGCTAACACTCCTAGCGTGCTTTTGGGCCGGGTTTTCGCTGGTTTTCTGTAGCATATGGCTCATGGAGAAAGTATAGCTTATCTCTAAGGAAAAGATATCACCTTATTGCAGAAATTTTAAAAAATGATTATATTAGAATAATGTATGTGATATTGCAGTTTACTGCCAGTGCTGAAGTGGTTGTTCGCTCATCTGTTTGATCCTGTTGAGTATGTCTGTTCGTGTCTGCATTGCAGGACCTCTTGACTTATGAGCCAAAGACAATGTGGATGATATTTGTTGTTTAGTGATATACTGATATGTGCAACTGGGCATGGCCTTAGGTCAACAGCAAGCAACTGCACTAGTGACCTCAGTTTCGTCAGCACTTGGTTGAATGCAGGAATTTGGTCATGCTTTAAAAAATCTGCATTGCCTAGACTCCTGGGCCGAATTGAGTTAAATCTTTTTTTTTAACACGCAAAAGCCCATTAGGACAGGTTCTAGTTCAGTTGGATGATTGTGGAAGAAATCCTCCTACTTGTTACTATGGTTACATATAAGAAAAAAATTATCTGGAATTGACATCCCTTACGTTTCAGCATGGCTATCCAAACTATTAGTTTGTCTACTTAAAATGGCCAAGTAAAGAGCCCTTTCTCCATATGACATTTCACTTCTAACCATCCCAATCAGTGCTGTTTGATGATTCTTTTAACGAACCTGTTTGTTGAATCTTCTTGACATAATACTGTTCTTTTCAATTAGACATGCAGATATGCTGAAGCGATTTGCAACACAGTGTTCTTTGGCAAATTGTTTCTATTAATTGATACAAGCAAATTGTTGAGGCTTTCAATTTGCTATTGTTAGAAAACTTACCTCCCCTGTCGGAGATGGCTGTTTACCTCCCTCTAACCACTTCGAATCCTCCAAGATCCCATCTTTCAACTTGACTAACCACTTCCAATCCTCCAGGACCTCATAAACTTGATAGGCAAGTTCTTTAGCAATCGCCCTGAATTTTAACTCATTTTCATTAGTCCTAACTTGCATAAAGAAAACCTTAAACTTAGATCCAAAACTTTCGATTACAACATTTCCCTTTGAACTCGAATTTGAAAACTTTAGGCACAAAATGTAGAATCATGCCTCATAACTATAACTCAATCGAAACTTTTGCTAAAGAGATCCAAGTTTCAAATCGGCTTCTACAAGTCCTCACTTTAGATAATAGCAGCGGCAACCATAGCTAGAAGTGGCGAGGTCTTCCAAATTTTTAAATTTTCACCTTTTTTCAAAAAAAAAAATCACATTTATACCCTGGATGTCTTAAAATCGTTTTTGGGCCCTTAGGGGTCATGCCATCGTGTACGGCACCGAGGTAGCCCATTTCGGCTCCATAGGCCATGGCCTCGAGGTTTGAGGAGAATACTGCAAGATCTGAAGTGATTTGAAGTGTTGGACTTTCAGTAGTGTGTAATCTTAATTCTACTCATGAAAATGCTGATTTGTACTGGGATAGCTATCTGCGACTTTTGTCACATTAGGATTTGAAATTTGATTTTGTATTGAGATAGCACCTGCAACTTTTGTCAGGACTAGGATTTGAAATTTGGTATTACTTTGTTGAAAACTTATTTGTACAACACTAGGACACGACACAAATTTGCTGATTAGTACAACTTTGCACAGATCACAGAATGTTTTAAGAGGAGCAGAAATACTTAAAGCACTTGAAGCCTTTTTTTTTTACTGAAAACTGAATGGCATTTGACTAGCAGTTATCTTTGTATTGTTCCTATGAAGCTCTGACCATCCTGTATATGTTACATGCCGATGCATGTTCTTGAAAACATATGTGAAATTACTTAGTGCTTGCATGTTAGTCATACTGAAATAGCATGGTTCTGATCATCCTGTACATTATCGGTTTTCAGAGATCATGTCAGCATCTATGTTTTTCCTTGCAGTGTGCATGCTGCTGCCGTGAAGCTGATGTGAAGACAGGCTTGATAGTTCATTTTTGTTGTCCACAGCCAAAGCTTTGCATAATTGCACATTTTGGCAACTACCAAGGTTCAATATGGGGCTGTTTTCACGCTGATATCTTCTGTAGCTGTCTACGGCTGGATATATAGTTCTCTGAAAACTAGTGTATCTGTTATCTGAAAATGGGAGGAGTCATGCATTTTATCCCTGTTAACAGAATGCAGCGTTTCCATTGCAGTATTTGTCTATTTGATTATGAAAATGACAATGTTACCTGATAGTGTGAATGTGAATTTTTTAAAACTCCAGTTAGTGTGAAATGGTACCTGATAGTGTGAGTATGAATGTGAATTTTCTCAGATGTAGAAATCGAATGGCATCAACACATATTTGTCACCCCAGTACATTCAGGTATACGAATATTTGCTGCAAACCAATCACCACAAAACATAATTGAGAAAGTCAGAACCAGATTTCAGCACTCGAATTGTTCCAAATAAATTTAATTAATCCATATTATACTGAACATAAATGTTAATGAAACGATTCTGAACTAATAGACCAAAAAACTAAAACTTTTATCATATCCAAGAATTGTACACCACCACTCCACCAGTCAAGTAATTCCTTCCAAACGCTGATAGAAATTGACGAGGCATGCATGCTTGAAGTCACGGAATGGCAGCGCCACAGAAATTTGAACACTTGTACTAAGTACACAATAGATTCATTTAGGTTCCACTGATTCAGGCCGTGCAGAGTTCGATGCGAGAAACCGACGCACGCCCGACCCGAGCGCGGCCGCGCGAGCGGTGCCGAGAGGTGAGCCCAAACGCGGCTCTAAAGGCCGAGCAGGCCGAAAGACGGCCAGGCCCAGCCCCCGATGCTTTTGCGAAAAACAACACAAATGGATATTCTTTGGGATTATATTAATTAATTTATTTATAAATCACGTGTCTCATGTAAAAAACACAGAAAGGGTATACTCCTTCATCCAGCGAGAAACACTCCTGCAGAAAACCAAACCATCGAGGCAGATTCAGAATCCAGCGATTGTTCATGTTCATGTTCTACCTGGGGGAAAAAAACCCCGGATAGTCGGATGGCACATCACGATCAAGTCTAGAAAGCGCACTACTTACTGTAAATGTAAAGAGTTAAATATCGCTCGTAACTCTTCTGATCGTAAAGTGACGAATCAATCGAGATTCTGACAACAATGATCGAGCCTTGGGTTTCTCCGTCACCGCAGTAGTAGTGGGTCAAAAGTGCACTCTATGTCAGGTCTTGGCCCATATATAAATAATAATAATAGTCCGCCAAGTAGCCCATTTAGCCAGCTGAGAAATTAACTATTCAGCTCATTAAGCCAGTGTACCACAGTACACAGCTGCTCATTAGCCAGCCGAGAAAATCATAATATATGGGACAATTTTTCGTAGCGGGACATCGCACCATGGCTGTCTACATATGCACAAAATGGGCAGCACAAAAGAACCCCCATACAAAATAGGCAGCACAAAAGAAACCCCAGTGCCTGGACAAGTCAGTGCTGCTGTGCTGGTTCCTCTAATCGATGGAGTCCAAGTCCTTTGTACCAACATGGTCCTTTTTCATGGCCTCAGCTGCCTCCCTGCGAAATAGGGAAGAGCATTAAACAGATCCACAAAAGCCAGCATAAGGAACAATTTTTCACCCTCAATAAAATCTTTCTTTAAAATGCATGGAGTATATATCCTTTTATTCTGGCAGAACTGTCATGCCTTATTATGTGAATATATCTAGACAGATCCACAAAAGCCAGCATAAGGGCAGTTTATCCCAAAAATGGAGTTCACCCAGACCTTGTGATTATTATGAGAATATATCTAAACGGTTACTATAGCCATTGCTGTGCTGGTTCCTCTAATCGATGGAGTTCACCGCAAAAAAAATGGCTTACTGTCATGCCAAAGAAACCAGAGAACAGATCAACACACACACACATACACACAAAAGTTTAGTAGTCAACAGAAGGTTACCAGAACATTTTCTCCATCACAGCATTTGAAGGGTCTAGCTTGAACCCAGCCATGAATGCATTACATGCTTCTTTGTACTCCTGGGATAAAGATTTGAGCTGATAAATATACTGCTAGGTGACATAAAACACTATAGAGGAGGAATTATGCCATTGGATCTAACCTTGAGTGACATGAGGGCAGTTCCTTTCCTGTAGTAACCTTTTAGCCATTCAGGTCGCATCTTGATGCAAGTATTGGCATCGGACAGAGCCTTTGTTTCTTCTGCTCAAAGTCATTATTGGGCTAACCCTAGAAGGTTACCTATATACCCAGTCTTACATGGGCCTCATGGGCCTAATACATATATTGTCGGTGTTCTAACCCTCGAGGGGTTAACACCAACGAGTAATATTTGTAATTACGTGCTCTCTTAATCTGGTGGGTGATGCAAGAAGGACACGGCGATTTATCCTGGTTTGGACAAAGAAGGCCCTACGTCCAGCGGGGGGAGGATAGTTCGTGTTATCTTGCACCGAAGTACTAGCACAGGGGAAAATACAAGCAGGTGTGAGGAGCGTGAGTTGGAGCTTGGGCGTTTCGGACGCCTGGCTCTCGACCTTACACTGACTTACAATATTGTTCTGTGATCTAAAGGCTTAGCGTTTCTATGCTCTGGATCCTGTCGTTCGGGGTCCTTTCTAACGCCCTAGCGCCTCCTTTTATAGGTGAAGGAGGGGCACAGGAGTACATATATTTAGCGTTCGCATGGCCGGTGATGCATGGCGTTGAGGCCGATCACGTCGGTGCTGCTATAGTGATGTACGTCGGTATGGAGGCCCTGCGGCCATCGCGTCGGGAGTTGTTGAAGTGCAGCCCGGAGTTGTCCGACGGAGTCGAGGGGCGGCGGTCGAGGACTTGGCTTGAGTCGAGGGGGTCGAGTCAAAGGGGTCGAGCCTCACCGGATAAGGTCGAATCTCGGGAAATGCGGGAAACGCGCTGATTCATACGTCTCGAGGGGGTGCTAGACGGGGCACAGTGCTCGGCATGGTGCAACAGCGAAGTACGATCCGCGGGATTCTAGGGCATGGGCGGTAAAAGCAAGATTTGACCGCCACTCCCACAACTGTTACCGTAACTATGGCCATACGGTTAGGCGGGAGTGTGGAGGCCACAAAACGCCCAGCTCTCATGATGAACCCTTGCAGCGCTGGCCATAGCCTCCGGCACTGGTCGGTGACGACAACTTCTTCACCTACAGGGTCCGTAGGGTGCTCTTCTCTTGGAAAAATGGCTCTTAACACAGGCTTGATGTGGTCGGTCATGACCCGCATCTTTCCTCTGAGGCCTGCGATGGAGTCCTCGAGCACCCTGAACTGGGCCATGTAGCGCTTCCACAGGGCTACAATAATCAAGCAAAGGTGGTTAGCAAACCCTGGTCCGCCTAGTGTGCAGCAGACTTCACACAACAATTCTACATCAATTGACTTACTAGTCAGCTCGATAATCTATGCCTGGTCTGCCTTGGCCTCCTTCTTAGCAGTTTCTTTTTGCTCAAGCAGATCATCCAGTTCTCAAGCCATGGCCTTATTCTGGCCTTCCAGTCCTACAAGAAGCAGTCATAAACATGCAGCAAGCATCAACGTGCAAGGTGCAAGAGAGGTTTACTCACTGTCATTGGTCTGCTCCAAGATTTCCACCTTGTGATGCAGGGCAGCCACCTCCTTGTTGGCCCACTCCAAGGCCTCTACCTTACAGCGCAGAGCATCCTCCTCTACCGTGGTCTGTTCTAGAGCTTCCACCTTGCGGCGCAGGATGGCAACCTCCTCCTCTCGCTGGACCTCGCGCTCCTGGAAGACTTTGGCCTGTGCCTCTAGCTCGGTATTAGCTGCCCGGAGGGTTTTACACTCCTCCCAGGTCATCGCAAATCGGCTTATGGTCCTGCCCCACTGGCTGTTGGTCTTCTGCAGCGACTGCATATATTACAGATTGGTCAATAAGCTCAAGGCTTGGCTTTGAGCTCAAAACAAACAAATTAATCTTGGTTCAGAGGTACCTTGATCCGGTCAAGCAGCACCTCCACCGCATCCTGCATGCTTGCGTCTATGTCATCATCTAATATCTCTTCGTGAGTTACGATATGGCCCTCACCCAGCTTGCGTGAAATAAATACACGCTGTGCGGGCAGGTCGGTACGTGGCATCCTAGGCACCCTGGGTACCTCCTCGATCTCCTCAGCCGACGTCGGAATTCTCGGCCTCGCTTGGCTTGGTGTATGCCTTGGTGGCTGACCTATCTCGGCGACAGCCGGCTTATGAGGCACCACTCGCCTCTCGGGTTGTGGAGTCGGTGCTGAGGTCGGTCCGGCAGGAGTCGAGGCACTGGTCGCTTCCTTCGGCTCTGCGGACTATGCCATGCTACTGCCTGGCGCCTGCTCGATGGACGGCGCAGTGGGTTGGCTAGGAGGAGGACTTGGTGTTGCTGATGATCGAGCACGGCTGTAATTCACATTACGGCCACAACAAGTACATAATCAAAATCACGATCATGCAAGAAGTGTGAACGTCATCGATACTCACCTGGTTGATCGCCGAAACCCTCCTCTGAACTCAGGGGCTGCTCCCCTGCTCGGAGCACCTAGGGCCCCGCTTGTCGCTCCACTACCGCGCTCGGGGACTTGCTCCGCGTCACACCCGACCGGCTCGATCCAGCAGCATGCACCAGAGAAGTTGGCTCCCTTGCTTCCTCTCGGTGCTCGACGAACGAAGCTGCTCTGGATGGTGACGCGGCCGCCGTGTGCGGCGCAGTTGGTGGTGATGGTGGCGGCAGTGCTGTTGCCTTGGCTTGCTCTGGCCGAGAGGTTGAAGTATCGGTTCCCTGCTGAGGCAGAGGAGTTGGTGGTGGTGCGGCCTGCACGGGCCTCCTGGGTGTCGATGAGGGTGCTGCCCTCGGTTTCCTCTCCGCCTGAGGCGTCGTGTTGATGTTTCCTCTAGCACTAATTCAGCATCAGTAGGTCATCATCTGACAACTTCGGAGTGGCCGGGGTGCCCCTTTTCTTGCTTCCCCCTCCTCTGTCGTCCAGGTTTAACTTCCCCCCGGACAGAAGAGTCGAGGGTCTTTTCTTCTTGGTGGCCTCCGCCATAGGTTGCTTGCCTACTGCTTGGCTCCGTGCTTGAGCAGCAGGGGTGTCATCCTCATCCGAGCTAAAGACGTCAGTCGTCTCCTACTCAGCTTGGGTCTTACGCCGGTGGTGGATCTCTTCTGTCCTGTGCTGGTAGGCTTGCGCCTGACCCTGAGGCCATGGCTCCACTGGCACAGCTGAGAAGAACATCCTTTGGTCCTGTCCAAACAATGTTGGACAGTCAGACAAATTCATGTTATACGAACATCATCACATACTAGTGCACACAAGCTTGAGTCAAAATATGAGGCTGATCAGCTCACCTTTGGTGGCAGTCAGTTGAGGCCGTAGGGCCAAGCATGCTGCTTCAGAAAGCTCCTGCTTGGGTCATACCTTTCAAACAAAGAAGCCATTCGCCAATTGAAAACATCCGACATCAGCTTCTTCGGAGTCTCTCGAGAGGGGTCGTTCCATCCGGAATATTCAAACAGGCGGTTCACCTGTTCTTTACACGGTTGGATTCGGCGGACCGACCAGGCCCCAGCAACAATTGCGTCGTTGACAAATTTGTTGTCAATCAACGATAGCAGCTCCTTCACTTGAAACATCTCCTCTGGGGTGGGCAGCTCTGACCATTGTGGGTTGTACTCAGGCACTGATTGACATCACAGGGCACCTGCCTCCCCTCCAAATTTTGGCTCATGTAGAACCAGCAGGTATTCCACCCCCTGGCGCTAGTTTGGGGTTTGGACCCGAGCCAGTGCATCCGCATCCCATCTCTCAGCAGCAAGTAGCAGCCTCCCGCAACCTGGGACCCCCCAGTCTCAGCCCCTTTTTTCGCAGCAGGAAGAAATAGTGGAAAAGATTGAAATGGGGGTCGATGCCCAGGTACAGTTCACAGAAGGCAATAAAGATAGATATGGACACAATGGAGTTGGGGTCGAAATTGCAAATCAAAATCCCCCAATATATGTAGAGGTCCCGGAGGAATCCATTGACTGGCGCTCCGAGTCCCCAAGGCACCATGTCCTCGAAAACAACAAATTCCCCTTCCCAGGGACAAGGAGAGTCCTCACCTCATGGCTCACGCCACGCCCCCATCTCCAACGGCAGTAGGAGTCCTTTGCTGATGAGTGCCTCCAGCGACTCCCGAGTCACAGTGGATTATCGCCGTTGTGGCCCTGAGACCTCAGATCTGGTTACTTTCCCCGCCTTCTTTGCTCCTTTTCTCACCATCTTCTTCGAGGTCGGTGGGTCGATTCAGGGAGCAGAGGGCACGGGTGGTGCTAATGTGCAGATTAATTGCTTCGCCTTGCGGCGGCAGCGATGGGTTCGACACGACGTGTCAGCATCAGGACCCGGGGGTGCTCTGAGCCAACGAGTAAATGTGTTCTGCGTGCTCCCTAATTTAGATGATGATCCATGATGGACACAAAGATTTATCCTAGATCGGGCAAAGGAGGCCCTACGTCCAGCTGGGGGAGGAGATTTGTATTATCTTGCACCAAAGTGCTTGTACAGGGGAGGATACAAGCGAGCGAGTGAAAATCGAGGGGGTGTACAGGGTTAGCTGAGACTTGAGTGTTTCGGGCTCTAGAAGCTCTCTCGGGTGTTCGGTCATCCTCTTTCTTTTTCTTCTGCCCCCTTTGTAACGTGCCCGGCATCCCCTTTTGTAGACTATGGAGAGGCATAAGTATACAAGAAGCCTACGCGATCGTCGGTGACCTCGTCGAGGGGGTGATGCTGGTCAAGTCGAAGCTGCTGTAGAGGTGTGCGCTGGGCATGGCTTGCTCTATAGCGATGTGCTTGGAGTCGATGGACGTCCTTCAACTATGTCACGATGACGCCCGCAGACGGTCGGTGAAAGACCCACGCCCATGCGCGGGCTTGCGGATCCCTGTGTACATTGTGTCAGGAGTTGTTGGAGTGTTGACTGGAGGCGTCGAGGTCAGACTCGAGGGGTGGCTTGATGACGCTCGGGGCCCTATCGAGGGGTAGCCACGGGAGTAGTTGTTGGATAGATAAGATCAGACTTAGGGAATCCAAAGCGGGTGGTTGTCGCGTAGCGTGTCGAGGGGGCGTTGGAGGTGAAACAATGCTTGGTATGGTACAGCAGTGCCAAGCTGCTCACCGCACATCCAGGGATGGGCGGTAAAAGCTGGACTCGACCACTGTACCCATCTACTATAACGCTACTGTAGCCATGTGATTAGACTGGAGTTGGTGGACAAATGCACTGACTCCTGTACGGGGAGTAGGTGGATTCGAGGGGGGTAGTAGTAATCGACGGGGGGTCATCCACACGGGCGGAGTTCCGTCACTTCGAGGGGTCTCGTCCACACGGGCGGAGTTCCGTCACTCGACAGGGGTCGTCTGTTTGGGCAGACTTCCGTCACTTGGGGTCCCGTCGAGCGAGTGGCCGTCTTGGCTTGTGCAATGCTGCTCATGGGCTGGCCCGATGTAGCTCGGTGTACGTTGGTGGGCCCACATCTCTGTTTGTGGGTTTCTTGGATGATTTTGGGGTTTTATTGTTGGGGGATTAATTCTTCCAGTAGTGGTTTTAGGGTACCCTTTTATTCAGGTACCCGATAGTAGCCCTCGAGTCTCTGCATGAGTGTTGGCACCCACACAAAGGCTCATGAACTGGAGTTGTAGTAGCGGTATTTTTCGATGGGTGCACGCAAGCTCACCCGTCGCGTGTAGCCCCCGAGGCCTCGGGGGAGTAGAATACTCGCCCGAGGGCTTTTATGCTATTCCCACAGGGGTGTGCTCGAGTGGTCGAGCCCCCTGGATGGTTGGTTCCTCTTTCGTCTAGGCCATCCGGTCGTGAGCGAGCCCCCGAGCCTCTTTCGTCGAGGTCGATCAGGGACAGGCCTGTGTTTTTTCTTTCGACCCTCACGATCCCTTTCATTCGGGAGGAGGGGTGAGAAGCACCGTGCTACCCCAGTTTGGGTGAGTCCTGACGTCTCAGGTAAGCTGCTATTGGGAAATTCAAGTAAGAGCTCGTGCCCCATTCGATTGGGGTTGAGTTGTGGCCCGGAGGTGCTCTTATTGAAGCAAATCAATGGGTCCTATGGATGCCGACCCCTTTTGATCAGGGTCGGTGGCTCGACACCTCCCTTCGAGGGGATTCAAAAGTGGTCCCTTAGTTTTGCCTTGAATATGTTCGAGGGGATTCAAAAGCGATGCGCCTCTGAACTACTAAGTCCACGAGGAGAAGGCGCGAGTGTGGGGAGGGCGACGGCGGTTGCCAAAGGCGTGTGTTACCCTGAACGTGCCCCTACCCCTTGCTTATATAGGTGTCCCCAATGAGCTCACGAGTTGGAGGCCCATTAGTAACCCTAAGCCTTGTCTAATTCGGGTCCAACCCGAATTAGGCTTCCAGCCCTTTAAGCGTGCGACCCTATGGGTTCACGCACACATTGACATGGGCTAAGTACTCCTACTTGCCCAATAGTTGATAGCAGCCTCTAGCAAGGCATGACAACTCCTACGTGCATGCAAAGATCATATCAGATGAACCACTATGACCATATACAAGTTATTCCCTTTGCCACTCGATATATGGTTCAACTCGTGGGTTAACACTTAACCTAAGCACGACCATGCATTTGTTGATCCAATAACTTGAGTGATCCAGTGATATCTCTCTCGAGTAGAGATGGGCAAATTCCATCTTGATTGTCTATGTCTCACAGCATGCTTCCCGACCACCCAAAGACCAACTTTATAACTACCCAGTTACGGAGTAGCGTTTGACAGTCCCTAAGTAGGCCGTTTCACATTTTGAGTACATACCACAATCTCAGGTCTAAGGACATAATGTATATGACGTGAATAGAGACTTTCTCATGTCGGGTCATTCCAGCCTATATGTCTCACATGTGCCCACATTATTAGTTTGACATCTCTATGTCCATGACTTGTGAAACATAGCCATCAACTAATACATGTGCTGGTCTAATATTCAAGTGTGTTCTCACAAGAAAACCAACCAGGGACAAGAAAACCAACCAGGGACAACTTTAGAATAACCATTCAAGTAATTGAGTTCCACAAACAATTCACATAATTGCCAATCAATACAAGTTGTCTATAATGGATATTCAATGAACACTTTATTAATCATGGATACAATCAGAATATCATCATCTCATGATTAGCTCTAGGGCATATTCCCAACACGGAGGTGCTGCACCTAGAGCACTGGGATGAACCGCGCGAGGGGATTGAGGTGACGGACGACCACGCAACTGCACTGCCTGCTATGACGCGTATGACTACATCGAGTCGTCTTCCGCTGCACCTGCGCGTCTAGTGGTAATCCCGTAACCTGTAACTAGCAGTAGATCCTGGTTTATGAGGTCAAAAAGTTTTGTTTTCTAGATAGCGTAGCACCCTCATAACCCTTCAGTGGCATGCTCGATGGTTCTACATCCACAACGACAAGGGTTGGCTGCCCCGTTTCACCGGACGTACCATCGAGGAGTGCCCGGAGCACTGGTCTCGCGGCATGGTGAAGGAGTGGCAGGGGAGGCTGAACCCTCTCCTCGACGCACTAAGGACCCTGCGCGAGCGAGGCCTGATCGCCGGGATCGTTGTTTCGGCATTCCACAGCCGGAGGGTCCTCCTCTTGATGTGGCGTCCTCTGCGCTTGGACCAAATGGTCTTCGGGGCACCGCTCGAGGGGTGCCAGATGTCGCCCGAGGCGCTTCCCCTTGATGAGATCGCGAGGTGGGTGCGGGGTGCGGTGGCCGGCTCTTTCACGCCGTATGAAGTCAACAACATCCCGATGCTGCCTCACAACAGCCACATCAAGCTGGTGAGTATGTTGTTATATTGTTGATCGGATTGTTATCTTTCTTTCTTTCTTCGACTCATCCTCTCACCTTTTATCATGGGTCTGGGCATAGCCTCGCCTTGACTTCAGGGTGTCGACGCCCCCGGTCAGGGAAGACCACGTCGACCGCCAGTCGAGGCGCCTCTCCGCTTAGCAGCAGAAGAAGATCAAGGACGAGGAGAAGAAGAAGAGGAAGGCGAAGAGCCTCGAGCGCTCAGCGCATGAGCAGCGTTGGGCGTGGCAGAGGCGAGAAGGGCTCCCCATCGAGGATTCCCCCTTGGAAGAGGAGGAGGAGGACAGCGACGAGGAGGAGGTGGAGGCGCATCAACGCCTTGCTGTCCCAACGAGCTCCGGCTGATGCCCCTTCGACGCAGGGCGTCGTCAGAGTTGAGTGGCATAGAGGGGGCCTACAGAGGGCCTCCATGATACAGAGGTAGCCGTCGGAGTTGAGCCGTTGGCGCTGGCCTCGACAGCAGCCTTGATATCTGCGGAGGGCTGGGCGTCGAGGGCTTTGGAGCAGCCTCGGGGGCAGGGCTCGAGCGGCCCTTCCGCTCGAGGGAGGACGTCATCTCACTGTACGCGTGGCAGGATGCCTCCGACTCCTTCATGGGAGAAGTCGGGCATGCCGTCGTCCCGGGCCAGGGCCTCGACCGCCGGTGCACAGACCCAGAGCCGGTCGGCTCCTGACAGGCGTGATACGCCAAAGGCGTCATCGGCGGTGGCTCCGAGCAGCTCGGGCTCGGACAAGGGGCCCTCAAAGGGGGTTCAAAGCCCCCGAGCGAATTGAGGAGGGTGCCCCTCTTTCCTCTGGGGTCAGTTTTTGGTGACTTAGGTTATTTTTTCCTTTCTGTGGTGATTTGGTTGCTCACAACGTCCTCTGCTTCGTGTGGGGTTCAGGTTCAAGCGCGCGTGAGTCGGCGGGCCCTTCCCCTGCTAAGCGCCTCAAGACTAACGCCACGGCGAGGACGAAAATGACAGCTCCAGGCATTGCTTCGGCATCCCGGTGGCGGCGAAGGTTGCCTGGGTTGAGAAGGCCCACGCAGCCCTGGCTCGAGGTGCTGCTTCTGCCGTGGGTTTGGTCGCCTCAGAGCTCACAGTGGAAGGGAGCACAGACCCTAACTGGAGCGAACTGATGCTCCTCCCAGCTTCGCCATGCCCGGGGACGCCTCTGGCAGCCAGCAGCTGGGGGCGTCGGAGTTGTCCCCGATTATCCTCGAGCACGAGGAGGTGGGTCCTTCTGCCGGGGACGCGAAGGAGACGGCTGCGATCACTCTGCAGCAACTGCCGTGGCCGCCGTGGCCACTTGGGCTGTAGGAGCTGGAGGTGCAACAGAAGGTGGAGCTACCACAGCCGCAGCATCAGGAAGAGTGGCTCGAACGAAGATGTCTTGACGTGTGGGGAGGTCGGGCAGTCGACCGCGTAAACAATCCCAGTGGAAACGTCCGTCGGGGCGTCGGGCGGTCGGGCATCAAGCGATCCCTGCCTTCTTGCCCAAGGGAAACAGGAGGCAAAGGAGGCCAGGCCATCGACGGTCAGTGAGAGGGCGGGGTCACCTTTCCCCACACTGGCTGGCCGAGTGTTCGAGAGCTGTGGCATAGTCGAGATGGGGGACATCATCTTGGTGGCGGTGTAGGAGCGCATCGAGGCAGAGCTCCAGACTGGGGTTCGAAAGCCATCCACGTCCGGGACCCAGCGTCCCCTGCTGCCCCCATGTTTGAGGTGAACGACGCCACGGAGGTCGAGCGCTGGCAGCACGTCGAGGAGTACCGTGCCTGGTTGCAACACTCCCTGAAGATGGCGTTCAACATTGTCTCCAATGGCTTGTCGCAATGCTTTAGGGTATGTGACCTTCTTTCACGGTGTGGGTGTTAGTTTTTACTTGCTTATTTGATCTTTCCCTCTTTTTTGTTGTATTTCTTTGCTTTCAGGCCCCGAAGAGGCGCTCTCGTACCAAGTCATACTTGATCCATCATGCGAAGGACAAGTGGGAGCAGGTCCCGGAGTTGCAGGCAGTGTTTGAGGCTGCTCGAGCCGAGGCGGAGAAGGGGAACGAGGATGTGGCCAAGGCCCGGGAGGAGGCGGAGAAGGCCAGGGCCGAAACTGCCAAGGCCCAAGAGGAAGCGAAGAAGGCCCTCGAGGCCTTGGCTGCCGAGAATGACCCACTGAAGAAGACCCTACAGGAGCAGAGGCAGGACATCATATCGGCAGGCAAGGCGATCGAGGACCTGGCCGTGGAGAGGACGGAGGTGGTCCGTGCCCTGAAGGTGGCCGAAGGAGCACGCTGAGCTACGAGAAGGGTATATGACCCTCGAGACCCACGCCGCTGGTGAGTCTTCTTCTTTGGCCTTTAAAGTTTTGTTTCATCGCTTTTATCATGGCTGACTCTTGTTTTACATTTTAGTCCTTGAGGAGGAGCTGGCCAAGACTCAGGGCAGCGTTGAGATGCTCCGAGAGGCCTACTTGGCCGAGATGAAGCTGACCATCACCCTCAGCTCCGTGATTGCCTCGGTCTGCAATGACTTCGAGGTTGCCCCTCAAGAGGAGGTCGAGGGCGACATACGTGGGAACTCCCTCCTCATCTAGCTATATGAGATCAGCCGCGTCGTGAGGGAGCAGGTCCGAAATGCGCTCCATGTCGGCATGAAGCAGCGATGGCGGTCATATGCTCTGGCTTCATATACGACATGGAGGTAGTATCCCACGGTTTCGTCAGCGACCCCTCGAAGATCGATGCCAAGAACAAGGAGGTGCACATGGCCTTGGTCGAGGCCACTGAGGAGCGTAGCTGTCATCTGGCGAAGCTATTCGAGCCTGAGGTCCTCCCGCCGGTCGAAGATGATGGCCTGTGAGCCAATCTGGGTGAAAAGGCCCATGTAATAGATTAGCTTTTGTAATTTATGATGGTGCGGCCCTGGTGGCCTTAAAAACAATATGCATATGTATATACATAATTTCATGAGTTTTAAGTCCTTTTCTTTCTTGCCTTCCTGACTGTATTTTCACTTAGCGAAATTGGCACTTGGTCATGACCCTCGAGGGGGGAGCGAGTGGAGGTACCATAGCCTGGAGGCATAGGCGATCTCGCGGCTCAACAGCCCTCGACCTTTAGGTCATCCCCGTGATGTTTTTGACTAAGGACTAACACATATCGAGGCGTGCAAGAAAGAGTAGATGTTGAATTTTGAAAGAACGTGCGAGTTTTTTAGGGACTTCGGGGGTTCCCCCCTTGCAGCCCTCGAGGGAGGTTTGGCTCTGATGAAGCAGAGTCGAGGCTACCTTGTACATGTGAATAAAAATTTTGAACTTGTAAACGAAAGTACTTCTTATTCATGATATGGGAAATGTACAAAGGCATCGATGCCCTAAGGGTAGAAGCGACGTAGCTGTTCGATATTCCATGCGTTGGTGAATGTCTTGCCATTGCCGTTGGCTAGCTTGTAGGTTCCCAGCTTCAACACCTCAGCTACGATGAAGGGGCCTTCCCATGGAGGAGTCAACTTGTGGCGGCCCTTTTTGCTCTGCCGTCGGTGTAAGACGAGGTCGCCGACTTGGAGGTCCCTCTTGCACATGTGATTGTCATGATAGCGTCGAAGCTTTTGCTGGTACCTCGTGGAGTTGAGGACAACCACATCTCGAGCCTCCTCGAGCTGGTCGATTGCGTTGGCAAGTGCTTCCTCATTCGTCTGCTCGTTGTAGGCCTTTAGTCGAGGGGACCCATACTTGAGGTCAGTGGGGAGGAGGGCCTCAGACCCGTAGACCATGAAGAACGGGGTGAACCCCGTGGCTCGACTTGGCATTGTCCTTAAGCTCCATAGGACCGAGGGTAGCTTGGCGGCCCACTTCTTCCCGTACTTCTTGAGACGATTGTACATCCTTGACTTGAGTCCCTGGAGAATCATGCCGTTGGCACGCTCGACTTGGCTGTTAGTTCAAGGGTAGGCAACTACGGACCAATTTACATGGATGTGATGATGGTCGCAGAAGTCAAAGAACTTCTTGCCGGTGAACTACGTGTCGTTGTCAGCGATGATTACATTAGGGACTCCAAAGCGGTGGATGATGTCGGTGAAGAATAAGACCACCTGCTCGGAGAGGATGTTGGTGATGGGGCGAGCCTCGATCCACTTGGTGAACTTGTCGACAACTACGAGCAAATGGGTGTAGTGTAGGGTTATGAGGGTGCTACGCTAGCCAGAAAACAAAACTTTCCTACCTCATAAACCAAGATCTACTACTAGTTATAGGTTACAGGATTACCACTAGATGCGTAGGTGCAACAGAAGATGACTCAATGTAGTCATACGCGTCACAGCAGGCAGTGCAGTTGCATGGTCATCCGTCACGTCAACCCCCTCGCGCGGTTCATCCCAGTGCTCCAGATGCAGCACCTCCGAGGAATTCCACACATGCAGGGAAGAAGCGATGCGCCTCTGGACTGCTAGGTCCATGAGGAGCAGAAGCTGCGAGCGTGGGGAGGGCGACGGTGGCTGTTAAAGGCGTGTAACCTCCTAGCCGTGCCCCTTCCCCTTGCTTATATAGGCGTCCCCAATGAGGTCACGAGTTGGAGGCCCATTAGTAACCCTAAGCCTTGTCTAATTCGGGTCCAACCCGAATTAGGCTTCCAGCCCCTTAAGCGTGTGACCCTATGGGTTCACGCACACATTGACATGGGCCGAGTACTCCTACTCGCCCAATAGTTGATAGCAACCTCTAGCAAGGCATGACAACTCCTACGTGCATGCAAAGATCATATCAGACGAACCACTACGACCACATACAAGTTATTCCCTTTGCCACTCGATATATGGTTCAACTCGTGGGTTAACACTTAACCCAAGCATGGCCATGCATTTGTTGATCCAATCACTTGAGTGATCCAGTGATATCTCTCTCGCATAGAGAGGGGCAAATTCCATCTTGATTGTCTATGTCTCATAGCATGCTTCTCGACCACCCGAAGACCACCTTTATAACTACCCAGTTACGGGGCAGCGTTTGATAGTCCCTAAGTAGGCCGTTTCACATCTTGAGTACATACCATAATCTTAGGTCTAAGGATATAACATATATGACATGAATAGAGACTTTGTCATGTCAGGTGAGTCCAGCCTACATGTCTCACATGTGCCCACATTATTAGTTTGACATCTCCATGTCCATGACTTGTGAAACATAACCATCAAATAATACATGTGCTGGTCTAATATTCAAGTGTGTTCTCACAAGAACACTGACCAGGGATAACTTTAGAATAACCATTCAAGTAATTGAGTTTCACAAATAATTCACATAATTGCCAATCAACACAAATTGTCTATAATGGATATTCAATGAACACTTAATGCATGTCATAGATACAACTGGAATATCATCATCTCTATGATTACCTCTAGGGCATATTCCCAACATGTAGCCCCCCGTTGTCTTCTTCAGGGGTCTGACAAGATTGAGTCCCCACACGGTGAAGGGCCACATGATGGGAATCATCTGTAACGCGTGAGTGGGGAGGTGTGTTTGTTCGGCATAGAATTGGCACCCCTCACATGAGCGAACGAGTTTGATGGCGTCAGATACAGTGGTCAGCCAGCAGAAGCCCTGCCGAAAAGCGTTCTCGACAAGGGTTCTTGGAGCAGCGTGGTGACCGCAAGCCCTCGAGTGTAGATATCTGAGCAGCTTTCTTCCTTCCTCGATGGGATGCAGCATTGAAGAACCTCGGTGGGGCTCCATCGATAGAGCTCCCTATCGTTGTCGTAGAGCGCATAGGTCTTGGCCCGTCGAGTGATGCACCTAGCCCCGGTTCTATCCTCTGGGAGCTCCCCTCGAATAAGATATTCGAGGAAGGGAGTACGCCAGTCGGGCTCGGGGTCTTGCTGAGGAGGTGACCCCTCTATTTCCATGACCTCGGCCCCAATCGAGGAGGCCTTGGTAGGAGGAGGGGGGTCGACCGCTTGGGTTGCAGCTTCTTCCCCTGCACCTAGATCAACCGAGGGTTTGTATAGATCTTTGGAGAAAACATCGGGTGGGACTGTGCCTCTAGTCGACGCGATCCTTGCCAGCTCATCCACGGCCTCGTTGTATCTTCGGGCGATGTGGTTAAGCTTGAGGCCGTAAAACTTATCTTCCAACCTGCGAACCTCCTTATAGTAGGCCTCCATCTTAGGGTCATGGCAGCTCGAGGCCTTCATGACTTGGTCGATCATGAGTTGTGAGTCGCCACGAACATTGAGGCGTCGAACCCCGAGCTCGATGGCAATGCGCAAGCCATTGACGAGGGCCTCGTACTCTGCAATGTTGTTAGAGGCAGTGAAATAGAGTTAGATCACGTAGCGCATGTGAACTCTGAGGGGCGAAATGAAGAGTAGACCTGCGCCTGCTCCAGTCTTCGTCAGCGACCCATCAAAATACATCGTCCGGAGGTCTGCTTGGATCTGAGCTGGAGGGTGTTGGGTATCAGTCCACTCAGCGATGAAGTCGGCCAACACCTGGGACTTGATGGCCTTCTATGGCGCGTACGTGAGGGCTTCGCCCATGAGCTTGACCGCCCATTTGGCAATCCTTCCCATGGCCTCCTGGTTCTGGATTATCTCCCCGAGGGCAAAGACGAAACCACAGTCACCGGGTGGCCAAGGAAGTAGTGTTGGAGCTTGTGTCGAGTGATCATGATGGCATAGAGTAGCTTCTGGATCTGCAGATAATGAACATTGGTCTTCGAGAGTACCTCACTGATGAAGTACAGGGGCCGCTGGATGGGCAAGACGTGCCCTTCTTCCTTTCTCTCGACAACTATGGCCGCGCTGACCACCTGGGTGGTCGCGATGACATAGAGCAAGAGTGGCTCGGCTGGATTCAGAGGTACAAGAATTGGAGGTGAGGTAAGCATGGCCTTCTCCTCAGCTTTAGGGGTCCATATGAAGCACTCAGATTTGGTAGCCGGAATAGACATCGAGAAAGGGGAGAGTTTCACATCCCGCAGTCGAATCGACGATTTGATCAATACGTGGTAAGAGGAAGGGAACTTTAGGGCATGCTTTATTCAAACTTGTATAGTCTACACTCATCCTATATTTCCCATTCTTTTTCTTAACTAGTACAGGATTAGCTAACCACTCGGAATGATGAACCTCCTTGATGAAACCGGCCGCCAAAAGCTTGTTGACTTCCTCCTCGATGATCTTGCGCTTCTCCTCGTCGAAGCAGCGCAAGTGTTGCTTTACCAGTTTGGACTCGGCTCGGATCTCCAAGGCATGCTTAGTGACTTCCCTCGGTATGCCCGACATATCCGAAGGACTCCATGCAAACATATCGGCATTCGCACAAAGAAAATCGATGAGCACTGTGTCGGTGTTTCAACCCCGAGGGTCAACACCAATGAGTAAATTCATAATTGCGTGCTCCCTTAATCCAGTGGGTGATGCAAGAAGGACATAGCGATTTATCCTGGTTCGGGCAAAGAAGGCCATACGTCCAGCGGGGGAGGATAGTTCATGTTATCTTGCACCGAAGCGCTAGTACAGGGGTGAATACAAGCGGGTGTAAGAAGTGTGGGCTTGAGCTCGAGCGTTTCGGGCGCTTAGCTCTCTACACTGTCTCACGGTGTTGTTCTGTGATCTAAGCCTTAGCGTATGAAGCTCTAGGATCTCCCCCCAGCTAAAGTCCTGGCTCCTCCTTTTATAGGCGAAGGAAGGGCACAGGAGTACATGTTTTTGGGGTCACGTGGTTGGTGAAGTATGACATTGATGCCGATCATGTCGGTGCCGCTGTAGAGGCGTACGTCGGTATGGGAAGCCCTGCGGCCGTCGCGCCGGTAGTTGTTGAAGTGTTGACTGAAGTTGTTGAAGTCTCGCTCGAGGGTTGGCACGACGGCATCGAGGGGCGACGGTCGAGGCCTTGGGTCGAGGCTCATCGGATAAGGTTGAATCTTGGGATATGCGGGGAATATGTGTCTCGAGGGGGTGTCGGATGGGGCACAGTGCTCGGTATGGCGCGGCAGTGAGGTACGATCCGCGAGATTCCAGGGTATGGGCGGTAAAAGTAGGATTTGACTGCCATACCCGTAGCTATTTTGGTAACTATGGCCATACAGTTAGGCGGGAGCAGGTAAAATGCATTGAATCCGCCTGGATCCATACTAGGAGTAGGTAGCCAAGGGTTTTACCATGCTCGAGGGCTGCCATTCGCGCGGGTGAAGTTCCATCCTCGAGGCCGGCCTGTTCGCTCGGGCGAAGTTCCGTTCTCGAGGGGTCGCCCGAGTCGTACCCTCGAGAGTACAGTCTCAGTTCGTGTGGTGGTCCGTCGAGTACAGTCTCTTTTTGTTCTCTTTGATGCTAACTAAGGCCTTCAGTAATGACTCGCCAAATCTTCCAACTCATCTTTCATGAGTGTACTGTAATCATCGGCCAACAGCTGATCTTGATGAAATATCTGCCTCGAACCAGTCTTGATCTCCCAAGGCAAAACTACATCATGTCCATATACCAACGGATAAGGCGACACTTTAGTAGCACCATGGCATGCCATCCGATACGACCATAAAGCTTCGTTCAGAACCGTGTGCCACTTTCTGGGATTTTCCTTAATCCTGCGCTTAATGAGTTTAATAATCCCTTTGTTAGAGGCTTCGGCCTAACCATTGGCTTGAGCATAATAAGGTGAGGAATTTAAGACCTTGATCCCCATCTCATCGGCAAATCTATCAAACTCCCCTGATGTGAACATGGTTCCCTGATCAGATGTAATAGTTTGAGGAATACCGAACCGATACACAATATGCTCCTTTACAAAATCAACCATGTTTGCCGATGTCACTTTCTTCAGAGGAATTTCTTTGACCCACTTTGTAAAGTAATCGATAGCGACAAGTATGAATTTATGCCCCTTGCTTGATGGTGGATATATCTGACCGATGAGATCAATAGCCCATCCTCGAAATGGCCACGGTTTAATGATAGGATTCATTGTCGATGCAGGCACTCTTTGAACATTGCCGAATTTTTGACACTCCTGACATCCTCTAAAATACTTGAAACAATCTTCGAGTATCGTTGGCCAGTAATATCCATTTCGTCTGATCATCCACTTCATTTTGAAAGCCGATTGATGTGCCCCACATACTCCTTCATGGATTTCGCCCATTAAAATCTTTGATTCTTCTTCGCCAAGACACTTGAGCAAAACTCCATCCATTGTCCGATAATATAATTCATCACCAAGGAGCACATACTTAGTAGCTTGAAATCTTACATGTCTCTCGACCTTCCTAGATGGATCTTTCAAGCAATCGGTAATCTCCTTCCTCCAGTCATCGGCATCAGTTGCCGATGTCAACACTTCGCGGATTGGCTGATACCCTAAGCATGTTGCGCTAACCGATTAGCTTCTTCATTATGCAATCTGGAGATATGTTCAAGGCAAAAATCTTTGAACTCCTTCAATAACTATCAACATCTCTCGTAATACGAGATTAAAACTTCACTTCGACATTCATATACCCCAGCTAATTGATTAACGATCAGCATCGAGTCACTGAAAATTTCAACAGCATCGGCATGGACTTCCCTGAGTAACTCCAAACCTTTCAACACAACCTGATACTCAGCCTGATTGTTTGTCGATGTGGTAGCAATCGGCAATGCGAATTCATATTTCTTCCCCTGAGGTGATATCAACACAATGCCGATGCCTGCTCCTTCTTCACACATAGAACCATCAAAGAAGAGTGTCCACGGAGCAATCTCTAAAGAATTCACCGCGCCGCAGTGCTGAGTAACCAAAATCAGCCATGACTTGCCCCTTGACTGCTTTAGCCGATTCATACCGCAGATCGAACTCTGATAACGCTAAAATCCACTTGCCGATTCTTCCACTTAGAATTAGCATTGACAGCATATATTTGACCACATCGTCTTTGCATATAACCATACATTCGGTCGTTAATAGATAATGCCTTAATTTAACACAGGAGAAATATAAGCATAAACATAACTTTTCAATGGCCGAATATCTGGTCTCAGCATCTACCAATCTTCTGCTCAGGTAATAGATTACACGTTCTTTTCCTTCATACTCTTGGATTAGAGCTGACCCAATGACTTCATTATCACTCGATAGATACAACCTGAAGGGCTCCCTGTGTTGGGGTGGAACTAGCACTGGTGGATTCACCAAATACTTCTTAATTTCTTCTAAAGCCAATTGCTGTTCCTCTCCCCATATGAATTCCTGATCGGCCTTCAGCTTCAATAATGGACTGAAAGCTTTGATTTTTCCTGATAAATTAGATATGAATCTTCAAATAAAATTGATTTTACCAATCAGAGATTGTAGCTCAGTCTTATCGGTAGGAGCAATCACTTTGTTGATGGCATCAATGGACTTTCTGCTAATTTCAATACCCCTCTGATGCACCATGAAGCCTAAGAATTATCCTGCCGATACACCAAATGCACAGTTGTTAGGATTCATCTTCAACCCATGTTTCCTTGTGCATTCCAATATTTTTCGCAAATCAGCCAGATGATCTCGAAGTCTCCAGACTTAACCACCATATCATCTATATAAATTTCAACCAATGTGCCGATGTACTCATGAAAAATGTAATTCATTGCTCTCTGATAAGTAGCACTGGCATTCTTTAAAACAAAAGTCATGACTATCCATTCAAATAACCCTACATGACCTGGACATCTGAAGGCAGTCTTGGAGATATCTTCTTCGGCCATAAAGATTTCATTATATCCGACGTTCCCATCCATGAAGCTAATAATCCGATGTCCAGCAGCGGCATCAATTAATAAATCAGCAACGGGCATCGGGTATGATGAGGACATCACTCCATTGAATGCACAAGATGATCCTCCGCTGGACATTCAAGGTCCAATCACAAGAGCTCGCGCACGATAATTAAATTTATAGGTGAGCTCGTTCTTAAGGAAGTCTTTTTATGATTTTGAGAATAGATTGCTACCTAATGATTATATTGTACTTAGAAATCATGGAGAGGACCAAGGGATGCATAAGGGATGGCTTGGAGGCATGGAGGACCAGCAAGGGCACCTAAGTCAAGGTGGAGGCCCAAACCGAGTCGACTTCGAGCCTGTTTCGGAGTCCAAGACTAGTGTGGAGTAAAGTGGACGCCCAAGATGCATCCGGACTCCTTTTTTGATGATCCACCTATGGATGGAAAGATAATTTCATAAGGAAGCCAATGACATTGGTTTGAGGTCAAAATTCCTTCGGAGTCATTGGGAAATATCGAAACAAATTAGCGTCCAGAATCTGTTCTGGTGCTGCGTCACCGTTTTTGGTCCGTTGGGCTGTGTATCGTTGTTGAGCCCATTAGGGGGTGCATCCAGGGGTGGCGATGACCGTTAGACCTCTATAACCAGCCGCCGCCTCTCTCGTTAGGTTTTGGGTTTTGCTTAGATTATTCTGTTCACAACAGTTTCGCCGCGCCGTCGGTTTGTGAGACCCCAACTCGTGAGATTAATCATTCATATGCAATTGGTTGCATTCTTTTGTGTTCTTGCTTGTATTCTTCGATTAGTAGGCAAAGGACTCAGCCTTCTTGGTGAGGTCAACTGTGCTTCAACAGTCGATAACCAGAGGAGACGTGGTGCTGCGATTGTGGGGTTCAGAGCCGAGTTGTTCGGAAGCCGGATCGAATTGTGTCGTGATTCCACCATATCGAGAGTTATTAGAACCTTTCAGAAGATATGAAACCCTAGTTCACATCAGGGTAGCCATCCATCAGTGTAGCTTTGTTAAGATTCCTAAAATCAATACAAACACAAAGTTTTCCATTCTTCTTGTAGACAGGAACCACATTAGAAATCCATTCAGCATATCGGCATTGTCGGATGAACTTTGCTTCAATCAACCTTGTTATTTCGGCCTTAATATCAGGCAGCACCTTAGGATTGCATCGACGTGCTGGCTGCTGATGTGGCCAAAACCCTTGTTTGATAGGTAACCAATGTTCAACAATTGATCGATCTAGCCCGGGCATCTCTGTGTAATCCCAAGCAAAACAATCCTTATATTCTTTCAATAAAGCAATCAATTGTTCTCTGCTCTGGAGATCTAACTTAGCACTAACAAAAGTTGGCCTTGGTCTATCGCTGTTTCTGATATCTATTTCAACTAAGTCATCTGTCGATGTAAACCCATGGCCCAGTTTTCCATCATTGGCAAAACTATCCATTTATAACTCATCTTTAGAACCGACTGCTTGGATCGGTGGCAGCTCATAATCGGCAATCCTGAGGAACTCCGAATCCCATGCTTCTCCCGATATGCACTTGGACCGCTCGTAAGTTTCTGATTCTGCCGATGCAATTATATAAGATGAATCACCAGGAACCACCTCAACTTTATCTTCAACCCACTGCACGAGGCATTGGTACATTGTAGAAGGAACACAGCAATTGGCATGAATCCAATCCCTTCCCAATAGTAAATTGTAAGCACCTTTGTCGCTGATGACAAAGAAAGTAATCAGCAATGTTTTGCTGCCGATGGTTAGCTTAGTGCACAGTGCTTCTTTGACTGGTGATATGTTCCCTTCAATGTCCTTGAGCTTCATGTCCATCTTAGCTAGATCTTGATCTCCTTTTCCGAGCCTCCGAAACACAGCATATGGCATGATGTTAATCGCAGCTCCTCCATCTATGAGTATTTTTGACATTGGCTGCCCATCAACTCTGCCCTTGACGAATAAAGCTTTAAGATGCTGTCTCTCATCATCGGTAGGCTTCTCAAAGACGGCCATCATCAGATCCAAGGTTAGCTGAGCCACTTGTTCTGAAAGAACCGACTCCTCTTCTTCATCGACAAGTGTTCGGAATTCCATCGACAACATGAAAACCATGTTGATATCTGCCGATGGGTCTTCATCTTTACGCTTTGGCTACCACACTTGAAACTTTGCCTCACGGGGGTTGTCTCCTTTGTGCTCCTGTTACATCTTCCTCTTCTGAGTTTTTGTCAGACCTTCAGGGCACCATTGAGGAAGCTTCATTTTCCAAATGGGCTGATATAGTTTCGTACTTGAATTTGGGCAATTTATATTAGGATCTCTATAGAGTATTGCCTCATCAGGGACTCTTGCATTGGCCATCTCCTCGAGCTCCTCTCGGTTCATCGGCAAACAGTCATCACGCCTGCCTAGCCTTTCATGTACACTGGTTCTACCCCCCAGCTGATCATGTACCGATGCCCTCTCTCTGATCGGCTTACCGATGTATCTGCTCCGATCACCATAGTGTGATCTTCTTTTTGTTCGATCGGCTCGATCATAACCATTGCACTCGGGGCAACTATCAAAGGTAGGCAATTTAATGCCTTCTTCCCAACAGTAGATGAAGAAAGGGCATCTCCAATGGTTTTTATGCCGACGCCATTCTTCCCGACGCAACTCCTCTTGCCGCTGTCAATAGCGGTCACCTAAAATTCTGTATGGAGCAGGTCTAGGAGGTCTTCTGGAACTACTATTTTCTTCAATTATCTCTTTCCCCTTCATGTCATCGACAGTTGCTTGATTTCTAGGATCCACCGATGCTCTCCTTTTAGCGCTTGCCGATGTCAACACTTTGGACTTGCTTACGGCATCCACCATGTTTGCAGGGAAAGGATGTTGATCAATTTTCATCGGCCTCTAAGCTTTAGAGTTGTCAAACTTAATTCTCCCAGATTCAATCGCTAATTGCAACTGCTGTCTAAAAACTTTACAGTCATTGGTACTGTGCAAAGTTGCATTATGAAACTTGTAGTACCTCATCTTCTTCGGCTCATCTGTCGATGGAATCACATGATTGGGTGACAGCTTGATTTGGCCTTCTTGAAGTAGCAGGTCAAATATTTTATCGGCCTTTGTGACATCGAACGTGAATCTTTCTGGCTCTTTCTGACCAAAAGGGCAAGATAAAGGCTTTTTACCCTTCACCCACTCAGCCAGGCCGATAGTTGGTTCTTCATCTGAGTCTGATTCCTCTGCTTCTTCTACAAAGGACACCTTCTTGTTCCAGCTCTTCCTATGTTCCGAAGCTTGAGCAATTTGATCAGAGATCCTCTGCACAATATGGCTTAAGCTTTCAAACTCCTGAGAATCGTATTTGTCTCTGAGATGCGGCAACAGACCCTGGAAAGCCAAACCAGCTAACTGGCAATCATCAAGCACTAGGCTATAGCATCTGTTCTTCATGTCTCGTACCCTTTGCACAAAATTCTCCATTGATTCGTCGCTTCGCTGTCTTAACTTCATCAAATCGGTAAGCTTCTTTTCATGGACACCAGCAAAGAAGTACTTATGGAATTGTCTTTCTAGATTGGCCCAAGTAAGAATAGAGTTCGGTGGCAATGATATAAACCATGTGAATGCTGATCCAGACAAAGGGGATGAGAATAAACGGATCCTCAGCTCATCCCTGTTCGCTGCTTCCCCGCACTGGATGATGAATCGGTTGACGTGCTCCAATGTCGATGTATCATCTTGCCCAAAAAAGTTAGTGAAATCTGGCACCTTGTACCAATTCGGGAAAGGAACTGAATCATAAGCTGGAGGGTACGGAGTCCAATAAGAGCAAGTATTGATCTTGGGTTGAATCCCAAATTGCTCTTTCATCACTTCTGCGATCTTATCGGTTAAGAGTGCATCCTGATCTTGCCGATGCACTGGCTGAATCTCCACTAGAGGCATTGGCTGATATGCTTCTACATACCCCTGTGGCATTTGGCTTGGAGGAATCGACACATTCATGGCACCAATCTATGGAGTAAAGTTCATCGGCTGTTTTGCCGATGTTTGATCCTGCAATGCTGTCTGTGGACTATACTGCTGAATCCCCATTGCCTGGTAACTTGGCTGAATAGCAGATTGCTGAACTGGCGCTTGCCCTGACCAATTAAGATTATAATTCATCGGCACCTGACTTGCCGATGGCTGATAGCTTACGGACAATTGATGCTCTTGTATAGGTGGATGATAGCCAGCATAATTGCCCTAAATTGCAGATAACCCAGATTGAGATACGAATGGCACCATGGGCTGTCCTATAGTGGAAACTCTCTGTTGAACTGGTGGAGGACTAGTCAATGGATTTACATAAGATATCTATTGCGGAGGCGCATGGAATCCCATTGACAATGACTATATAGCAGGAGGTGCAGTAGAATAATGTGACACTTGAGCCATCGGCCGAATTGGATTAGCCGATGTCATTGGACCATTTCCTGCTACATCATGCACTTGAGGCAGTCCAGAGTTGATAGTAGATGGACCTGGAGGCATCCCGTATCTCTACCAATTAGTAGCAACTTGACTGTGTTGACCTGAAGGACCTGACATCGCCAATGCCGATAGATCTGTGCTCAACTGAGTACTAGGCCTCTCCTGAGACGTTAGATTTGATCCTATTAGTGTGGCTTTAATGATAGATGGTCCTGATATAACTGGAGGAGTAGGCGCTTCCATACTCTCAACGGCTGGAGTTGTCGATGGAGTACTGACAGATGCCGATCCCGGCTGATGATATGCCGGCCCAACATAACCTGGTGCCTGTCCTTCTCTTAATGTTTGCATAACAGCATTGTAAACAGTATTGGACAGCACAGTGGAGTGGTTGATCAAAGCTTGATTTAATGCAGAATTAACCATCTCCTGTAATTTACCAGGGTTGGAGTCAAAAGTTACCTGCCGAGGCAATGGCAGATCTTGCTTCTGGATGACTTCTCCGCCCCTATTCTTGCTAAAAGACTTCAAGCAGAGCTGCCTGTAATCCTCCATAGCTTTTTCCATGGCTAGCTTCTGATCCTCCTTGAGATCTAATTCTGATATCTCGATGATGTTCTTTGGATTGATATCAGCAGGATTCTTCATGATAAATCTGTTGAATTGGTCCCACTAGGCATGCCAAAAGATGTGTTGATGCAAAAATCTTATCTGCAAACACACCGGGTTAATACCCAAATTTGATATCCGAAGCGTGCTAGTCGATTTGACCTGTTAATCGACAAGGATGATAAATTGAATAAAATTCGAACGAGACGACAGTGATACGCTCGGACATCAAAGCTCAGAAGGTATTCGATAACTGTTGAACAGATCAGACGAGACGATAGCAATACGCCCGGAAGTCAAAGCCTAAATCGTGCTCGGTAGACGCAAAACCTGCAAGGTCGTCGGAGATCAAGTTGATGCAGCCCGTCGATTCTTGAAAGAACTCGTTGAAAAAGAAAAGGTACTTGATGAAGTCGTCAAAAAGTAAAGTACTGATAAAGGTAAATAAAAAGTATATTTGTTTATTAATGCTTGGATATCTATTACAATGCCCTTTGGCATATATTTATACTCTGCTAATCGAAGAGTCCTAATTTAATACGCAAAGCTCAAATAAAGAAGAAATAAACTAATTCCTTATACGAACTCTATTTCTTTAAGGAAAAGCAATAAAACTCGTATAGGAGTTGGACTTAAACTATAATATAAAAAATCGTAAGCTCCGTGTTGCCGATCCTCTGTCCGCTTCCGTCATGATGGAGTTATCTCCTCATCGGCACATCCTTGGCATCGGCAACAACCTTATAGTCTTCCTGCCTATCTTATCGGCAACAGCTCTTTCGTCTCATCGGCAACGATCCTTAATAGCTTTTCAGCTTCATCGGCAATGTACGAGATCAACATGTCCTTCATCGACAACCACCCATCGGCAACTCGGAAGCAATGCTAAAGAAAAACCACCCTCTTGCCAATTTCGTTTAGTCTCCCGATCCTTATTGACACGTGCCGAAAAATGGTGTCAACAGAACCTTTGTTAGAGCCCCCAGTATCGACTGTCGGTGCCTTTCTCTTGTATTTTTTGTCATCGAGGAAGGCTCTGACCGCCTCCTCACCAGCCACATAGTTGGTGACCACATCCATGAGCTCGTCAACGGTGTTGGGGCGGTTGCGCCCCAACTCGTGAACTAGGTCCTTGTAGGTCGTACCCGCAACAAACGCTAGAATTACGTCGAGATCAGAGATGTGGGGGAGTTCAGTTCGGAGCTTGGAGAAACACCGAGCGAAGTCATGTAGAGACTCCCTTGGTTTTTGCTTGCAGTTGCGCAGTTCCCAGGAGATTCCAGGACGCACATAGGTGCCCTTGAAGTTCCCCTCGAAGATCTAGACCAGGTCGACCCAGTCGTGAATCTGGTCAGGGGGAAGCTCCTCGAGCCACCTACGCGTGGTGTCGGATAGGAACAGGGGAAGGTGATGTATGATCGTGCGGTCGTCATGTGCCATGCCTACCTGACAAGCCAGTCGAAAATTGACTAGCCAGAGCTCAGGTTTGGTTTTGCCGTTGTACTTGACGACGCTCGTGGGGGGTCAAAACTTGTCGGGCAGCCGGGCGTTATGGATCGTCCTGCTAAAAACTCGGGGACCCGGTGGCTCCGGGGCCCATCGGTCTTCATCGCTGTCGTAACGTCCCCCACGATGGGCGCTGTACCCTCGATCCTCGGCGTCCCCGTGTTTGCGCTTGCGGTTCTCGATGATGTCGAGGCGCGCGTCACGCAGGTTGCGGTTGTCGATGATACGATCTCGGGCTGGTGTCTTCTTCGCTCGGGCAGCCGCCTCTTGATTGACTGAGCCCTCCCTTTTGGGCCGGGAGGGCTCATCCTATGGTTCAGAAGCTGCCCCTCGACACCTCGAGGCAGAGCTCTCGGCTTGCTGAACAGCAGCAACTTGGAGGAGACCCTCGATCTCGCGTTGTACCCATCGAGCTTGTGAGTTAAATGGCGTGGGCATATTGCAAAGAAGCATAGCTGCCATGACAATGTTCTGGCTTGCTCGAGGGTAATGGTTGATGGGATGTTCAGGTGCCCCACCATCGTTGACCTGCTGGTTGATGTCTCGGGCCCTGGCTCAGGCTCTTCCGTCGGGTGGTGGTCGCTCCTGCTCGAGGGTTCGCTCGAGCTGGCGCAGTCGTTCCTGGTCGTCTGTGAGTTTAGCCTACAACTCCCAAATTTGTGCTAGCGGTGCATCCTTCTTGTTAGGACAGGGGCACGCCTCTTAAGGTATGACTGGTTGTCGAACCTCTGCTCTGGGGGGAGCCCCTCCCGCCGTAGCGGCAGCCGCATCGGTCATCGAATCGACAGTGTCCTCACTGGAGGCAACGTCACTGTCGATGTGGAGACACTCATGGGTAGGGTCCCAATGGTCAGAGCTGGAGTTGGGGTCACCGCAGTAGAAGACGAGGAATTATCCCCATGCCTCCTCCTGCAGCTGCTATCGGAGTGTGCCGACGGTGTACCTTCGGGGGCCGGGTGCTCTCACGAAGCCCAAGTCCACAGAGGCTGGCATGACCATCCCCACATCCGTCATTGCTCTAAGGAGGGCGCCTGGGCGGTCCCCTATCATGCTCATGTTGGCGTGGGTCAAGGTCAAGAACGCCTTTGCGGCATTATTGAGGCCAAATGGGAACCATCGACGACACTCGAACAGCTCGTGCAGAAGTAGGCTCGATGTAGTGGGGGTTGGCGCATTAGGGGAGCTCTGCTGGGCTCCCTCAATGAGTGCATTATGAAGGTGAAGTTGAGGTTGTCTTGGAGCCCTGCCGGTCCATTCTCTGCTCCTAAACTCAGGTCAGATAATCCCCCAACAAGGGGCTCCTCATCACCGGTCAGGAGCGAGGGGCTTGCAGTGGGCACCAATCTCGACTCAGGTTGATGGCAATGACAGCGCCGATCATGACTCTTGGTTGCGGCCGCATGGTGGCGAGACCGCGAATGCCCCTTCCTGAGCATGGGGGCACGCTACGACCTCCGCTTGGGTCACTGATCGAGAACAGGGTCATGTCATAGCCCTGTCGGAGGGACACGAACTCAAGGCTCCCAAACTAGATCATCGTAGCGCGAGGAAGTGGTGAAACAGAGTCACCCATCTGGAAAAAATGGCGGGAAATCATTAGAAACATGCAGGACCCCTACCTGGCGCGCCAACTGTTGGTGTTTTGACCCCGGGGGTCAACACCAATGAGTAAATTCGTAATTGCATGCTCCCTTAATCCAGTAGGTGATGCAAGAAGCACACAGCTATTTATCCTGGTTCGGGCAAAGAAGGCCCTACGTCCAGCGGGGGAGGATAGTTCGTGTTATCTTGCACCGAAGCGCTAGTACAGGGTGAATACAAACGGGTGTGAGAAGTGTGGGGTTGAGCTCGAGCATTTTGGGCGCTTAGCTCTCTACACTGTCTCATGGTGTTGTTCTATGATCTAAGCCTTAGCGTATGAAGCTCTAGGATCTCCCCCCAGCTAAAGTCCTG
The DNA here is from genome assembly GCA_023333625.1 of Bothriochloa decipiens. NCBI lineage: Eukaryota > Viridiplantae > Streptophyta > Magnoliopsida > Poales > Poaceae > Bothriochloa > Bothriochloa decipiens. The sequence goes on from CM041628.1 coordinate 26,293,682, forward strand.
GCTCCTCCTTTTATAAGTGAAGGAGGGGCACAGGAGTACATGTTTTTGGGGCTCATGTGGTTGGTGACGTATGATGTTGATGCCGATCATGTCGGTGCCGCTGTAGAGGCGTACGTTGGTATGGGAAGCCCTGTGGCCGTCGCGTTGGTAGTTGTTGAAGTGTTGACCAAAGTCATTGAAGTCCCGCTCGAGGGTCGGTGTGACGACGTCGAGGGGCGACGGTCAAGGCCTTGGGTCGAGGCTCATCGGATAAGGTCGAATCTTGGGATATGCGTGGAATATGCGTCTCGAGGGGGTGCTGGACGAGGCACGGTGCTCGGTATGGCACGGCAGTGAGGTACGATCCGTGGGATTCCAGGGTATGGGTGGTAAAAGCAGGATTTGACTTCCATACCCACAGCTATTTTGATAACTGTGGCCATACGGTTAGGCGGGAGCAGGTAAAATGCATTGAATGCGCCTGGATCCATACTAGGAGTAGGTAGCCGAGGGTTTTACCACACTCGAGGGCTGCCCATTCATACGGGCAAAGTTCCGTCCTCGAGGCTGGCCTATTTGCTCGGGTGGAGTTCCATTCTCGAGGGGTCGCTCGAGTCGCACCCTCGAGAGTATAGTCTCGGTCTGTGCGGTGGTCCGTCGAGCAGGTTGTGGCTTTGGGCTGTCGACTCCCATTCATGGGCCAGTCCAGCATGCTATAGTTTGTGGTTTTTCGAGCGGTAATGAGGGATGTATTTGGAGGGCTTGCGTTGCTGACTTTGGGGGATCCGCCCAATTAAATGAGGGCTTAGGGTACCCCTTTCCCAGGTAACCGACACACTGCTTCCTATTTGTCACTAAGGGTGGCGCTGATGATCAGCGCCCTCTCATCGGAGCTGCTCGGGTTAAGGAGGATCTTTTTTGTGTCTTCGACGGGCTCGAAGTTGCCAGCGTGGCACTTGGGGTCGGGGAGCTTGGCGGTGAATGCCTTGAGGGTTGCTGCTAGCATCACGGACTCCTCGACGGCCTCCCCATTCTCGACGCACTTAACATCATAGTCGTATGCATGCTTGAAGGAGGGGCCAAGGGTGATCACGCCTTTGGGTCCCAGCATCTTGAGCTTGAGGTAGGTGTAGTTGGGGATTGCCATGAACGTGGCATAGCTGGGTCGTCCAATGATGGCATGGTATGTGCCGCGGAACCCAACCACCTCAAAGGTGAGCTTCTCCTTCCTGAAGTTCATGGGAGTGCCAAAGCAGACAGGGAGGTCGATGCGGCTGACGGGAATAGCCTTCCTCCCTGGTACGACGCCGTGAAAGCCCCCGACGCTCGGGTTGACCTTTTCTCTTGGGACCCCCAGGAGGTCGAGGGTCTCTGTGTAGATGATGTTGGGGCTACTGCCTCCATCCATGAGCACCTTGGAGAGACGAGTGTTGACAATGACGAGGTCGATGACGAGCGGGTATACCCCCGGCCGAGGGATATGGTCCGGGTGGTCCTCATGGTCGAACGTGATGGCCATCTCAGACTAGTCGAGGTAGTAGGGAGTGGCAACCCACGTGGAGAAGACTTCTCGATGCTCCTTCTTACGTTGTCGGGGTGAGAGCTGAGTTGAGGGGACACCGTAGATCATGTAGCAGTCGTAGACCTTAGGGAAGCCATCGTCCTTATCGCTGCCCTTGTCCTTAGGATCTTCCTTCTTGTTGTCCTTCCCAAGGCCCATGCTCTCGAAGTACTTCTTGATCATCCGACAGTCCTCGAGGTTGTGGTTAGCAGGACCCTTGTGATAGGGGCACAACTTTTTCAGCATTTCATCGAAGAGGCCCTTCTCGGGAGGACCTCGGGGCTTCTTGCGCTCGGTGGCGGCCACGTGATCATCGGGGCCGCCCTCACACTTGCCTCACTGGTTCTTCTTCTTCTTGCCTCCTTTCTTAGCACCCCGATTCAAACTTTCAGGGTCGCCCAGCTTGGCCTCGTGCTTGCCTTGGGGTTGTCGAAGAAGGCACCGACTGCCTCCTCTCCGGCGGCGTAGTTGGCAACAACGCCCATCAATTCATCGACGGTCTTGGGGGGAGTCCGTCCCAGCTCTCGTACCAGTTCCTTGCATGTGGTCCCGATAATAAAAGCCAGGGTCACATCTTCGTCGACGATGTGGGGAAGCTCGGTACGTCGCTTGGAGAAGCGTTCGGCGAAGTCGCGAAGAGATTCTTCGGGCTTCTGCTTGCAGCTCCAGAGATCCCACCTGTTATTGGGATGCACATAGGTCTCCTTGAAGTTCCCCTTGAACACCCTGACCCGGTCAGACCAGTCATGGATTTGATCGGAGGGGAGCTCCTCGAGCCACCTTCGAGCGGTGTCCGATAAGAAGAGGGGAGTTGCCGTATGATCGTGTGGTCGTCGTGTGCCCCGCCCAACTGGCATGCCAACCTGAAATCAGCTAGCCATAATTTGGGTTTAGTCTCACCGTTGTACTTTACGAGGCTCGTGGGGGGACAAAAAGCACTCGGCAGCGGCATCCTCCGAATCGCTCGACAGAAGACTCGAGGGCCCGGCGGTCGGGGGACCGGTGCCGGTCCTCGTCACTATCATAGCTCTCACCCAGTGTGCTGTGTAGCCTCATGCCTTGGCATCGCCGCTCTTACATCTCTGGTTCTCGTTGATGTCGTGGCATGCATCTTGAGGCTCACGGTCGTCGCGGATGAGTTCGCGGATGGGGACCACCCTCCTTTTTCAGGGAGAGTCCACCTGATGGACCGAGCCCTGCCTCTCACATTGGGAGGGTTTGGGGGATTGCCCCGAAGCCGCCCCTCATCATCTCGAGGAAGATCTTTTGGCCTGTTGTGTAGCAGCCACCTCAAGGAGTCCCTAGACCTCCTGCTGGACGCGACGGGCCTCAGAGCTTGATGGGGCCGGCATGACGTGGAGAAGCATAGTGGCTGCGATGATGTTTTGGCTGGCGCGGTTGAAGATAGGGCGCTCAATTACATCCCCCAACAATCCGCCGTTGGACATCTCAAGCTCTGGCATGAGCCACTCTGCCTTGTGGTTGTCTGCGCTCCTTCTTGAGGGTCCGCTCGAGCTAGCACAGACGCTCCCGGTCTTCGTCGATCTTGGCCCATAACTCACGGACTTGCGCGAGCTAGGTGTCGTGTGCGTCCTGGGGCACTTGTGCGTTATCTGGTGCAGCAGGTTCTGCTTCTCCTATCCTGCTATGACAAGGGCGTCGCCTGCCATGGCCATTGCCATGGGTGTGGCTGCGGGTTCGATAATGGGGTCGCTTGATGCAACTCCTTCGTCGATGTGGAAGCACTCCCGCATGGGTTCATAGTGGTCGGAGTCAGAGTCGGGGCAGCCGGAGTTGAAGATGGGGAACTGTCCCCGTTGCTCCTCCTCCAGCTGTCGTCGCATCGTGCCGAGGGTGTAGCGCCTCGGGCCAGGATCCTTGGGAGGACTTGGACACTCTGGGATCAGCGCGGGTATCTCCAAACGCATGGTAGTGCGCAGGAGGTGCCTGGGATGATCCCCGTGAACACCGAGACTGGAGCGTACCATGGTGGAGTATGCCCTGGTAGTGTTGTCCAGGCCGAATGGGAATGAACAGCGAGCTGCGAATAGCCCATGAGGAAGCAAGTCGAGTGGCGGTGAGGCCGCGCCCGCCGGAGCGATCATAGTCGACCTCTTCGGCGAACGATTCGTGAAGACATAGTTGGGGTCGCTACTGAGACCTCCCATCTTCTCCTTTGATCCAAGGTGTAGGTCTACCAGGTTCCCAACCAGGGACCCTACATCCGCAGCCAGAAACAAAGAGGTTGGAGCAGGCGTCATCTTAGAGCGGCAATGATGGTTGCGCCGGCCGCACCTCCTCTTGGGCGGGGAAGCGTGGTGACGAGATCGGCGAGGGGCCCATCGCAGGGACCCGGAACTGCTTCCGCTCGGGTTTTCAATCGAGAGCAGGATCATATCATTGCCATGGCCTATAGACATGAACTCCAAACTCCCAAACCAGATCACTGTAGTGAATGGAAGCGATGGCACAGAGTTTCCCATCCGGAAAAGTGGCGGAAACGCTGTTGACACGCAGATTCCCCTACCTGGCACGCTAACTGTCGGTGTCGGGACCTGACGGTGCCCTGAGCCAATGAGTAAACATGTTCTGCGTGCTCCCTAATCCAGATGGTGATGCAAGATGGACACAAAGATTTATCCTGGTTCAGGCAAAGGCGGCCCTACGTCCAGCGAGGGGAGGAGATTTGTATTATCTTGCACCGAAGTGCTTGTACAGGGGAGGATACAAGCAAGCGAGTGAAAATCGAGGGGTGTATAGGGTGAGCTGAGACTTGAGCGTTCCGGGCTCTAGAAGCTCTCTCGGGTGTTTGGTCGTCCTCTTTCTTTTTCTTCCGCCCCCTTTCTAACGTGCCCGGCATCCCCTTTTATAGACTAAGAAGAGGCATGGGTATACAAGAAGCCTACACGATTGTCGGTGACCTCATCGAGGGGGTGATGCCGGTCAAGTCGAAGCTATTGTAGAGGCGTGCGCCAGGCATGGCCTGCTCTATAGCAACGTGCTCAAAGTCGATGGACGTCCTTCAACTATGTCACGATGACGCCCGCAGACGGTCGGTGAAAGATCGGCGCCCATGGGCAGGCGTGCGGATCCCTATGTACGTCGTGTCGGGAGTTATTGGAGTGTTGACTGGAGGCGTCGAGGTCAGACTCGTGGGGTGGCTTGATAAAGCTCGGGGCCCTATCGAGGGGTAGCCACAGGAGTAGTTGTTGGATGGATAAGATCGGACTTAGGGAATCCAAAGCTGGTGGTTGTCGTTTTTCATGTCGAGGGGGCGTCGGAGGCGAAATAGTGCTTGGTATGGTACAGCAGTGCCAAGCTGCTCACCGCACGTCTAGGGATGGCTGGTAAAAGTAGGACTCAACCACTGTTCCCGTCCATGGTAACGCTGCTGTAGCCATGCCATTAGACTGGAGTTGGTGGACACATTAAATGCACTGACTCTCGTACGAGGAGTAGGTGGATTTGAGGGGGTAGTAGTAACCGATGGAGGGTCGTCCGCACGGGCGGAGTTCCGTCACTTCGAGGGGGTCATCCACACGGGCGGAGTTCCGTCACTCAACGGGGGGTCGTCCGCTTGGGCGGACTTCCGTCACTTGGGGGTCCCATCGAGCGAGTGGCTGTCTTGGCTGGTGCAATGTGTTGGGAATATGCCCTAGAGCTAATCATGAGATGATGATATTCCGATTGTATCCATGATTAATAAAGTGTTCATTGAATATCTATTATAGACAACTTGTATTGGTTGGCAATTATGTGAATTTTTTATGAAACTCAATTACTTGAATGGTTATTCTAAAGTTATCCTTGGTCGGCATTCTTGTGAGAACACAGTTGAATATTAGACCAGCACATGTATTAGTTGATGGCTATGTTTCACAAGTCATGGACATGGAGATGTCAAACTAATAATGTGGGCACATGTGAGACATGTAGGCTGGACTGACCCGACATTAGAAAGTCTCTATTCATGTCATATACGTTATGTCCTTAGACCTGAGATTGTGGTATGTACTCAAGATGTGAAACATCCTACTTAGGGACTGTCAAACGCTACTCCGTAACTAGGTAGTTATAAAGTTGGTCTTCGGGTGGTCGAAAAGCATGCTATGAGACATAGACAATCAAGATGGAATTTGCCCCTCTCTACTCGAGAGAGATATCACTAGATCACTCAAGTGATTGGATCAACAAATGCATGGCCGTGCTTGGGTTAAGTGTTAACCCATGAGTTGAACCATATATCGAGTGGCAAAGTGAATAACTTGTATATGGTCGTAGTGGTTCGTCTGATATGATCTTTGCGTGCACGTAGGAGTTTTCATGCCTTGCTAGAGGCTGCTGTCAACTATTGGGCGAGTAGGAGTACTTGGCCCATGTCAATGTGTGCGTGAACCCATAGGGTCGCACGCTTAAGGGGCTGGAAGCCTAATTCGGGCTGGACCCAAATTAGACAAGACTTAGGGTTACTAATGGGCCTCCAACTCGTGAGCTCATTGGGGACGCCTATATAAGCAAGGGGTAGGGCGCACAGTGAGGGTTGGACGCCTTTGACAGCCGCCGTCACCCTCCCCACGCTCGTGCCTTCTGTTCCTCGTGAACCTTGCAGTCTGAAGGTGCATCGCTTCTTCCCTATACGTGTGGGATACCTTGGAGGTGCTGCATCTGGAGCACTGGGATGAACCGCGCAAGGGGATTGACGTGACGGACGACCACACAACTACACTGCCTGCTGTGATGCGTACAACTACATCGAGTCGTCTTCCGCTGATCTTGTGACCTGTAACTAGCAGTAGATCCTGGTTTATGAGGCAGAAAAGTTTTTTTCTTGCTAGCGTAGCACCCTCACAACCCTTTAGTGGTATTGGAGCCAGGTTGCTCGTTATAGGTTTGGTTGATGGCATATAGATGATATGCAGAGATAGTAGATGCGATCTGCTAGTCTTGGTTGCACAGTTTGATTAGATCAATTGTGAAACGGGGTGGTAGATGGAAACTCAATCTATTTTTGTGCTCTTGATGCGTGGTCGTGTAACTATCTACACATACCGGTCGGTTTAATCTTCCATCTGAGTTAAGTGATACACGTAAGACCATACATGTTGGGCATAGATCAATGAGATTGATCTAGTGAAAATAGAGGGACTTCGAATGGTTCGGATTCAGGTTGATGAGATCAATCTGATGAGATTTTCATAGCAATTTCATAGATGTGATCTATGTAATCCGGTTTGGTTTTTAGGGCGCTGCCTTGAAACCCGCGGGGACCACCGTTGCTACCTGTCGTAGCGCATAGAATCGTTCTACGCCTAACTTGTTTTTGCAGGGTACGTTGTGAATTGGTATGGCCCATGTGTATGTGTGTAATTCTTTCATGACCTGTGTGTCATGTAAGCAATACGGCTGGAGCCATATGTGTTGCCATTTGATGTATTGGCCTGCGCGCCATCTTGTGATCTTGTGACTATGTAATTAGTATAGCTTGCGACAAGATAGTTCGTGGAGGACTTATCACAAGAAAGATGGCACACATGGATCGTGGAGATGGAGATCACCATGATGGGCAAGATGATGGAGATGGAGATCACCATTATTAAAGGGTCATACCATGTCACTATGTGTGAATGTGATTCTCATTACTATGTTCTACTTTCATATGCTATTATGTTTTTGTCTACATGAGTACGGTAGTGAAGTAGAACGATCCCTCAGCAATGTTTAAGTTGAATGCTTCCCCAAACCTTGCACTTTCATAAGTCTTGTACAATCGGTGGTGGGTCTATGAAATTAGGGTGCCGCTGGTTTTCCTCGACTAGGCAGGTTCGTATCGGATACTTACTGCAAGAAGGCTTGGTTACTTGAACAAGGTCATCCTAACGGTTAGGGATCTTGAAGCATGGTAAGGTTGAGTGCTTGGCATAGGGATGCTAGCCCAACAACAAGAGTCATATGAGATATGATTAGCAAGGTGTTACTTACCGATCTACCATACCGACCAGCGGTGATGCTAAAGCTCACTGGTTGGGATGTTAGTTGTGGGTCTTGAATCACTAAATATCAATTGAGGGATATTGATTTTAGTGGGAGTATATTCTATGTGATATAATTTACTCCTTCATGGATACATTGTCTTAGTATTTTGCATTACTATTATTGTAGATGGCCGCTCGCAATCAACCTGTCGGTGTTCTGACCCTCGAGGGGTTAACACCAACGAGTAATATTGTATTCGCGTGCTCCCTAATCCGGTGGGTGATGCAAGAAGGACACAATAATTTATCCTGGTTCGGGCAAAGAAGGCCCTACGTCCAGCGGGGGGAGGATGATTCGTGTTATCTTGCACCGAAGTGCTAGTACAGGGGAAAATACAAGCTGGTGTGAGGAGTGAAAGGTGGAGTTGGGGCGTTCGGACGCCTTGCTCTCGACCTTGCATAGGCTCACGGTGTCGCTCTGTGATCTAGGGCCTTAATGTTTCTCTGCTCTAGATCCTCTTGATTTTTGTTCGGTCCCTCTCTCTAACGCCCTGGCGTCTCCTTTTATAGACGAAGAAGGGGCACAGGTGTACATGTATTTCGAGTTCACAGGACGCTGATGACGTACTACATTGAGGCCGATCACGTCGGTGCCTCTGTAGTGATGTACGTCGGTATGGGAGGCCCTGCAGCCGTCGCATCGGGAGTTGTTGAAGTTCAGCTCGAGGGTTCGCTCGGTGAAGTCGAGGGGCAACGGTCGAGGGTCCTGGCCGGAGCCGAGGGGGTCGTGCCGAGGAGGTCGAGCTTCGCTGGATAAGATCGAATCTCGGAAAACACGGAAAACATGTTAGTTTATACGTCTCGAGGCGGTGCGGGTCGTGGCACAGCGCTCGGTATGGCGCAACAGCATAATATGACTTGCGGGATTCCGGGGCATGGGCGGTAAAAGTAGATTTGACCGCCATGCCTGTAACTGTTACCGTAACTGTGGCCATGCGGTTAGGCGGGGGTAGATAGATCGCATTAAATGCGCTCGGATCCGTACGGGGGAGTTGGTGGCCGAGGGGTGCACTGTCCTCGAGGGCCGCCCATTCGCCCAGGCGAAGTTCCGTCCTCGAGGGGAGGCTCATTCGCAGAAGGGAAGTTATGTCCTCGAGGGAAGGCTCGTTCGGAGGATGAAGTTCCATCCTCGAGGGGTCGCTCGAATCGTACCCTCGCGTATACAGTACTTGTCTGTTCGGTATCCTCTCGGGTGGACAGTACTGGTCCGTTCGGTAACCTCTCGGTTATACAGTACTAGTCCGTTCATTAGCCTCTTGTGCAGGCTTTGGTTTTGGGCCGTCGTTGTTCGTTCGCGGGCCAGTCCGATACGTCTCAGCCTATGGGCCGTCATACGTTAGCATGGGAGGTTATCGGAGGGGTCAAGATGCTGATTTTGTAGGGTTTTAGTTTGTTAAGAAAGGGGTCTGGGATACCCGTTTCCAAGTTATCGACAGTAGCCCTCGAGCCCCTGCGCGAGTGATGTCACTCGGGGAGGGGGTCAGGAATTTAGGAATGAGACGTGATTCGGATTTTTTCGCGGGGGGGCGCGCGAGCGACCCCCGCGGGGGTAGCCCTCGAGGCCTCGTAGGAGTCGAAAGACTCCTGTGAGGGCTTTATTTTATATTCAGTTAAAGGATGCTCATCCAGTCGGGTATAGGCCTGAACTGGAGTCGTAGCGTTTTACCGAGGGGAGCCCCCGGGGGATTTTCGACCCTCTTTCGTCGAGGGGCGCTGGACACAGGCGAGCCCCCGAGCCTCGTGCGGCTGGGGCCTTGCTGGCCACGGCATTTTTCTCACGAGTCCTTTCGATCGGATGTGAGGTGAAAAGCATCGGACTACCGCCGATAGGGCGAGCCACAAAGTTCTCAGTGAGCTGGTAACGGGAAAATCCAAGTGAGAGCCCGTTCCTCGTTCGATAGAGGTCGGCAGGAGGCCCGGAGGCGGTCTCATTAAAGCAAAATGCAATGGTCCTACGGATTCCGATTCCATTCGATAGGTCTCGGCGGCTCGATGCCTCCCTTCGGGGGGATTCCATAATATCCGTAGCGTTTCGCCTTGGATGCGTCCAAAGGGGTCTCGAGAGTTCATTCTCGGGCAGGGCCTCGTGTTGGCTCCCCCTTGGTCACCCCTGACTCGGGTGCTTGAGGGCGGCTGTCGAACCTTGTTCGTGGGGTCAGCCTTCGCTCCTTCAAGACTTAGGGCTGGAGCCCGATTTTGGTGCTCAAGGGCGGCCGTTAAGCCCTCACTCGAGGACCAGCCTTCGCTCCCTCGAGACTTTGAGATAGGGTCAGAGCCCATTTTCTCCTCTCGTGGAAATCTCTGTCGACGAGTAATCATTCTCTTTCGGCGCTCAGGGGCGGCCATTAAGCCCTCACTCGAGGACCGGCCTTCGCACCCTCGAGAGTTCGAGGCGGGGTCGGAGCCTGCTCTTTTACGGTGCTCAAGGGCGGTCGTTAAGCCCTCACACGAGGACCGGCCTTCGCTCCCTCGAGACTTCGAGGCGGGGTCAGGGCCCGCTCTTTTGCGGTGCTCAAGGGCGGTCGTTAAGCCCTCACTCGAGGACCGGCCTTCGCTCCCTCGAGACTTCGAGGCGGGGTCGGAGCCCGCTCTTTTGCGGTGCTCAAGGGCGATCGTTAAGCCCTCACTCGAGGACCGACCTTCGCTCCCTCGAGACTTCGAGGTGCGTTTTACCTTATGTAGAAAACTCTGTTAGCGAGTGACGGTTCTTCTTTCTTACCGTTGGGCACGCCTTTTGAGGAGAAGGGCTTAGCGGTACGATCATGGCGGGCCCGAGCAACAGCTCTCGGTCAGAGGTGTGACGCGTGCATCTGGTCGAGGGTCGAGGGGGGAACGGTCAGGTAAACGCATTAATTGCGGGAAGTTACCTTTTCCCTGCCGCCGGGCTCTGCCCGTTGCTCTTCCCGAGTATAAAAACGGAGGGGGACAGGCGTTCGCTCCCACCTTTGCCATTCTGCCGAGCTCCTGCTTTCCTGCGCGCGTGAGGATAAAAACTTAGAGCGAGAAGTCACGATTGGGAACCTTCCTGGTCGACCGTCTGCCGAGGAGATTCGTGCTGTTGTTGCCGTCGCCTTACCCACCGAGCAGATCTGTGCCGCCGCCGCCACCATGGCCCCCGTCCTCCAGCCCGCCGAGCCCTGGCGCCCGTCGACCGTGACGCGGCAGAGGCTGACCGAGCTGGTGAGAGAAGGACTTCTCCGCCCCGTCACGGATTCGAATCGGCCGGAGTGGATTGCGCCGCCCAGGGACCACGAAGAGCCAAATCCTCCGGAGGGGTATGTGGTGAGCTTCCTCAAGTTCCATCGGCACGGGTTCGGCGTTCCCCCAAGCGAGTTCATGCGGGGGCTCACGAACTACTACGGCGTCGAGCTCCACCATTTCTCCCCCAACACTATCTCCAACGCCGCCATCTTCGCGGCCATCTGCGAGGGCTATCTCGGAATGGAGCCACATTGGGAGCTATGGCTCCACCTCTACAAGGGGGAGTGGTTCGCCTCCCCGGTGTCGGTCGGAGTAAGGCGAATCGTCAGAGCGGGATGCCTCAACTTCGCGTTGAAGACCGAGAGGTCAGAGGAGCCATGCGAGTACATCCCCACTGGGTTGGCGACCAACCACTCCTGGTGGGATGAGCAGTGGTTCTATCTTCGCAACGACGACGGCTATCTCCCGCCGTACACCGGGCGGCTCATCGCCGAGCGTCCATACAATTGGCCGTTCTGTGTCGCGGGAGACCTTCAGTGTCGACTTCACCCCCTCGTCGTTGTGATGAGGACCCTTCGAGAAGTGGGCCTAACAGCGGGGATGGTCGCCTCGGCCTTTCACAGTCGACGGGTGCTCCCTCTGATGGAGCGCCCGTTGCGGTTGGACAAGATGCTCCCCTCGGCGGCGCCCGAGCTTCTCAGGAGGTGCCGGATGTCCGGCGAGAGGCCGTCCACCTCGGAAGTCATCACGCAGGTAAAGCGGATGGTGTCTAGCTCGTTCAGGGTGGAAGATGTCAACCGCCTCCCCATGCGGCCGGAGGAGGGTTGCTTCGACCTGGTGAGTGCCCCGGCTCGTGCCCTTCGAGTTCTTCCCCCCTCCTCCCCTTTCTTATGTCCCTGTGACTAAACGTCTTCGTGCAGGGGAGAATCGACTACCGGAGATCAAGGCCTCCACTGAGGGAGGACGCTCTCGATCGTCAGGTAAGACACTTCACCGCCCAGCAAGAGAAGCGGAGTAAGGACGAGGATGAGAAAAAGAAAGCCAAGAAGCTCCGGGAGCGCGAAAGGCTCGCGAAGCGCCGCGCTGAGCAGAGGCGCGACGGGCTCCCAGAGGAGGAGTCTCCCTCTGATGGAGATGAAGATGATGATGATGACAGTGATGACATCGAGGGGGTGGAGGGGCACCTTGATCGCATCCTGTCGGAATCCTCCCATGCTGACCGTCCCTTCATGCAGGAGGAGGTGGGGGAGCAGCGCGCCCCTCAGCCGGCGGCGTCGGCCTCGGAGCGCCGATGTGGAAAAAGGGGGGCTGAGGCCTCGCCTCGAGGGGGATCATCCACCTCGCGTCGTACTCGAGGCGGGAGCCCACCCACTTCGATCCGGGAGACCCGGTCCCGGTCGTCGGCGCGAGCGAAGCAGAGGCGTGCCCAGGAGGCCCCGCCGAAGCAGGGAAGCGCGGCGATCCCACCGACGGCCTCGAGCAGCCCCAGCCCTGCGAAGAGCTCGGCTTCAGGAGGGGTCTCGAAATCTGCGAGCAGTTCAAGGGGTACCCGAAAGGCCTCTATACCCTTTGGGTAAGTGCCGTTGAATCATTTTCTTTTCGTTGCGTCGTCTTTGAGCACTTTAATAAACTTTTTTGCCGTTCTGCTTTCCATTCAGGCCCAAGCGCCAGATCGAGGAGGCGTCTCTCGCGCCCGCTAAGTGGCTCAAGATGGATGCAGCCACGAAGACGGAGGCCCCGGCTACAGGTGCGTCGTCGAGGCCCTTGGCCCCGTGGGAAGCCAAGTGGTTGTCCTCAGCCCTTGGTGCTATGGCGCACGGTAGGCTGACGGGTTCCACTCCTGCTGCAGGGTCGAGCGTCCCGGGGGCCGCGGCGGGTGGCGACTCCGTGCCTGGGAGGACGCATGAGGGAGAGAGCACCTCCTTGACGTCACCGCCTGCGGCCCTCGAGCTCGACCCGGCACCAGGAGGCGGCGCCCCGACGTCGGGGGCTTCCGTTCCTGGTGGTCCGAAGGCTTCGATCCCCGCACCCAAGGCGGGAGCCCCCGAGGGCCACGAGCCGGGAGAGGAGGTCATCGTCGTGGACCTCGAGGGTGAGGAGACCTCGACCCTTCCCCCCTCGACGGGAGAGCGGCGGCCCTGGCCAGCGGGGCTGCGCGAGCTCGAGGCCCGGAGGGAGCAGGAGCAGGGGCCCTGCAAGAAGCGGAGCTACCACAGCCGCAGCAGGAGGAGGAGAAAACTGGGGGCCAGCCCCAGCATCAGCAGGTGCAGCAGACGCCGCCGGGGGATGCGGCGCTGCTGGACCCACTGGCGCAGCAACCGCCCAAGACGTCTGAGGCGAAAGCGACTTCCAGACTGCCCAAACAATGTGTGTCCGTGATCACTTTGGACGAGTTGCTGGCCGAAGAAGAAACGGCGTCGAAGGCGTCGACGGTCCCGCGGCTGCCGAGGGCGCAACCGGTGGATGCCTTGGCACCGAGCCCAGCAGAAGACGCGCCGGCGGTGGTCCCACCAGCGCCACAAGTCGTGGCGTTGGGTGAAGCGACGGCCTCCACACCTCCGCTGCCTCCGACGGCGTCGGAAGCAGCATCGGATCAGGCGCCACAACCGTCGACGGAGCAGCCAGAGGAGACGGCAGCTGTCGACGTCTGACCCCGGGCTGAGGAGTGCCCGCGCCGCGTCAGAGTTCTGCATCCTGGGGGAGTTGGCCGTGGGCTACGGCGTTTCGGGCGATGTGGTGGAGGAGATCGAGTCCTTGGCGCGAGCCAAGGTCAAGATGGTCCTTCCGCATTGGGGCAATGTCGATACCCTGGAAACAGGCATCCCAGACCCCTTGCTTAACAAACTAAAGCCTCGCAAAATCAGCATCTTGAACCCTCCGATAATCTCCCGTGCTAACGTACGAAGGCCCAAAGGCTGAGACGTATCAGACTGGCCCGCGAACGAACAACGACGGCCCAAAACCAACGCTCGCTCGAGAGGTTACCGAACGGACCAGTGGTGTTCATCAGAGAGGATACCGAACGGACAAGTACTGTATGCGCGAGGGTACGATTCGAGCTACCCCTCGAGGATGAAACTTCGTCCAGCGAACGAGCCGGCCCTCGAGGACGTAACTTCGCCCAGCAAACGAGCCCCCCCTCGAGGACGGAACTTCGCCTGGGCGAATGGTCGGCCCTCGAGGACAGAGCACCCCTCGGCCACCAACTCCCCCGTACGAATCCGCGCGCATTTAATGCGATCTATCTACCCCCGCCTAACCGCATGGCCACAGTTACGGTAACAGTCACAGGCGTGGCGGTCAAATCTACTTTTACTGCCCATGCCCCAGAATCCTGCAAGTCATATTACGCTGTTGCGCCATACTGAGCGCTGTGCCACGACCCGTACCGCCTCGAGACATATAAACTAACCTGTTTACCTTGTTTTTTGGGATTCGATCTTATCCAGCGAAGCTCGACCACCTCGGCAAGACCCCCTCGGCTCCGGCCAGGACCCTCGACTGCCACCCCTCGACTTCACCGAGCGTACCCTTGAGCTAAACTTCAACAACTCCCGATGCGACGGCTGCAGGGCCTCCCATACCGACGTACATCACTACAGCGGCACCGACATGATCGGCCTCAAACGTCGTACGTCATCAGCGTCATGTGGACTCAAAATACATGTACACCTACGCCCCTCCTTCGTCTATAAAAGGAGGCGCCAGGGCGTTAGAAAAGAGGAGGGAGACCGAGAGGATCTAGAGCATAGGAACACTAAGGCCCTAGATCACTGAACGACACCGTGAGCCTGTGGAGGTCGAGAGTAAGGCGCCCGCACGCCCCAACTCCGCCTTTCACTCCTCACACCAGCTTGTATTTTCCCCTGTACTAGCACTTCGGTGCAGAATAACACGAATCATCCTCCCCCCGCTGGATGTAGGGCCTTCTTTGCCCGAACCAGGATAAATCATTGTGTCATTCTTGCATCACCCACCGGATTAGAGAGCACGCGGATACGATATTACTCGTTGGTGTTAACCCCTCGAGGGTCAAAACACCGACAGTTGGCGCGCCAGGTAGGGGGGCCGCGTGTCACTAATGATTTCCCGCCATTTTTCCGGATGGGCGATTTCGTTTCCCTGCTTCCGCACGCTACGGTGATCTGGTTCGGGAGCCTGGAGTTCATGACCCTCGGCCAGGGCTACGACATGACCCTCCTCTCGATCAGTGACCCGAACGAAGGTCGCAGTGCACCCCCACGTTCATGGGGAGCCGCTCGCCAGCCTCATGACCACGCTTCCACATCCAGAAGGAGGCACGGTCGGCGCCGTCATCGTCGTCAACCCGAGTCAAGAAGGGTCCTCACCGCTTTCCCCACGCCCCAGACCGAAGATGAGAAACCTCTTGTTGAGGGCGTATCTAACCCGAGTTTAGAGGCAGAAGGCAAACTGGCAGGATCCCCGCACAACCCTGACTCCGCTCTCACCGAGCGCTCGTCGGGGAAGTGCGATGAAACCCCCGCTCGATCAAGCTTGCTTCCGCACGGGCTGTTCGAGCGTCGTTGGTGGTCTTCGACCGACTTCAACAATCCCACGACGACGGCTACGACATCAACCCACTCCGTCACCAGCGCGTCGGAGGACCACCCAGACACCCTTCTCCGCGCAATGACGGACGTGGGGACTGTCACACCGGCCTCCGAGGGTTTGGCTTTCGCAAGAGCGCCGGCCCCCGGAGGTACACCATCGGCACACTCCGACGGCGGCTGCAGGAGGAGGCGCGGGGGCAATTCCCCGTCTTCTACTGCGGCGACCCTGACTCTAACTCTGATCACTGGGATCCTACCCGAGAGTGCCTCCACATCGATGGTGGTGTCGACTCCGATGAGGAAACCGTCGATCCAGCAGCCGTGGCGTCAACCGCCGTGGCGAGAGACGCTCCCCCCAGAGCAGAGGACCAACAACCAGACGCACCCCGAGAAGCGTGCCCTCGTCTTGGCGAGCAGGACGCGTGGATGGTGCAGATTCGGGAGTTGCAGGAGAAGCTCGCCGACGAGCAGGAACGCTTGTGCTTACTCGAGATGACCCTCGAACAAGAGCGGCTACCGCTCGGCGGCAGAGCCCGAGCCAGGGCCCGAGAGGTCAACCGGCAGATCGTCGAGGAAGGAGCACCCGAGCAACCCGTCCACCATTATCCCCGAGCAAGCCAGAACGTTGTTGCGGCGGCTATGCTCCTCCGCAATATGCCCGCACCTTCCAACTCGCAAGCTCGGCGGATACAACGTGAGGTCGAGGGCCTCCTCCAAGTTGCTGCTGCTCAACAAGCCGAGAGCTCAGCCTCGAGGCGTCGAGGGGCTGCCTCCGAGCCTCAGGTCGAGCCCTCCCAACCCGAGAGGGAGGGCTCGGTCGATCAGGGGGCGGCCCCCCGACAGAAGAAGTACCCGGCCCGAGAGCCTATCAACGATGACCGCGCTCCCCGCGACGCGTGCCTCGACATTGTCGAGAACCGCAGACGCAAGCACGGGGATGCCGAGGATCGAGGGTACAGCGCCCATCGAGGAGGGCGTTACGACAGCGAAGAGGACCAACAGGCCCCAGAGCCACCAGGCCCCCGAGTCTTCAGCAGGAGGATCCGCTGCGCCCAGCTGCCCGACAAATTTTGACCCCCCACGAGCCTCGTCAAATATAACGGCGAAACCAATCCCGAGCTCTGGCTAGCCGACTTCCGGTTGGCTTGTCATGCGGGCGGGGCGCGTGACGATCACGCCATCATACATCACCTTCCCCTGTTCTTGTCCGACACCGCACGTAGGTGGCTCGAGGAGCTTCCCCCCGATCAGATTCGCACTTGGACCGACCTTGTCCGTATCTTCGAGGGGAATTTCAAAGGTACCTATGTGCGTCCTGGAAACTCCTGGGAATTGCGCAACTGCAAGCAAAAGCCAGGAGAGTCTCTCCGCGACTTTGCTCGACGGTTCTCCAAGCTCCGCACCGAGCTGCCCCACATCTCCGACCTCGACGTCGTTCTAGCGTTTGTTGCGGGTACAACCTGCAAGGACCTAGTTCGCGAGTTAGGGCGAAACCGCCCCGACACCGTCGACGAGCTTATGGATGTGGTCGCCAACTACGCCGCTGGCGAGGAGGCCGTCGGCGCCTTCTTCAGCGACGTGAAGGACAAGGGAAAAACACCGGTAGCCGACAACGCAGGAGGCTCGAGCAAAGGGTCGAAGAGAAATAACAAGAAGAAGAAAAATCAACAAGGCAAGCGGGAGGCTGCAGAAGATGATCTCGTCGCTGCAACCGAACGCAAAAGACCTCGAGGTCCCCCCACGCCCCCCAAGGGCGCCATCTTCGACAAGATGCTCGAGGAGCCCTGTCCTTACCATAAGGACAGGGCAAAACACAAGCTTAAGGACTGCCGCATGCTTCGAAGGCACTTCGAGCAAGTAGGTGTGAAGAAGGGTGACGACAAGAAAGACCAAGGCGGCGGCGAGGGAGACAACGGGGAAGACGGAAAATTCCCCGAAGTCTATGACTGCTACATGATCTACGGGGGGCCCTCGACCCAGCTCACGCCCCGACAGCGTAAGCGGGAGCGTCGAGAGGTCTTCTCAGCTCGTGTCGCAACACCTCACTACCTCGACTGGTCCGATGCACCCATCACCTTCGACCGCGATGACCATCCGGATCGAGTCCCCAACCCCGGGGCCTATCCGCTCGTCGTCGACCCGATCATCATCAACACCCGCCTCTCGAAGGTCCTCATGGACGGCGGCAGCAGCCTGAATGTCATCTACCTCGAGACCCTCGACCTCCTGGGGGTCAGGAGGCA
>CM041628.1:26326268-26484753 GCA_023333625.1 Bothriochloa decipiens
AAGGTCTCCCGCGACACCGAACGGCCAGTTGTATGGACGCTCGGCGATGAGCCGCCCAGTGTACGGCGGGAGATAGCCGCCATCGTTGCGCAGATAGAACCATTGCTCGTCCCACTGGGAGTGGTTAGTCGCCAACCCGGTGGGGATGTACTCGCGTGGCTCCTCCGACCTCCCGGTCTTCAACGCGAAGTTGAGGCATCCCGCTCTGACGATTCGCCTTACTCCGACCGACACCGGGGAGGCGAACCACTCCCCCTTGTAGAGGTGGAGCCATAGCTCCCAGTGCGGCTCCATTCCGAGATAGCCCTCGCAGACGGCCGCGAAGATGGCGGCGTTGGAGATGGCGTTGGGGGAGAAATGGTGGAGCTCGACGCCATAGTAGTTCGTCAGCCCCCGCATGAACTCGCTTGGGGGAACGCCGAACCCGTGCCGATGGAACTTCAGGAAGCTCACCACATACCCCTCCGGTGGGTTTGGCTCTTCGTGGTCCCTGGGCGGCGCGATCCACTCCGGCCGATTCGAATCCGTGATGGGGCGCAGAAGCCCTTCCCTCACCAGCTCGGTCAGCCTCTGCCACGTCACGGTCGACGGGCGCCAGGGCTCGGCGGGCTGGAGAACTGGGCCATGGCGGCGGCGGCGGCGCAGATCTGCTCGGTGGTTGCGGCGGCGGTAGCAACAGCACGAGTCTCCTTGGCAGACGGACGACCAGGAAGGTTCCCAATCGTGACTTCTCGCTCTAAGTTTTTATCCTCACACGCGCAGGAAAGCGAGAGCCCGGCAGAATGGCAAAAGTGGGAGCGAACGCCTGTCCCCTCCGTTTTTATACTCGGGAAGAGCAACGGGCGGAGCCTGGCAGCAGGGAAAAGGTAACTTCCCGCAATTAATGCGTTTACCTGACCCTTCCCCCCTCGACCCTCGACCGGACGCACGCGTCCTATCTCTGGCAGAGAGCTGTTGCTCGGGCCCGCCACGATCGCGCCGCTAAGCCTTTCTCCTCAAAAGGCGTGCCCAACGGTAAGAAAAAAGGACCGTTACTTGCTGACGGAGTTTTCTACATAAGGTAAAACGCACCTCGAAGTCTCGAGGGAGCGAAGGCCGATCCTCGTGTGAGGGCTTAACGACCGCCCTTGAGCACCGAAAAAGAGCGGACTCCGACACCGCCTCAAAGTCTCGAGGGAGCGAAGGCCGGTCCTCGTGTGAGGGCTTAACGACCGCCCTTGAGCACCAAAAAAGAGCGGACTCCAACACCGCCTCAAAGTCTCAAGGGAGCGAAGGCCGGTCCTCGTGTGAGGGCTTAACGACCGCCCTTGAGCACCGAAAAAGAGCGGACTCTGACACCGCCTCGAAGTCTCGAGGGAGCGAAGGCCGGTCCTCGTGTGAGGGCTTAACGACCGCCCTTGAGCACCGAAAAAGAGCGGACTCCGACACCGCCTCGAAGTCTCGAGGGAGCGAAGGCCGGTCCTCGAGTGAGGGCTTAACGACCGCCCTTGAGCGCCGAAAGAGAATGATTACTCGTCGACAAAGATTTCCACGAGAGGAGAAAACGAGGTCTGACCCTATCTCAAAGTCTCGAGGGTGCGAAGGCCGGTCCTCGTGTGAGGGCTTAACGACCGCCCTTGAGCATCAAAACCGGGCTCCGGCCCTAAGTCTCGAAGGAGCGAAGGCTGACCCCATGAACGAGGTTCGACAGCCGCCCTCGAGCACCCGAGTCAGGGGTGACCAAGGGGGAGCCAACACGAGGCCCTGCTCGAGAACGAACTCTCGAGACCCCTTTGGACGCATCCAAGGCGAAACGCTACGGACCTTATGGAATCCCCCCGAAGGGAGGCATCGAGCCGCCGAGACCTATCGAATGGAATCGGAATCCATAGGACCATTGCGTTTTGCTTTAATGAGACCGCCTCCGAGCCACCTGCCCACCTCTATCGAACGAGGAACGGGCTCTCGCTTGGATTTTCCCGTTACCAGCTCACTGAGATCTTCGCGGCTCGCCCTAGCGGGGGTAGTCCGATGCTTCTCGCCTCACATCCGATCGAAAGGACTCGTGAGAAGAATGCCGAGGCCAGCAACGCCCCAGCTGCACGAGGCTCGGGGGCTCGCCTGTGTCCGGCGCCTCTCAACGAAAGAGGGTCGAAAATCCCCCGGGGGCTCCCCTCGGTAAAACGCTATGACTCCAGTTCAGGCCTATACCCGACTGGACGAGCACCCTTTAACTAAACATAAAATAAAGCCCTCACAGGAGTCTTTCGACTCCTACGAGGCCTCGGGGGCTACCCCCGCGGGGGTCGCTCGCGCGCCCCCCGTGAAAAAATCCGAATCACGTCTCTTTCCTAAAAATTCCTGACCCCCTCCCCGAGTGACATCACTCGCGCAGGGGCTCGGGGGCTACTGTCGATACCCTGGAAACAGGCATCCCAGACCCCTTGCTTAACAAACTAAAGCCCCGCAAAATCAACATCTTGAACCCTCCGATAATCTCCCGCGCTAACGTACGAAGGCCCAAAGGCTGAGACGTATCGGACTGGCCCGCGAACGAACAATGACGGCCCGAAACCAACGCTCGCTCGAGAGGTTACCGAACGGACCAGTGGTGTTCATCAGAGAGGATACCGAACGGACAAGTACTGTATGCACGAGGGTACGATTCGAGCTACCCCTCGAGGACGGAACTTCGTCCAGCGAACGAGCCGGCCCTCGAGGACGTAACTTCGCCCAGCAAACGAGCCCCCCCTCGAGGACGGAACTTCGCCTGGGCGAATGGTCGGCCCTCGAGGACAGAGCACCCCTCGGCCACCAACTCCCCCGTATGAATCCGTGCGCATTTAATGCGATCTATCTACCCCCGCCTAACCGCATGGCCAAAGTTACGGTAACAGTCACAGGCGTGGCGGTCAAATCTACTTTTACTGCCCATGCCCCGGAATCCCGCAAGTCATATTACGCTGTTGCGCCATACCGAGCGCTGTGCCACGACCCGTACCGCCTCGAGACATATAAACTAACCTGTTTACCGTGTTTTCCGGGATTCGATCTTATCCAGCGAAGCTCGACCACCTCGGCAAGACCCCCTCGGCTTCGGCCAGGACCCTCGACCGCCACCCCTCGACTTCACCGAGCGTACCCTCGAGCTAAACTTCAACAACTCCCGATGCGATGGCTGCAGGGCCTCCCATACCGACGTACATCACTACAGCGGCACCGACATGATCGGCCTCAAACGTCGTACGTCATCAGCGTTATGTGGACTCGAAATACATGTACACCTGCGCCCCTCCTTCGTCTATAAAAGGAGGCACCAGGGCGTTAGAAAAGAGGAGGGAGACCAAGAGGATCTAGAGCATAGGAACACTAAGGCCCTAGATCACTGAACGACACCGTGAGCCTGTGGAGGTCGAGAGCAAGGCGCCCGCACGCCCCAACTCCGCCTTTCACTCCTCACACCAGCTTGTATTTTCCCCTGTACTAGCACTTTGGTGCAGAATAACACGAATCATCCTCCCCCCGCTGGACGTAGGGCCTTCTTTGCCCGAACCAGGATAAATCATTGTGTCATTCTTGCATCACCCACCGGATTAGGGAGCACGCGGATACGATATTACTCGTTGGTGTTAACCCCTCGAGGGTCAGAACACCGACAGGCAAGGAGCGCATCGTGCTCCGAGAACTCAGCGATTCCAGCGCCCTGGGGATCGAGATGAATGACCCGACGAAGGTCGAGTGCTGGGAGGAGGCCGAGCGGTCCCGGACGTGGCAGTGACACTTGCTGAATCTGGGCGCCGAGCTCGCCGAAGGCCTTGACCGAAACCTCGCGATGAGTCGCTGTGTTAGGGCATATGTAGTTTTTTAAGTTCTTTCATATGGGATGCCTTAACCCTCGATTTCCTGTCCCCAGGTGGCGCGGAGGCGGTCCTACTCCAAGTCAGTCTTCCTCCATGAAACGCACAACAGCCGGGAGGAAGTGCTTCGCCAACTCGAGGCCGGCCGCTCTGCGCAGAGCAGAGTGGCCGAGCTCGAGGAGGAGCTGAAGCAGACGAGGGAGGAGGCCGCCCAGGCGAAGGCGGACTCCGACGCCGCTCGAGGGGAAGCCGCCCGCCTCGAGGGGGAGCTCGAGCATGCCAGGGAGGAGGCTGACGCGGCAAAGGCTGAATCGGAGAAGGCCAGGGTCGAGAACGTCCGAGCCCAGGAGCGCGTCGAGCTGCTCATGGCGGAGGCTCAGAGCTCCATGGAGCGCATCCGTTCACTCAAGGCCAGCTTCGTTGAAGTCTCGGCCACGCGCAACGCCCTCTCCGCCTTGGTCTAGGAGGAGAAGAGCCGTGCCGCCGACCTAGAAACCCAGCTCGGGGCAATGAAGGCCACCCTCCAGGACAAGGAGCAGGCCATCATCCTAGCTGGTGGGGCCCTCGAGACCCTCTGTTTCGAGAAGACAGAGGTGACCCAAGCCTTCAAAGAGGCCCAGCGGGAGCGGGACGAGGCTCGGGGAGAGCGCGATGCCGTGCTGGGGGATCGCAACGCCCTCGAGACTCGCTGTGCTGGTGAGTTCCTCAAAGGGTTTTTGATCTTTGTTCTTTCCATATGGTTTATCAAATTCTTGCTTTGTGTTTCAGGCATCGAGTCTGAGCTGCTTGCAACCCAGAATGCCGCCAAGGCGCTGCAGGAGAGCCTTGCGGCGGAGGGGGCGCTTCTTGGTCGGCTCCGGGTTGCCCTCGATCGGCTCTGCGCCCTCTGGGAGGTCGGGCCCGTCGAGGGTGCCGAAGAAGACATCCCGGGTGCCGCGCTCGTGGACCGGATCTACTACCTCGACGCCACCCTTCGCGATCGCGTGCGGGAGGCGCTTCACACTGGCGTGAAGCGGGCGCTTGCAGTGGTCTCCTCCGGCTTCGTTTTTGATATGAACGTGGTGGCCCAAGGCTTTGTTCCTGACATCTCGAAGACCGACGCCGAGAATGAGGAGCGCTGCCGAGGGCTCATCAACGACGCCGAGAGGCCGGGGGGAGAGCTGGCGAAGTGGAGGGTACCATGTCGAGGAGGGCGGCGACGGGGCAGGCCTGTAGGGCAAGACTGGGCGAGGGTGCCCATGTAATGAATTAGTTTTTTGTAACTTATATTCAATTGTGGCTTCGAAAGCCCTTTTTGGACATTAATACATCTATCGTAATGTGATGCGTCCTTTTTACTTTCGAACCTTTTCTGCTTTCTTCTCACCTAGACTTTGCTTTTTTGACTTAGTTTTTGACGCAAGCTCGTATCCCTCGAGGGGGGAGCGAGTGGAGGTACCATAGCCCGGAGGCGTAGGAGAGCTCCGGCTCGACAGCCCTCGACCCCAAGGGAGTTCGAGGCGCTTTCTACTTAGTCGCGAAGCGTATCGAGGTGTGAGAAAGAAGAAGCGCTCGAGTTCTACTTGCCTCACTTTTGCTTTCTGACTGAGCATTCGACGTGAACTCGTATCCCTCGAGGGGGGAGCGAGTGGAGGTACCGTAGCCTGGAAGCGTAGGAGAGCTCCGGCTCGACAGCCCTCGACCCCTAGGGAGTCCGAGGCGTTGTCAACTTAGTTGGGAAGCAAAAAGAGGGGGCGTGCGAAAAAATCGTTTGTATTTTTAGGAACTTAGGGGGTTCCCCCCGTTAGCCCCCGAGGGAGGTTCGACTCTGGTGAGACAGGGTCGAGGCTACCTCTTGCATGTACAATAACGAGTTTGAACTTATAATCGAAAGTAGTCCTTATATTTGTCATGCGGAAATGTACAAGACATGCGAGAATGTACAAGGGCACTGGTGCCCTAAGGATAGAAACGACGTAGCTGTTTGATGTTCCACGCGTTGGTGAGGATTTCGCCTTTGTCGTTAGCGAGCTTGTACGTCCCGGGCTTTAGCACCTCAGCTATGGCGAATGGACCTTCCCATGGCGGCGTCAGCTTGTGACGTCCTTTGTTGCTCTGCCATCGACGTAGGACGAGGTCTCCAACTTGGAGGTCCCTCGGGCGCACGTGCTTGTCGTGGTAGCGTCAAAGTTTTTGCTGATACCTCGCGGAGTGAAGCAGCGCCATGTCTCGGGCCTCCTCGACCTGGTCGACGGCGTTTGCGAGGGCTTCTTCGTTGGATTGCTTGTTGTACGCCTTTAGTCGAGGGGAACCATACTCGAGGTCAGTGGGGAGGACGGCCTCGGACCCATAGACCAAGAAGAATGGGGTGAACCCCGTGGCTCGACTAGGTGTTGTCCTTAAGCTCCATAGGACCGATGGCAACTCCGTGGCCCATTTTTTTCCATGCTTGCCGAGGCGTTTGAGGATCCTTGGCTTGAGGCCCTGCAAAATCATGCCATTGGCGCGCTCGACCTGGCCATTAGTTCGAGGATGCGCAACCGCGGACCAATTCACACGGATGTGATGGCGAACGCAAAAATCCAAGAACTTCTTGCCGGTGAACTGCGTGCCGTTGTCGGTGATGATGACGTTCGGGACCCCGAAGCAATGGATGATGTCGGTGAAGAACTCGACCGCCCGTTCGGAGCGGATGTTGCTGATGGGCCAGGCCTCGATCCATTTGGTAAACTTATCGACAGCAATGAGCAGGTGCGTGTACCCTTTGGTCGTCCTCTTGAGAGGCCCCACAAGATCCAGCCCCCAGACCGCAAACGGCCAGGTGATGGGGATCATTTGTAGGGCGTGAGCTGGGAGGTGCATCTGCTTGGCGTAGAATTGACATCCTTTGCACGAGCGGACGATGTTCGTGGCGTCGAAAACGACGGTCGGCCAGTAGAAACCCTGTCGAAAAGCATTGCCTACGAGGGTCCTTGGTGCTGCGTGGTGGCCGCAGGCTCCCGAGTGTATGTCCTCGAGGAGCCTCCTGCCTTCCTCGATGGTAATGCAGCGCTGAAGAACGCCCGAAGGGCTTCGCCTGTAGAGTTCCTTGCCATCACCGTAGATGACGTAGGACTTGGCCCGTCGCGCGATCCGCCGAGCTTCGGTCCGGTCCTCCGGAAGTTCTCCCCAAATGAGGCAGTTGAGTAAAGGGGCTCGCCAATCCGGTGGCGGGTTCGACGGAGGAGATGTCTCCTGGATCTCCATAACCTGGGCCCCGGTCGAGGGGGCCCTGATCGAGGTCATGGGGTGGAGCTTCGAGGGCGTAGAGCAAGCCCCCGAGCCCAAATCGACGGAGGGCTCGAAGAGGTCCCTCGAGAACACGTCCGGAGGGACCGTACCTCGAGTCGATGCGATTTTCGCGAGCTCATCCGCGGCTTCGTTGTATCGTCGAGCGATATGACTAAGCTCGAGGCCATGGAATTTGTCTTCCAACTTGCGCACTTCGTTGCAGTATGCTTCCATCTTGGCGTCGTGGCAGCTCGAGGCCTTCATCACTTGGTCGATGATTAGCTGTGAGTCGCCTCGAACGTCAAGGCGTCGGACCCCGAGTTCAAGGGCGATTCGTAATCCGGCGACAAGTGCCTCGTACTCCACGATGTTGTTAGAAGCGGCAAAGTGGATGCGAATGACGTAGCGCATGTGGACTCCGAGGGGTGAAATGAAGAGCAAGCCCGCGCCTGCTCCTTTCTTCATGAGCGACCCGTCGAAGTACATCGTCCACGGCTCGGCTTGAATTTGGACTGGTGGCAACTGAGTGTCGGTCCACTCGGCGACAAAATCCGCCAGCACTTGAGACTTGATGGCCTTCCGTGGTGCGTAGGTGATGGTCTCGCCCATCAGCTCGACCGACCACTTGGCAATCCTTCCAGCGGCCTCCCGGTTATGGATGATCTCCCCCAAGGGGAACGAGGATACCACAGTAACCGGGTGGCCGAGGAAGTAATGTTGAAGCTTGCGACGCGTAAGGACGATGGCGTAGAGCAGCTTCTGCACCTGTGGGTAGCGGATTTTCGTTTCCGAAAGCACTTCGCTGACGAAGTAAACCGGCCGCTGGACTGGCAAGGCGCGTCCTTCCTCTTGCCTCTCCACTACTATGGCCGCGCTGACCACCTGGGTGGTTGCGTCGACATAGAGGAGGAGGGGCTCAGGCGGTTCAGTCGCCGTTGCTGGTCGAGGAGGGACGAGGATCGGAGTGGACGTCAGCTTGGCTTTGAGTTCGTCGAGGGCCCCCTCGGCCTCCGCGGTCCATGTAAATCGCTCGGATTTTTTCAAGAGACGGTACAGAGGCATGGCCTTCTCCCCTAAACGTGAGATGAAGCGGCTGAGGGCCGCGAGACAGCCCGTGACCCTCTGCACGCCCTTGAGATCCCGAATCGGCCCCATTCGCGTGATGGCCACCACCTTCTCGGGGTTGGCCTCGATCCCGTGTTGGGAGACGATGTATCCGAGGAGCATGCCCCGAGGCACTCCGAAAACACATTTCTCGGGATTGAGTTTTATGTTTTTGGCTCAAAGGCACCCGAACGCGATTTCGAGGTCTCGGATGAGGTTGTCCGCTCTTTTGGACTTGACCACGATGTCATCGACGTAGGCTTCGACCGTGTCGCCTATGTGTTCGCCGAAGACATGGAGCATACACCGCTGATACGTTGCCCCAGCGTTTCGGAGGCCGAAGGGCATTGTCATGTAGCAGTACATGCCAAAAGGTGTGATGAAGGAAGTCGCGAGCTGGTCAGACTCTTTCATCTTAATTTGGTGGTAGCCGGAGTAAGCATCGAGGAACGAGAGGGTTTCACACCCCGCGGTAGAGTCGACAATTTGATCAATGCGTGGTAAAGGAAACGGAACTTTGGGACATGCTTTGTTTAAACTAGTATAGTCAATACACATCTGCATCTTTCCATTCTTTTTCTTAACTAGCACGGGATTAGCTAACCATTCGGGGTGGTGAACTTCCTTGATGAATCCAGCCGCCAAAAGCTTGTGTACCTCCTCGCTGATGATCCTGCGCTTCTCCTCGTCGAAGCGGCGCAGGCCCGGATTTCCAAGGCGTGCTTGGCGACTTCCCTCGGTATGCCCGGCATATCCGAAGGACTCCACGCAAACATATCGGCGTTCACGCAGAGAAAGTCGACGAGCATGACTTCCTATTTGTCCTCGAGGTCGGCGCTGATCGTTAGCACCTTCTCGCATGGGCAGCTCGGGTTGAGGGGGACTTTCTTGGTGTCTTGTGCTGGCTCGAAGTTGCCGGCGTGTCGCTTGGGATCTGGCATCTCGTCGGCGAGGTGCTCGAGGGTCACGGCTATCATGGCATTTTGCTTGACGACCTCCCCATATTCGACGCATTCGACATTGCAGTCGTACGCGTGCTCATAGGAGGACGCGATGGTGATGACGCCTTTGGGTCCTGGCATCTTGAGCTTGAGGTAGGTGTAGTTCAGGATCGCCATGAACTGCGCGTAGCCCGGTCGGCCGATGATGGCATGATACGTTCCGTGAAACCCGACCACCTCGAAGGTGAGGGTCTCCTTCCTGAAGTTGGCGGGGGTGCCAAAACAGACAGGGAGTTCAATACGGCCGACGGGGAAAGCCTTCTTCCCTGGCACGACGCCATGGAACCCCCCGGCACTGGGTCGAAGTTGGTGCCTCCTGACCCCCAGGAGGTCGAGGGTCTCGAGGTAGATGACATTTAGGCTGCTGCCGCCGTCCATGAGGACCTTCGAGAGGCGGGTGTTGATGATGATCGGGTCAACGACGAGCGGATAGGCCCCGGCGTTGGGGACTCGATCCGGATGGTCATCGCGGTCAAACGTGATGGGCGCATCAGACCAGTCGAGGTAGTGAGTTGTCGCGACACGAGCAGAGAAGACCTCTCGACGCTCCCGCTTACGCTGTCGGGGCGTGAGCTGGGTCGAGGGCCCCCCGTAGATCATGTAGCAGTCATAGACTTGGGGAATTTTCCGTCTTCCCTATTGTCTCCCTCACCGCCGCCTTGGTCTCTCTTGTTGTCACCTTTCTTCACGCCCACTTGCTCGAAGTGCCTTCGAAGCATGCGGCAGTCCTTAAGCTTATGCCTCGCCCCGTCCTTGTGATAAGGACAGGGCTCCTCGAGCATCTTGTCGAAGATGGCGCCCTCGGGGGGCGTGGGGGGACCTCGAGGTCTTTTGCGTTCGGTTGCAGTGACGAGATCATCTTCTGCAGCCTCCCGCTTGCCTTGTTGATTTTTCTTCTTCTTGTTATTTCTCTTCGACCCTTTGCTCGAGCCTCCCGTGTTGTCGGCTACCGGCGTTTTTCCCTTGTCCTTCACGTCGCTGAAGAAGGCGTCGATGGCCTCTTCGCCAGCCGCGTAGTTGGCGACCACATCCATAAGCTCGTCGACGGTGTCGGGGCGGTTACGCCCTAACTCGCAAACTAGGTCCTTGCAGGTCGTACCCGCAACAAACGCTAGAACGACGTCGAGGTCGGAGATGTGGGGCAGCTCGGTGCGGAGCTTGGAGAATCATCAAGCAAAGTCGCGGAGAGACTCCCCTGGCTTTTGCTTGCAGTTGCGTAGTTCCCAGGAGTTTCCGAGATGCACGTAGGTACCTTTGAAATTCCCTTCGAAGATACGGACAAGGTCGGTCCAAGTGCGAATCTGGTCGGGGGGAAGCTCCTCGAGCCACCTACGTGCGGTGTCGGACAGGAACAGGGGAAGGTGACGTATGATGGCGTGATCGTCGCGCGCCCCGCCCGCCTGACAAGCCAACCGAAAGTCGGCTAGCCAGAGCTCGGGATTGGTTTCGCCGTTATATTTGACGAGGCTCGTGGGGGGTCGAAACTTGTCGGGCAGCTGGGCGTAGCGGATTCTCCTGCTGAAGACCCGGGGGCCCGGTGGCTCTGGGGCCTGTTGGTCTTCTTCGCTGTCATAACGCCCTCCACGATGGGCGCTGTACCCTCGATCCTCGGCATCCCCGTGCTTGCGTCTGCGGTTCTCGACAATGTCGTTGATAGGCTCTCCCCGTGCTTGTCGTTGATAGGCTCTCGGGCCGGGTTCTTCTTCTGTCGGGGGGCCACCCCCTGATCGACCGAGCCCTCCCTCTCTGGCCGGGAGGGCTCGACCTGAGGCTCGGAGGCAGCTCCTCGACTCCTCAAGGCTGAGCTCTCGGCTTGTTGGGCAGCAGCAACTTGGAGGAGACCCTCGACCTCGCGTTGTATCCGCCGAGCTTGCGAGTTGGACGGTGCGGGCATATTGCGGAGGAGCATAGCCGCCGCAACAATGTTCTGGCTTGCTCAGGGATACCGGTGGACGGGTTGCTTGGGTACTCCTTCCTCGATGATCTGCCGGTTGACCTCTCG
Source organism: Bothriochloa decipiens (assembly GCA_023333625.1). Lineage (NCBI taxonomy): Eukaryota > Viridiplantae > Streptophyta > Magnoliopsida > Poales > Poaceae > Bothriochloa > Bothriochloa decipiens. Next base: position 26,337,461 of record CM041628.1, read on the forward strand.
GGCCCTGGCTCGGGCTCTACCGCCGAGCGGTCACCGCTCTTGTTCGAGGGTCAGCTCGAGTAAGCGCAAGCGTTTCTGCTCGTCGGCAAGCTTCGCCTGCAACTCCCGAATCTGTGCCATCTGCGCGTCCTGCTCGCCAGGACGAGGGCACACTTCTTGGGGTGCATCTGGTTGTTGTCCTCTGCTCTGGGGGGAGCGTCTCTCGCCACGGCGGTAGACGCCGCGGCCGCTGGATCGATGGTTTCCTGATCGGAGTCGACGCCACCATCGATGTGGAGGCACTCTCGGGTAGGATCCCAGTGATCAGAGTCAGAGTCAGGGTCGCCGCAGTAGAAGACGGGGAATTGCCCCCGCGCCTCCTCCTGCAGCCGCCGTCGGAGTGTACCGACGGTGTACCTCCAGGGGCCGGGCGTTCTTGTGAAAGCCAAACCCTCGGAGGCCGGTGTGATAGTCCCCACGTCCGTCATCGCGCGGAGAAGGGTGTCTGGGCGGTCCTCCAATGCACTCGTGTTGGAGTGTGTTGCTGTCGTAGTCGTCGTCGTGGGATTGTTGGAGTCGGTCGAAGACCACCGACGACGCTCGAACAGCCCGTGCGGAAGCGAGCTCGATCGAGCTGGGGTTTCATCGCACTTCCCCGACGAGCGCACGGTGAAGGTGGAGTCAGGGTTGTGCTGGGATCCTGCCGATTGGCCCTCTGCCTCTAAACTCGGGTCAGATACGCCCTCAACAAGAGGTTTCTCATCTCCGGTCAGGGGCGTGGAGAAAGCGGCGGGGACCCTTCTCGACTCGGGTTGACGGCGATGACTGCGCCGACCGTGCCTCCTTCAGGATGTGGAAGCGTGGTCATGAGACTGGCGAGCGGCTCCCCATGAACGTGGGGGCGTACCACGACCTCCGTTTGGGTCACTGATCGAGAGCAGGGTCATGTCGTAGCCCTGGCCGAGGGTCATGAACTCCAGGCTCCCGAACCAGATCACCATAGTGTGCGGCAGTGGTGAAACGAAATCGCCCATCTAGAAAAATGGCGGGAAATCGTTAGTGACACGCGGTACCCCTACCTGGCGCGCCAACTGTTGGTGTTCTGACCCTCGAGGGGTTAACACCAACGAGTAATATTGTATTCGCGTGCTCCCTAATCCGGTGGGTGATGCAAGAAGGACACAATAATTTATCCTGGTTCGGGCAAAGAAGGCCCTACGTCCAGCGGGGGGAGGATGATTCGTGTTATCTTGCACCGAAGTGCTAGTACAGGGGAAAATACAAGCTGGTGTGAGGAGTGAAAGGTGGAGTTGGGGCATTCGGACGCCTTGCTCTCGACCTTGCACAGGCTCACGGTGTCGCTCTGTGATCTAGGGCCTTAATGTTTCTCTACTCTAGATCCTCTTGATTTTTGTCCGGTCCCTCTCTCTAACGCCCTGGCGCCTCCTTTTATAGACGAAGGAGGGGCACAGGTGTACATGTATTTCGAGTTCGCAGGACGCTGATGACGTACTACGTTGAGGCCGATCACATCGGTGCCGCTGTAGTGATGTACGTCGGTATGGGAGGCCCTGCAGCCGTCGCATCAGGAGTTGTTGAAGTTTAGCTCGAGGGTTCGCTCGGTGAAGTCGAGGGGCGACGGTCGAGGGTCCTGGCCGGAGCCGAGGGGGTCATGCCGAGGAGGTCGAGCTTCGCTGGATAAGATCGAATCCCAGAAAACACGGAAAACATGTTAGTTTATACGTCTCGAGGCGGTGCCGGTCGTGGCACAGCGCTCGGTATGGCGCAACAGCGTAATATGACTTGCGGGATTCCGGGGCATGGGCGGTAAAAGTAGATTTGACCACCATGCCTGTAACTATTACCGTAACTGTGGCCATGCGGTTAGGCAAGGGTAGATAGATCGCATTAAATGTGCTCGGATCTGTACGGGGGAGTTGGTGGCCGAGGGGTGCACTATCCTCGAGGGCCGCCCATTCGCCCGGGCGAAGTTCCATCCTTGAGGGGAGGTTCGTTCGCTGGGGGAAGTTACGTCCTCGAGGGCAGGCTCGTTTGGAGGATGAAGTTCCGTCCTCGAGGGGTCGCTCGAATCGTACCCTCACGTATACAGTACTTGTCCGTTCGGTATCCTCTCGGGTGGACAGTACTGGTCCGTTCGGTAACCTCTCGGTTATACAGTACTAGTCCGTTCGTTAGCCTCTTGTGCAGGCTTTGGTTTTGGGCCGTCGTTGTTCGTTCGTGGGCCAGTCCGATACGTCTCAGCCTATGGGCCTTCGTACGTTAGCGCGGGAGGTTATCGGAGGGGTCAAGATGCTGATTTTGCGGGGTTTTAGTTTGTTAAGCAAGGGGTCTGGGATACCCGTTTCCAGGGTATCGACACAACCATTTTCTTTGTGTATAATTCTTGAGAAAGATAAGTTGAATGGAACAAATTATGCGGATTGGATCCACAACCTGAGAATTGTTCTCAGGGCTGAGAAAAAGGAAGATATTCTAGAACCCCATTACCAGATGAGCCTGGTGAAAATGCACCTGCTGCTAAAAGAGCCGCTTACAAGAAAGCATGCGATGCTGATCTTGAAGTGAGTTGCCTTATGCTTGCTTGTATGGAACCTGATCTGCAGATGCATTTCGATAACTATCACTCAGCGAATGATATGATCGTGGCGCTTGAGGAGATGTTCCGCACGCAGGATAGGACTGAAAGGTTCAATGTCTCTAAGGCGCTTGTGGAGACCAAGCTTGCAGAGGGCGCAGCAGTAGGACCACACGTAATCAAGATGGTTGGTTACACTCAAAGGTTGGAGAAGCTAGGCTTCCCAATCGGCCAAGAGTTGACCACTGATTTTATTCTCTCGTCTCTTCTGCCCAGCTATGGAAACTTCATCTCGAACTACCATATGCATGGAGCGGAGAGAGGCTTGAGTGAACTATGTGGTATGCTGAAAACAGCAGAAGCTGACATCAAGAAAGGTGACAGCAGTAGCCAAGTGTTGGCGGTCCAAAACAGACCTCGGTTTAAGAGGTGGGGCAAGAAGAAGGGCAAGGCTAGAGATGAGATCTCTAAGCCAAACCCATCTACTGCTAAGGCTTGACCATCTGTAAATTCAGACTGCTTTTATTGCAAGGGGAAGAGTCACTGGAAAAGGAATTGCAAGGAGTACTTGGCGTCCTTAGAGAAGGATGGCAGCGGTAAAGGTATTACTGCTACTTGTACCCTTGTTGTTCATGTTACGGATATTTTTCTCGCTAATTCATATATCTATTCCTAGGTATTTGATACCGGATCAGTTGCTCATATTTGCAATACGATGCAGGGAATGATAAGAAGTAGAAGCGTGAAAAAGGGAGAGGTTGACTTTCATGTGGGCAACAATGCAAGAGTTGCTGCATTGACTGTTGGGACGATGCAACTTCACTTGCCATCAGGATTTATCATGGAATTGAATAATTGTTATTTTGTTCCTATCTTAAGTTAAAACATTATATCACCTTCATGTTTGATGAAGGATGGTTATTCTTTTGCGAGTAAAGACAATGGTTGTGTGATCTCCAAGAATGACATGTTTGTGGCTTTTGTATCCATTGTGAATGGATTATTTATTTTAAATCTTGATGATGCACCTATCTGTAATGTTACTGCTAAATGGCCTCAGCTTAATGAGTTAAGTCCTACCTATATGTGGCATTGTCGTTTGGGTCATATAAGTGAGAATCGCATGAAGAGGCTCCATGATGATGGTCTTCTAACTTCGTTTGATTTTGAATCATACGAGACATGTGAGGCTTGCCTGTTAGGCAAGATGACCAAGGCGCCATTCAAAGACTTGTTGGAACTTGTACATACTGATGTATGTGGACCAATGAGCACGACAGCTAGAGGAGGTTTTCAATACTTTCATAACTTTTACTGATGACTTTAGTAGATATGGAGATATGTCTACCTAATGAAGCATAAGTCTGAAACATTTGAAAAGTTCAAAGAATTTCAGAATGAAGTAGAGAATCAACGTGGCAAGAAGATCAAGGCCTTGCAATCTGATCGTGGAGGTGAATATCTAAGTCACGAGTTTAGCAATCATCTTCAGAGTTGTGGAATTGTTCCACAGCTTACGCCACCCGGAATGCCTCAGAGAAATAGTGTGTCTGAGCGATGTAATCGGACCTTGTTGGACATGGTTCGGTCTATGATGAGCCAGTCGGACCTATCTTTATTATTTTGGGGATACGCTCTAGAAACAGCCGCTTTTACATTGAATAGGGTACCATCTAAGTCCGTAGTTAAGACACCATATGAGATGTGGACTGGTAAGAGTCCTAGTTTGTCTTTTCTAAAAATTTGGGGTTGCGAAGTTTATGTCAAACGACTTATATCAGATAAACAAATACCCAAATCGGACAAGTGCTTTTTTGTGGGATATCCAAAGAAAACTTTAGGGTATTATGTCTATAACCGGACATAGGGCAAAGTGTTTGTTACTCGAAACGGTATTTTCTTAGAGAAAGAGTTTCTCAAAATAGAAAAGAATGGACAAAAGGTGTATCTTGAAGAAGTTCAAGATGAGCCAGTAGGGACTGACTCTATGAGTGATGCTAATGTAGCAGAGCAAGTTGAGACACCCGTGGCAGTGGAGACACCACCACAACCACGAAGATCAGCAAGACTTCGTGCATTGCGTGGGGATTTGTTATTGTTAAACGATGATAAACCCGCGGAATATGCGGAAGCTATGATGGATCCAGATTTTGAGAAATGGAAAAGTGCCATGAGATCTGAGATAGATTCCATGGGAGACAATCAAGTTTGGAACTTGGTTGACCTGCCTGATGGGGTTAGACCCATAAAGAGCAAATGGATCTTTAAGAAGAAGGATATGGATGAAAATGTTCACGTCTATAAAGCTCGGCTTGTCGCAAAGGGTTTTCGGCAAGTTCAAGGGGTTGACTACGACGAGACGTTCTCGCCGGTAGCGATGCTTAAATCTATCCGGATTATTCTAGCAATTGCTGCATATTTTGATTATGAGATATGGCAGATGGATGTTAAAATAGACTTTCTAAATGGATATTTGGAAGAGGACGTGTATATGATACAGCCCGAAGGTTTTGTTGATCCTAAAAATGCTAAAAAAATATGCAAGCTTAAGAAATCCATTTATGGGTTAAAGCAAGCATCTCGGAGTTGGAATCTTCATTTTGATGAGGTCGTCAAAGGGTTTGGCTTCCGTCAGAATGAAGAAGAACCTTGTGTTTACAAGAAGGAAAGTGGGAGCGCTGTTGTGTTTCTGATCTTTTATGTGGATGACATACTATTGATTGGGAATGATATTCCTATGTTGTAATCTATAAAGACTTCACTGAATAATAGTGTTTCTATGAAGGATTTAGGAGAAGCAGCATACATCTTGGGAATTAAGATCTATAGAGATAGGTCAAGAAGGCTAATAGGATTAAGCCAAGACACGTACATTGACAAGGTGTTGAAACGGTTCAACATGGAATAGTCCAAGAAAGGGTTCTTGCCTATGTCACAAGGTGTGCGCTACAGTGATAAGCAGTGTCCTTCCACTGATGCTGAGCGCAACCGCATGAGTAAGGTTCCATACGCTTTGGCAGTTGGTTCCATCATGTACGCCATGATATGTACTCGTCCAGATGTAGCCTATGCTCTAAGTGTTGCCAGCAGATATCAAGCCAGTCCTGGTGAGAGTCACTGGACATTGGTTAAAAACATTCTTAAGTACTTACGAAGGACTAAGGATGTGTTCCTAATCTATGGAGGTGAGGAGGAGCTCGTTGTAAATGGTTACACCGATGCTAGCTTCCAAACCGACGAGGATGATTCACTATCTCAATCAGGTTTTGTGTTCATAATAAATGGTGGTACAATTAGCTGGAAAAGTTCCAAGCAGGTGACGGTGTCTGATTCTACAGCAGAAGCCGAGTACATTGCAGCTTCTGGTGCTGCAAAGGAAGGTGTATGGTTGAGGAGGTTCCTCATTGATCTTGGTGTGTTTCCGAATGCGTTGGGCCCATTGAATTTACATTGTGATAACAATGGGGCAACTGCACAGGCTAAGCTGCCTAGGGATCACCAGAAGAACAAACATGTACTCTAAAAGTTTCATCTCATTTGAGAGTTTGTGAAACAAGAAGAGATCAAACTGTGCAAAATACATATAGATTTGAATATAGTAGATCCTTTGACAAAGGCTCTTCCACAGCCTAAGCATAAGGCACACATGAGATCTATGGGGATTAGACATCTAAGAGATTAACTCTAGTGCAAGTGGGAGACTATTGGGAATATGCCTTAGAGCTAATCATGAGATGATGATATTCTGATTGTATCCATGATTAATAAAGTGTTCATTGAATATCCATTATAGACAACTTGTATTGGTTGGCAATCATGTGAATTGTTTGTGAAACTTAATTACTTGAATGGTTATTCTAAAGTTGTCCCTGATCAGCGTTCTTGTGAGAACACACTTGAATATTAGACCAGCACATGTATTAGTTGATGGCTATGTTTCACAAGTCATGGACATGGAGATGTCAAACTAATAATGTGGGCACATGTGAGACATGTAGGCTGGACTGACCCAACATGAGAAAGTCTCTATTCATGTCATATATGTTATGTACTTAGACCTAAGATTGTGATATGTACTCAAGATGTGAAATGTCCTACTTAGGGACTGTCAAACGCTACCCTGTAACTGGGTAGTTATAAAGTTGGTCTTCGGGTGGTCGGGAAGCATGCTATGAGATATAGACAATCAACATGGAATTTGCCCCTCTCTACTCGAGAGAGATATCACTAGATCAATCAAGTGATTGGATCAACAAATACATGGCCGTGCTTGGGTTAAGTGTTAACCCACGAGTTGAACCATATATCGAGTGGCAAAGGGAATAACTTGTATATGGTCATAGTGGTTCATCTGATATGATCTTTGCATGCACGTAGGAGTTGTCACGCCTTGCTAGAGGCCGCTATCAACTATTGGGCGAGTAGGAGTACTTGGCCCATGTCAATGTGTGCGTGAACCCATAGGGTCGCATGCTTAAGGGGCTGGAAGCCTAATTCGGGTTGGACCCGAATTAGACAAGGCTTAGGGTTACTAATGGGCCTCCCAACTCGTGAGCTCATTGGGGACGCCTATATAAGCATGGGGTAGGTCACACGGTGAGGGTTGGATGCCTTTGACAGCCGCCGTCTCCCTCCCCATGCTCACGCCTTCTGTTCCTCACGGACCTAGCAGTCTGGAGACGCATTGCTTCTTCCCTGTACGTGTGGGATACGTTGGAGGTGCTGCATCTGAAGCGCTGGGACGAACCGCGTGAGGGGATTGACGTGACGGACGACCACGTAACTGCACTGCCTGCTACGACGCTTACGACTACATCGAGTCGTCTTCCGCTGCATCCACGCATCTAGTGGTAATCCTGTGACCTGTAACTAGCAGTAGATCCTGGTTTATGAGGCAGAAAAGTTTTATTTTCTGGCTAGCGTAGCACCCTCACAACCCTTCACAATGCTGCTCATGGGCTGGCCTGGCGTAGCTCGATGTACATTGGTGGGCCCACATCTCTGTTTGTGGGCTTCTATGATGATTTTGGGGTTTTATTATTGGGGGATTAATTCTTCCAGTAGTAGGTTTGGGGTAACCCTTTATTCAGGTACCCCACACGACGGATTGAGACGGCGGCGGTTTGTTGGGTGCAGGAAGGCGAGCCGCTAAAGGAGGTGGAGAGACTAGGCAGTGGGGAGTGATGCGCTTCGAGTATCGTTTCCCTCCACCAGCGCTCACTGTTTATACCATTCGGGCATGCTGGTTTGACTTCTAGGGTTGGGCCGCTCGACTCGTGTGGATTTCAGCTTATTGGGCCGTTCTAAGTCTTGAGTCCGTGTGTGGGCTGGAGTGGTTTTTCTCCCTCGTGCGCGTAAGTTGTATGCCCAGTCCATGTTATTAAGCATGTGCACAATAATCTCGAGATCTTATCCCAGATTTGTTTTCATTCATATATTTATCCCCGAATTAGTTTTCAGATTTTTCCTAAAAATCTAGAGACTGATTTCTCAGGATAGATAGTCTATTTCCCATACTTGGGGAGTACCTGGCAGTTTCTCACCCCTCGATGCCTACGAACTCTATGTTCTTGGCATCTTCGACTGCTACATTGACACGTCTCCAAATACAAGCTAAGTTCTTAATTCAATTTTTTGTTGTTTTTCTTTTTTATTACACAGTTTTGTATCTTTTACATTACCTGTCATACATGCACCCTGCATAAGTCATAGTTAAACTTTGTGTTTTGACCGCCAAGAATCGCTTGACAAGGCACTGTCTCGAAGCCTCTGACGATGTGTTACAGCTCCACGCTACATAGCACTAGGAGATTCGGCAGTCGCTCTCTAACGGTACTAGGTACCTGTTGAGCTCAGCGGTCCTACGTGGTTCACTTGCGCATCCCTAGTCACCCGACAGAGTTAGCTTGCTTCGAGGGTGGGGACAAAACTTAATTATCGACGTCATTTTTTTCTACACATCAGACATTTAAAAAATGACATAAATATTGTTACCTAAATCAATTATTTGTGCATCATGTACTACCGATTTTCATGTTTATTTTTCAAGAACAATATTTGGTCACCGAGCACACTCCATACGCTCGGGGACTGGATCCAGGATTATTATTCAGGTGGTCACATCACCTGGCATATGGGCTTCACCACCGACCAGTTGGGCTGCTCAGAGCTTACCGCCCAGTTGGTCCAACTACTCATCATTAGGCTCGGTGCCACGCACCGCACAACCTCGTCTCTGACCACATGATGCTCGGGGACTCGTTGTCATCGTTAGGCTCGGTGCCTCGCACCGCATTGCCTCGTCTCCGATCACATGCTGTTTGGGGACTCGGTGCCATAATTAGGCTCGGTGCCATGCACCGCACATCCTCGTCTCCGATCACACGCTGCTCGGGGACTCGTCATCATCCAAGCTTCAATGCCATGCATTGTCCAGCCTCAATTTTGACCTCGCATTGCTCGAGGTCGATGCTATGCTCGATGCCATGCATCGCACAACCTCGATTTTGACCTCGCATTGCTCGAGGACTTGTCATCGAGCCTCGGCTCGGTGCTACGTGTAACACCCCGGCCCAGGGCTTAATAGGATTAATATGATACTCATACCAACAAGTTGCAACTTCTTTTTCGGAAGCTCATCACTAAAGAACTCCGAGGTTAAGCGTGCTTAGCTTGGAGAAATTTAGGGATGGGTGACCGACCGGGAAGTCTTCCCGGGTGCGCACGAGTGAGGACAAAGTGCACAGAAAAGACTAGTGTTGGTCTATGAGGGTAGTCTATGTCCTAGATAAGCGGCCGGATGTAAGCGAGCCCAGCCTCAAGGAGGCGGGACGTTACAAATGGTATCAGAGCCGACCCTTGCGGTTTCATGGGCGCGTGTGTCAGTTACGCAGGCATGGTGTGCATGGCTGGTGTGGATCCGGAGTGGTCACACAGCATGACACATGCGCTGGCACTGGACACACGGACGTGGCCAAAAGGGGACGTTCCAGGCCTGGGGTTGACCGACGAGGACGTCGGTCTCTTAAGGGGGTGAGTATGTAACACCCCGGCCCAGGGCTTAATAGGATTAATATGATACTCATAGCAACAAGTTGCAACTTCTTTTTCGGAAGCTCATCACTAAAGAACTCCGAGGTTAAGCGTGCTTAGCTTGGAGAAATTTAGGGATGGGTGACCGACCGGGAAGTCTTCCCGGGTGCGCACGAGTGAGGACAAAGTGCACAGAAAAGACTAGTGTTGGTCTGTGAGGGTAGTCTATGTCCTAGATAAGCGGCCGGATGTAAGCGAGCCCAGCCTCAAGGAGGCGGGACGTTACACTACGCATCATACAGCCTTGTCTCCGGCTTCGCATTTCTCGAGGATGCGACCCTCGTATTAGCGGTTCTCGGTGTCCCTCGACCCGATCGAGCCTGCATCATCCAAGACTTACCTAGGGACTGCGCACTTGATTTGTCGCCTAGTGGTGTCTATGGGCTAGCGGAACTCCGTGCGGGCAGATGACCCCTCGTGGAGCGATAGTCTCCAAGCGGGTGGACGACCCCTCAAGTAACAGGGCACATCATGGGCGGATGGACCTCTCGAGTGATGGAACTCTCCGTGGGCGAATGAGCCCCCGTTGGGTGACAGATTTCTGCTCGGGCGAACGACCCCCCATCGATTATTGTTCTAGCTTTGATTCCCCTGCTTCCTCTATAGCATTCAGAGCATTTAATGCACCTTACCTTCTTTTGCCATAACTCGTGGCTACATCGACCTGATCGAGCCTCGAACTCATCCTTGGTACTCTCGGGGACTACGAGTTAGCTGGCACATGCCTAGTCCTGTAATACTGGCCTTGACTAGTTGATGCTATTTTTGACTTTTTCCTTAAAAGCTCAATACAACATATCCTATCTTTTATCGAGCTTAGGGACTACGTGGGCCCACGTCACCTCGCGGTGACTTAGAGTTTATTTTTTGTTCTTAGTTCTAGAATCGGTATTTGGCATTTTCTATGTTTAGCTGGTATTTTATTTGACTTTTTCTTAAAAAGCTCAATACAACATATTCTATCTTCTATCAAGCTTGGGGACTACGTGGGCCCACATCACCTAGCTGAAGGTTTATGAGGGTGCTACGCTAGCCAGAAAACAAAACTTTTTGACCTCATAAACCAGGATATACTGCTAGTTACAGGTTACGAAATTACCACTAGACACGCAGGTGCAGCGTAAGATGACTTGATGTAGTCGTACGCGTCGCAGCAGGCAGTGCAGTTGCGTGGTTGTCCGTCACATCAACCCCTCGCGCGGTTTGTACCAGTGCTCCAGATGCAGCACCTCCGAGGAATCCCACACGTGCAGGGAAGAAGCGATGCGCCTTCGGACTGCTAGGTCCGCGAGGAGCAGAAGGCGCGAACGTGGGAAGGGTGACGGCGGCTATTAAAGGCGTGTAACCATGACTGCGCCCCTACCCCTTGCTTTATATAGGTGTTCCTAATGAGATCACGAGTTGGAGGCCCATTAGTAACCCTAAGCCTTGTCTAATTCGGGTCCAACCCGAATTAGGCTTCTAGCCCCTTAAGCGTGCGACCCTATGGGTTCACGCACACATTGACATGGCCCGAGTACTCCTACTCGCCCAATAGTTGACAGTGGCCTCTAGCAAGTCGTGACAACTGCTATGTGCACACAAAGATCATATCAGACGAACCACTACGACCACATACAAGTTATTCCCTTTGCCACTCGATATATGGTTCAACTCGTGGGTTAACACTTAACCCAAGCACGGCCATGCATTTGTTTGATCCAATCACTTGAGTGATCCAGTGATATCTCTCTCGCGTAGAGAGGGACAAATTCCATTTTGATTGTCTATATCTCATAGCATGCTTCCTGACCACCCGAAGACCACCTTTATAACTACCCAGTTATGGAGCAACGTTTCATAGTCCCTAAGTAGGCCGTTTCACATCTTGAGCACATACCACAATCTCAGGTCTAAGGACATAACGTATATGATGTGAATAGAGACTTTCTCAAGTCGGGTCAGTCCAGCCTACATGTCTCACATATGCCCACATTATTAGTTTGACATCTCCATGTCCATGACTTGTGAAACATAGCCATCAACTAATACATGTGCTGGTCTAATATTCAAGTGTGTTCTCACAAGAACACCGACCAGGGACAACTTTAGAATAACCATTCAAGTAATTGAGTTCAACAAACAATTCACATAATTGCCAATCAACACAAGTTGTCTATAATGGATATTCAATGAACACTTAATGCATGTCATAAATACAACTGGAATATCATCTTCTCTATGATTACCTCTAGGGCATATTCCCAATAGTCTCGGATGTCTAATCCCCATAGACCTCATGTGTGCCTCATACTTAGGCTGTGGAAGGCCTTTGTCAAAGGATCTGCTACATTCAAATCTTTATGTATTTTGAACAATTTGAACTCTTCTCATTTTAGAAACTCTCAAATGAGATAAAACTTCCAGAGTACATGTTTGTTCTTCTGGTGATCCCTAGGCTGCTTAGCCTGTGCAATCACCCCATTGTCATCACAATGTAAATTCAATGGGCCCGACGCATTCGAAAACACACCAAGTTCAATGAGGAACCTCCTCAACCAAACACCTTCCTTTACAGCGCCAGAAGCTGCAATGTACTCGGCTTCTGCTGTAGAATCAGACACTATCTCCTGCTTGGAACTTTTCCAGCTAACTGCACCACCATTTATTGTGAACACAAAACCTGATTGAGATAGTGAATCATCCCCGTCGGTTTAGAAGCTAGCATTGGTGTAACCGTTTACAATGAGCTCCTCCTCCCCTCCATAGATTAGGAACACATCCTTAGTCCTTTGTAAGTACTTAAGAATATTTTTAACCAATGTCCAGTGACTCTCACTAGGATTGGCTTGATACCTGCTCACAACACTTAGAGCATATGAGACATCTGGGCGAGTACATATCATGGCATACATGATGGAATCAACGGTCGAAGTATATGGAACCTTACTCATGCGGTTGCGCTCTTCATCTGATGAAGGACACTACTTGTCACTAAAGCGCATACCATGTGATATAGGCAAGAACCCTTTCCTGGACTGTTCCATGTTGAACCGTTTCAACACCTTGTCAATGTATGTGTCTTGGCTTAATCCTATTAGCCTTCTTGACCTATCTCTATAGATCTTAATTCCCAAGATGTATGCTACTTCTCCTATCCTTTATAGAAACACTATTATTCAGTGAAGTCTTTACAGATTGCAACATAGGAATATCATTCCCAATCAATAGTATGTCATCCACATACAAGATCAGAAACACAACAGCGCTCCGACTTTCCTTCTTGTAAACACAAGGTTCTTCTTCATTCTGACAGAAGCCAAACCCTTTGACGACCTCATCAAAACAAAGATTCCAACTCTGAGATGCTTGCTTTAACCCATAAATGGATTTCTTAAGCTTGCATATTTTTCCAGCATTTTTAGGATCAACAAAACCTTGGGCCTGTATCATATACATGTCCTCTTCCAAATATCCATTTAGAAAGGTTGTTTTAACATCCATCGGCCATATCTCATAATCGAAATATGCAGCAACTGCTAGAATGATCCGGACAGATTTAAGCATCGCTACCAGTGAGAACGTCTCGTCGTAGTCAACCCCTTGAACTTGCCAAAAACCCTTTGCAACAAGCCGAGCTTTATAGACGTGAACATTTCCGTCCATATCCTTCTTCTTCTTAAAGATCCATTTGCTCTCTATGGGTCTAACCCCATCAGGCGGGTCAACCAAGTTCCAAACTTGATTGTCTCCCATGGAATCTGTCTGGGATCTCATGGCACTTTGCCATTTCTCAAAATCTGGATCCATCATAAGCTTCTGCATAATCCGCAGGTTCGTCATCGTCTAACAATAACAAATCCCCACGCAATGCACGAAGTCTCGCTGATCTTCGTGGTTGTGGCGGTGTCTCCACTGCCACGGGTGTCTCAACTTGCTCTGCTACATTAGCATCACTCGTAGAGTCAGTCCTTACTGGCTCATCTTGAACTTCTTCAAGATACACCTTTTGTCTAATCTTTTCTCTTTTGAGGAACTCTTTCTCTAAGAAAACATCGTTTTGAGTAACAAACACTTTGCCCTCTGACCGGTTATAGACATAATACCCTAAAGTTTCCTTCGGATATCCCATGAAAAAGCACTTGTCCAATTTGGGTGTTAGTTTATCTGATATAAATCATTTGACATAAACTTCACAACCCCAAAATTTTAGAAAAGACAAACTGGGACTCTTACCAGTCCACATCTCATATGGTGTCTTAACTACGGACTTAGATGGTACCCTATTCAATGTGAAAGCGACTGTTTCTAAAGCGTATCCCCAAAATGATAAAGGTAGGTCCGACTGGCTCATCATAGACCAAACCATGTCCAACAAGGTCCGATTACATCGCTCAGACACGCCGTTTCTCTGAGGCGTTCTGGGTGGCGTAAGCTGTGGAACAATTCCACAACTCTTAAGATAATTGCTAAACTCGTGACTTAGATATTTGCCTCCACGATCAGATCGCAAGGCCTTGATCTTCTTGCCACATTGATTCTCTACTTCATTCTGAAATTCTTTGAACTTTTCAAATGTTTCAGACTTATGCTTCATTAGGTAGACATATCCATATCTACTAAAGTCATCAGTAAAAGTTATGAAGTATTGAAATCTGCCTCTAGCTGTCGTGCTCATTGGTCCACATACATCAGTATGTACAAGTTCCAACAAGTCAGTCGCCCTCTCAAGAAATTCTTTGAATGGCGCCTTGGTCATCTTGCCTAGCATGCAAGCCTCGCATGTCTCGTATGATTCAAAATCAAACAAAGTTAGAAGACCATCATCATGGAGCCTCTTCATGCGATTCTCACTTATATGACCCAAACGACAATGCCACATATAGGTAGGACTTAACTCATTAAGCCGAGGCTGTTTAGCACTAACATTACAGACAGGTGCAACATCAAGATTTAAAATAAATAACCCATTTACAATGGATGCAAAAGCCACAAACATGTCATTCTTGGAGATCACACAACCATTGTCTTTACTCGCAAAAGAATAACCATCCTTCATCAAACATGAAGGCAATACAATGTTTTGACTTAAGCTAGGAACAAAATAATAATTATTCAATTCCATAATAAATCCTGATCGCAGGTGAAGTTGCATTGTCCCGACGTTCAACGCAGCAACTCTTGCATTATTGCCCACGTGGAAGTCAACCTCTCCCTTTTCAATGCTTCTACTTCTTATCATTCCCTGCATCGTATTGCAAATATAAGCAACCCATCCGGTATCAAATACCCAGGAATTGATATATGAGTTAGCGAGAAAAATGTCTGTTACATGAACAACAAGGGTACAAGTAGCAGTAATACCTTTACCGCCGCCATCCTTCTCTAAGGACGCCAAGTACTCCTTGCAATTCCTTTTCCAGTGACCTTTCCCCTTATAATAAAAGCAATCAGAATTTGCAGATGGTCCAGCCTTAGCAGCAGATGGGTTCGGCTTAGAGATCTCATCTTTAGCCTTGCCCTTCTTCTTGCCCTTCCTCTTGAACCGAGGTCTATTCTGGACGCCAACACTTGGCTACTGTCAGCACCTTTCTTGATGTCGGCTTCTGCTGTTTTTAGCATACCACACAGTTCACTCAAGCCTCTCTGCACCCCATGCATATGGTAGTTCGAGATGAAGTTTCCATAGTTAGGCAGAAGAGACGAGAGGATAAAATTAGTAGCCAACTCTTGGCCGATTGGAAAGCCTAGCTTCTCCAACCTTTGAGTGTAACCAACCATCTTGATTATGTATGGTCCTACTGCTGCGCCCTCTGCAAGCTTGGTTTCCACAAGCGCCTTAGAGACATTGAACCTTTCACTACTGGCCTGCGTGCGGAACATCTCGTCAAGCACCACGAACATATTGTTCGCTGAGTGATTGTTATCGAACTGCATGTGCAGATCAGATTCCATGGAAGCAAGCATAAGGCAACTCACTTCAAGATCAGCATCGCATGCTTTCCTGTAAGCGGTTCTTTCAGCAGCAGGTGCATTTTCTTTAGGCTCATCTAGTAATGGGGTGTCTAGAATATCTTCCTTTTTCTCAGCCCTGAGAACAATTCTCAGGTTGCAGACCCAATCCGCATAATTTGTTCCATTTAACTTATCTTTCTCAAGAATTGTACGCAAAGAAAATGGTTGATTACGAGCGGCCATCTACAATAATAGTAATGCAAAATACTAAGACAATATATCCATGAAGGAGTAAATTATATCACATAGAATATACTCCCACTAAAATCAATATCCCTCAATTGATTTTAGTGATTCAAGACCCACAACTAACATCCCGACCAGTGAGCTTTAGCATCACCGCTGGTCGGTATGGTAGATCGGTAAGCAACACCTTGCTAATCATATCTCATATGACTCTTGTTGTTGGGCTAGCATCCCTATGCCAAGCACTCAACCTTACCATGCTTCAAGATCCCTAATCGTTAGGATGACCTTGTTCAAGTAACCAAGCCTTCTTGCAGTAAGTATCCGATACGAACCTGCCTAGTCGAGGAAAACCAGTGGCACCCTAATTTCATAGACCCACCACCGATTGTACAAGACTTATGAAAGTGCAAGGTTTGGGGAAGCATTCAACTTAAACATTGCTGAGGGATCGTTCTACTTCACTACCGTACTCATGTAGACAAAAACATAATAGCATATGAAAGTAGAACATAGTAATGAGAATCACATTCACACATAGTGACATGGTATGACCCTTTAATAATGGTGATCTCCATCTCCATCATCTTGCCCATCATGGTGATCTCCATCTCCACGATCCATGTGTGCCATCTTTCTTGTGATAAGTCCTCCAAGAACTATCTTGTCGCAAGCTATACTAATTACATAGTCGCAAGATCACAAGATGGCGCGCAGGCCAATACATCAAATGGCAACACATATGGCTCCAGCCGTGTTGCTTACATGACACGCAGGCCATGAATGAATTGTATACATACACATGGGCCATACCAATCACATCATACCCTACAAAAACAAGTTAGGCGTAGAATGATTCTATGCGCTATGACAGATAGCAACGGTGGTTCGGAGTCCCTCTATTTTCACTAGATCGCATCTATGAAATCGCTATGAAAATCTCATCAGACTGATCTCATCAGCCTGAATCCAAACCATTCGGAGTCCCTCTATTTTCACTAGATCAATGCCATTGATCTATGCCCAACATGTATGGTCTTACGTGTATCACTTAACTCAGGTGGTGGATTAAACTGACCGGTATGAGTATATCGTTACACGGCCACGCAACAAGAGCATGAAAACAGATTGAGTTTCCATCTACCACCCCATTTCACAAATAGATCTAATCAACATGTGCAACCAAACCTAGTAGATAGCATCTACTATTTCTGCATATCAACTATATGCCCAAAACCGAACCTATAATGAGGCAGTAACGACTCCGATACCACTGAAGGGTTATGAGGGTGCTACGCTAGCCAGAAAACAAAACTTTTTGACCTCATAAACCAGGATCTACTGCTAGTTACAGGTTACGGAATTACCACTAGATGCGCAGGTGCAGCGGAAGATGACTCGATGTTGTCGTACACGTCGCAGCAGGCAGTGCAGTTGCGTGGTCATCCGTTCACCTCAACCCCTTGCGCGGTTCGTCCCAGTGCTCTGAATGCAGCACCTTCAAGGAATCCCACACGTGCAGGGAAGAAGCGATGCGCCTCCGGACTGCTAGGTCCGTGAGGAGCAGAAGGGGTGAACATGGGGAGGGTGACGGCGGCTGCTAAAGGCGTGTAACCTTGACTGCGCCCCTACCCCTTGCTTTATATAGGCGTCCCTAATGAGCTCACGAGTTGGAGGCCCATTAGTAACCCTAAGCCTTGTCTAATTTGGGTCCAACCCGAATTAGGCTTCTAGCCCCTTAAGTGTGCGACCCTATGGGTTCACGCACACATTGACATGGCCCGAGTACTCCTACTCGCCCAATAGTTGATAGCGGCCTCTAGCAAGACATGACAACTCCTATGTGCACGCAAAGATCATATCAGACGAACCACTATGACCACATATAAGTTATTCCCTTTGCCACTCGATATATGGTTCAACTCGTGGGTTAACACTTAACCCAAGCACGACCATGCATTTGTTTGATCCAATCACTTGAGTGATCCAGTGATATCTCTCTCGCGTAGAGAGGGACAAATTCCATCTTGATTGTCTATATCTCATAGCATGCTTTCTGACCACCCGAAGACCACCTTTATAACTACCCAGTTACGAAGCAGCATTTGATAGTCCCTAAGTAGGCCGTTTCACATCTTGAGTACATACCACAATCTCAAGTCCAAGGACATAACGTATATGATGTGAATAGAGACTTTCTCATGTTGGGTCAGTCTAGCCTAATGTCTCACATGTGCCCACATTATTAGTTTGACATCTCCATGTCCATGACTTGTGAAACATAGCCATCAACTAATACATGTGCTGGTCTAATATTCAAGTGTGTTCTCACAAGAACAGCGACCAGGGACAACTTTAGAATAACCATTCAAGTAACTGAGTTCCACAAACAATTCACATAATTACCAATCAACACAAGTTTTCTATAATGGATATTCAATGAACACTTAATGCATGTCATAGATACAACTGGAATATCATCATCTCTATGATTACCTCTAGGGCATATTCCCAACACTAGCGGTGACTTAGGGCTATCTTTTGTTCCTGGTTTAGTACCCCTACCTCCATGGTTTGTTCATGTTAGCATCCCAGTGATACTTCGTGTCACGTGTTAATATGGGCCCATGTCTCAGGACGTGAAAATATTTTTCTTTTTCTTGGAACACCATGCATCTTTTGACATATCACCTTCCTTGACGGGAGCTGTGGTCGGGAGCAGAATTATGAACTACTTGGGAGAAGCCTGGATGGTGTTGATTGATCGATGTCAGTGCTGGTCGGTGTCACGTGGTCAGCATCAGTGCTGATCAGCACTACGTGGTCGGCATTTTCACTGCTCAGCACTACGTGGTAGGCATTTTCACTGCTCGGTACTACGTGGTTGGCATCTTCATTGCTCGGCATTACGTGGTCTGCATCTTCACTGCTCAACACAGGTCAAGACGGTGACTCCCTCAAGATACAAGGTGCTCGGGGACTAGCTGTGGGGGTATAGACCCCATATACCCTTACGGCTAGACTTTGGGCTGCTTGGTACAAGACGACCCAGACCAGAAGATGAAGGCTGGTCCATCATCATCGTGATTGGTGGGCCAGACGACAAGACAGAGTCAGTGGTCTGCTACCAACCAGGTCGGCGAACTGCACGAGAACTGAAGGACTACTTGGCGCGCAAGATAAGGAGTCCTAGTCGGTTAGATCTAGTCGAGTCCTCCAAGAACACGGCTCAATATAACCGACCAAGTAACCTTGTCCCCCAACTATATAAGGCGGGCTAGGACCCCCCTTAGAACACATCTTTTCACGCGTCATTGTACTCTGGTACTCATCAATACAGCAGCAGAGACGCAGGACGTAGTATATTACGCTTCCGAGCGGCCTGAACTGGATAAACCCCGATTGTCTTGTGTTCGTCTTGTGTCTTGATGTCTAGATCATAGATCAGAGCATACTTCCCACTGCAATCTACTACCTTGGGGTATACCGTGGTAGACTGCCAACAAAGTTTCATTGACAGTTTCATGAGATCCGAGATAGATTCCATGGGAGACAATCAGGTCTAGAACTTGGTTGACCCGCCTGATGGGGTTAGACCCATTGAGAGCAAATGGATCTTCAAGAAGAAGAAGGATATGGATGGAAATGTTCACATCTATAAAGCTCGGCTTGACGCAAAGGGTATTCGACAAGTTCAAGGGATTGAATACGATGAGACGTTCTCTCCGGTAGTGATGCTTAAATCTATTCGGATCATTCTAGCAATTGCTGCATATTTCGATTATGATATATGGTAGATGGATGTTAAAATAGCCTTTCTAAATGGGTATTTAGAAGAGGACATGTATATGATACAGCTCGAAGACTTTGTTGATCCTAAAAATGCTGGCAAAATATGCAAGCTTAAGAAATCCATTTATGGGTTAAAGCAAGCTTCTCGGAGTTGGAATATTCATTTTGATGAGGTTGTCAAAGGTTTTGGCTTCCGTCAGAATGAAGAAGAACCTTGTGTTTACAAGAAGGAAAGTGGGAGCGTTGTTGTGTTTCTGATCTTATATGTGGATGACATATTACTGATCGAGAATAACATTCCAATGTTGTAATCTGTAAAGACTTCACTGAATAATAGTTTTCCTATGAAGGATTTAGGAGAGGCAGCATACATCTTGGGCATTAAGATCTATAGAGATAGGTCGAGAAGGCTAATAGGATTAAGCCAAGACACGTACATTGACAAGGTGTTGAAGCGGTTCAACATGGAACAGTCCAAGAAAGGGTTTTTGCCTATGTCACATGGTATGTGTTTAAGTGACAAGCAATGTACTTCCACTGATGCTGAGTGCAATCGCATGAGTAAGGTTCCATACGCTTCGGTAGTTGATTCCATCATGTATACCATGATATCTACTCGCCCAGATGTCGCATATGCTCTAAGTGTTGTGAGCAGGTACCAAGCCAATCCTAGTGAGAGTCACTGGACGTTGGTTAAGAACATTCTTAAATACTTGAGAAGGACTAAGGATGTGTTCCTAATCTATGGATGTGAGGAGGAGCTTCCAAACCGACGCGGATGATTCACTATCATAATTAGGTTTTGTGTTCACAATAAATGGTGGTGCAGTATGCTGGAAGAGTTCCAAGCAGGAAACGGTCACCGATTCTACAGCAGAAGTGGAGCACATTGCGGCTGGTGGAGCTGCAAAGGAAGGTGTTTGGTTGAGGAGGTTCCTCATTGAACTTGGTGTGTTTCCCAATGCGTCGGGCCCATGGAATTTACATTGTGATAAAAATGGGGCGATTGCACAGGCCAAGCAGCCTAGGGATCACCAGAAGAACAAACATGTACTCCGGAAGATTCTTCTTATTCGACAGTTTGTGAAACTAGAAGAGATCAAACTATGCAAAATACATACGGATTTGAATATAGCAGATCCTTTGACAAAGGCTCTTCCATAGCATAAGCATGAGGCACACATGAGGTCTATGGGGATTAGACATCTTAGAGATTAACTCTAGTGCAAGTGGAAGACTGTTGGGAATATTGTCGATGAAACCTCGTCGGCAGTCTACCACGGGACACCATTTGACCAGGCTTTGTTGACAAGGTTTGCAGAAAGTCAGCTACTAGAACAAAAAGGAGGAGGAGAGGGGGCCTCCCTATTTCACTCCTCTTTTACAGGGGAAGCTTTTCCCAGCCAGGCCATTAAGGATAACAGCTGAAGAAGCAGATTTGAAAATGGAGCTGATCTAGTTGATCCACTTGTCAGAGAAACCTTTATGCTTTATGATTTCAATGATGAAGGGGTGCTCAATTTTGTCAAAGGCCTTTTCAAAATCAATCTTGAGGATGACAATATTTTTCTTAGAATATTGACAAAGGTGAAGAAATTGAAAGGACCAACCTAAGCAATCTTGGATGCATCTGCCTTTAATGAAGCCATACTGGTTGCTGTGAATCAGATTAGGGAGAACTGCTTGGCACGACCTTCATTACCTTCCTTGCCATTTTTGGCAAAGCATTTAGCATGGTGCCTGTGCTCCGACGAGGCCTACATTGGTCGAGATTAGTGACTCTACCATCACCAACACATCGCTAATCGACCACACCGACGCCTTCTTGAACTGCCTGCTCACGCTGTTCACGGTGGAATTGGTCATGAGCAACGCCGCCACCGGAGTGACTGCATCAGCTCAGTGCAGTACAGCCCGCTCTGGTGCGCGCTCTGCTGCAACCTCACCTTCGAGGCTCTACACCCTACATGCTTTGACCAGCTCGCCCTGTTGCGATGAGAATCCGTGGCAGAGACCTCGGTGATGTGGTCGTTATCAGAGACAGCATGCACGCTGCTGTGTTCGCGCTCGTCACATGCTTGTGCTTCGACGACGACCTCGTGCGCGATGCAGACCACCTGCTGGCCATGTGACGCATGATGCAACAGTTGGTGCGCGCTATAGGTGAGGCCAATGCCTTCATGGGCTCGCGGCTGGCCAAGCTCGTGCACTAGAGATAGTGGCAACGCTTCGTCGCCTACCATGGCCTACGACCAGCAGGCCGCATTCTTTCTCCCCCTCAGGTCAGAGAGGAAGCGGCAGCGCCGTTCTGGGTGCTGCAACGATGGCGGGATCAGGCTGTACGTTGACACTCTCATCGACCTCAGTGTCCCTGACGACGATGACCATGACGACGTCGTCTGACACGCGCTCACGGATGACGATATGGTGAGCCTTCTATTGGAGTTCCTGGAAGCCAGCACGGAGTCGGCCGTGTCGTGCATCGAATGGGCTCTCGCTCACCTCGCCGCCCAGCCGGAGGTCCAGGAGAAGCTGCGCCATGAGATAGCAGGGGGAGATCAAGGCGGTGGCGAGGGTGGCATGGTGCCCAAGGAACGGCTCCGCACATTGCCGTACCTGCACGTCATCATGCTCGAGGCGCTTTGCCTGCACCCTCTGGTTCCCTTCCTCATGTGTGAAGTCCACGCGGACGTGGAGTTTGCGGCGGCGACCAGCGGAACAACAATGACGGTGCCTACAATGGATGGCGGCAGGAGGACGCGGGGGCATTTTATGATACAGGACATGGCGAGGGACAGGAAGGACTGGAAGGACCCCAACAAGTTCTAGCCGGAGCGGTTCCCGCGTGGTGCCCGGGCCCTAGGAGATTAGGATGACGCCCTTCGGTGCCGGTCGGAGGTACTGCCCCGGTGCTGGGATGGGCATAGTGCACATCAAGTGCTTCCTCGCCACGCTCATGCGCGAGTTCGAGTGGGCATCGGTGGCGCTTGGCGGCCGAATCGACTTCACAGAGCTGGACAGGTTCTTCAACGTGATGAAGACACCACTCAGAGCACATGTCAAGCGGAGTACCTAGACGTGAATCCACTCGTGTATCATAAGGAAATAAATAAATGGTAATGCTTTGCTTCGGTCATCCAACGCGTCGAACGACCGCTCATTGCTGGGCCTCACCTACCCGACGGCCCAAGACCCCCCGCCAGAGGGTATTTTGGTAATTTCACGCCAGGCAGGGGTAAAATGGTAATCCCCCATGACAGCCCCCGCGCTCGACCTCTCTCCCCGGCCACCCGTGCCCGACCCCCTCCCTCACTCTCTCCGGCGATGGCGGCAACGATGGCGACGGTGGCCCATCCTCCTCCCTCCTCCCTCTCACTCTCTCTCCCAGCCCCCACCGCCTCCCCTAGCTCCTACCCCCACCCAACCGTGGCGGCCATGGTGGCGGCGGTGGCGGCCATGAATCTGCCGACGGCGACCGTAGATCCGCCCAGGTAGGCCCCCTCTCCCTCTTTCCGTTCTTCTTCTCCTCTCCCCTCCTTCTCCTCCAACTCTGATAGGGTTAGGGTTAGGGTTTCGACCACCTTTTCCTCTTCCTCCAACTCTTCCCGGCTATAGAATCTTCCTGGCCATGGCCGTCGACCCGGCGGTGGTGGCACCGTCGAGCGAGCGGGGCTGGATGGCCGGTGGGTACGGGTAGCCGACGACGAGAGTGCTGGAGGCGCTAGAGGGGGGAGGGGAAGAAGGTGGCGGCGTGGCAAGCTAGGGTTTGGCCGGAGCTCCGACGAGTTAGGGTCACGTCGGGCGGTGGCCGGCGACAGGGATGCCGTCATCGGAATCGGGGAGGGGCTGTGTAGGGGTATAGACCCCGTATACCCTCATAGCTAGACTTTGGCTACTCGGTCCAGACGACCCAGACCAGAAGATGAAGGCTGGTCCATCATCATCCTAATCGGTGGGCCGGACAACAAGACGGAGCCCGTGGTCCGCTACCGACCAGGTCAGTGGGCCGCACGGCTGCTGAAGGATACTTGGCATGCAAGGAGTCTTAGTCGGTTAGATCTATTCGTGCACTCCAAGGATACGGCGCAATGTAACCGACCATAGGGAAACCCTAGATATGTAACCTTGCCCCCCTACTATATAAGGCGGGCAAGGACCCCCTAGAACACATCAAATGACACGACAATTGATCTCATCAATACAGCAGCAGAGACGCAGGACGTAGGGTATTACGCTTCCGAGCGGCCTAAACCTGGATAAACCCTGATTGTCCTATGTGTTCGTCTTGTGTCTCACATCTAGATCATAGGTCTTAGTGCACCCTCACTGCAATTTACTACATCAGGGTACCCGTGGTAGACTGATGATGAGGTTTCATCTACAGTGGCGTGCCAGGTAGGAGGTGCACGATTTGATTAGCAGGGTTTTTTTCCTTGCTTCCACGGAGTTTGAGGTGGGTCTGACCTGCACCGTTGGCGCGTTCACCGACCACAGGCGTAGCGACGACCACCGAAACCATGGAGGCAGTGCAGCCCATTTCTGTAGCAACGTCGTCGATCCTCTCGTCGACAAGTCTGCTCTAGCAACTCGTCGGCAGCTTCCTTGGCGGATCGATCCGCATCGATCTGCCGACGATGGCTTCACCACCGTTCATAGCCGTCGGCGCAGACATACAAGCCGTATCGATCACTCGGGCCGCCTAGATCCAAATCTGGCCGCGAACCAACAACCGTTCGAGCACCTAATCTCCATCCTCTTCCTATGACAGTCATCGTTCAACGTCTGTGGCAACCTAATGCTGGCCAATAACGGGATTGCGTTCCTCAGCGAATGGCCACGCGTGCTGGTGTCCAGCTCCATGTCACGGATCTGCAACAAGACAAGACACACAAAAAGAGGACGTACGACATCATCACCAAACATCACCATCACGTCGTACTACTGGCAGTGTCACGCTACCAACCAGCTCGTAGCGATGCTCAGCGGCAAAGCTAAGGAGGTTGAGCAAAGTTACCCCGACCAGCAGGGCTCTGATGACAGTAATGAGCAGCCGCCGGCTGATGAGCCAGCCGAGCAGGCAGCGCCTTCCTAGCCCGACTGGAGAGAGCCCTTTGTCTGATACCTGAATGACCACCTTTTTCTGTCCAGGACTTACCTGGGGACTGCGCATTCGACTTGCCACCCAGAGGTGTCTACGGACCAGCGGTTCTCGGTGTCCCTTGACCCAATCGAGCCTGCGCTCCATTCAGGACTTACCTGGGGACTGCGCATTCGACTTGCCACCCAGAGGTGTCTATGGATCAGTGATTCTCGGTGTCCCTTGACCCGATCGAGCCTGAGCTCCATCCAGGTTTTACCTGGGGACTACGCATTCAACTTGCCACCTAGAGGTGTCTACGAACTACAGGTTATCGGTGTCTTCAACCTGATCGAGCCTATGACTTGTCTCGGGCACACTTGGGGACTGCATGGCGGTTTCCCACCCAGTGGTGCTTACGAACCATAGGTTTTTGGTGTCCTCGAGTCGATCGAGCCTGTGACTCATCCTGAGTACACTTGGGGACTGTGAGTCAGTTGGAACACGTCTATTCCTTTAATACTGGCCTTGACTAGTTGATGTTGTTTTTGACTTTTTCCTTAAAAAGCTCAATACAACATATCCTATCTTCTATCGACCTTGGGGACTACGTGGGCCCATGTCACCTCGCGGTGACTTGTGCCTTTTTTCTGTTCTCGGTTCTAGAATGGGTATTCAGCATTTTCTATGTCTAGCTGGTGTTTTATTTGACTTTTCTTTAAAAGCTCAATACAACATATTCTATCTTCTATCGAGCTTGGGGACTACGTCGGCCCACATCACCTCACGGTGATTTGGGCCTATCTTCTGTTCCTGGTTCGGTACCCTTGCCTCTATGGATCGTTCATGTTAGCATCCCAGTGATACTTCATGTCACATGTTAACGTGGGCCCACGTCTCAGGACGTGAAATATTTTTCTTTTTCTTGGAACACCATGCATCTTTCGACAGCTCACCTTCCTTGACGGGTGTGGTCGGGTGCAGATTTGCGAACTACTCGGGAGAAGCCTAGAAAGTGCTGACTGGTCGGCATCAGTGCTGGTCGGTGTCACATGCTCGGCATCTTCACTGCTCAACACTACGTGGTCTGCATCTTCACTGCTCGGCACTATGTGGTCTGCATCTTCACTGCTCGGTACAGGTCAAGACGGCGACTCCCTCAAGATACATGGTGCTCGAGGACTAGCTGTGGGGGTATAGACCCCGTATACCCTCGCAGCTAGACTTTGGGCTGCTCGGTCCAGACGGCCCAGACCAAAAGACAAAGGCTGGTCCATCATCATCCTGATCGGTGGGCCGGATGACAAGACAGAGCACGTGGTCCGCTACCGACCAGGTCGGTGGGCCGCATGGGTGCTGAAGGCTACTTGGCATGCAAGGAGTCTTAGTCGATTAGATCTGTTCATGTACTCCAAGGATACGGCACAATGTAACCAACCATAGGGAAACCCTAGATATGTAACCTTGCCCCCACTATATAAGGCGGGCAAGGACCCCCTAGAACACATCGAATCACACGACAATTGATCTCATCAATACAGCAGTAGAGATGCAGGACGTAGGGTATTACGCTTCTGAGCAGCCTGAACCTGGATAAACCTTGATTGTCCTGTGTGTTCGTCTTGTGTCTCACATCTAGATCGTAGGTCTAGCGCGCCCTCACCGCAATCTACTACCTCGGGGTATCCCGTGGTAGCCTGCCGACGAGGTTTCATCAACAGGCTGGGAGAGAGGGAGGGGAGGGGGAAGAGGGCGGCCGCCGCTGGCGGTAGTCTCACCGGAGCTCCGACGAGTTAGGGCCACCGGTGGCGGGGGCATGCCGGCGACGAGGGCGCCATAGCCGGAGGTCAAGATGGGGCGGCCCACTTGGGCCTAGTTCATCCGCTGGGCGTCCGATCCATAGGGCGTCCGAGCGCGTGATTGACCCATAGATAAAATGAACCATCTTCGCTCTATATAAGTGAACTGTGACATATGGTAGAAATTCTCGCGGTACGAAATTTAAAGATGGACTTTCTTTTTACGACCTCTACACTTCTTGTGGTACGAAACTTAGGCTGTCTCCAATAGTCAGGACGCAAAAGGGATAGGCATTCGATGGTTTGCCTCCTGCACAGTGAAATGGTGAGGGACCAAAAAATTCACTTCTCCAACAACCGATGCAAACAAGAAGCCCGTATGGCCGCGCAGCCGAGCGCCGCCCGCCTCGCCACGACGTGCCGCTCCTCGCTGGCCGCGCGCTACCGCGCACCCGCTTTGTCATGCCGACCACATGCCTCCGTGGACCCGCCTCACCGCGGCAGTGGCTCCACGTTGACTCCGACAACCTGTGCGCCCGTGTCTTCATCTCAGAGCTCCCTGGCGGCGGCGGCTTCAAAGAGCTCCCAAGGCGAGTGCGGACTCTGATGATCGCGAGTACGGGGCACGCCAACGCGCGCCACGCAGACTCCTACGGCCGCACGGGAAGGGCTAGATGGGGCTCCATCGGTGGGCGGGTAGGGGCGTGGGGCTCCCTACAGGGCTCGCTGGCGGTGGAGGCCTTGACGGGAGCGCGGCGACCTCCTCGCGTCGCAGGCGCGACGGTGCGCAGAAGCCAGGAGCACGAGGTAGTTGCCCCGCGTGGAGCGCCTTCGCATTGCACACCGTCGGGACCGAGCCCACAGCGTTCACTTCGTACAGAACCAGTCGCCATTCGTAGCTGGAGTCGGAGGAGGCGGAGACGTCCTCCAGCACCTTCGTATCCGTCGCCGGGTGCAGGTACTCCTGCATCTCACCGCTTGACATCAGCACCGCCGTGGTCTGGCTGGCCGTGCCTTGGCCTGGCCTCGCCACCGCCGCGGTCAGCCTGGCTGCGCCTCCGCCCGGCTGTCATCACAACGGCGACACTTGGGGCGGACTACGCCCGCCGGCAGCTCGCAACGCGGGCCTTCCTCACTACGGCGGTGCTCAGGGCAGACTGCGCCTAGCTCCTCACAACCGTTTGCGGCACTTTGCGCGGCAGCATAGAGGAAGCACTAGATCAAGTAGTAGGTTAGCGCTGCTGTGGGGGTATAGACCCCGTATACCCTCACGGCTAAACTTTGGGATGCTCGGTACAAGACGGCCCAGACCAGAAGACGAAGGCTGGTCCATCATCATCCTGATCGGTGGGCCGGACGACAAGACGGAGCCCATGGTTTGCTACCGACCAGGTCAGTGGGCCACACGGGTGGTGAAGGCTCCTTGGCATGCAAGGAGTCTTAGTTGGTTAGATCTAATCGTGTACTCCAAGGATACAGCGCAATGTAACCGACCATAGGAAAACCCTAGATATGTAACCTTGCCCCCGACTATATAAGGCGGATAAGGACCCCCTAGAACACATCTGAACTCATCTCATCTGATCTAAACTCATCAATACAGTAGCAGAGACGCAGGACGTAGGGTGTTACGCCTCCGAGTGGCCCGAACCTGGATAAACCCTGGTTGTCCCGTGTGTTTGTCTTGTGTCTCACATCTAGATCATAGGTCTTAGCATGCCCTCATCGTAATCTACTACCTCGGGGTATCCCGTGGTAGACTGTCGAGGTTTCATCGACAGTGCATCTGCACCAGTGCACAAGTAGCCACCCCGCTCGCCAGGCCTGAGTAGAGCGAAGGTAGCAGCGTCGAGCACAACAGATCCAACCTGCACTAGGGCCTGCAGATCCAATCGTCCTCGGTCTGAACAACGCACCCATCTCCCCGCACGGATCGAGCACCGCAGCCGCGTCCTACGCGATGAATCTACAGGATGCTCCCCGGCGACGTGATGACCACCTCTTGGACCTAGATCCCAATCTAGTTCTAGTCCGGAAGACCCAAGGCCCGCAGTCAGCATGGTAGCTTTGCATCAGACTCCTTCTGTGGCAGAACCTCCTAAACCATATGGCCCACACGCATGATTATTGTCTAAACAGACTCCAAATAACCATGACTGTGTTCCATATGACTTAAAAAGTCTGTCAGGTAAATCCTGAATCATCCACGATTCTCCAAGCAGGATCAATCATTGTAGAGAGACATTGCAGTATTACAACAGTTTGATATAAATAAAATACCACGGAGTAAAACAGTGGAAGACTTACAATAACATAAGTTTACAAACCTCTGAGTTTCAAATATTTACAACAATAGGTTTAGGTTATACAAACATAATAGTAGTGGAGTAGCAATAGATAACCTTATTACAATACCAAACGAAAAGCTCTGCCCATGACCTCAACATCTCTACTCGTTGTCGCTTTCCTCGACGACTGTCATGCAGCAGGATGCAAAACACTCCTGCCCATGAGGCTCACCTGCAACAAGGGTTTAATAAACACTGAGTACAAAGGTACTCAACAAGACTGACCCGACGAAAGAGAAGGGTGGAGACTCAAGAAATGTAGGCTAGAGGGACAAGGTAAGGTCTGTAGGAGATAAGAAATTTTGCAGAAAAGCTTAACAAAGAAAAGGTTGCTTGGACTAGCTCCAATTATCAACCAACTTCATTAATAACCTTAATCATTGTTCAAGTTGTTACTACGATGATGAACAGTGATCGAGTCTTCTTCTCCGAGAAGCAACGGCGATTCGAATCCATTTTCATACCCAGCTGGGACCTAGGTCACTGGAATACCGGAGACTTTAACTCCGATGCACCCTAGGTAACCGATATACCAGGATAACAACCGCAGCCGTATATCACCACATGGCACCCGTGAGCTCTGCGGCCCAGCGTACCGAGATACATGGGAGGAAGAAAGAAGAAGAACTCGGCCACGGCGACAGTATTTATAGCACGGAGTTGATGGATGGACTGGCGACACGAAGGCAATGAAGCCGGGAGCAACCTCATTTAGCTGCTAAACAAGCTCGCCGGCGGACCGGGAGCAACCTCATTTAGCTGGTGCGAGTGGGCACCAGAAGAGTACATGGTCGACGGTATTTATAGCACGGAGTCGATGGATGGTCGGCGGCACGCGACGAGAAGCCGGCCATGGCGACCGCCGATAGGGTTATGTACTGTTCGAGTTATTTACAGAAATTCTATCCATTTTAAAATACAAATTACTCCCAAATTTATATAAGAACATGAAAATCTCCAAAAATATCATTTGCATAACTTTTCAAAAGCTACATTTTTCCTTTAACTGGCATCCTCAAATTCTGTCTAGATTTTGAAATTTGAATTTAGATTTGGAAAGGGGATAAAACCCTAGAAACAAACGTTTGAAATTACTTTTGATTTTTCAATAAAACTTGAAAATCTTCAAAACTATGAAATGTTGAGCTTGTCAAACCAAACATTTTTCATATACAAAATTTTCCAAATTTATGTATATTTTTTGAATTATGATTTTAAAATCAAAAGGGGATAAATGCTAGAAACTGTATTTTCAAATTAATTTGAATTTCCTTTTGGAAACTTGAAAAACTTTATATACCAACTTTGTAGCTCTTGTCAAGATCTACAAACTATCTTTTTAGAGTATCTCCAAATTTCTTATAGATTTTGAATTACAGAAAAGGGGATAAAACTAGGTTTTGAAATAAAGGGGTTTTTGAAATAGAATTTAAACTCAATTGGGTTTCTAACTTAATTTGTTGGTTATTAGTGATCACAAACATCATCCAAGGAAATTTTTAGGTCATTGACCCAATGACACCCTTGGTTGACCAAGTTGACTTTTGAAAAACCTTTTATAGCATTTCCCATTTGAATTTAAATTTGAATGGCCAGGCTTAAAAGTAAGCTTTGGAATCCAAATTCAATTTCAAATATGGAAATCATTTTTAGGGTTGGACTTAGATTTATACACTATGCTTGACACTAGTGTAAACACAGTTTACACCTCAAGTACATAGAGTATAAACTAAGCATTTGCGATGACATTCGAAAATAGGGTTTTATTATTTCATGTGACCAAATATTACAGAAGCTCAATCAACCTATAGAATGTAAACTTATTTTAGTTGATGCACATTAAGGTTGACTTAAACATGAATGCTTTGCAATGCATATGATGACATGGCATATTTTAGTTAATATAACACCAGAGGTGTTACAGCCTTCCCCCTTAAAGAAATCTCGTCCCGAGATTTAAAGTCTTGAGTGAAGTAATGGAAAAGGAAATGTGTCAGGAAAACACACTTCAACTAAGTTTATAAGAGAAAGGAATTGTACCACTCACATAGAGAAGTTACAACTCGTAGAGGAGATTATTACTCAAATAGAAGCATAAAACTCCGGGAAGTTTTCTAACAGAAAATCTTCCGATTCCCAAGTAGCTTCTTCTTCTTAATGTTGATCCTATTGTATCTTATACCACTTGATTGTTCTGCTTCAGGTAACACGATCCTTCTGATCCAAAACTCAGATTGGATACTCAGAATAAGTCAAATCAGGTTCAAGTTCAATTTCTTCCACATCAACAACTTTATCCGGCACTCGAAGACACTTCTTAAGTTGGGACACATGGAACACATTATGTAAGGCCGACAATTGCTCAGGCAATTACAGACGATATGATACCTTCCCAACTGGTGCCAGAATTTAAAATGGTCCAATGTATCGAGGTGCTAACTTACCCTTGACTCCAAACCGGGTAACTCCTTTCATGGGTGACACCTTTAGATATACATAATCTCCTTTATTAAAATATAATGGTTGACGTCTCTGGTCCGCACAACTTTTCTGACGAGATTGCGCCACTTTTATATTGTGTTGTATTTGTTTAACCTTGGCTTCAGTTTCTTTTACCAAATCAACTCCGAAGAACCTCCTTTCTCTGGATTCAGACCAACTTAACGGAGTTCTACATCTGCGGCCATACAATGCTTCAAATGGTGCCATTTTGATACTTTCTTGATAACTATTATTATAAGAGAACTCAGCTAAGGGTAAACACTCATCCCATTTCTCTGGAAAATTAAGAACACATGCTCTCAACATATCTTCAAGTATTTGATTTACTCTTTCAGTCTGACCTCCTGTTTGGGGATGGTAGGCTGTACTGTGCAAAAGGTCAGTACCTAAAGACTTATGTAATTGCTTCCAAAACTGGGAGACAAACTGCGTGCCTCTATCAGAAACAATGGTCTTGGGTATTCCATGAAGACTTATGATGCGCTCAAAATATAATTTGGCATATTGCGAGGCTGTAGTTGCACTTTGAACTAGAAGAAAATATGCGAACTTTGTGAGTCGATCCACTATAACCCAAATTGAATCAAAACCCTTTGTTGTCCTGGGTAGACCCACTATAAAGTCCATACTGATATCTTCCTATTTCCAAGCTAGAATAGGTAATGGCTGAAGTTCTCCTACTGACTTCAAATGTACAGCTTTGACTCTCTGACAAGTATCACATTGAGCCACATACTTAGCAATTTCTATTTTCATCTTGGTCCACCAAAATTTCTGTTTCAGATCATGATACATCTTATTACTTCATGGATGAATAGAAAACTTTGAAAGATGTGCTTCATCAAGGATCTTTTGTCTCAACTCAGAATCTTTTGGTATGACCAGATGATTTTTATACCATAAGACATCTGCTTCATCAATTGTGAAACCAGAAACCTTTTCTCTTCTAACTTTCTTTTTAATATGTTTAATGCCTTCATTACTTCTCTGTGCAGCAATAATTTGATCTCTGAGGGTTGTCTCAACAACAATGTTAGACAAACTTCCTTGTTGCACCATCTCTATACCCAGCTTTTCTATGTCATGACATATAGAGACATCCCAAGGCTTCACTGTTAAACAATGACAGTGACCTTTTCGACTAAGTGCATCAGCCACTACATTGGCTTTACCAGGATGGTAATAGATTTCCAAATCATAATCATTGATTAACTCTAACCATCTTCTTTGTCTTATATTCAAATCATCTTGAGTGAATATGTATTTTAAACTCTTGTGATCACTGTAGATATTACATTTATTACCCCACAGATAATGTCGCCATATTTTAAATGCATGGACAACAGCTGCCAATTCCAAATCATGTGTTGGATAATGCTCCTCATGCTTCTTCAATTGTCATGAAGCATAAGCAATAACTCTTCCCTCTTGCATCAACACACATCCAATACCTATGCCCGAAGCATCACAATACACATCAAACGGCTTCTCAATGTTTGGCTGTGCTAGGATAGGAGCAGTAGTCATTAGTTTCTTCAATTTCTGAAATGCCTCTTCACAGGCGGGTGTCCAATTAAACTTAACACCATTTTTCAACAACTCGGTTATTGGCTTTGATATTTTTGAGAAATCTGGTATGAAACGACGGTAATATCCCGCCATTCCTAGAAAACTTCGAACTTGATGCACAGTCTTTGGTGGTTTCCAATCAAGTATATCCTTTACTTTACTAGGATCAATGGCCACACCTTTGTCTGACAAAACATGTCCAAGAAATTTTACTTCCTTCAGCCAAAACTCACATTTACTAAACTTGGCATATAGTTGATGTTTTCGCAGACGTTGCAAGACAATTCTAAGGTGTTTAGCATGTTCTTCTTTATTTTTAGAATATATCAATATGTCATCAATAAAGACAACCACAAACTTATCAAGTTCTGGCATGAACACAAAGTTCATCAAATACATAAAATAGGCCGGTGCATTGGTAAGTCCAAAAGACATAACCAAATATTCATACAGACCGTACTGAGTGGTAAAAGCGGTCTTTGGAACATCTTCTGGGCGAATCTTGATTTGATGATACCCAGATCGAAGATCAATCTTGGAGAACACCTTTGCTTTCACCAATTGATCAAAAAGAAGATCAATGCGGGGTAGAGGATACTTATTTTTAATGGTTACCTCATTCAAGGGACGATAGTCCACACATAACCTCAAACTTTGATCTTTCTTTTTCACAAAGAGAGCAGGACATCCCCAAGGTGATGAGCTAGGTTGGATAAAACCTTTATCTCGTAGATCTTGCAATTGAGTCTTGAGTTCTGCTAACTCAGGTGGTGCCATCCGATAAGCTCTTCTGGATATAGGAGCAGTACCAGTTTCAAATCAATTCTAAACTCCACATTTCTATCAGGAGGTAAACCCGGTAACTCATCGGGAAATACATCAGGAAACTCATAAACCACTGGTATATCCTCAATTTCTTTTACCGAAGTTGCACATACCTTTTGAACATTCCTCTTAAGTGTCAAAAGTTGGATAAGAAGTGAATTTTTGCAATTGGGTATGTTCAATCTCACAGTTCTATTCAGGATGTCTATCACAGCACCATGCCGTTTCATCCAATTCATACCTAGGATCACATCTATATCTTGATCCTTTCATATTATCATATCAGTTAGAAAAATATACCCACCCAAACTTACTGGCACATCATGTACCATTTCTTTAGTACACATACGCCCTCCAGGCGATTGTATAAAGAACTGTTCTTTTGTCTCCATTATTGGAATTTCATGTGTCTTAACAAATGTACCATTAATGAATGTATGAGATGCACCAGAATCGAATAGCATAATTGCAGGATGATCAGCAACAGGAAACGTACCCATCATGACGGGCTCTCCTTCTGGGATTTCCCCAACTTGAGTGTAAAACACTCTACCAGACTCTCTCATTCTTACTGTTCGACACCTTCTGATTTCCTGACTTATGCTGATTCTGTGGTTGTTGGGGTGGTGCAAAAGTCCTGGGAACATAAGAGTTATACTGCCTCGGATGCGGGCAGTTTCGTGAAAAATGACCAGGCTTTCCACAGTTATAACAGGGGAAGATTGGTGGCTGGAAATTAGGGTTACGAACACCAGGGGTATTCGGCTGTCGTGGATAGGAAAGATTAGTAGCAGGATGAATAATTGCCTATTGCTGGGCTTGGTATTGTGGTGGACGATAAGGTGGACAAAAATGATTCTATGGATGATAAATTATTTTCTGGCGTTTTAGGTTGCCACCAGAAAATCCAGAGGGTACACTTTTCTTCTTTTTAGTTTCCAGATGCTGATGATTCTTATCTTCATAGGATATAGCAATGTTTACTGCCTCATGGAAAGTGGCATTAGGACTTCCAGTCATCATTCTCTGGATTTTACTATTCAAACCTCTCAGGAAACACTCTTTCTTTTTACGGTCAGTACTAACATAGTCTGATGCGTATTGAGACAAGTGATTGAATTTGCCAAAATATTGCATTACTGACATATCACCTTGCCTCAGAGAAAGAAATTCTTCGTTTTATAGTCATTATTCCCTCAGGAATAAAATGTGCTCGAAAGGCTTCTCGAAACTCAGTCCAAGTAATGCGATGGCCTTCGGGCTGAGCAGCAACAAAATTTACCCACCAAGCTCCTGCAGTACCTCTCAACTGCTGGGCTGTAAACATGGGCTTTTGATACTCTGTGCATTCGATCAGTCCAAACTTCTGCTCCATAGTACGAAGCCAATCTTCAGCCTCCATCGGTTCATCTACTCTGGTGAAAACCGGAGGACGGGTGTCTGTGAAATCCACATATGTGGTTTCATCTCTATGGTTCCGCCCATGATTTTCCTGTCTGGCATTTTGGTTTTGATTTTGAGCCATCATTGTGGTTGCAGTGACTAATGCTGCAACTACATCAGCTAGAGTGGGTGGAACTGGTGGAGGATTAGGGATATCACCTCCATCCTGAGATGAGCCAGCAGCATCACAGGAACGGGTGTGAGCAGGTGTGACAGAACCATCTGCAAGGTCTAGTCATCTCCCAAAGCGGGATAGAAGCAGTTCTAACAATAGCCATAAAACATCTCACCATCTGCAAAAACATGGGAAATAAAACCCTGAGTACGAGAATGTACTCAGCTAGACTTACCCGTCATAAACTAAAATAAAGTGACTCCAAGGAGTATGCAAGGCTGTATAAATAGGATAGCTAACTCATTTAATTATGAAAAGCTTGCGTTAAAGAAACAATTATTAAGAACCTTCTAGCAATGTATTTTAATCTGATTATCCGTATCATGCTACATTAAAACCTGTACTAAACAAGCATGGTAATAATTATTCAACAAGAAGTAACCAATTCTGGTTGAGTATCTTTCAATCTCAATAGCTTAACCATCTCATCTCTTGTTCAAGTTCTTACTATGATGCCGCTGCTCAAGTCAAGTGTTCACTGTCCAGGAACGATGGTGATTATAATCGATTACTAACCAGCTGGCGGGTATTCCTCACACAAACCACACTCACCCGCTAAGGTGAGCTACAGATCACCGATATTCAATTCAGGAAAAGCGCGGGATCAACAGGTACCATCGTATCCAGGAACCGCTCGGCTGCCTTATTCAGGGCGACCCTGACCTCGGACTTACTCTCCGTGTAACCTGTGGTCCCCCATCTTCGCCAATACGATGCGTACAGCAGGTCGACTCCCGGCCCAAATCAAAATTAGGCTTCGCGGACGGAACGACATATCCTTCTAGCTAAATGTGAGGCATAAATTCAATATGACTTGAGGACATACAACGGACGGGGTCCTAGTTCGACACAGACAGCATAACCACACCGAACCTCTAGTTCAGTCTCAACACTAATCCCGCCCGGTCTCGATTTATTATCTCCACATGGTTATCCAAGATAACAATGTATTCAACCATTCTGAGTTACCACCTATAACTCGCGGATGACAGAAAATTACCCGACTTCTACCGATCTAGTTAAGCAGGGCTAAGCATATATTCGTACCTGAACCTAACAGGGTTGAAGTATAAACAGTGGCAAGGAATATAAGTAATGCAGCAA
Organism: Bothriochloa decipiens; assembly: GCA_023333625.1. Taxonomy (NCBI): domain Eukaryota; kingdom Viridiplantae; phylum Streptophyta; class Magnoliopsida; order Poales; family Poaceae; genus Bothriochloa; species Bothriochloa decipiens. Next base: position 26,373,942 of record CM041628.1, read on the forward strand.
CGGTATAAAACAACGCCTATAACTTAATGCATCAAACAAGTAAAGGACTCAAGTTAGATATTTTACAAACCACAGGGAGAACGCTCCGGGGCTTGCCTTTCAGGAAAGAGCTTGGCTGGTGGTCGGGACACTTCAAAAGAACAGCTTCGGGATCCTCTTCTGCTGCTACTTCCCGCACCAACGCTTCCTGCTGGCCTTCCTCTCCTGGTGCTCCGGGAACTACCGTCTCGAGCTCTGACGATCCTGTATGATGCATAGTGCGTATGAATACCATGGATACATAGAAATACAATGCTGATGCTAATGGTAAATGAATGCTCAGCTAAGATAATGATATGATATTTGAAAATATGTATGATAAGCACATGTCATCTGCATTCTCTTCTAACGACAATTCTTAAACACGCCTCGCATTACAATTACCTGCACACTATATGGAATTATAAACAACCATTATTTTACCTACTACACTCTACTGAACCAAAATTAAAAGTAGATCGCACATATCACAAATAGCATAAAAAGCATTTTTACACACATGAAATGATAACTTTAAAGTATTATTTATAATTAAAAGAAATTAGGGTATAACTACAACATGACTTTAGACTACTCATAAAATTCTATAAAAATTACGAAAGCTTAATCATACCAAATAAAGACTACCATAAAAATTTCAAGTCAAAACAGTAAGTACTTTATCCTACACAAAAATGACAAGGCAGCACAATTTAATAGGCCTAAAATACTTTGTACATAAAAATATGTCAAACAATAGATCTCAGAATATCATTAGCTCTAGATCGACATAAAAACACTCTCTAAAAAGTTTTATGCACAAATTCCTTATATATTATTTATTATGAATTATTTATCATCATATGGAAATAGGCACCATAACTAGACAGAGCAAACTTTCCACAGGACATAGCCTCATAACATTTTTTATAGATAGAGCATAACATAAGAAGACTAACAAACTTGGTCTCACATTTTTCTGAGTAGCAGAGAATTACTTATGTATTTTCTAAGATAAAAGCAATTAATAGAAATAAATAAAGCTATACAGAAAAGTATCACAAATTCCATATTTCATATTTTTCATGCATAGATCATCTCATAAGAAAAATACTGCAAGTTGAACCAACTCATTTGGATGAAAAATGAGCAAGTTATGATTTTTCAAAGGTTTTAACAGAAATCTGTAAAATTCATTCTTGAAAATTAATCGAACCGAAAACACTACGCGTACCCGGAGTGTACCCAGCGACTGAACTTCGCTATGGACACCCGACTCTATGTACCCAGACCGAACCTATGCTGACGTCAGTGCTGATGTCATGTTGACGTCACCCTAGGTCCCACACATCAGTGAAACATCGCGAACACCGGTCGCCGGCCGACGGGATCTCGCCGGCGGCGAGGTCTCCGGCGACACTACAGCCACCAATAGACTCAACTCGTCAGCGCGAACTCAACGGTGGGTAAAATGCAGGAAAATAGCGCGGTCTTGACCGGCGACGACGCACGACGGCGGACGGTGGCGCGGGTCGACGGCGCTCCGGCCAGCTCGGGCCACGGCGGGGTACCTGGACTAGCCTACCAGCTCCAGCAGACCAAGACAGCTTAGATGGACTAGACAAAGTGGTGAATGGACGGCCGGAGCAACGACGGCAAGGTACGCCGGCAAGCGGCGGCGCAAATCCGTGACGGCGGATGGCCAAATTCGTCGGGCTCGAACCCTAATCGGCATCATGAACTACACCAATCGAACCTACTCGAGCAGACGAACACGATGCGCAAGATAAAGAAAGGAGGGAGAGGTTGCTGGCCACGGCGGTCTGCGCGGCGGTCGGGCGGCCATGACCGGCGAAGGGGAAGATGGTCGATTCGACCTCTACCTTGGGTCTCGGTGGCAGGAAAGGTGCGCAGGGCGTGGCTCGCGTCGAGGCGGAGCTTCTGGTGAGTCCTTGGCAAAAATTATCAGGGCTGGGAGGTGTGGTGGCGTGCGAGCTCGCGGCGGCGGCAATGGCGGGGCGGCGTCTGCTTGCTTGGGCTCTGGTGGAAGAGGAGGGGCAAGAGCGCGTCTGAGGCTGGGAGAGTGAGCGAGCGTGAGGGTGACACGGTCGAACTGGCTTGAGGTGGCCGGTTGAGCTCGGACCGAGACAGCGTGGCGTCGGAGCTCGTCGGGCACGTGGCGCTCATGCGGGCAGAGTGGGGGCACGTGGGCGAGCGGTGGGGTCGGACCGAGCGCGGCGCGGCGGATCAGTGTGCGGCGCTCGGGTGCGGGGGCGAGACAGCGGACAGCGGCAGCGGCCCGATGTACGGACACCACGCGGCCGGCATCGGTGTGGACAGCGTCGCGAGGAAGAAGAAGAGAGGAGGAAGAAGAGACTGTTCGGTGGGTCCCACTGCGCCAAGATTCGTGCAGACTTGATGAACCCTATATTTTCCAAAATAATCCGAATTTCGAAAAACTCATAAAAGATGAAATGTTCCTTTTGATGAGTAGAACATTTCACTTTTAAACATCAAAACCTAATTCTACCTAGAATTTGAATTTCTAAAATGGGGATTTAAAATTAAAAGAAAATCATTTTTATAAACTGTTTTTGACATTTTTGACCCACTTCCAAGCCTTTTCATGAAATGACCCCAAAATAAGTTTTGCTCCAAATAATTTTCTCTACGAACTTCATTTAACACTCAACCCCAAACAATCAACCTTTCACATAGCTCTAGTTCAAATCAAGATAAGCACATATTTCAAATTATCATTTCATGTAAAATAAATGACTATGCAAATGAGATGGTCATGCTCATGATGTGCAAGATAATGCATGCTTAACACCAGGGTGTTACAGTCCTTCCCCCCTTAAAGAAATCTCGTCCCGAGATTTGAGTAGACTAACCATTCTTTATGAAAATCGGGATATACTTCTTTTAAATAGTCCTCCGTTTCCCAAGTGGCATCGCCATCATCATGATTGCTCCAAGAAACCTTGTATTGCCTGACCACACGATTTATGGTCACTCTGTCTTTGACATCCAGGAGTCTCATAGGTTTCTCTTCATAAGTTAAATCTGAGCTCAGCTTAATGTCTTTAACTTTAACGGCTTCTTCGGTTGGAACACGTAGACATTTCTTGAGTTGGGATACATGGAAAACAGGAAACACTGCACTCATCTCTTCAGGCAGTTTGAGCTTATAGGCCCACAATCCCTTCCTTTCCACTAGCTAATATGGACCGACATAACGAGGTGCTAGTTTTCTTTTAACACCAAAACGTTGCACTTTCTTCATAGGAGAGACCTTCAGATACACATAATCACCAACATTAAAAGTTAGAGGTCTTCTTCTCTTGTCAGCATAACTTTTCTGACGAGATTGTGCAGCTGCTATGTGTTGTTGAATCGTTCGAACCTGCTCTTCAGCTTCTTTAACAAAGTCGATACCATAATATCTTCTTTCTCCAGGTCCTACCCAATTTACAGGCATTCTACACTTTCGGCCATACAATGCCTCAAAAGGAGCCATCTGTATACTCTCTTGGTAACTATTGTTATAAGAGAATTCTGCCAAAGGTAACCACTTCTCCCATGAACCCTTGGATGATAAAACACAAGCCCTCAGAAGATCCTCAAGAACTTGATTCACTCTTTCTGTCTGGCCTAAAGTTTGAGGATGATAAGCTGTACTATGATTCAACTTTGTCCCCAAATCCTTCTGCAAGTGTTCCCAGAAATGAGCAGTAAACTGAGATCCTCGATCAGATATAATTGTCTTGGGAATTCCATGCAAACGGATAATCTCCCTAAGATAAATATCAGCATATTGAGGCGGTCGATAATCTGTACGAACTGGAATAAAGTGCGCACTCTTGGTAAGTCGATCAATGATTACCCAAATAGAGTCATGCCCTTTTTGAGTGGTGGGAAGTCTGGTAATGAAATCCATACTGATATCTTCCTATTTCCATTCACGAATCGGCAACGGTTGAAGCATTCCGGCTGGCTTCAAATGAACAGCCTTTATGCGACAACAGATGTCACACCGTGCGACATAAGCTGCAATCTCCTTTCTCATTTTGGTCCACCAATAGCGAACCTTCAGATCATGAAACATTTTACTACCGCCAGGGTGAATAGATAACTTTGATAAGTGAGCTTCATCCATGATCTGATTTCTGAGTTCTCTATCTTTTGGTACGACCAGACGATCATTAAACCATAAGATTCCCTTCTCATCCACTCTGAAATGCTTGAGCGGCTGTTTCAACATCTTCTCCTTGATATGACCTATACCCTTGTCAGTTTTCTGACCTTCGATGATCTTACTTTCAAGTGAGCAACTAATTTGGATGTTACGCAGCACAACAGGATGCATGAGGCTAAAATCATTTGCTAACAAAGGTTGAATAGCATGGCAATGTGATTTTTGACTCAACGCATCTGCAACTATGTTTGCCTTGCCTGAATGATACAAGATCTCCATATTGAAGTCCTTAATAAACTCCATCCATCGATGTTGTCTCATGTTCAACTCGAGTTGAGTGAAGATATACTTTAGACTTTTGTGGTCAGTATAGACTTTACAGAAGTTACCAAACAAGTAATGCCTCCAGATTTTTAGAGCATGCACAACAGCTGCTAGCTCCAAATCATGGGTTGGATAATTCACTTCATGCTTCTTTAACTGACGTGAGGCATAAGCTATGACTCTTCCTTCTTGCATAAGCACACATCCTAAGCCTGTTTTTGATGCATCGCAATATACATCAAAAGGTTTCCCCAAATCTGGTTGCGCAAGAACAGGAGCAGTGGTCAACAACTCCCGCAAGGTACGAAAAGCTATTTCACACTCCTCTGTCCAGACAAACCTCTTCTCTTTCTGCAACAGATTTGTCATAGGTTTGGCAATCTTCAAGAAATCCAGAATGAAACGACGATAATATCCGGCTAGACCAAGAAAACTCCGAACTTCATGCACAGAAGTTGGTGCTTCCCAGTTCATAACCTCTTATACTTTGCTCGGATCTACTGAGATTCCCTCATCAGATAGGATGTGGCCAAGGAATTAAACTTTCTTGAGCCAAAACTCACACTTGCTAAACTTGACATACAGCTTATGTTCCCTAAGCCTTTCTAAAACAATCCTCAGATGCTCAGCATGATCTTCTTCATTTTCTGAGTACACCAAGATGTCATCAATAAACACCACCACAAACTTGTCTAACTCCGGCATAAAGACCGAATTCATCAGATACATGAAGTATGCAGGAGCATTTGTTAAGCCAAAGGACATAACAAGATACTCATACAATCCATATCTGGTAGAAAAAGCGGTCTTAGGCACATCTTCTGTTCTAATCTTGATCTGATGGTAACCAGACCTAAGATCAATCTTGGAAAACACTCTCGCCTTGGACAACTGGTCAAAAAGAATGTCAATTCGGGGTAACGGATACTTGTTCTTAACAGTGACAGCATTGAGTGGACGATAATCCACGCACATCCGTAGAGATTTGTCCTTCTTCTTCACAAAGATAGCAGGACAACCCTATTTTGACACACTAGGGCGAATAAGACCCTTGTCCAACAATTCTTTCAACTGATTGTTAAGCTCTGCCAATTCATTTGGCGGCATCCGATATGGTCTCCTAGAAATCGGGGCAGTGCCAGGTAATAACTCTATGCGAAACTCAACATCCCTATCGGATGGAAGACCCAGAAGCTCTTTAGGAAAACATCCAGAAACTCACACATGACAGGAATTTCGGGAAGAGGGGTCACACGAGTAGAATAGGATACGCTCTCCAGCTTAAACTTTCAGGGTAATGGCACTTCAAAGGTACCCTCCCCAAGAGGATTTCTGATAGATAGCATCCTATTACCTGTATCGATTACAGCACCCCAGAATTTCATCCAACTCATTCCCACTATGACATCCACTCCTAAGCCAGGTAGAACTATCAAGTTCAACCGAAACCTCCACTTATCTAGGTCTAGGGTTGCACCCTGAACTATCTGCTTAGTAGTTATATCAGCCCCAGCTGAACTAACCTTGAATTCAATGCTCAATTCAAGTATCTTTTGATCATGCTTCTGTGCAAATGCTTGACTCATGAAAGAATGCGATGATCTAGAATCAAACAAAACAGCGGCAGGGATTTGATTCACAGAAAACATAACCGCAGTCACTGGTTCACCAGCAAGAATCTCCTCAATCGAGGTGTGGTGCACACGAGCCTGATACGGGGCCTGCTGCTTCTTGGGAAAAGGGCAATAACGAGCAAAGTGCCCTGTCTGGTTGAAGTTGAAGCAAGGTCCATTGACAGGTGTCTTGTTAGCACCGGTCAAGCTGCTCTGTACTGGTTTCCCCTGTGGAGCAGGAACTTTGAATGCTCTGTGATGCTTCTGTGGATTCGGAGCTGGATAATTGTTATGCCTTTTCTGCTGCGGGGGCCTGAATCTCGCACCAGACATCGGTGGACGAAACGGCGTACGAAAAGCAGTTGGGGCTCTTGCCTGAGAAGAACCACCTCCATCATGAGCTCTCTTGCAATTTTTGGTTGCAGCATGAATGTTCTTACTGTTTTCTTGCATAATACAATCATTCAAGAAATCATTAAAAGTAACACGGGTAGAAGTGCTCATGGTCTTCATCAACTTGGAACTCAAGCCTCTCTTCAAACTAGCTATCTTGTTTTCATCAGTGTTGACAAATTCAGGAGCATATCGAATCAAAGTATTGAAGGCGTGCAGATACTCCTTCACATTGCGAGTTCCCATAGTGAGCGACAGAAACTCAGTCTTCTTCATAGCCATCAGACTGGGAGGAATGAAATTCCCCCAGAAAGCACGTGCAAAGCGGTCCCAAGTAATAGGAACACCCTGCGGAAAGGTGGTGCGATGTGGCTTCCACCACGTCCCTGCTTGTCCCTCAAGTTGATGGGTTGCATACTCCGCTTTCAGCTCTTCTGTTAACCTTAGAAGATGAAATTTATCTTCCATGGTGTTGAGCCATTCATCTACTTCAAGTGGCTCAGGAGCATCCTTAAACACAGGAGGTTTAGTGTCCTGAAACTCCTTGAAGCTGCTATACTGATTTTGTTGAGGACCCTGACGAACATCACGGGCCAAGCTCTCACGAAGAAGCTGCTCCATTGCACTGGCTGCCCAAGAACTGAGAAAATAGCTGCTCCGCATTGGTCAGAGGTGGGGATGGCACACCACGCGCAGTGTTATCGGCACCCTCTTCAGATCCACCACTACCATTAGCACCCGAACCACTACGGGTAACCGACATCTGCATATTTCAGCAATAAGTACTTATCAGGTGAATGTTGTCATAATGAGAGGTGAATGTAAAAATCATGCCAAACTGAATTTATCGAGGGAAATAAATTCGCACAATAAGTAGAGGCACAATAATTCCAATTTTTCACATCACAACATCACTAATAATATTTCTTCGAACCATCGCAAAGTGTCTTACAACATCCACATTTTGCCAGCATACATACACTGGACTTTTAAAAGGTACGGATATCACCACATCAAACACCATGTTCCAACATTACATCAAAGTCTCGATAGCGAGCAAAAGGGTTACATGACCACCTGACAGGAACGCAAAAGAACAACTAGAGACTAACGATCCTCAGCAAGGCTACTCTCCATTGTTGCTACTCTCACTAGAAGCACTGTTCATAGCCCTCCTAGCTGCTACTAAGGCTGCTCTCAGCTGACGGATCTCCTCCTGCTTTCTATGCACCTCCTCGTGAAGACTAGCATTGTAAGCACGAACGTCCTCCACGTCCTCTAGCACCTGCTGCTGACGGATGCTAAGACGACGGAACTCGGACCAGGCCTCATCCCTAGCCTGAGCCATCTTCTGGCTCTCCAGCACAACCTTGTCTCGATGCTGAGACACACGGGCGACCTCCTCTCGTGAGCGCTGAAGCTCACGTGTCAACTCATGCTTCTCCTTGCGTGCATCAGCTCGCGCCTCCTTGAACTCCTCATTTAGACGAAGTGCCTTAGTCTCCATGTTGACATAGGCCCTCATCACTACAAACATAGCACTCATGGCAGGTGTGCTGCTACCCTGCGACTCCTCAGGACCTGCCTCCAGTGGGTTTTCCTCAGCATGTGGCCACCTAGAAAGGCGGTGAGCAAAGGGGAACACTCCAGGAAAAGCCTGGGCAAGCTGGTGAGGTATCTCCTCCATCAGGTGCTCCACCACGTCAAAAACTGCAAACGTGACACCCGTCTTGGCAGTCCTGCCCGCACCAAAACAGCGCCACCCAACCCAGTGGGGGTCACCGTCCAAAGGTGGGACTACTACCTCCACACGAGCCTCTCCATAGTTCACCAAATCATCCTTGTCCCAGTAGTAGTGAGGCTCCATGCCCACCATGTACCCAGCGTTAGAGAGAATCCTCCAAAGAAGGCTAGGCATAGCGTGCTCCTAAAGAAAAGTGTCCACCTCCCTTGGTGCCGACTCACGGACAGCCAAAGGACCATGGGGCACTCCTCCTCCAGTGGACTTGAGAGAAGTCTACTTGGTTCTCGCCATCTGTCCAAAAGTTGTATATCCCATAAGTTAAAATTTTAAAGAAATGAGACAATTTATTTATAAGGGAAGGAACCATGAATGTATGAATGAGCAATTTTAACCATGATGCATGCACGTTACATACGTCCTCATGAACTAACAATCTAACACTCTATGCGGTGGCATACATCGTTCTCTCATTATACGTAACTACTTCGTTCTACCGTTCGCGGTTAGTGTACCTACAGAAAATTCATTTCAGCCCATATCCCATATGAATGCAATTCGATGTAAAAATTCATGCACCTTCCGAACAATGTGAAAACACCAATTACTTACTACCCCAACAAGTCACGCAGAAGACGACACCGCCAGAAGACGGTCCCAACATGGGATACCTTCATATATACATGTGTGCAACATGTAAATAATCCGGCATCAATAAGCACTCCCCTAGACTGGCATTGCATCCAATCATGCTCTTCCAACTCACACTTACCAGGGCGTAGAGGCAGTTTGATCCATACATTACCATTCAAGTGAATGACACCCATACGACTCCGTCATTGTATAGGCAACGACAAAACAAAAAATATGATATAATTCCCCCAAGTCAGTACTTAATTAAGCCACCTGAATCCTATTGGACATAAAGGATATGACCACTGGCACACTCTAGTTTTCAAAACCATAGATTTGAACACCTATATACACCTATACTTTTTGTAAATACTTTTCGCAAACCAAAAACTCTTTTATTTTAAATACTTGTGAACAGTAAGACGCTAAACCTACTCCGATGCCAGCTGTGACAGAACCGACCAATTTATTAGAGCACAAGCACATAATTCACCATTAGTGTGGCAAACTACATGATTGAGACCTAATAAACCCGGTAGTCATACCGAAATCTCGAAGGATTTCAAACTTTTCTGGCACGACCAAGATCGTAATGGTTTAGCGTTCCCATTCACAAGTACATAGTTCACACATAGTTTAAATCATCGGAGTACGAATAAAGTTATTATAAATCAAGTTCAAATTCAAAATGAAGCGGAAGCGATTAAGTTCAAATACCACACACACACTTATTTTAAATACAGTGCAATTTTAAATACAGTGCCAGTCCCTTGGTCAACATCCAGCAAAAGCAGCAAGTAGAGAGGAGTGACCATGCCCAAGGTCTAGTCATCTCTCAAAGCAGGATAGAAGCAGTTCTGACAATAGCCATAAAACATCTCACCATCTGCAAAAACATGGGAAATAAAACCCTGAGTACGAGAATGTACTCAGCTAGACTTACCCGTCATAAACTAAAATAAAGTGACTCCAAGGAGTATGCAAGGCTGTATAAATAGGATAGCTGACTCATTTAATTATGAAAAGCTTGCGTTAAAGAAATAATTATTAAGAACCTTCTAGCAATGTATTTTAATCTGATTATCCGTATCATGCTACATTAGAACCTGTACTAAACAAGCATGGTAATAATTATTCAACAAGAAGTAACCAATTCTGGTTGAGTATCTTTCAATCTCAACAGCTCAACCATCTCATCTCTTGTTCAAGTTCTTACTACGATGCCGCTGCTCAAGTCAAGTGTTCACTGTCCAGGAACGATGGCGATTATAATCGATTACTAACCAGCTGGCGGGTATTCCTCACACAAACCACACTCACCCGCTAAGGTGAGCTACAGATCACCGACATTCAATTCAGGAAAAGCGCGGGATCAACAGGTACCATCGTATCCAGGAACCGCCCGGCTGCCTTATTCAGGGCGACCCTGACCTCGGACTTACTCTCCGCGTAAACTGTGGTCCCCCATCTTCGCCAATAAGATACGTACAGCAGGTCGACTCTCGGCCCAAATCAAAATTAGGCTTCGCGGTCGGAACGACTTATCCTTCCAGCTAAATGTGAGGCATAAATTCAATATGACTTGAGGACGTAAAACAGACGGGGTCCTAGTTCGACACAGACAGGATAACCACACCGAACCTCCAGTTCAGTCTCAACACCAATCCCGCCTGGTCTCGATTTATTATCTCCACATGGTTATCCAAGATAACAATGTATTCAACCATTCTGAGTTACCACCTATAACTCGCGGATGACAGAAAATCGCCCGACTTCTACCGATCTAGTTAAGTAGGGCTAAGCATATATTCGTACCTGAACCTAACAGGGAGAACGCCTATAAAACAACGCCTATAACTTAATGCATCAAACAAGTAAAGGACTCAAGTTAGATATTTTGCAAACCACAGGGAGAACGCTCCGGGGCTTGCCTTTCAGGAAAGAGCTTGGCTGGTGGTCGGGACACTCCGGAAGATCAGCATCGGGATCCTCTTCTGCTGCTACTTCCCACACCAACGCTTCCTGCTGGCCTTCCTCTCCTGGTGCTCCGGGAACTATCGTCTCGAGCTCTGACGATCCTGTATGATGCATAGTGCATATGAATACCATGGATACATAGAAATACAATACTGATGCTGATGGTAAATGAATGCTCAGCTAAGATAATGATATGATATTTGAAAATATGTATGATAAGCACATGTCATCTGCATTCTCTTCTAACGACAATTCTTAAACACGCCTCGCATTACAATTACCTGCACACTATATGGAATTATAAACAACCATTATTTTGCCTACTACACTCTACTGAACCAAAACCAAAAGCAGATCACACATATCACAAATAGCATAAAAAGCATTTTTACACACATGAAATGATAACTTTAAAGCATTATTTATAATTAAAGAAAATCAGGGTACAACTACAATATGACTTTAGACTACTCATAAAATTCTATAAAAATTATAGAAGTTTAATCATACCAAATAAAGACTACCATAAAAATTTCAAGTCAAAAAAGTAAGTACTTTATCCTACACAAAAATGACAAGACAGCACAATTTAATAGGCCTAAAATACTTTCTACATAAAAGTATGTCAAACAACAGATCTTAGAATATCATTAGCTCTAGATCGACATAAAAACACTCTCCAAAAAGTTTTATGCACAAATTCCTTATATATTATTTATTATAAATTATTTATCATTATATAAAAATAGGCACCATAACTAGACAGAGCAAACTTTCCACAGGACGTAGCCTCACAACATTTTTCATAGATACCGCATGACATAAGAAGACTAACAAACTAGGTCTCACATTTTTCTCATCAGCAGAGAATTACTTATGCATTTTCTAAGATAAAAGCAATTAATAGAGATAAATAAAGCTATACAGAAAAGTATCATAAATTCCACATTTTATATTTTTCATACATAGATCATCTCATAAGAAAAATACTGCATGTTAAACCAACTCATTTGGATGAAAAATGAGCAAGTTATGATTTTTCAAAGGTTTTAACAGAAATCGGTAAAATTCATTCTTCAAAATTAATCGAACTGAAAACACTACGTGTACCCGGAGTGTACCCAGCGACTGAACTTCGCTACGGACACCCGACTCTGTGTACCCAGACCGAACCTATGCTGACGTCAGTGCTAATGCCATGTTGACGTCACCCTGGGTCCCACACATTAGTGAAACATCGCGAACACCAACTCGTCAGCGCGAACTCAACGGTGAGGTCTCCGGCGACACTACGGCCACCAAACGACTGAACACGTCAGCGCGAACTCAACGGTGGGTAAAATGCAGGAAAATAGCGCGGTCTTGACCGGCGGCGACGCACGGCGGCGGACGGCGGCGCGGGTCGACGGCGCTCCGGCCAGCTCAGGCCACGGCGGGGTACCTGGACTAGCCTACCAGCTCCAGCAGACCAAGACAGCTTAGATGGACTAGACAAAGTGGTGAATGGATGGCCGGAGCAACGACGGCAAGGTACGCCGGCGAGCGGCGGCGCAAATCCGCGACGGCGGATGGCCAAATTCGTCGGGCTCGAACCCTAATCGGCATCATGAACTAAACCAATCGAACCTACTCAAGCAGACGAACACGATGCGCAAGATAAAGAAAGGAGGGAGAGGTTGCTGGCCACGGCGGTCCGCACGGCGGTCGGGCGGCCATGACCGACGAAGGGGAAGATGGTCGATTCGACCTCTACCTTGGGTCTCGGTGGCAGGAAAAGTGCGCAGGGCGTGGCTCGCGTCGAAGCGGAGCTTCTGGTGAGTCCTTGGCAAAAATTATCAGGGCTGGGAGGTGTGGTGGCGTGCGAGCTCGCGACGGCGGCAATGGCGGGGCGGTGTCCGCTTGCTCGGGCTCTGGTGGAAGAGGAGGGGCAAGAGCGCGTCTGAGGCTGGGAGAGTGAGCGAGCGTGAGGGTGACGCGATCGGACTGGCTTGAGGTGGCCGGTTGAGCTCGGACCGAGACAGCGTGGCGTCGGAGCTCGTCGAGCGCGTGGCGCTCATGCGGGCAGAGTGGGGGCGCGTGGGCGACCGGTGGGGTTGGACCAAGCGCGGCGCGGCGGATCAGTGTGCGGCGCTCGGGTGCGGGGGCGAGACAGTGGACAGCGGCAGCGGCCCGACGTACGGACGCCACGCGGCCGGCGTCGGCGAGGACAGCATCGCGAGGAAGAAGAAGAGAGGAGGAAGAAGAGACTGTTCGGTGGGTCCCACTGCGCCAAGATTCGTGCAGACTTGATGTACCCCATATTTTCTAAAATATTCCGAATTTCGAAAAACTCATAAAAGATGAAATGTTCCTTTTGATGAGTAGAACATTTCACTTTTAAACATCAAAACCTAATTCTGCCTAGAATTCGAATTTCAAAAATAGGGATTTAAAATTAAAAGAAAATTATTTTTACAAACTATTTTTGACATTTTTGACCCACTTCCAAGCCTTTTCATGAAATGACCCCAGAATAAGTTTTGCTCCAAATAATTTTCTCTACAAACTTCATTTAACACTCAACCCCAAACAATCAACCTTTCACATAGCTCTAGTTCAAATCAAGGTAAGCACATATTTCAAATTATCATTTCATGTAAAATAAATGACTATGCAAATGAGATGGTCATGCTCATGATGTGCAAGAAAATGCATGCTTAACACCAGGGTGTTACAGCAGGCATATGTTAATAAACAAAATATACTTTATTCACAAAGCCTTATCGGATTTCATAAGGATATATTACAGTAGTGCAACACACTTATGATACACTATTTTTATTACATCAGTTTGCACTCCAGCAAGACTCCCGACACCTACTAGGCTTTAGAAAGCAAAGAAAAGATATATTACACATCTTACTTTCCAAAACTCCTTATTCATCCTTCTCAGAATCCTCTTCCTCTTCAGGATCTTCCTCTACTATCTCGGGATCTTCTTCTTCCATAACATCTTCTTCATCTTCATTCTCTATATCCATTTGATTTGCTTCTTCTTCATCGATGACATCCTCATCGACGGATTCTAGTTCTTCAGGGTCTTCCTCTTCCTCATCCTGACCCATTACAAGACCAAGGTCATCCTGGACTGCCTGTCTTTGATATTCAGGATCCAATAAGTTATTCAACCTCACACATTCATCATCAGCTTCCTCCGCATACTCCTCCAAATCTTCCACATAATCCTCAAGTTCTTGAATACGAATATTTGCTACATCTTCTCTTGCCCAAGCATCATTTCTTTGGTGCTTCATATGCTTCCGGGATCGCCTCAATTGAGTGATTTCGACGGCCTCTTCAATCCTGTCGATTTCAGCCCTTTCCAACTCGGACCTAAGCCTTGCTATCTCAGCCTGCGGATCCGGATGCGAATTGCTACTGCTTTCACCAATCTCATATTTAGGAGCTAACTGATGTCGAGGTACTCCTTTCGATGCAGTGCTCTTGCGAGGAGTTTGCTTGGTAATGGCCATCCTGAAGCAAGATAGGATAGATAGGGAGAAGTCTAAAGGTTAGCATGAAAAGGATGGACACTACTTAACCCAAACCACTTTAAAGGAGAAAGTAATTAAACAAATTAATTAAGCATGATGCATGAACGAACTTACGGTCTAAACGTAAAAGAGTTGTAAAGCAACACTTACATATAATTAACTTTTATAACATAGGGCAATATACTATGTTATTCCACCACCATACTTTATAAAATCAGAATAAGGGCCGATAGAAAGAATCATAGATAAGGAATAAGCAATTTGGACCCAAAATAGTCAAGTTAAAATTATTTGACCTAAAACTTTTGAAATTTTCACAAGAGAATACTACAACAACTCTTTTTAACAACGATCCAGCTCTGATACCAGCTGTGGCAGAACCTCCTAAATCATATGGCCCACACGCATGATTATTGTCTAAACAGACTCCAAATAACCATGACTGTGTTCCATACGACTTAAAAAGTCTGTCGGGTAAATCCCAAATCATCCACGATTCTCCAAGCAGGATCAATCGTTGTAGAGAGACATTGCAGTATTACAACAGTTTGATATAAATAAAATACCACGGAGCAAAACAGCGGAAGACTTACAATAACATAAGTTTACAAACCTCTGAGTTTCAAATATTTACAACAATAGGTTTAGGTTATACAAACATAATAGTAGTGGAGTAGCAATAGATAACCTTATTACAATACCAAACGAAAAGCTCTGCCCACGAGCTCAACATCTCTACTCGTCGTCGCTTTCCTCGACGACTGTCATGCAACAGGATGAAAAACACTCCTGCCCATGAGGCTCACCTGCAACAAGGGTTTAACAAACCCTGAGTACAAAGGTACTCAACAAGACTGACCCGACGAAAGAGAAGGGTGGAGACTCAAGAAATGCAGGCTAGAGGGACAAGGTAAGGTCTGTAGGAGATAAGAAATTTTATAGAAAAGCTTAACAAAGAAAAGGTTGCTTGGACTAGCTCCAATTATCAACCAACTTCATTAATAACCTTAATCATTGTTCAAGTTGTTACTACGATGATGAACAGTGATCGAGTCTTCTTCTCCGAGAAGCAACGGCGATTCGAATCCATTTTCATACCCAGCTGGGACCTAGGTCACTGGAATACCGGAGACTTTAACTCCGATGCACCCTAGGTAACCGATATACCGGGATAACAACCGCAGTCGTATATCACCACATGGCACCCGTGAGCTCTGCGGCCCAGTGTACCGAGATACATGGGAACTTAAACCCCACAGTAAAACACACTATGACACAGATGGGATTCTCTGGCCCCACGCTAGGTCACTCCATGATATACACGGCTCCAACCATCCGTATACCACTTCATGCATGTGAATTTCTAATTTCTCGATTATCGACAGATCACCATCGGACGGGACCTAGGGCATCAACAGACGAGAACACTATAGAGGGACTCCATTCTCAGTACAAGTTCACCGTCCGGACTCGATTTATTACTATCATTAAGATTTCAACAAGAAAACCAATCTCATCTTTTTCATTCTTTTGCCTTTTAACAAATAAATAAATAAGCAGGGCTAAGCATTACTACTTATCTTTCTAAGCAGGTAACAAGGAATAAGGAATTAAGACAAGTAATGCAATTGGTGGGTTTTCACTCAACTCCTATTACTTAATGCAACATACCATAGCTGAAGCGGTAAAACTTTTATAAATAGAATAGGGTTTGAATGCATTCTGGGGCTTGCCTTGATGTTCGGGGTAGACAGTCTCGAACTCTGGATCAACTCTCGATTCTTGAATCTGCTCGTCCTTCGGATCTGGGCGATAACGTTAACTCTCCGTTAACGAAAACTATTCGATAATTAATATGCTTCAACATGATGGAATAGTAAACATGATGCTCGATGGATGCGTAATCAGATTAAAGGCTTGAGTACAACTTTTCTTCACGATAAAGTTGCAAGCCAACAAAACCTCGCTTATAAAACTTATTAGGGTTAACTACGCCATTTAAGAAATTAATTAAACACATAAAATAACGTTAATTAAGCCCTAATGACATGATTAAGGTAAGCGCAAATAGTTAATTAAAGTGCCAAAGGTCATTAAGGTTAATGACCTAAGCTCATCAATCAATCCCAAAGTCAATCAAATCCTATAATGATTAAGCTTAACTAAAGGGGTTAATTTAATTATTTAAAAGCATTAAATAAAGGCATAAAAATTAAAGTTATCAAATTAAGCCCAAAATTTTATTTTAGAAAGCTCTTAGCCTAATTAGATGGCAAAACAAATTTCAGAATTAAAAGCCAATTATTTTATTTATTAAAAATCAGTGAAGGTCCATTTTTCAATTAAATGGGCTAATTTTAACATATGCAAAAAGTACTCAAATTTGGCATTTCATATTTTTCCTAGGTAGATGACATCATAAGGAACACTCACAAAAATTTTTAGAATTTTTGGAGCTATATATGAATTACTATGATTTTTCAAAGAAAATAGCATTTAAATCATTTTCTAAAAATAGAAAAAGAAAATCGGCACAGTACCCCCGCGCTGACCGACGGCCCGCCGTTGGTTGACCAGCGATTCCTCGCCGTCGGCGAGGTCTCCGGTGACCGGACTTGTCCCTACAGGCTCATCTCGACACGGCGCGTCGATTGAGGTAGCTAACGGCGCGGCTGAGCGGCGGCGGCATCCACGCCGACGACCATGGCGGCGCGGCGGAGCGGCGGCCCGGCGAGAGAGCTCACCGGAGCGATTTCTGGCGACGGCGACCACACGGACTCACGCAGGGTACTCAGGCGAGCTTGTTTAGCAGCTAAATGAGGTTGCTCCCGGTCCCTGGCCAAAACGGCAACGCGCGCGGCGGAGCGGCAACGTTGCGCCGGCGGCGAGCTACGGCTACCGGCGACCACGACAAGGGATTGATGAAATTGATGGTGCAAACAGCTGCAGGAGCTCACCCCGGTGCTGATGCGCACGTTAATGGAGGCTCGGAGTGCTGGAATCGAGCTGCAGCCGACGGCGGTGATGGTTGCGGCGGCGCTCCAGTGGCAAGACGGCGTCACGGCAGTCTCCGGCGATGCGCTGCTCAAACCAAGTTGCGCATCAGAAGCAGTGGAAGATGGAGAACACGGTAGCGGGGTTAAAGGTAAAATATTTTCACCTTCGGCGGCGGCAAACGGCGGAGATGGCGTGGCGGCTCGGCTTGCCGGCCGGAGAGAAGAAGACGGCGTGCGGGTGGCTCGAGCGAGGAGAGCAAGCACGAACTGGCCCAAGAGGACCGTGAGGATGTGGCGGAGCTAATGGCAAGCGCAATCGGACAGAGGTGGAGTGTCGACGGCGAATTCGGACGGCGGAGCGAGGTCGTCGGCGACGGCGGCGGGAGGAAGAAAGAAGAAGAACTCGGCCATGGCGACGGTATTTATAGCACGGAGTCGATGGATGGATTGGCGACACGAACGCGATGAAGTTTCTCGCGTCCATGAGCGCTCTGGTGGTCTAGCGGGTGCGGCGGTGGTCGGCGGCGCGCGATGAGAAGCCGGCCATGGCGATCGCCGATAGGGTTAGGTACTGTTCGAGTTATTTACAGAAATGCCATCCATTTTAAAATACAAATTACTCCAAAATTTATATAAGAACTTAAAAATCTCCAAAAATATCATCTGCATAACTTTTCAAGAGCTACATTTTTCCTTTAACTGGCATCCTCAAATTCGGTCTAGATTTTGAAATTTGAATTCAGATTTGGAAAGGGGATAAAACCCTAGAAACAAACATTTGAAATTACTTTTGATTTTTCAATAAAATTTGAAAATCTTCAAAACTATGAAATGTTGAGCTTGTCAAACCAAACATTTTTCATATACAAAATTTTTCAAATTTATGTATAGTTTTTGAATTATGGTTTTAAAATCAAAAGGGGATAAATGCTAGAAACTGTATTTTCAAATTAATTTGAATTTCCTTGTAGAAACTTGAAAAACTTTATATACCAACTTTGTAGCTCTTGTTAAGATCTACAAACTGTCTTTTTAGAGTATCTCCAAATTCCTTATAGATTTTGAATTACAGAAAAGGGGATAAAACTAGGTTTTGAAATAAAGGGGTTTTTGAAATAGAATTTAAACTCAATTTGGTTTCTAACTTAATTTGTTGGTTATTAGTGATCACAAACATCATCCAAGGACATTTTTAGGTCATTGACCCAATGACACCCTTGGTTGACCAAGTTGACTTTTGAAAAACCTTTTATAGCATTTCCCATTTGAATTTAAATTTGAATGGCCAGGCTTAAAAGTAAGCTTTGGAATCCAAATTCAATTTCAAATATGGAAATCATTTTTAGGGTTGGACTT
Source organism: Bothriochloa decipiens (assembly GCA_023333625.1). Taxonomy (NCBI): domain Eukaryota; kingdom Viridiplantae; phylum Streptophyta; class Magnoliopsida; order Poales; family Poaceae; genus Bothriochloa; species Bothriochloa decipiens. The sequence goes on from CM041628.1 coordinate 26,392,724, forward strand.
AGATTTATACACTATGCTTGACACTAGTGTAAACACAGTTTACACCTCAAGTACATAGAGTATAAACTAAGCATTTGCGATGACATTCGAAAATAGGATTTTATTATTTCATGTGACCAAACATTACAGAAGCTCAATCAACCTATAGAATGTAAACTTATTTTAGTTGATGCACATTAAGGTTGACTTAAACATGAATGCTTTGCGATGCATATGATGACATGGCATATTTTAGTTAATATAACACCAGAGGTGTTACACCTTCCAGGTCAGGTGCAACGATCCTTGAAGATGTCGACATGTCAGATCTGATGTCCTGGCTCGACAGGACGCCCTCCATCTCCTTCGACCTTACCGAGTACCTCCTCTCTGATGAAGAGAGTCCTGAGGTCGGGAGTTGGGAGAACGTCAAGGAATATGTGCCGACCACGACCGACCACCAGATCTGTTCAGCCGACGTGGCACCGAGCACCCCAAGGACCCCGCCTGGCTTTGAAGGTGCGGTGTTCGCGGTCAGCATGGACGAGCCTTCTGTTCCAAACAAAGCAGAGCAGGAGAGACAAGCAAGAGAAAGACGCAACAACGATCGAGAGCGTCGATGCCTCCAGGAAGCACAGGACGCGAACATCGCCCGCAAGATGCGAACGTCGCCAACAACGGCGGCAACAACGGTGCCGGCCCTCAACCGTGCCGTCTCCAGCGCAACCTCAACGGTGAGTTCAACGTGGTCTGGAATCAAGTCATCCACGAGACCCCCACGGCCAACATCGCGGTGGCCATGGATTGGCTCAACAACCTTCCCCCGAACACACCCGGGGTCGAAGCTATCCGTGACTTTTTGATCGCCGCTGAAGCACATGTGCTTGAGCTCCGCTCCGCCAGATCGCTGAACACATCGCGGCGGTCCCGACGCAGTCGTCGACGCCAACCTATAGAAAGCGGCGCCAACAATGCATCTGATCACGGAGGGCCATCGCTCGGACAACCTCGGTAGGCCGATACCGATGACGCTCCAAGAGAGGTGCTACGCGACGAGCAGCTCCAACGCGGTAATCGCCAGCGCGCCAATAGGCAGCAGGCCAACCGCCATGTCGAGCACAATCAGGAAGTCGAGCAGCCCCAAGATCGCGATCTCCATGACCACCTTGACGAACGGTACCGTGCTCGATGACACTCGAGCGGGTCGGCCCCGTTCTCGGAAGGACTCAAGGCCGTCCTCTGGCCAAAGAACTTCCGGATTAAGGACGTCTAGATGTACGATGGGCACGACAATCCTGAGCACTGGATCATGCTATACGAAGTGGCTGTCTGAGCAGCAGGAGGCGATCGGTACGTCATGGCCAACTACCTCCTGGTGGTTTTGAGCAATGCTACTACCTCCTGGTTGATCCACCAGCGTCCCAGTAGCATCCACAGCTGGTCACAGCTCAGCGAGATGTTCATTGACAACTTCAAGCCCACCTGTGTGCAGCCAAACACCAAGTACACTCTGGCGCAAGTACGCCACCGTCCGAGGGAATCGCTGCGACAGTCATCCGACGCTTCTCTGATGCGTGGAATCATGTGATCGACGTCACCCCGGCGGAAGGGATCGACCTCTTTGTCGTCGGCCTGGTTCAACCACGCGGCCTCGACCACAAGAAGGAGCTGCTCCTCGAGTGGTCGAGAACCATGGAAGATCTCCTCTCCATCGCCCACAGATTCGCGCATCTTAACGATGGGCTGAACGAGGCGGATCCCGTTCCCCCTCACCGAGGCTACCACTGCGATGACGACCCCGACCGCAACAGCAATCAAGACTGCCAGCCAGATCGGCGAAATGATCACCGCAACCGTCATCGAAACCGCGATCCCGGACACTGCGATGATGATCGTTCCTTCAAGCGACGTGGTCGGGACGCCTACAACGGTGGTCGGCGTAACCGCAATGACAACTCTGTCAACGCGGTGAAGGGCCAGAAGAGGGCGAACGACGAAGAAGTCAACAGGGTCATCAGCCAGGATTGCCCTCGTCATCCCAGCAAGGGTCATACGCTGGGCGAGTGTAGGGTCCTGAAGGAGGCACTCGACAGGATGGCTAACAAGAAGCCGCGCCCCGCTCCCAAGTCCAAGGCTAAGGACCCCGTCCAGCAAGAAGATGCCGATGAAGAAGAAGTTCAAGACGCCAATTCACGGCAAGCCTACAGGGATACCGTGAAGAACGTGATTGCCGTCATCTTCGGTGGCAAAGTCAGGTTGGAGAACGCTCGCGACAAGAAGCTGTTGACGCGAGCCATCGTGGTTATCCAGGAGGCTGACGGTTTCATCGCAGATGTGAAGGTGCCCTCCTGGTCCATGCAACCCATATCGTTCAGCCGCAATGATATGTGTGCCAAAATCCCCTATGCTGGTCATTTCCCGCTGGTCCTTGAACCGGTGATAGACGGCGTCCGGTTCGAAAAAGTGCTCATTGACGGCGGCAGCTCCCTGAACATCCTGTTCTACCCAGCCTTCAAGGAGCTAGGGCTGAAGTATGAAGACCTCAAGCCATACAATTGTCCGTTCTAGGGCATCATGCCGGGCAAACCTTCGTACCCCCTCGGGCAAGTCACACTGCTCGTCCAGTTCGAGACAAAGCAGCACTTCCGCGTCGACCACATCACCTTCATCGTGGCTGACTTCAAGGACATATACCATGCCATCCTTGGCCGACCGGGGATTGCCAAGTTCATGGCGGTTCCTCACTATGGGTATCTCGTGCTGAAGCTCCCAACCGAGCAGGGTGTCCTATCCCTGCGTGGCAACGTCTTCACAGTGTGTGCGTGCGAGTCTGACACCTACACAGCCGCGGAGGTCGAGGAGTTGAAGCATGCCATGGAGCACTCCAGCGTGGGTGTTGAGGATGCGCCCCCTGTGGAGCTCGAGGCCCCTATCGGGTCTGTGCGACGGCCATCCAACAAGGCCAAGCAGCACAAGGCAGTCCAGCTCGACCCTAACGACCCCTCGAAGACTACCAAGATCGGGGCTACCCTTCCCCCCAAATAGGAAGACGTGCTCGTCCAATTCCTACGAGAGCACATCAGCATGTTCGCATGGAAACCCGTCGACATGCCTGGTGTCCCGAGGGAAAAGGCCGAGCACTACCTTGACATCTCGAAGACCGCAAAGCCCATCAAGCAGAAGATGCGTCGGTTTGCTCATGACCGTAAGGAAGTCATTAGGGTAGAAGTAGCTAAGCTCCTAGCAGCTGACTTCATCAAAGAGGTGTCTCACCCAGAGTGGTTAGCCAACCTAGTTCTTATACTCAAAAAGAATAAGCAATGGAGAATGTGCGTTGATTACACCAATCTCAACAAACACTACCCTAAACAGGCTTTCAATCTCCCTTGAATCGACAAGGTCGTAGATTCTACTGCAGGTTGTGAGTTGCTGTCGTTCCTAGACTACTACTCGGGTTATCACCAGATAGCCCTCAAAAAGGAAGACCAGGAGAAGACCGCCTTCATCACCCCTTCGGCGCTTTCTGCTACACGACCATGTTGTTTGGCATCAAGAACGCCGGAGCTACCTACCAACGGGCCATCCAGGCCTGCCTCAAGCATGAGATCGCCGATGACCTTGCCGAGGCATACATAGACAATGTGGTGGTGAAGACTAGGAAGGCCCACACACTGGTGGCAGACCTCCAACGAATCTTTGCGGCCCTCAACAACTTTCGATGGAAACTGAACCCTAACAAGTGCATCTTTGGCGTCACTTCTGGGATCCTACTCGGCAACATCGTCAGCTAGGATGGCATACGCCCAAATCCCAAGAACGTTCAGATCATCTGGACTTATAACCACCACGCAACGTCAAAGATATCGAGAAGCTTACCGGCTGCATGGCGGCCTTTAGTCATTACATCTCCCGCATGGGCTAAAAAGGGCTCCCCTTCTTCAAACTGCTCAAAGCCAAGGAGAAGTTCGAGTGGACAGAGGAGGCCAACAAGGCTTTCAAATAGCTCAAGGAGTACCTGGTAAACTCCCCCAGTACTCACGGTCCCACGAGAAGGCGAGGAGCTCTTGCTTTACATCGCTGCCACAACTAACGTGGTCAGTACCGTGATGGTGGTCGAGCGCCAGGAACCCGGGCACGTCTACGGCGTGTAGCGCCCGGTTTACTACATTAGCGAGGTTCTCAACGAAACCAAGCAGCGGTACAACCATGTGCAGAAGCTACTGTACGCACTCCTAATCACTAAACAGAAGCTCCTGCATTACTTCTAAACATATAAGATCACGGTAGTCACAGAGGCTGCACTTGGCGCATCCTCCGCAACAGAGATGCCAGTGCCTGTATTGTCAACTACGCGTTAGAGCTCTCCGAGTTCACGCTGAACTTCCGCAGTAGCAGCACTGTGAAATCTCAGGCCCTTGTAGATTTCATTGTGGAGTGGTCGGACCTCAGCTTGCCCCTGGCCGACACGTCTCCCGAGCACTAGAAGATGTACTTCGATGGTTCCTTGAACATTGATGGCACCGGGGCAGGTGTCCATTTTATCTCTCCTTCTGGGGACACACTCCGCTACTTCTTGCGCATACACTTTAAAGCGTCCAACAATGTGGCCGATTACGAAGCCGCCTTACACGGCCTCCACATTGCAGTCGAGCTGGGTATCAAACGACTCCTAGTGTATGGAGATTCTGCTCTGGTCATTCGACACATCAACAAAGACTGGGACATAGTCAACGAAAAGATGGATGCCTATGTTACCGAGATCCGCAAGCTGGAGGATAAGTTCTACGGACTGGAGTTCACTCACGTACCACGTGCTGAGAACACAGGTGCCGACGAATTGTCTAAACTCAGATCGACCCCAGCCAATGTACCACCTGGTGTTTTCGTCGAAGACTTGATTAAGCCTTCGATCCCTGATCTAGCTTACGAAGCACCCACACTGAATACCGCTACCGACCAGCTTGTAGCGAAGCTCAGTGGCGAAGCAATAGAGGTAGAAGAAAGCTACTCGACTAGCAGGGATCTGATGACGGTAAGGAGCAGCCGTCGGTTGACGATTCAACAGAGCAGGCAGCGCCTCCCCAGCCTGACTGGAGAGAGCCCTTTGTCAAATACCTGAATGATCACTTTGTTCCAGAGGATAAGACAAAAGCCCAGTAGCTGGTCCGCAGAGCCCGTGCCTACCTCATGGTCAACAGTGAGCTGATGCGCAAGGCCCCAAGGTCTGTGATTACCAGAAATGCATTACCCAATCAGAGGGTTTGAAGCTTTTGAAGGATATTCACGAAGGCACTTGTGGAAACCATGCGGCATCCCGGACACTGGCCGGCAAAGCCAACCGAGCAGGGTTCTACTGGCCGACAGCCGTCTCTGACGAAGAAGACTACATGCACTGGTGCAAAAACTGCCAAATGTTTGCTAAACATATTCATGTCCCCGCACATAAACTCCAGACCATCCCGGTCGCATGGCCATTCTCATGCTAGGGACTTGACATGATCGGCCCCTTCAAGAAGGCTCCTGGCGGTCACACATGTGTTTTTTTGCTCATCGACAAGTTTTCTAAGTGGATCGAGTACCAAGCCGTCAAGAAAGAAGCCTCGTCCAAAAAGCAGTAGAGTTCCTCGACGACGTCATCCACCGGTTCGGCATACCCAATACTATCATCACAGATTTAGGCTCCCAGTTCACCAGCAACGAGTTTTTTGACTTCTGTGATGACAATGGCATCAAAGTCAAATATGTGTCCATCACTCATACTCGAGCAAATGGACAGGTGGAGCGAGCTAACGGTATGATCCTCGATGCCCTGCGTAAACGGGAATACCGCGATGAAAAGGATCTTAAATCTGGTCGGTGGCTCAAGAAATTACCTGCCGTGGTCTGGGGACTTCGTACCCAGCCCAGTCATAACACTGGAGTTTCCCCATACTTCATGGTGTTTGAATCCGAGGCTGTCCTACCAGCCAAGGTTGCCTTCCTATCACCACGTGTCTAGCTATACAATGAAGAAGCCTCAGACGAAGCTAGGGAAATCGACATCAACACCAAAGAAGAGATGGCCCTCGAGTCCTGTGCTCGGACGACCAAGTACTTAGCGTCAGTGCGTCGTTATTACAACCGCAACATCAAAGGCAGGCTATTCGTGGTCGGCGACATGGTGTTACGACGAATCCAGAAGACAGATGGTCTGCACAAGCTGTCATCAAGATGGGAAGGACCATTTAGGATCAAGGCTGTTACACGCCCGACGTCCTATCGGTTTGAGACAATGGAAGATGTCGAGAAGCCCAATTCCTAACACATCGACCACCTCATACGCTTCTACCCATAGAATAAGATATGTATCTTAGCTTTTTGTTATTCAGATATCTAATAAAATTTCCGTTGTTGTTTCTCTTTTCCTATCACGATTCTGTTTTTGTGCACACATCTGTCATAACATGTGCCCTGCATAAGTCTCAGTTAAACTTTGTTCTCTGCCCGTCGAGAATGGCTTGACAAGGCACTGTTTCGAAGCCTCTGACGATGTGTTATAGCTCCGCGCTACATGGCACTAGGAGATTCGGCAGTCGCTCTCTAACGGTACTAGGTACCTGGTGAACCCAGCAGTCCAACGCGGTTTACTTGCGCATCCCTAGTCACCCGACAGAGTTAGCTTGCTTCAAGGGTAGGGGCAAAACTTAAACTGGCGACACATATTTTGAAAAAAACGACCTATGCATAAATTTGCATCTAAAAAAGGAAACCGGCAAAATGTTTATCCCCCGCTTAAACATGCCTACTTGTCAGCGTCAATAGGCTTAACAAGTTACGAGCACCCAGTGCTCGGCTCAACTTTCAAACAGTGTTTTTTCATAATTACATTGTTTAAAACAGCATACTGACCACTACCACCATCTTCTGCAGGATCGAAGATCGGCGTCATGTCTTCAACGATGGCAGTGGCAGTTGGGCCAGACGAGGCTTGGAGCTCTTCGGCTTCTTCATCCGAGACCTCTGGAGGGATCTAATGCTCGATGGTCGCTAGATCTACACTCTGGTAGTTGGCATGGACCACAGCGAGCATAGTGGAGGCCACAAAATGCCCAGCTCTCACGACGAACTCCTGCAGCGCCGGCCATAGCCTCCGGCACTGGTCGGCGATGGCAGCTTCTTCACCTACAGGGTCCATAGGGTGCTCTTCTCTCAGAAAAATGGCCCTTAACACAGGCTTGATGTGATCGGTCATGACCCGCATCTTTCCTCGGAGGCCTGCGATGGAGTCCTCGAGCACCCTGAACTGGGCCATGTAGCGTTCCCGCAGAGCTACAACAATCAAGCAAAGGTGGTTAGCATACCCTGGTCCGCCCAGTATGCAGCAGACTTCACACAACAATTCTACATCAATTGACTTACTAGTCAGCTCGGCAATCTATGCCTGGTCTGCCTTGGCTTGCTTCTCAGCAGTTTCTTTTTGCTCAAGTAGATCAGCCAGCTCCTGAGCCATGGCCTTATTTCGGCCGTCCAGTCCTACAAGAAGCAGTCATAAACATGCAGCAAGCATCAACGTGCAAGGGGCAAGAGAGGTTTACTTACTGTCGTTGGCCTGCTCCAAGGTTTCCACCTTGCGATGCAGGGCTGCCACCTCCTCCTTGTTGGCCCGCTCCAAGGCCTCCACCTTACGGTGCAGAGCATCCTCCTCTGCCTTGGTCTGTTCCAGAGCCTCCACCTTGCGGTGCAGGATGGCAACCTCCTCCTAACGCCGGACCTCACGATCCTAGAAGACTTTGGCCTGTGCCTCTAGCTCGGCATTGGCTGCCCGGAGGGTTTTACACTCCTCCCAGGTCATCGCAAACTGGCTTATCGTCCTGCCCCTCTAGCTATTAGTTTTCTGCATCGATTGCATATACCATAGATTGGTCAAAAATCTCACGGCTTCACTTCGAGCTCAAAACAGGAAAATCAAATTTGGTTAGGTGTTACCTTGATCCCGTCGAGCAGCACCTCCACCGCGTCCTACATGCTTGAGTCCATGTCGTCATCTGATATCTCTTCGTGAGTTACGACATGGTTCTCTCCCAGTTTGCATGATATAAATACATGCTGCGCGGGCAGGTCGGTACGTGGCATCCTAGGCACCCTGGGTACCTCCTCGATCTCCTCAGCCGGCGCCGGCGTGCTCGGCCTCGCCTGGCTTGGTGTGTGCCTTGGTGATTGACCCGTCTCGGCCACGACAGGCTTATGAGGCACCACCCGCCTCTCGGGTTGCGGAGTCGGTGTTGAGGTCGGCCCGACGGGAGTCGAGGCAATGGCCGCCTCCTTTGGCTCTGCGGACTGTGCCGGGCTGTTGCCCGGCGCTTGCTCGGTGGAAGGCACAGTGGGTTGGCTGGGAGGAGTCGATGTTGCTGACGATCGAGCAAGGCTGTAATTCACATTACGGCCAACAACAAGTACAGAATCAAAATCAAGATCATGTAAGAAGTGCGGACGTCATCGATACTCACCTGGCTGATCATCGGAACCCTCCTCTGAACTCAGGGGCTGCTCCCCTGCTCGGAGCGCCTGGGGCCCCACTTGTCACCCCACTATCGCGCCCAGGGACTAGGTCCGACGTCCCACTCGACCGGCTCGATCCAGCAGGACGCACCAGAGAAGTTGGCTCCCTTGCCTCCTCTCGGCTCCCGGTGGGCGAAGCTGCTCCGGTTGGCAACGCGGCCGCCCTGTGCAGTGCAGGCGGTGGCGATGGTGGCGGCACTGCTGTTGCCCCAGCTTGCTCGGGCCGAGAGGTTGAAGTAGTTGTCACCTGCTGAGGTGGAGGATTCGGTGGTGGTGCAGCATGCACGGGCCTCCTGGGTGTCGACGCGGGTGCCGCCCTTGGGGTCCTCTCTGTCTGAGGTGTCATGGTTTGATGTTTCCTCTGGCGCTGATTCAGCGTTAGCAGGTCATCATCCGATGACTCCGGAGTGGCCAAGGCACCCCTCTTCTTCCTTCCCCCTCCTTTACCGTCCAGGAGTAACTTCCCCTCGGACAGCAGAGTCAAGGGCCTCTTCTTCTTGGCGGCCTCCGCCATAGGTTGCTTGCCTGTGGCTCAGCTCCGTGCTTGAGCAGCAGGGGTGTCATCCTCATCCGAGCTGGAGACGTTGGCCGTCTCCAACTCAGCTTGGGTCTTGCCCCGGCGGTGGATCTCCTCTCTCCTGCGCTGGTAGGCTTGCGCCTGACCTTGAGGCCATGACTCCACCGGCACATCGGAGACAAACACCCTCCGATCCTACCCAAGCAAAATCTGATGGTCAGGCAATCCATGTTATACGGATATCATCACAAGCCAGAGCACACTAATTATATCAAAGTATGGAGCTGGTCGGCTTACCTCTGGTGGTGGTCGGCTGAGGTCATAAGGCCGAGCATACGGCTTCGGCAAGCTGTTGCTCAGGTCAAACCTTTTGAACAAAGAAGCCATACGCCGATTAAATACATCCTGCGACAGCTTCTCCGAGGCCTCTCGAGAGGGGTCATCCCAGCCAGAATATTCGAACCGGCGGTTCAGCCGTTCTTTACAGGGCTGGATCCAGCGGGCCGACCAGAACTCGGCAACAACCGCGCCATTGACCGATTTGTTGTCAATTAACGACAACATCTCGTTCACCTGGGACATTTCATCTAAGGTTGGCAGCTCCGACCACCTCGGGTTGCACTCCGGCACCTGCCTAATGTCGCAGGACACCTATCTCCCCTCCATGTTTTGGCTCATATAGAACCAGCGAGTATTCCAGTCTTTGGCGGTGAATTGGGCCTTGGATCCTAGCCAATGTGTCCTCATCCCATCCCTAAGACGCACATAGCATCCGCCTGCTACCTGGGACCCCCCAGTTTTGGCCCCTTTTTTCCTCAATAGGAAGAAATAGCGGAAAAGATTGAAATAGGGGTCCATGATGGAATTGGGTTCGAGATTGCAAATGGAAATCCCCAATATATACAAAGATCCCGGAGGAACCCATTGACTGGCGCTCCCAATCCTCGGAGCACCATATCCTCGAAAACTATGAATTCTCCATCTCGGGGATTAGGGATGTCCTCATTGGCCACGCATCCATCTCGACTGGTGACAGTAGGCCCTCATTGGCGAGCGCCTGCAGCGACTCCCGTGTCGAAGTGGATTGTCGCCATTGCGGCCCTGACACCTCGGATCCGGTTGCTTTTCCCGCCTTCTTCGCTCTTTTCCTCACCATCTTCTTCGAGGTCGGTGGGTCGATTCGGGGAGCAGAGGGCGCGGGTGGTGCTAATGTGCAGATTAACTGCTTCGCCTTGCGGCGGCGATGGATTCGACACGACGGATTGAGACGGCGGCGGTTGCTTGGGTGCAAGAAGGCGAACCGCTCGAGAAGGTGGAAAGACAAGGCAGTGGGGAGCAATTACGCTTTGGGTACCATTTTCCTCCGGCGGCGCTCACTGTTTATACCATTCGGGTGTGCCGGTTTGACTTCTAGGGTTGGGCCGCTCGACTCGTGTGGATTCCATCTTATTGGGCCGTCCTAAGTCCCGAGTCCGTGTGTGGGCCGAAGTAGTTTTCTCCTTCGCGCGCGTAACTTACATGCCCAATCCTTGTTATTAAGCACGTGCACAGGAATCTCGGGATCTTATCCCAGATTTGTTTTCACTCATATATTTATCCCCGAATTAGTTTCTAGATTTTTCCTAAAAATCTGGAGACTGATTTCTCGGGATAGATAGTTTAGTTCCCATACTTGGGGACTACCTGGCAGTTTCTCACCCCTCGATGCCTACGGACTCTACGTTCTTGGCACCTTCGACTGCTACATCGACACGTCCCCAAAAACACAGTTTTGTACTTTTTACATTACCTATCATACATGCGCCCTGCATAAAGTCACAGTTAAACTTTGTCTCTCGCCCACCGAGAACGGCTCGACAAGACACTGCTTTGATCCTCTAACGATATGTTACAGCTCTGCGCTACATAGCACTAGGAGATTTGGCAGTCGCTCTCTAACGGTACTAGGTACCTAGTGTTCCCAGCGGTCCTACGCGGTTCACTAGCGCATCCCCATGTCACCCGACAGAGTTAGCTCGCTTTGAGGATGGGGGCAAAACTTAATTGTCGATGTCATTTTTTCTACACATCATACATTTAAAAAAATGACATAAATATTGTTACCTATCAATTATTTGTACATCATGTACTATCGATTTTCATGTTTATTTTTCAGGAAGAGGGTTTGGTCGCCGAGCACACTCCGCACGCTCGGGGACTGGATTCAGGACTATTGTTCAGGTGGTCACATCACTTGGCATATGAGCTTCACCGTCGACCAGTTGGGCTACTCGAAGTTCACTGCCCAATTGGTCCAACTGCTTGTTTCTAGCCTCATATTGCTCAAGGACTTGTTATCGATGCTATGCTCGATGCCATGCATCGCACCGCTTTGATTCTGACCTCGCATTGCTCAAGGACTCGTCATCGATCCTCGGCCTGGTGCTATGCTTCACACAGCTTTGTCTCCGGCATCGCATTGCTCGGGACTCGACATCCACCTCGTATTAGCGGTTCTCGGTGTCCCTTGACCCGATCGAGCCTGCTTCGTCCACAGACTTACCTAGGGATTGCGCACTCGATTTGTCACCCAGTGGTGTCTACGGGCTAGTGGAACTCGGTGCGGGCGGTCGACCCCTCATCGAGTGATAGTCTCCGAGCGGGCGGACGACCCCTCGAGTAACAGAGCGTATCGCGGGCAGATGGACCCCCTTGAGCGACGGACCTCCCCATGGGCGGACGACCCCCGACGGGTGACGAAACTCTATTCGGGCGAACGACCCCCCGTCGATTGCTGTTCTAGCTTCGATTCCCCTGCTTCTACAGCATTCAGAGCATTTCATGCACCTTACCTACTTTTGCCATATCTCGTGGCTACATCGACCCGATCGGGTCTCTTGACTCGTCCTTTGTACACTTAGGGACTGCGAGTCAGTTGGCACATGCCTAGTCCTGTAATACTAGCCTTGACTAGTTGATGTTATTTTGGACTTTTTCTTAAAAAGCTCAATACAACATATCCTATCTTTTATCGAGCTTAGGGACTACGTGGGCCCACGTCACCCAGCGGTGACTTAGGGCTTACTTTCTGTTCTCAGTTCTAGAATGGGTATTCGGCATTTTCTACGTCTAAGCTGGTGTTTTATTTGACTTTTTTCTTAAAAAGCTCAATACAACATATTCTATCTTCTATCGAGCTTGGGGACTACGTGGGCCCACATCACCTCACGGTGACTTAGGGCTGTCTTGTGTTCCTAGTTCGGTACCCCTACCTCCATAGATCGTTCATGTTAGCATCCCAGTGATACTTCGTGTCACATGTTAACGTGGGCCCATGTCTCAGGACGTCGAAATATTTTTCTTTTTCTTGGAACATCATGCATCTTTTGACAGATCACCTTCCTCGACGGGGGTCGTGGTTGGGAGCAGACTTACGAACTGCTCGGGAGAAGCCTAGATGGTGTTGACTGATCAGCGTCCATGCTGGTCGGTGTCACGTGGTCAGCATCAGTGCTGGTCGGTGCTGCGTGGTCGGCATCTTCACTGCTCGGCACTGCGTGGTTGGCATCTTCACTGCTCGGTACTGCGTGGTCAACATCTTCACTGCTCGGCACTACGAGGTCTGCATCTTCGCTGCTCAACACAGGTCAAGGCGGCGACTCCCTCAAGATAAATGGTGCTCGGGGACTAGCTGTGGGGGTATAGACCCTGTATACCCTTACGGATAGACTTTGGGTTGTTCAGTACAAGACGACCCATACTAGAAGACGAAGGCTAGTCCATTATCATCGTGATCGGTGGGCCGGACGACAAGACAAAGTCTGTGGTCTGCTACCGACCGGGTCGGCGGACTGCACGGGAACTGCAGGACTACTTGGCATGCAAGACAAGGAGTCCTAGTCGGTTAGATCTAGTCATGTACTCCCAGGATATGGCTCAATGTAACCGACCATGTAACCTTGCCTCTCGACTATATAAGGAGGGCAAGGACCCCCTAGAACACACAGAATCTATCTGTAAACATCTCATCAATACAGCAGCAGAGACGCAGGATGTAGGGTATTACGCTTCCAAGCGACCTGAACCTGGATAAACCCCGGTTGTCTTGTGTTCGTCTTGTGTCTCGACGTCTAGATCATAGATTAGAGCATACTCCCCACCGCAATCTACTACCTCGGGGTACCCCGTGGTAGACTGCCTACGAGGTTTCATCGAAACATACGCTTCTACCCATAAAATAAGATATGTATCCAAGTTTTTATTATTCAGATATTTAATATATTTTCCTTTGTTGTTCTCCTTTTTCTGTCACGATTCTGTTTTTGTGCACACATCTGTCATACATGCGCCCTGCATAAGTCTTAGTTAAACTTTGTTTTCTGCCCGCCAAGAACGACTTGACAAGGCACTATCTCGATCCTCTTACGATGTGTTACAGCTCCGCGCTACATGGCACTAGGAGATTCGGCAGTCGCTCTCTAACGGTACTAGGTACCTAGTGAGCCCAGCGGTCCTACGCGGTTCACTAGCGCATCCCTAGTCACCCGACAGAGTTAGCTCGCTTCGAGGGTGGGGGCAAAACTTAACTGGTGACATTTTTCGGAAAATGAACTATGCATAAATATGCATCTAAAATAGGAAAAGGAAAAATGTTTATCACCCGCTTAAGCATGCCTACTTGTCTGCATTAAAAGGCTAAAAGTTTCTGAGCATCACCTGCTCGGTATAACTTATAAACAGTGTTTTCACAAATACATTGTTTACAGCCTATTGACCACCATCACCCTGTGCAGGATCTTTAATCAGGATCATGTCATCTACAAGGGCGGCAGCAGCAGGCGTTGACTCGGCTCGCAGATCTTTGGCGGCAGCCTCCAATAGCTCCGGTGTGATCCCAAGAGCGACTTTCGCCAGTTCCACCTCCTGATACCTGGAGCGAACCATGTTTCCCGCCTATTGGTGCTTACGGACTACATGTTCTTGGTATCTTCGGCTGCTACAACAACACATCTCCAAACACAAGCTAAGTTTATTTAAGATTAGTAAAGTTTTTCGTTGACCTTTTTTCATACATAGCTTTGTATCTTTTGCACTATCTGTTACACATGCGTCGTGCATAAGTCACAATTAAACTTTGTTTCTTGCCCGCCGAGAACGACTTGACAAGGCACTGCTTCGATCCTCTTACGATGTGTTACAGCTCCGCGCTACATGGCACTAGGAGATTCGACAGTAGCTCTCTAACGGTACTAGGTACCTAGTGATCCCGGCGGTCCTACGCTGTTCACTAGCGCATCCCTAGTCACCCGACAGAGTTAGCTCGCTTCAAGGGTGGGGGAAAAACTTAAATGTCGACATCATTTTTCCTTCATATCAGACATCTAAAATGACAAATGTTATCACCCACTTAACATGCCTAGATCAATTATTTGTACATCATGTACTACAGTTCTTCGTGTTTATTTTTCAGGACAAGGTTCGGTTGTCGAGCACGCTTCGTACACTCAGGGACTGGATCAAGGATCATCGGCCAGGTGGTCAAGCCGCCTGGCACATGGACTTCACCGCTGACCAGTTGGGCTGCTGGGAGACCGCCCAGTTGGTCCAACTGCTCGTCACCACGGCTCGATGCCACGCACCGCACGGCCTCGTCTCTAACCTCGCGCTGCTCGGGGACTAATCATCATCGCTCAGGCTCGGTGCCACGCACCACACAGCCTCGTCTCTAACCTCGTGCTGCTCGGGGACTCATCATCATTGCCTCGGCTCGGTGCCACGCACCGCATAGCCTCGTCTCCGACTTCGCGCTGCTCGGGAACTCGTCATCGTCACCATGGCCTTCGTCCAAGACTTACTGGGGACTGCGCATTCGACTTGCCACCTAGAGGTGTCTACGGACCAGCGGTTTTCGGTGTCTCTTGACCCAATAGAGCCTGTGACTTGTCTCGGGTACACTTGGGGACTGCGCATTCGACTTGCCACCCAGAGGTGTCTACGGACCAGCGGTTCTCGGTGTCTCTTGACCCGATCGAGCCTGTGACTTGTCTCGGGCACACTTGGGGACTGCATGGCGGTTTCCCATCCAGTGGTGCTCACGAACCATAGGTTCTCAGTGTCCTTGACCCGATCGAGCTTACGACTCGTCCTGAGTACACTTGGGGACTGCAAGTCAGTTGGAACACGTCTAGTCCTTTAATACTGGCCTTGACTAGTTGATGCTGTTTTTGACTTTTTTCTTAAAAAGCTCAATACAACATATCTTATCTTCTATCGAGCTTTGGGACTACGTGGGCCCACGTCACCTCGCGGTGACTTGGGCCTACTCGGCATTTTCTATGTCTAGTTGGTGTTTTATTTGACTTTTTCCTAAAAAGCTCAATACAACATATTCTATCTTCTATCGAGCTTGGGGACTACATGGGCCCATTTCACCTCGCGGTGACTTGGGCCTATTCTCTGTTCCTGGTTCGGTACCCTTGCCTCTATGGATCGTTCATGTTAGCATCCCAGTGATACTTCATGTCACGTGTTAACATGGGCCCACGTCCTAGGACGTGGAAATATTTTTCTTTTTCTTAGAACACCATGCATCTTTCAACAGATCACTTTCCTTGACGGGAGCTGTGGTCGGGAGCAGACTTACGAACTGCTCGGGAGAAGCCTGGACGGTGCTGATTGGTCGGCGTCGATGCTGGTCGATGTCGCGTGGTCTGCATCTTCACTGCTCGGCACTACGTGGTCTGCATCTTCACTGCTCGGTATAGGTCAAAGACGGTGACTCCCTCAAGATACATGGTGCTCGGGGACTAGCTGTGGGGGTATAGACCCCGTATAGCCTCGCGGCTAGACTTTGGGCTGCTCGGTACAAGACGGCCCAGACCAGAAGATGAAGGCTAGTCTATCATCATCCTGATCGGTGGGCCGGACGACAAGACGGAGCCCGTGGTCCGCTACCGACCAGGTCGGTGGGCCACACGGGTGCTCAAGGCTACTTGGCATGCAAGGAGTCTTAGTCGGTTAGATCTAGTCTGTACTCCAAGGATAAGGCGCAATGTAACCGACATAGGGAAACTCTAGATATGTAATCTTGCCCCTCGAGTATATAAGGCGGACAAGGACCCCCTAGAATACATCTGAACTCATCTCATCTGATCTAAACTCATCAATACAGCAGCAGAGACGCAGGACGTAGGGTATTATGCCTAGCACACCCTCACCGCAATCTACTACCTCGGGGTATCCCGTGGTAGATTGCCGACGAGGTTTCATCGATAGCTGCCCCACCAAGCCGAGCAGTAAATTTGGCGTGCAGGAGAGAGAAGAACCCATATTTAGGTTTTCTCTCTCCATCAAGCCAAAATGCCTCCTTGTTTTGCCTACTTTGTTGGAGGGTGTTTTTCTCATGTACAACACCTATTTTGACTTTAGGTTACTGGATAGGTCTCCAGTTGGAGACAGCCTTACCACTAAGAATATGAGTAAGCATGGACAGTCGGCGCTGGATGCAGTGGATTCTCGAGGAAAAGCACAGTAATTGAGCCTTGAATATGAATGAAAGGAACATAATTTTCTAGGTGCGCGTGTGTTTTATTTGTGGCCAGCACACGGATTTTGTTGCCGTCCGATCTCCACATGTCAGCTCTCTTTCCCCATTCCATTTCGCCCCTCTCGGCTCCGTGGGCGGTGGCTGAGGCGGAGGTGCTTCCCACCGGCGATTCGCCGTTGTTTGTCGTGGCCATGCCTCTTCTACGCCCCCCTCCTTGTACTCGCGTCAGCTCCTCTGGCCGCTCCCACCGGCGCACGCCCAACTCCAGCAATGAGTCCGCTGGGTGGAGGAGATCCACGCGGCCGGCAAGAGGTAGCGGCGCGTGGGTCACGGCCGGCTCGGCCTCCTCTGCGACCCCACTCCAGTGGAGCTCATCATGGAGGAGCTTGTTGGCACAGGCCCAGCCGTGGCCGTGGCCCTAGCCACCACTGTGCCCAGTCCCGTCTGCGTCGCCAGGAGGCGATGGCGACAGACGGGAATGGCGCGGCTGCTGCCGGCGGGGACACCAGGGCGGCCTTCGCGCTGATCTACAAGACGCTCATGGAGGAGGTGCTCACCGACCCCACCTTCGAGTTCACTGAGGAGTCGCACCAGTGGATCGACCACCACGTAACGACCCCTCTCCCTCTCCCGCCCTCCCTCTCGCTGCCATCCTTCCTTTTTCTCTCGCTGTTTCTCTGTTTGATCCTTGCGTCGTCGCCGTGGCCCAGCGAGTTCTCCTCATGTTCCGTTTAGGTTCCACCCCGGATCGACGGGCCCTCTGTAGTTCGTGCGGCACTAGGTTTGTATTGAAGCGAAATTAATTTTGTTTACTGCGAGCTCATGGATTATGGTGAATAAATGAAGAAACGCACCAGATCACGGATAAATAAATGAGCCAGGATTAGTCCTCTGGGAACAGCTTGTTACTACTGTGTAGTTGTGTTTTTACATGGGCTAGATGGAATGGATCAACATGTATGGAGTGGAACTGGAACTTCCCGTTTAGTTGGGTTGGGTTGGGTTGAAAGGAATTCAAGTGATAACCGAGTAGCATGAATTCGATTTGCTTGTTTGTTCAATCCGGTTGGAACATGTATTTGCTACTGCTATGGGTTTCAGGCTTTCACCCACTGCTCTGTCATGGTAGTTTAGTATGATACAGGTTACAAATGATATTCTGTTCATGGTAGTTTAGTGTGAAACTAGAGCAGTAACTGGAATTGGTTGGTTGTGCTATAAAAATGCAGTTGTTAGGTTTCTGGTCTTTCCATCTAGCATGGATTTGGATTAGCACAAAACTTCAAGTCTCTGAACTAGTGTGATTTATTATCCTTAAGTCATTACTGTTTGTTTCTAAATTTTATCTCCCTGATGAGATTGATGGTGTTTTATGATAAATGCTGATTAGTCTAGTCCAATGATTTGCATTTTTGTGGTCCGAACTCTGGTATGCAACAAGCTTTTTGTACTTTCTGGAGTTTTTTGTCTGTCTATCAGGTTTCCGAACTTGGATACACAATGGTGTCATCGTCGTAGAATTTAAATCCATGAGCGTATTTTTGCAGGATCCAAGCTAAATTTTAGTGTGAGCTCTCTATTCTTATCTGAATTTGGTGAGATACTAGAGGTCATAAACCATAATTGAGATTCCACAAATGACGGGCTAATCATTCACTAATCACTATCACAAGTTCCTGAAATTTTAGTTACTTGGCTGTGGGTTTCTTTAGGTGTGCTGGTAGATTATAGCAAATCTCACTTTTATCACCCTAACAAAAAGGGTGCTTCAAACTTGTTTGTAAAGCTATCACAGGCTTACCACAACTCTCAGGTTGCCTAACTGTCCCTGCTAACCACTCTCAGTCACCTGAACTGATCCCTCTCCCCAACTGCTTATACTTGTGCCCAATCCTGATGTACCTATCTGTGCATGTTTGCTTTTTTGAAAATGGCTGCCTGTGTTCATTAACAAAAAATGTAAAAGTGTGTATTTGAATCTTCTTGAAATGATACTTACTGAACGTGCATTTGGCACAAGGAACGAGGCTTGTGTGGCTGTCTCGGTTGTGTTTCAGCATAGATTATTATAGAAATTATCTAGTTACTTCCATCTAGAGTGTAACCTATGTGTTCTTGTGTTATTCATTTTTAACAGTAGGTTCAGTGCTAATGTCGAGGTGTTGATCTGTCTACATATCTGTCAGTTATAATCACAAAAACCAATTGTATAAGTTCTTTTTGCCAGTGGTTGTCTCAACTCTCAAGTATCAAGATGTTCCTGGTAGAATCTGTGGGAGTGTTCAATGCAATAGCCACTTTTTTATATAGAGAAAGCTTCCCCATTGTATCTTGTGTTGATTTGTGATCTGTTTGGACCATTCTAATTTTCTCATTTTTATTGACAAGTTGACATCATTGATAAGGTGACTAGAATGGAGCTTGTTCTTAGTTCCATGAGTGACAGTGTGTTCTGTGTTTCCATCAATTAGTTCAATCTCTTCTGAGTTGTTGAAGAACAGAAATGCTAGTGCTCCAATCCGTAGTTCACTGAACTCTATATTCCTTTGCACAATGTAAATATTTTGGCCGATACATTTCAGATATTTTTTTTATTTCTATAGCCTATTTATATGGTATATTTCAGAATCTTGCCTTGTTGCTGAGGTCAGTAATGTTCTAATGGCATGAACTAGCTGTAGAGGACTAATTTTGCCAACCTCAACATCTGTTTCACTGTCTTTACTTGATATCTGTCTGTGGGCTGCCCTTTTTACAAGGAGCTTCATCAGCCTAGTGTGAGATGTCTGAATCTTTGTTGGTTTCATCACTCTGGGCCTCTTCAGTTCATCATTACGCTTATCCTAATCAACTTGGCAAGTGGAACCCTTGTAGTTTATATATTCATCCTAAGCCTACACTATCAGTACACATGTGCTAGCACGATTGTGGGAGTTGACGAAGATAGTTTTATGTTTTGGCGAGACAACTTGGCAAGGAGAATATACAAGTCCCTCTGCCTACGAAACTGCATGACTATGTTTGTCTTATTTTGGGAAAATATCATGAAACAGTGTTCCTAATTCTCTAAAAGAAAATAAATCCTAGGGTGTGAGCTTTGTTGGGTTGGATCGATTAACACACTCTGATTTTGCCGATACATTTCAGATATTTTCACTACTGTAAAAAGCCTACTCAACTTGAATAACTCTAGCACGCTTATTGACTTTCTGATCTGAAATCTAGGCATTCCATGTAGTCTGGGTGATAATATGGGGATCTGCGTTGTATTGCTAAATCTGAAATGTTCAGGCTGGTTTAGCTTCTGCAAAAGAATAGGTGGACTGGAGTGGGTTAATTAAACATGACAAGCACGTTTGGATTGGTGTGGATTCGGTGTAGATTCCGGCCCATTGCCAGGTTGACTTCCGCGGCGGCCTGGGAGGCGTTGATGCAGGACTCAAGCCGATTGACCTCGCGGAGAAGACTCCACGCCTCCTCTGCGTAATCCACCGGTGCGCGTGCGGTGCCACCAGAAGGTTCACCGGCATGGGAGACGGCGCTATGGCGGCGAAGTCGAACTCGCTGGCGCATCGGATTTGGAAGGTTCTCTTCAACTGGGCGCTTGCCACGGTTCATTCTTTTGGCTTTGGAGGTTAAGATTACGAAGAGAGGAGCTAGCGTATATTAGCAAAAGGCAGCCTGAGCTTTGTATTTAAGCCGAGATTACAAGTCATGCAACTGACAAGTATTCAGTATTTAAGCCAAGATCGGTAGATATGTGTCAGTATTTAAGCCAAGATCGGTAGATATATCAAAGTAATCAGTATTTAAGCCAAGATCGGTAGATATGTCGTCAGGTCTACTAATTCCAATTTCCAAACATGGACACAATCATGCCCTTGGCGTTCTTTCGTGTGGAGCTTTTTTTTTTGTTCTGACAACAAACAATATTGATTTAGCAGCACGTCTGCACGTAGCTGCTAGGCTATATAAGTTAGCAATTGCCATTCAGCATCGCGGCCAGTGAAGTGTAGGTGTGGCGCCATGGAGCGTCAGCTTATTGTGTTCCTGCTATCATATAGTGTCCTCTGTAGCTTGGTCTTTGCCTCGTCACCGTGTGATCCCACACTACTTGCTAGGATGGCAAATTCCTGCGTCGGGTACATAGGGAAACCCTCTGAGACATGTTGTGAGATGGTAGTCGCTGCAATCGGAATTGGATATGGCGATCCAGTGCCATGCATCTGCCTCTTTTGTGTGTGCGCGCGCGCGCGTGTTTGTCACTACTGATATACCTGGTTACCCAACTCATATTTGCGGAAAATATTTCTTTTCAGGAACCAATTGGTAAGCCTCCATCGAATTCTCAAGTTTGCCTCTACAAAAAGATGACATATCCAGTAATTGAGTATAGCAAAGATACGTATGTTACGATGGTGTTATAGACACATAAGAAGAGATAGAGTCTGAAACAACGATATTCAGGATAGGGTTGTGGTGGCACCAATTGAGGAAAAATTGATTCAACATCGGTTGAGATGGTTTGATCATGTCCAATGAAAGCCTCCTGAAGCGTCGATGCATAGTAGGGTTCTAAAGCGGATCGATAATGTAAAACGTGGTAGAAATCAACCTAAACTGACTTAGAACGAGTCAGTTAAAAGAGATAACGAGTCGGTTAAAAGAGATCTTAAGAAGTGAAGTATCTCTAAAGATTTAGCTATGAAAGAAAGCACTTGAAGACTAGCAATTAACGTAATCTTTTTTCTTGTATACTTTATGTATTCTTTGTTTTCATGTCTTTTTTGGGTTTCATCTCTAGCCTACCTTAACTTACTTGAGACAAAAGGCTATGTTGTTGCCTCTACTAACGTGTGACGCCGTCATGGAGCGGCTGACATTTTACTGAAAAAGGACAGTGCGGAGCCTGAGGAAAAATAATAGTAGTTTCTTGTGTTATGGTGTACTATAGCCCATTTTAATTTTATTTAAATGTAACAGACTATTGTGGCCAAAATTGGATATACTGGAATGACAAAGACTTAGAATTCTAAATCTTTTGTCAGAACACATCTCGGTTTGTTTTCACGTGAAGTGAAGATTCATAAACCTGTTCTTGAGATCTTTGCCTCTGTTTGGTAAAATTTGAGTTTGAACAAAGCAAAACAATAATACACAGAACAATACGAAAGAGGTAGACCAGTAAAGCAGCATGGGTCCTGAATCTGTAGCGAAACTATACTCAAGGTGACATTCAGTTAGAATTCCTCGTCCAATATAAACCAAAATGCAAGTGTATAATGTTTAAAATCTCAAATTTGCTTGGGAAGCAATTATAAGGGATATTGTGATTACATGAGAAGAACTTGAGCAGCAACGTCAAGAAGTTACGTGCTCAGCTCAACTCCGCAGGATTTGGGAATCCGCCTTACGGGCACATTCGGAGATGATCTTAGATTTGTGAATGGGAATAGCTCGTTGGAACCACAGAGAGTGCAAAAGCCATAGCAAAATTATTTACTTCACCGACACATTTAACATCTCACATCGGCCATGGCAGTTGGATATGAACATAGGTACAATGCAAAATACAACCAAGTGTGAAGCAGGCAGTGAAACATGACAAAAGTGAAATCAGCTGAAAGTAAAACTAATATATTATTCTTCACCAATGCAGTAACTTCAAAGTTACAATCTATTTTTGTTTCGAATTAGCAGGTACTTTGAGATTATGCTTCTGCTTTCAGACATGCATATGTAAATTATCATGCATAATACCGGACTTGAAAAATGTTCAGATGAGAATTTTACAATATTATTTAAAAAACTTTGTGAAATATTTAAGCACACCTATTTGAAAAACCCACGACAATGGGAAAAGGTAGTTGACAAAACCACTTTCTTAGTTATTTATCAATAGACGAGAACCATATGATGGCAGGCGGAAGTCAAATGCAATCTTTGTTGGTACTTTCTACCCTCAATTGACAAGCATCATCCATCTAAAAAAAACAGGGTAGCAGTTTTAGCCATCCCCTTTTGTAGTACTGTAAAGATACTCCCTTCCCAAAAGCAGTCTTGATATTGAACCATGCCAGAAGGTCCTATCTCAATAGGTCTAGAAAGTTGAACTCGCAAGCTTGATTAAAGGATAGATGCAGCCGACTATCAAAGAACAGATTTAACTAGATTATATAGGACTAGCAAATGCTTTGACAAATTTCATGGATCTGTTGATTTAAATAAATAACTTGCACATTATAAATAAAACTGTTAGGTGTCATGATGAAGCTGATACCTGTTAAGATTCTCCCCCCTTGGAGAAATGCTAACAAGATGCTGTGTGGAGAACAGGTAGGCTTGGTTGCTGAGCTCCATGCAATCATGGATAATACCTCAATTTCCACCAAAAGGTTGATAGGTTCCTGGAAAACATGAAAATAGAATTGCACACTCCCTTCGCAGGCATTATCCTGTTCAGGTTCAAAGGGACTTTCTCAGCCCATCTCACAACAGTCCAGGCTAAGAGGCTGTCAGACTGTTGAGAACACAGGCACCCCTGGTGCAATTTTCATTACTAACAATCCCATTGTGATACAAGGCGACCTAAAGCATAAACATAATGCTAGGGAGCACAATACACAGTTTTTTATTACAGTACAGAATGACATTCACAAACTGAAGGTAAGCAACACCAGCTTTATTCACATACGGCTTACCATCTCATTAGATAAGATGGTAGAACTGCTGCTGATGAATGCCTAGCCACTAGCCAGCACATCTGCCTCACTTGGAATGAATGACTCTGAGCAAACCTACATGAATTTTGCAATTCTGAGTAAAAGAGCTTCTATATTCAAAACTACAAAGAATGCAAAGCCTAATAAATTAATAGTTTGATGAAGTTCCATAAAGATACAAATAAGGGTTTCAGCAGAGAATAGAAAATGATATCAACAAAAATTGCATAACACAAATACATTTTTAGAGTGGAAGCACTGTGTCATGCATGAGATCTATATATAATAATTAACAATGCAAAAATAGACGAAGAAAAACATACATGACTCAAAATTTACGATCATACACTTAAATTTTTTGAAACATTTCACATATAAGTTGTGAGCGACATGGTTATTGATCCAAGAGAACTTCTAATTTCTAAAGCACTCATCACTTCTGCAAAATTCAGAAAAAAGATGCTGTGTCCATGCCAACTGACTAGAATGCATTATTACTGTGCACTGATGTATCAAGTCTGCTAAAGTTCATTTATATACTTTCTTATATATGTGAAGTTTGTTGAAATATTTTAAATATTATCGCATGAATATATCATACATCTTCAGAACAGAACTTATGGATGAGCTCCTGCAAGGCAAACTCTACATGCTAAAAGACTGACCTTATTTCTGAACTGCATAGCTTTCTGGTACATAGATCTCCCCTCCTGCTTCACCATGCTGTTCCCCACTAATTGTTTTCCTTGCAGCCAAAAATTCAGCACTCATAGCATTCATTCCTTGTATCACAGCTTCCTCTACTGTTCCATAACCATTTTCATCAGCATACTTCCTGATATCCTCCGTGATTTTCATTGAACAAAACTTGGGACCACACATTGAGCAGAAATGTGCCACTTTGGCACCCTCAGACGGCAATGTTTCATCATGAAAAGCCATAGCAGTTACTGGATCCAGAGATAAAGCAAATTGGTCAAGCCATCTAAACTCAAACCTTGCCTTGCTAAGTGCATCATCCCAAGCTTGTGCATAGGGATGGCCCTTTGCCAAATCAGCAGCATGAGCAGAAATTTTGTAGGATATTACACCAGTCTTGACATCATCACGATTAGGCAACCCAAGGTGCTCCTTTGGTGTTACATAGCAAAGAAGTGCAGTGCCAAGAGCTCCAATGTTGGCAGCACCAATGGCTGAGGTGATGTGATCATAACCAGGTGCAATATCAGTTGTCAAAGGACCCAATGTATAGAAAGGCGCTTCATTACACCACTCCAGCTGTTTCTCCATGTTTTCAGGAATTTTATGCATTGGGATGTGACCTGGGCCTTCGTTCATCACCTAAAATTCGATACATATCAGCAATGGGAGATTGGTCTAAAGTGAGTTACATACCGAACAAAAAAGAAGGAAACTTAAAAATGGATATCATTTAGAGACCATCATCTGTAAATCAAGGGTTCCAAAAATACAATATTTTGTTATATGTTGATCAAGACAAACTCTTGAAGGGTGTAAGGAACAATAGGAAATTCCTACACAAACTTATTAACAAAGGTAAACTGTTGTACTTTCAATACATATAGTTTAAACATACTGAGTAGATAATTGGTTAGATGCTACACAGCTGACCTCATCTCTTTCATGCTTGATATGCAATGTATATCCAGAAATCATATTTGGTTATAGTGCAACAGAATAGCTTTGTCAGTCGTACATTTGTAATAACTTGCAATATCTAATATTTTCCTGACCAGGTCTGCATACACACTATCTTAAATTTTAATCATTGACCTTATGCGTTTTGAAGTTCAAAGTTCAAACCATGTTCTTATTTAATCATATATAATAAAAATAGGAATTTTATTCTCACCTGCACATCTTTCGCCCATGCTCGACGTGTTAGTTCACCTTGAGTCAGCAGTTCTGCAAACTGTGCACTATCATTCGCATCATAAATGGAACCAGGCCTCAAACCATCACCAATTGATAATGCCACATCATACTGATTGCATATGTCAAGAATGTCATCCCAATGTTCATATGCAAAGTTCTCCTTGTGATATGTTAAGCACCATTTTGCATGGATTGAGCCACCACGTGAAACTATGCCTGTCATTCTCTTTGCTGTAAGAGGAATGTAACGAAGCAGGACACCAGCATGGATTGTGAAATAATCAACTCCCTGCTCAGCTTGTTCAATCAAGGTATCCCTAAAGATTTCCCAGCTCAGATTTTCAGCAATGCCATTTACTTTCTCAAGTGCTTGGTAAATAGGAACAGTCCCAATAGGAACAGGAGAGTTGCGAATAATCCATTCCCGGGTCTCATGGATATGTCGCCCTGTTGAAAGGTCCATGACAGTATCAGCTCCCCACATCGTGGCCCACTGGAGCTTGTGAACTTCCTCCTCAATTGAGCTCACAACAGCTGAATTCCCAATATTCGCATTCACCTTTACAAGGAAGTTTCTTCCAACAATCATGGGTTCCAATTCCAGGTGCCTCTTGTTGGAAGGAATTATGGCCCGTCCACGGGCAACTTCTGTCCGAACAAATTCAGGCCTAAGGTTCTCACGGCTGGCACAGTATAACATCTCCTCTGTTATGATTCCCTGTTTAGCATAGTACATTTGTGTGTACCGAGGGCTACCCAGTTTTTCCCTCCTATCAATCCATTCCTTCCTTATCTTTGGAAGTCCTGCAAAATATTTTTGAATGCTTATTATAAACTGCATAGTGTGTTAAGTTGTATGCTGTAGAGCAGTAGAACTTTTTTTTTAAATATATTGGTATATAAAGCAGAACACTGCACAGACAAAGGAATTTAAAAATAGACAGCAACACAGTGATGTCAGCACTTCTAAGTCACTCTGGTTTATCAGTGCTTATTTTGTTGTTTGATACTATCACATGTAGTTTATAAGGAAATTCATGTATCACAAGTTTTCTCTCAAACACACAAAAAGTTTGTGCGTCTTTGTATTAATGGAGAGAAAATGTTCAATACAACACGCCTTAGCGGCACCACAGGGGGTCAATAAGTTGTACAATTTGCAGGATATATATAATTCACAGTCTCACACTTTTCTGAAAATCAGGTAACTACTCCAATCTTAGCTTATTTTGACAATAATAACAGAAAAAATTGCATATCAATTTGAAGATATGTGAACACAACTAAAAAGAATGCCAAAACAATTCACGACACAAAAATGAAGGCCAGTGAGTTACCAATCCTTGGGCTTATATTTTGAGGACCACTGGTGTCATATGTATCAAAGTGCTTCTGATCTCCAGTCAAATGGACTCTCCGGAATGGAACCTTGAGGACATGACCAGATTCCTCGTGGATGATTTCACTGAATAGCATAATCCACAGACAAAACATAAGCTATATTAGACTGTTAGCATGTCCAATAATAACCATATATAAGCTGAAACAAGAAAGGTCATCATGCCTTGAGTCTTTGCTACTCCTTGGAAAGCATTCTTCAAACGATGGGAGTGGCAGAAACTCTGGAGCTGTAGGGTCGACTGTGTGCCTCCTTTGCTTGGGTTTTGGTGGCTCTGCTATTGACTGGTCAGTCACTGAAGCAGCCTTGGGGATCAAATAAGCGAAGCCAGCGTTCCTGCCTTGCACGTCTTGAGGGCGTGGAATGCCACCAAAACCAGGTAGCAGTGCAGTTTTCGGGAACTTCAGGCCGCTGCAGCTACTCTTCAAAGTCATTGCTGGTGAAAGTGAGGGTTGCAGTGCAGCCATTTCCTGATCAAGGTACAAAATAGTGAGGCAACACATTGAAATAGGCTGGAATAGTCCTTCTCAGTTTTCTTTTTCTTTTTCTTTTCTGGAAGGGCGGTTCTCGATTCTCCGGTGTGATCAGGAATTGATGATATACTAGTTTTTTTTTTTTTAAGAAACAGTTGACGATATACTAGTAGAAAACTGAACGAACGAGGACACCGAAATTCCGTTGCCCATGGAAGATTTCTAGCAGAACACCAAAGAGCGTCAGGAGATCACTAGGCCAGGCCACAAACTCGTATGTGCAAATTGTTTTGATGGAAGACAACGAACCGACGACAGCAGCTCTCCCCGGCCGCCATCGAATCGAATGGCACTAGATTGGGAAGCAGGGAAGTGGGGAACAAATTAAAGCAAATCGAGCAATAAGGCCGCCGGAGGACGGAACCTTAGCCGCGGGCATGTCAGCCGCGGATCGAAGGCTCGTCGACCGGGAGGCGGCGCGATGTAGCAGGCGAAACTGAAAATCGAAGCCGATCGAGGAGACGAGAACACCGCACTACATGTCTACATGACGCGAACGGAATCGTCATCAGATGAAACTTTCTCACCTTGGAGGAACGGCGGTCGGGTCTGGACGTGAGGTGGCGATGAACGGCGACGGCGAGAGAGAAGCGCGAGCGTGGAGTGGCAGATTTTTGTTCTGCTTATGTATATAGGATGCCCGTGCCGGAGAGGATAGGGGACGAGTGGCCAAAAGTGAGAAAGTACGAGGGGTGGCAACAAGCCAACAGCCGAACAGGACGACGAACCTTTAGATATTTCTTTTTTTTTAAAAGTGATTTGAGATATTTCTGCAAGATATTGGTAGTACTCTGCGTCGGCGGAGCCTAGAATTATATATAAGGGCACCGGATAATCAAATACGTACAGTCTATTATAAAATTTAATAATAATTATGCATCGATAAGCATAAATAATTAAGAGAATTAACATGCTTTATTAAATTTTGCTTTGCGCTTCGGAATCGCATTAAAGTCGTTA
Organism: Bothriochloa decipiens; assembly: GCA_023333625.1. NCBI lineage: Eukaryota > Viridiplantae > Streptophyta > Magnoliopsida > Poales > Poaceae > Bothriochloa > Bothriochloa decipiens. Next base: position 26,420,793 of record CM041628.1, read on the forward strand.
ATAAGTTGATCGGTCGTAAACTCCATTGTAATCTTCTTTTCAACGTAAATTATTAAGTAATCTCTTAGAAACCCATCTTTAATCTTGTTCCGTAGCCTGTTTTAATAAGTTTCATCGCAGAAAAGACATGCTCTGTCGTAGCTGCGCAAACTGGTTGAGGGGCTTGAATTGAATCGACATTGAGGATTAACGAATATATGGCAATAGATTAGGAAGGGAAGTGTGGAACAAAGCAAATCGAGAACTGAAGAAATAGACTAGATCAAGAATGAGAAAGGAAAACTAAAGAAATAGACTAGATCAAGAATGAGAAAGGAGATGTGTGTGCAGTCGAAATGAAATCTGAAGCTGATTGAGGACACCGGAATACATGACGCGACCAGGGATCCTCGATTGGATGAAATGCGCAAAGGTTTCTCACCTCGGAGGAACGACGGGTCCGGACGCCAGATGGTGGTCGACGGTGAGAGACAGTGGAGGAGCGCGAGTGTGGAGTGGCATATTTTTCCTTTGCTATGTAGGACGCCCGTGCGGGAAAAGATAGGGAATGTGTGGCCAAAACAGTATTATTAAAAAATTAAGCCTATGAATACGCCAGCTAGGCCACGAACCCTAGCCGCCAACAGCAGCTCTCCGCCATCGAGTGGTACTAGATTAGGAACGGGGAACAAAGCAAATCGAGCAACAAGAACCAAAGAAGTATAGTAGATCGTGGATGAGAAAGGGGATGAGCATGACCCCACTGGAAGTCCACGGAGGACGGGATCATCATCGGAAGAAATGCGCAAGATTTCTCACCTCAGAGGAACGGCGGGTCTGGACGCGATGGCGATGATCGGCGACGACTAGAGAGGAGCGCTGAGCGTGCGCGAGAAGATAGGGGACGGGTGGCCAAAAAGTGAGAAAGGGGTTGGCAACGGCCGAACAGGACGATGGACTTGAGATATTTCTTTTTCCCGAATGTGACTTGAGATATTTTCATTGCCACCGCAAGATATTGGTAGACTCTTCAACCGTGGTCTTTGCTCATGAAGACTAATTTATCTGTGGTTTTGTTGATGATAGAAGTTACGGCCCCGGCCAAGGATGTTCACCGAGTTATGCTAAGTTCACCTAACTACTATGGCCCTGTTCAACTGGCATATTTTGGTTTGTTTTGGCTTATTTCAGCTTATTTTCTCTTATAGAATATTATTGAATCAGCCAAAATTTACCGGCTTATACATCGGCTGATAATTGTTAGTTAGGAGAAACAAACTTATACCGTAATAATTGTTAGCTGGATGATTGGTAAGATGTTAGCTAGCTTGTAATGATCTCAATTAATTTTTAGCACGTATAAGGACAGCCACAATGCTAGTACTTTCTATGTCCATTTAATTTGTGTATATACTACACTTAAAAATTATATTCCTAATGAATAGTTTTCTAGAATTTGAATGAGTTATTCATGTGTAAGAGCATCTCCAAAAGTTTTTTTTTAGAGTCCATTCATCACTCTCTAAATTATCATTTGGAGAATCGTTTTCATAAAAATCATTTTCTATATCATTTTGTTCTCCAACAATTTTACCTTAAGGGCCCCTTTGGAATGGAGGTGAAACAGAGGAAAAATATAGGATTGAAATCCATAGGAATGAATTTCTTTCCTAGCCTTTGGATTGTAAGAATTGGTCATAGTAATTCCATAGGAAACTTTCCTTTCCCTTCACTTCCATAGTAGGAAGACTATAGGAAGAAAACAATCCACCTAGACCTCGTGGAAAAATTTCTATGGACAAAAAACAAGGCAAATAATGGATTGATGAAACCAACTTGTGTCTAATCATAAGAGTGGAATAGAATAAGGGCCTGTTTGGTTGGTCCAGAGCTGAACTAATTTCAGCTGAAACTTGATGGCAGATCAGCAACAGCTGGCTAGTAAATCTGCCAAATCCAGCCAAATTCAACCAGCGGAACAGAGCCAAATTAGCTTTGGGTTCCTTTGTTTTCCACTTGCATTCATATCATATATTCCTACGTTTTTCCTTTTCACATGCTTTACATTCCTACAATCCAAAGGAGGCCTAAAGAGTCATTGTCATTTTCTATATCAAAACTGGAGATAGTGTGAAGCCTTTTGATTATACTATTAGCTAATGTTTTTTCTATACTATACTTTCCTGTAATCCGATAAACCCAGCAATGTTTCCAAAGTCGAAACTTCTATGCAAAAAGTAGAAGTAAGAAAAAAAATAGTTTGTTGCATGTAAGTGGGACATGGCTTGTTCACTACTCTACTAAACATTTGGCCCATTTCTAGGTTTTCATAGACCACAAAGAGTCACTGGCTCACTTTGCTAAATATTGAGCCCATATCCATAGGGCCAATAGTGACATCTAGGACCTGTTTAGAAAGCCGAAGTGACGTCTAGGACCTGTTTAGAAATGGAAAAGATTCTGCAAACGTGAAGATGCCTTGGTGGCAGAACCAGCACATCAGCTCGATGCGAACGTGAAAAATCGAAACAAATCGTGATTGGGAGTGAAGTAGTAAACCATAAGAAATCAAGATTGGTCGGTGGTGAGTATGTTTGCAGCGTGCTTAATTGGTCTGGCAAGTAGGCTGCTAGGCATTGGGATAATGGGATTAGATATAAGTTTTTAAAAAATCTGATTAGATATGCTCGTATTTGTGCTAGACTGCTAGCACACCTTCTTCGGGTAGCTCACAGAGTAAAGCGATCCTCTATTGCCAATCCACCTGCGTTGACAAAGCTGGGTGTCGACAATCGATGCAGCCCAGCACAGGTTCGAATCTGCAAGGTGGAGCTGAGGGTGAGTTGAGGGTCATGGACGGTTCAAAAGTTGAAAATCGCTGAAGATGAGTCGATGACGAGAAATCGACTTGGAGATAACAAAGTTTGTCTAAGAAAAATGACGAGAGGAGGCGGCGACTCTCCGGTTTACGCAAGTGGAGCTGACACCGTGAATAACGCGGACCATGGGGAAAAGACTCGGTGCGCGGCTACCAAAAGTGGAGGGCGAACCAAAAAAAAAAGCCTCGCGAAGCATCCCCTGCTACAGTTGAGAGGAGGCGAAAAAAGAGCGGAGGGAGAGTTGGGTGCTCCCGCCGGCGAGATCTTCGATCTCCCTTGCCTCCGCTGGCCTGATGGTCTTGGTCGGAAGGGGAGATTGTGGATCTCTGCCTGGTGGTGTAGATTAGGTCTTAGTTCTTCTAGGTTTGTGTGTCTCGGCGACGGCGGCGAGGCGATGGCGCTGGTGTCGCTATGGAATAAGTCCCTCCGGCCTCGTCCACGCTCCAGTGGTGCTCGCTCCGGCGCTACTAGGAGGTCAGTGGGGGTGGGGTTTGCCGCATCTGGTACCTCGGTATCTTTTTGTGGCACCTCGTGTATAGGAGTCTATCCTCGTCGGGCGCTCTGGCTGGCTACAACAGTTATGATGGCGATGCGGTGCAGCAGATACAGTAGGAAAGCTGGTGGGTTTGTGGTGCTGAGGAGTGTGGAGTTGCTTCGTTCGCGATGGCGGGAGCAGCTTCTGGATCAGGTGCAATTGGGGCGTGTCCCTGGCCGATGCATCTTCATGGGTTCAATCCCGTCTTCGAAGGCGGGTGACTACTGCGGTCTCTTTGAAACCTTTTGTGCGATGTGGTTGTTCCTGATCCTTGGCGAGCATCTCAACGGCGGAGGTCTCGGGTGTCTGATGGCGCGGTTGGCAAGCACAAGAAATCTTTAGGATTTGCTATTTTATTTCCTTTTTTCAAGATTTTTTTGTGCAGTTTGGTTGGTACCGCTGTCCTTTGTATCTTCTGTATCCATCTAGTATGTGCCTGTATCTATACTTGTCAGTGTATGGTTTCCTTAATGGTTAATACAAGTATGTGTACGCTTTTGCGTACTTTCATCAAAAAAAAGTGGAGGGCGAACCGCCGGTTGTCCCGGGCGTGACTGCTCAGCGCACGCGCGCCAGTAACAATCGCTGCGGACGCCTGCTCCGACGAGTAATGACGCACATGCACTCACGGCTGTACGGACGCGTGCTTCTGTTTTCCCTGTCTAGGTTCTTTTGTATTGTTTGGTTCTCCTGTCCGGGTTTATTATAAAGGCTCATATAGCTGTTTGGGTTTTTTTTACTGTATGAGTTCTTCGGTCTAGATTCATGGGTTCAATGGGCCAATTTTTATTTCTACAAGCTATTTTTTCTCTTTCGGGACAGCGGATTTGTGGGAGAAGAAATAGAGCGGGGGTGGTTTTACTTCCATATGGATGTAAAAGTACATATTTTTGAAAAAGCCAAAAAATCTTTTATTCATACTTTATACAACATTTTTATTTCGAATGATTCTCGAAATAGTATGGTTCTCATAAGCAAAGTAAAGGAGTACATCTTAGTTGTCACATATATGTATTTGCAAAAGAGCTAAAATAAAAGAAAAATGGTACATTCATGCTTGTGTTCTTCAATACTTGTAAAATAAATAGTTGTCAATCGTTAACACCCCTAAATAAATAAAAAAATTGATTAAAAACGCATTAAGTTCTGTTGAAATTTACATTTGTATATGCTTAAAAATATGAATACTACAAAATTATTAAAATAAGTTTAGAATAGTTAAACTATAAGAAGGTTAATACTAAAATTCAGTTTATAGAAGATTAGTAGGGTCCTACAACATCATATACAGAAAATTTCAGTGAAGATTTTTCTAATTCCAAACCTCCAACATATGATAAAGTTATAGGAGTTTGGCAGGCACATCAATGATGTTATGCATATAAAAAACAGGGCCACATAGTATCCTATGAATGTTTCAACAAAGGATGTCAGCATGCCTCTTGTGGGATGCGAGATGGTAGCTCTGAAAGGTCCTTGTTTGGTTTTGGTAATTGAGCGACAACTTAGGTGGACTAACATGTGTTATGATTGAGATACACAGGGATTAGTTCACAAGATCATCTGTGTGGGCAACATATGCCATGGAAGGCTTGATGTTGTTACATTTCTCACACATGTGTTGATGAAGGAGCGTTATTGCATATGTGACATGACATGGAGTCATGTGACCAAGTTGGTGAAGATCGAGATGAGGCTTGGCTCGATGGACCGGTGGATGTGTGAAGGACAAGTCAAGGCTTTAAAGCGATGGACCATGAGACGGTGAAGCTTGAGCAAGACTTGGTGCCGATGGACCATGAGACGATGAAGAGCAAGTAAGGTCAAGATCGATGGACCAAGAAGGTTGCATGATGATATGAAGTGGATCATATCATTTGGTGATCGTGTCGATGGATGAGTTGCATCGGCACAATGAAAGAAGACGGTGGAAATAGAAATGCACAAGGCAAAGGTATAACCTAGGGCATTTCATTTCACCGGTCATGAGGTGTGTAGAGAAGTTGATGACCGGATTTAGGATTGATAGCCGTACTATCAAGAGGGGCAAACTTGTTTGCATATCGGTCATCTAGTGCCACTTGAGTGATCTAACTTTGCGACATGCTAGGATCAAGTGGCGTGGTGAGATTTAGAGAAAATCCGTTGAAAATGTTTATGAAAATGCTAACACACATGCACATGGAGATGTCACTTGATGGTGTTAGCACATTTGCAAAGGCGGCGGTATGATTGTAAGGTTGAGTTGGGTTTGGTAACCGCTCATCCACCCCCCGAGCTTGCGAGGGGGGATTCGGCGCCTTTGGGAAAATAAGAGAAATATTTTCTATTGCGCCGGATGCAAATTCGTTGGAGAAAAGAGGGCGTCGTCGCGAGATTGAGAATGCTCATATTCTAAGCGCCGGACGCTGAGCGCCGGACGCTGGACCAGCGTCCGGACGCTACACAGAGAGTAGTTGAGAGACAGAGCGCCGGACGCTTGCGCCGGACGCCAGCTCGGCACTGTTCAGCGTCTGACGCTCGTGAGAAATGAAGGCCGAGGTTTCAGCGCGTGTGAAGCGCCGGACGCCAGGGTGTGCGTCCGGACGCTACTCAGAGAGGGTCGCAGAGCAGTTGGCGTCGCCGGACACTGGTCGTCGGACGCCGAGGGGTACCGCCGGACGCTGACGTGTCGTGGGAGTCGACCGTTGGAGGCTGAGCAGCAGAGGCGCCGGACGCGTCCGGCGCTAGCGGCAGACGCGTCCGGCGTGTGTAATCGAGCCGTCCCGAGGGGGTAACGGCTAGTTTCGAGGTTGGGCTTATAAATAGCCCCTTGGTCGACCATGGCTCGGTTGTAGAGCACCTTGGGGACTTAGTGTCCTTGCTTGGAGAGTGCTTGGAGCCTACTAACTCATATGTGCTTGAGAGTGTTCATCCAATTGAGTTAGTGAGAGATTCTAGTGCGTTGCTTTGAGAGATTGCATCGAGTGGCACTAGGTGATCGTGTTGCAAGCTGGTGGGCTTGTTACTCTTGGAGGTTGCCACCTCCTAGACGGCTTGGTGGCAAGAGACTCCGTCGAAGCACGCAAGGAGATTGTGCGGTGCTCCGGAGAAGAGCTTTGTGAAAGGTGTTGTGCTCACCTTGCGGGGATCATGAAAAGCAACTCTAGTAGAGATCGTGGCTTGGAGGATCCTCATCTTGTGTTGGTTGCACGGCGCACCCGGCTGCGGGATTTGGCTAAGAGACGCCAATTAGCGCGTGAACCTCCAAGTGAGTGTATCGCCACAACTGGACGTAGCTTGGTGGCAACCAAGTGAACCAGGTGAAAAATCACTGTGTCATCTTGTCCCACTCTTCGCGGTGGTTTGCGTTCTCTTACTCACAAGCTTGTATTTACATTCATTACATTCTTGCATAGCTTGTGTAGTTGCTCTTGTGATTGATTTGCTTGTGTAGCTTGTTAATCATCTTCTTGCTTGTGTAGCTAGAAGTAGTTCCCTTGCTTTGCTTATCTTGTGTAGATTAAGTAAAGTTGCGCTCTTGGGATTTGGCTTGAGTAGCCTTGTCCTTGAGCATCTAGTGAGCTTAGGTTGGCTTTGTGCTTTTGCTCATTAGAATTGTGTAGGTGCTCCCCGGTTTGTTAAAGTACTAGTTGCTTAGGTTTGTGTGACCTTGCAAGCTAGAATTGGTTAGGAGGGCACTAGCTAGATTGGCACCTTGATTGCTTGTTTAGGATCTTTCACAAGGTGCATCTAGAGTGATAGATAGAGGGGTAAAGTCTTGGCTAGACCGATAGTTTTATTTCTGTAATTGTTTCGATTAGCCAGCGTGATAAGTTTTAGAAAAGACTATTCACCCCCCCTCTAGTCCGCCATCTCGACCCTACAAGCTCGTGGGGTAAACAACTAGCAGAATTAGGCTCATGGAGAATATATTTAGGAGACACCGAAGCAAGCATATGGTTCCTAAAAACTGAAAAAAGTTGACACATTAAAATTTCTAAACTGGTGTAATATTTCTTTGATTTATGTGCACATAATCCACCACCCAGCCAGCCTTTCACCTTAGTCAGCCAATGTACGAGACCAATATGAGTGATGAGGCAACAAAAAAGACAAACATTGTTGTGTGGTTGAGCAGAACAGTGGTGCAACATAGATATGTAGCTAACTTCAGTAAAGATTATGAAGTGAAACAAATTGCACATATGAAGTTGTCAAAAAAATTGCACATATGAAAGGTTCTCAAAACTTAAAAAAGATAACTCACATAAATTGATAATATCTTCTTGTTATAAATCAGAGAATCAAATTTTTCATTGTATAGGTGGGTGAGGGTCCAATAGTTACCGATTTTAAATATGTGCTGGCTTCACCATCATAGGTTTAGATGAGTTTTATCACAAAAATCCCACTGTCACAACTGCCACAAAAAAAGGTATGAAAAAATTGCTGGTTTTGTGCACCATCTGCAAAATGGATTCAAACTTTATATGTTGCTAAAAAAACATTATACAGAGCTCGTCAAAACTCTACACTACCACGTTTTGAAAAAAATTCAAAACTCTCACATGAAACATTGTAAAATTTATACTTAGAATCTATAAACTTTTATACCACCATAATATAGAATTTTTTTGGACCGCTAGCTTTAAACTTAACTTTAAACTATCACATTACAAACTTTATATTGCTATGCTGAAAACTTTGAGCAACCACATTAAAATCTTTATACCACTAGTCCAAAACTTTACTCTCATAATTTTATAAACTTTGAACTATGACATTACAAAATTATATTGTTTGGGTTAAAACTTTCAGTTATCACATTATAAAGTTAGTATTGCTAGGTTTAAAACTTTACACCTAAAATTAATATAAAAATCTAAAATTATGACATAGTTTAAACTTTATACTCCTAGATTCAGAACTTTACACTAAGAATTAATAAACTATATATTATGACATTACCAACTTTGTATCGCTTAGGTTTGAAAACTTTAAACTATGACATTATAAACTTTGGACTGATAGGGTTGAAAACTTTACACTCAAGATTTATAACAATTTTAAATGATCACATTAAAAACTTTATGCTGCTATGTCTAAAACTTTATGCTACTATGTCCAAAACTTTTGTACTGCTAGTTTAAAACTTTACACTCAGAATCTTTAAAATAAAACTTTTAACAATTTGATATTATAAAATTTCTACCACTCAGTTCAAAGCTTTGAAGTGATACATTATCAACTTTTTACTACTAGGTTGAAAGATCTGCACTCAAAGAATTTATAATCTTTACACCACTAGTTCAAAAACTTTACTCTTAATAATTTACAAACTTTGAACTATGACATTACAAAAAATATATTGTTAGGGTTCAAAAACTTTGAACTTTTATATTATAAACCTAGTATTCCTAGGTTGAAAACTTTATACTGAGAAAAAATATAAAAAAATAAATTATGACATTACCAACTTTGTATGGCTAGGTTTAAACACTTTGAATTATGACAATATAAACTTTGAAAATGCTAGGTTCAAAACTTTATACTAATATGTACTATCACGTTACTACCTTTTTACTGCTACTTGAAAACTTTACATACTTAGAATCTATAAGCTTTGAACTATGTGATATTACAAACTTTGTACCACTGAGTTAGAAAAACTTTGAACTATAAAATTATAAGCTTTACACCACTGGTTAGAAAAAGCTTTATACTCAAGAATTTAAAATTCTGAACAATCATAGTACAAACTTTGAACTACTAGGTTGAATACTTTGAAGTATCATATAACAAACTTTGTATCACTAGTCACTAGATCAATTTATAATCAAATTTATAAAAAACTTTGAACTGCTTGGTTCAAAACTTTAAACCATCATATCTACAAACTTTGTAGTACTAGGTTATAAACTTTACACCATAGAAATTTTTCAAAACTTTGAACTACCGCATTACAAAGTTATTTTTCTTCTCATTTGCTTTTTAAAGAAGTTAGCTTTCTTTCTCTTTCTCTTATATATATGTATGGGAGTGCCAGGATATAATGATGCACTTTTAGTAGGATAAGTTAGTGCTTTCAATTACATGGGCGGCATTGAGAGGGGAAGATACGTTCCTGTTGACCATTGAGGTATGAATAGATATGATAATGCAACTCATGCGCAATTCTGAATATTACATACATTCAGAATATTCAGAGTTTCAGAGAGGGGAGATAGAGAGATGCCATTACCGATAGCGAGAGATGGCATTACCTGCAGTGCAGTTCGAACGTATGTAGTATAATAGAAAGATTCTAATGGAAACAAGTTATGAATCCCAATGATTGAGATGATGCGATGATGAATGACATGCATGTGGTTGTTAAAAAAAGAGCCAGCTAGCTGCAAGTTTGGCTGGTACTGAAGAATAAATCGAATAAATCAACAATGAGATTGTTAATTGATCTCAATTAATTTGTGTGTCCCGCCTTCCCCCCATGTATCCCTAACTAGCTACTGCCTTAGCTTATTCCTCAACAGATCAAAATTTTTTTTTACTCATGCAAATATATGTACAACATAGACAAGTGGATTAAAATTACTAGATAAAAACCAGTTTCTGAGTTACAAAAGCTAATGAGATTGCAGTATACAATATAGGTAAAAAAGGTGGGGAGTGAATTGTTGAATACATAAGCAACAGTTTATAACCGGTGCATGATAGGTGCCTCCTGTGGAGTGGACAGATATGATGCATGCATCTCATTTTTCATACATCGTTTACTACTTTCAACTTGCTGCCTCTCACATATGTTGTGGTTGTTTTTTTGTCAATGAAGATGCAGACAGTGTGCCTGCATCATTCGTGTATACAGAGGACATATATTTCTAATTCCTTCCATGCAAAACCAATCTGGTTGATGTTGGCACAAGCAAAAGTCAAAAAACCAGCAATATACAATCCATGACCATGATGTATGGTGGCGCACAGCCAAGGGCTAGCTACTTTCAAATTTAGACACCAGGCCACCAGCAGAGAAGCTAAAAAGAAAAGAACTCTACGACCACAATGCAGAGTGCAGAAATACACACCCGTGCACTGACTGACACACATGCAATTGCAATTTGCAAAAAAAGAACCAACAACAATACTAGTACAAATATTTCTTTTAAGAGTATAGTTCACTTTTTATTTCTTTGAAAGCATAGTTCTAAATTTAAACACTTACCAAAAAAAGGTTTGCTTGTTATTTTGGGGGATTCTTCAACTGATATGTAGGAACTCACAGTTAGTTGACCTCAAAAATCTAGATCTGAAACCAATGTAAAACTGATATATAAGTACAAAAATTATATTAAAATTGATGTGCAATGAAACTCAAAGGTTAGAAAATGAAGCTCAATCTATCAAAATCAAGCTTTACATTGGAAAAATATAGGTATATCCATTTATAGATATTTACTGTGTCATGTGAACATTGGTAGCTATGTTATAAATATAACCAATTAGATCATGAATGAATAAGACTCAACTATTTGTTCCCAAAAGATTAACAGTAGCAGAAAAGCAAACTTATCTCTATGGCTGCAATAACATACTAGTACAACTATAACTAAAGTTAGCTAAAAAAAATAGAGTAGAGTTATAACTTTACTGGTACATACCAATCTGCAGTCATGCTATCCTCACTGTACGTAAAGTTTGCTAGGAAAAAACTCAACAGTCCTTATAGCATCAAAGATAGCTTCAATAGAGTTTCCTTGAAATGCAAAAGTGCCCATCAGAAAGCTGACCAGTTAAATCAACTCATCCTCATGCAATCTTCTAATATACACATAGATCCTTATTAAGCCACCTCAATGCAAGCAAGCATATAAAAGGCACCACCATTGCACTCATCACTTACTGAAACAATTAATGAATTATAGCAAATTACACATTTGTGATGCACATTTCAGATTATCATAACTCAATTATGGCACATAGTAAGCACATTGATATTGTTGATAAAAATAATAATCCTAGCTTGATCTGTTCACATAATCCTAGCTTGATTTGTTCAATTTTTCCATACCTCAATAGTAGATACAAGGACAACAGGATTTGACCTATTGTTAACTAATTGATGTAGCAAAAAAAGGGAGGGAGCAACAGATTTTCTTACATATAACACTAGGCAAAAAGATTTTTGACTCAGTGCACTGTAACATGTTGAGGATTGCAGATTGAAAACATCCATATGTTACTACCTCACGCCTCGTCTCACACATCACGCCTCACAAGCACAGCAAAAAAACTAGTAAAATCTAGGGGGGAGATGTCTTACTACCATGCATACGCAAGTGATGTCTTACTACTGTGCATACACAGCAAACCATTTGCATTCACTCATTCACCATACCGAAGTTCATAGTTCAGATTGATCCAACTCAAGTAACTGCAGTAGCTAAAAAAAGTGTGAGAACCTAACTACAGTGTGCATGCCACAACTCACTTTGGAGAAACAAATACTACAGGACAATGAATTTACAGAGCTAAGCCATGCTCAAAAAATGGGCAGTGATCAATTCTTTAATCTAAAACTAAAACTTGAATATCGACAAAGGCGGGGGATAGATGAAAAGCCCCAATAGGGCATGAAAAAGGCGGAGGCGCATACCTGTAGGATATAGAATCGTTTCACGGTGGCAGAACTTGAAGGTAACAATTCCACCAATAAGAAAACACAAGCTTACTTGTCTGTTTGAGGCCCTTGGAAACAATATTTTGTGGTAACCTAAAAAACTAGAACTGATGAGTAAATCTCATATAAAATAATAGAGTATATTATATATTATAAAATAATCTTATGGGGTCAATAAATAGGTCACAACTGAAAAGAGGACCTCCCTTTTTGATAAACATTTCAATTTTAGTTCTCTGCACTTAATTAATCTCAATGACAAGGATAAAAAGATGCCCATCCAGTTCAGAATCAGGGGGCTGCACAAAATTGCTATTATAGTATATCATAAGCAAATGTAGACATTTAATCCAAACTGAGTAGCCTAGTTAATTTTCCTAGCACTTAGTGCTGCTCCTGCTGCAGTTAGCCGCTATGATATTATATATCAAAAAATGCAAAATAACTAAGAAGTGCAAAATAAGTCATAACTGACATTTTGTCAGTCAATAACAACACAATAAACTAATTACCAAAATTTTGGACAAGTTAACCCTATAGACAACACACGTCAAACATGATTCTTAAAGTCTTTGTATACTTTCTCATGTCTCTAGACTATCTGAATTATATTATAGTATATCCTGAGCGAATGCAGGTTAGTGCTTTGCACGAGCTAGCTAAACTTTGGACATAAGTTTTTAAACTAATGAAAGCACTTGCACTTGCATAAACAACGCTATGACAGATTGTTTTCACTGCGGTCCCATCTAATCTACCACATTAGTATATTTACCACTTAACTTTTTGCGTCCCTGGGTCTCGCATATGAGACCCGAGAGGAAGCAGCTCGTCAATCACAGGGAATTGGGGGGAGGCAAGATGTATACCTGGAATCGTTGGAGGCTGTCACCGCCACTGACGTCCAAGTCCTCGCAGCGGTAGGAATCCCCTGTGATGCAGGCTTCAGCCGTCGGATCTCAACAACAGCCGCAAGGATTCGTCGATGCCGCCTCAAAATCGAATCCATCTCCGGCTGAAAAACGAAGCCGCCTCAAATTGAATCCGCCTCTTACTCAAATCGGGATCATAAGGACGAATCAAAACCAAATCAAAGGAACAGACGCCTGGTAGATGTACCTTCAAATCCCCTCCACGTCCCTGGGAGCCGCACCACGCCTGACGAGGGCGCGACGAAGTCTCTGCCTCGACGTCGACCGACGAAGCGGTGCGTACCTACACGGATTCGACGCCGGCCGCGACGAAGCAAGATGCCCCCCCCCCCCGCTTTGAGCCCTAGAAGAGGGACCTCTGCCTGGGAAGCACACCGGAGTCGACAAGGACCGGCGCAGCCTCCCCGACATCGTTGCTCCGCACGCGTACGATGGATGGCTCCCCCGAATCTGGCGGAGGCACGACGGCGAGCACGGATGCACCGGTGCGTTGATAAGGAAGAGGAACGCAGCGTGAGAAGGGAAAAAGAAATGGACAAATTATTTTAAAATTTTCTCCCACCCATGGACGGACCGGACATGAAAACGATAAAATAAAACAAAAAAAAGGAAAAATTGAAAGCAGGAATCGTCGTACATGCTCTTAAGAGCATGTGTGCGCCAGCAGTTAAAACTACGCGCGTGCGCCAAATAGCACTCGGGGGCTGTCCCCGTCATCCGCGGCAGGCACGGCCCGGTCCCTCTCCAGCCGCGGCGCCGGCGCCGGCTCCTTGTACTTGTAGGATTCTCACCAACTCTACGCGACGCCTAGCTCCCAGCTGTGGGGCCCAAAGTGCCCGTAAAATCCTGAATTTCTGATGATTAACTACGACGCCGCTTTCTCTTTTCAGCGTCATTTATATTCAGCTTAAAGTTAGAAAGATAAGACCCTATTTTTATCTTTTGTTTCTTTTAAATTTTAAAAAATGAGAGGCCTCCCGGTATTTCCTTTTGTTTGTTATACTATTACTGATGATCCGGGGATGTTTTTTCTATTGAGGAATCAGTTAAAGCAGCTCAACTGTCTACGAACTATATCAGGGATAATTGCTGATCGAACAATCTGACAACCAGGCGAAAAATGGGGAACTAAAAATTTTTCCAGGAAAATTGCTCTTGTAGCTATTATTGGAGTTAGCGACAGTATGTACAGTTCACATGAACACTCTGAGGATCGATCGATCTATCAATATCTAGTCTAGATCAACAAAACAACGAAGATGACGTGCTTCTAAACCGATCAAAAAACCACGAGCGCTCGACTCGATTGAACGAACGCCGTTGCGGGTGGTCACGGCTCACGAGCTCTCGATGCCGGCGGCCGGCCGGAGCAGGTCGTACTTGGCCCAGACGGCGTCGAGCGGGCAGGGCCTCCCGGCGTCCAGGCGGTCCCATGGTTTCCCCTTGCCGCTCCAGTGCAGCAGGCTGACGGCGCCGGCGTGCAGGCCGCGGCAGAGTCCGCGGTAGTTGTCCCCGCCGAGGCCGTGCTGGTTCCAGCGGTGGTCCACGGCCGCGATCCGGCCCGCGAAGACGAGCAGGAACGGCGGCAGCGAGCCCAGCTCGTAGATGCGCACGCGCTTCTGCAGCTCCATCCACTCCTCGATCTGCGCCGTGTAGCCCGCGCGGCGCCACCGCGCGAGGTCCAGCACCATGACGCCCGTGTTGAAGTAGCAGGCGCGGCGGCCCGCGAAGGCCGAGGACAGCGCGGGGGACGCCCAGAACCCCGGCGTGAAGTAGGCCGTGAAGTTGGCGCCGCAGTACTCGGGCGCCGCCACGGCCGTCGCTTCGTCCCCCGGGAGCGGGGTCGCGGCGAGCGACGCGATGTCGTCGGTGAGCACGACGTCGGAGTCGAGGTACACGACGCGGCGCACGCAGGGAGGCAGCGTGGAGGCCAGGTAGGACCGCGCGTAGTTGAGCGGGCGGTCCAGCGCGCCCCGGATGGAGGTGGAGATGAGCCCCGCCACGCGCGCCTCGTCGGCGAACGGGTACACACGGAACGCCAGCGACGGGAACGACGCGCGCACCGTGGCCCTCAGCTCCTCCGCCGTCACCCTGGAAGACCTGGAGGCGGAGGCGATGAAGTGGAAGTGGATGGACTCCGGGCACGACGCGTGGCGCAGCACGGAGAGCACGGCCGCCATGGTGCCGCGCAGGTAGGACGCGTCCAACGTCATGGCCACGTGCACCGCCGCGTGCGGTGAGCACGCCGCGTCCGCGTCCGACGGGCGCAGCGGCGGCGGGCACTGCGCCGCCGCCGAGTTGGTGAAGTGCGGCGCCTCGCGGTACCGCGGCACGGCCGCCGCAGCGGCACCGGCGGCGGCGCAGAGGAGGACGAGCAGTAGGATCAGAGGAGAGCGCGTCGTCATCTCGGTGAAGTCTGTTGTTCGGGAGCGAGCCTGTGTGAGCGCGGCGAGGCCCGTGTTTATACATGGGTGCGAGCTGAGGACGCGTAGGTGTCAAACTTGGGTCAAAGGCTTGCGGGGCTATGGCTGACTGAGCAAAGCGTGTGGGGAGCTGATTTGAATCTGAACGCGTCAAGGGGAAAAAAAAAATCAAAAAGCGATGTGATTAACTCGTGGTTAAATATCTGTGTACTGTAAATCTTCGCAAAGTTACAGCTAGTAGTGCTACTTTGCGTGTGCTGTGACGCGCGCCGTGACGGTGAGGTCTGGCATCGCCCCCGCGTGAAAGTAATTCAAGGTGCGTTGATAGAGTTATTGTGTTAACGTTAATTTCAATGCTAATATATGCTTCCGCCTGTGTATCACATGGTGTCTTCTGTTTTGGGTGAGGTAGCATATAGGGTGGGCAAAATTCACTTCATACGTGGAGGGAGATTATGTTTGTAGATATGGGAGGGAAATGATTGAGAGTGCTGGCACTGCGTTCTTTTGGTGATTTTTACTGCGTTGGCTATCAAAATCATCTTAAAGCAAAATTTCAAAAACAGATTGAGACTAATATAGTGGAGGATCCATGATATATATCCATTAAGATTGTGCGGTTCTCGTTGGGTGACCAATGTGCCATATTTTTTTTTATTTTTATCTATTTTGATGTGGAAAATAAGTTGCCACTGGTTTAGTTGTGGTGTTCCCTTATTAATCCAACTAGCGTGGCAAAAAAAAGTGCTTTATCTATCTTTTTCACCATAGCCCGCGGTCTTTTTCCATTTCATTTCACTACCATCATTGATCACAGTGATTATACTGAAATGAAATCCAGCCCTAGAAAGGACATGAAGGCAATCAAGCATTCGAACTAATAAATCAATCCCCTCCAGCAAGGCCGCAACCAACGCAGGGGTGACTAACCAAGACTTGTGGAGTGTATGTTGAATAATAATCCGCCGCCGCGGGCCACCGCCGATTTTCGGAAGTACATAATGACATGCATGTGAATGCCCACGTCGCTGAAATTGCTCACACGATTTTATTCCGGCATCTTTGTTTTGTAAAAAGAAACAGGATTTAAAAATTGTAAAGTAGATGTGGGGTTTTGAGTTGTCGGTGAGCGATGATTGTGCGTCTTCTGCTGTAGTGCTCTGATTGCATGAATCAGGTGGGGTCTGCGTCCTCTGGACTTGTGGGCCCTCTCAAGAACGTGACGCGTGGCTGCATGTCGCCAGATGGACCACTAGCTCCAGCTGGATCGGCAGCTGCCTCGATGTCGGTGCTCCGCGCACGCTTGAGATGCGATCGCTGCGCTAGCGTGGAGCACCGAGCACAGGCACTGCACTGCGCGGCAGCATCTTCTGCGTCTAGCGAGACTCCGAATCCGTCGCACGAGACGAATCGAGTGCGTGGTGTGGTGATCTCAAAATCAGCCTCGGATCGGGCGGGTTTTGCCGCCTGCGACATTTCCGATGCCAGTGGGTGCGCCGCGCCACCTCTGAAATTTTGCGCGAGGAATCAGCCGCGGGAGTCGGCGCGCAAACTCGCTCTTCCTTTGCGGCCTGTTTCCAGCATAAATACTCACAGATACTACGTAAACGATAAAGTTGATTCAAAACATACTTTTTTTTTTCTGAAAAGAGAGCCTTGTTTTGCTCCAAAAGTTAGTCATGTTTGTACTGTACAATCTTCTGAGAAGCATTTTGCTTGTGAGCACACCATGGTAAACCCCGTATCGTGCGGCCTTCAATGTGTTTATTTACACAAAAGCTTCAAAACAAGGAAACTATTCTACCTTCAAGAATTTGCATTATGTGCAAATGTAACACATGGTTATTACTCTCCCCCCACCGTGCCCAAGCAAAGCAGAGATGCACCGACACAATGCTGCAGAGCCGGAGGGGACGACGAGACGCTGAGAGAGTGAAGATTCAGAGACAGCACATGATCGTAGAGTACATGACAGTGTGACGCGAGCATCTTTACTGTGAACCTAGACTAGAGAAGCGCAGCAGGCCAGCAGCAGCTTGGTACCTTCTAAAACCATCCAGATCTCACGGAAACGATACCTAGGAGTACGAAAAACAGGACGGAAATATCTTAGTAAATGCGTTTTAAGTTGAAGTACAGCAGCATTTTCACGTGTACAGTGTACTCGTAGGGCAGAGTACAGCCTGCACACGTAGACTACAGGGTCAATTCATATCTCTCATTATTATTATGTAATATATGCAGATAGAAAAATGCAGAAACAAAGTCAAAGTCTCCGCATTTGTGGAGAACTATGGCCGATCAGAGCAGTACGTACCTAACTAACACGGACCTTTAAAGTAAATCCATCGAGGTTCTCAGTGTCCGAGCCTCTCTCTTCTTCGGAAATGGTAGTTATGCTTGTGAGAGCGTGCTGCGTCAACTAATTAAAGAATGGTCTGTGGCAGCACCTGATCAGCTGATCTGCTATTCATGTTCACAATATTTGGGCCTCGTTTAGTTTCCTAAATTCATCCTCAAATTTCACTATATAGAATTTTTATTCCTCATCACATCAAAATACCGGCAAATATATGGAGTACTAAATGTAAATAAAATTAAAAACTAATTACACAGTTTTATTATACTTTACGAGACAACGTTTTAAACCTAATTAATCAATGTTTAGACAATTATTACCAAATAAAAATAAAAATACTACAGTACGCGGGCACTGTGTATTTCCCGGTTCGGCCGTCCGAATCGGACAACTAAACAAGGCCTTGATGTGTTTGCCTTCATGACATTTGTTGATTCTTCTGCAGGATACGACCTTCAGCTGACTGCAAGAGGCACTCTTAACAAAAATGAGCTGTACGTACATTTTCGTTTGAGGAGCCAATGCTAAGAGAGTCAACGAGCGAGATTGGACAAAAAAATGGGAAAAAGGTACAAAACCAAAAAGAAAAAAGTGGTTCAGATTCACCCGTCGTCATTCTACCGTTTGGTCTACTGGCAACGCTCTTTAGTTTGGCTCAACGTGAAAAGAAAAAAAAGGGGGCAAGCAGGCAGCGGCCGAAGCGGAGACCCGGAAGCCGGAACGCGGCGGCCGGCATCGGCAACCCGCAACCGGCACCGCGTCTGGATGCATTTCCATTCCATGTGGCTTGATCCGCGCCGGCGCCGCGCTCACGAACCAATCCAGGAAATCTGCCGGATCTTATACAAGTTGCATCTTGCCAAAACCTGGCCACGTGATCCTTCGTAGTACCGTCTACCGTGCTCGCGTCGCATCCCCCGCCCCTCTGTCTCCCACGACGGGTGTTGCCGAGAGTCCAATGCGTGCGTTCTCCTACATGATGACTGACTGACCAAGGTCCAATGGCGGCGGGTGCGTCAGCTCAGGACTTCGACGACGGGCAGGCAGAGCCAGGCCAGTCGGTCTCCGCCTCCCACGGGTAAACAGGCTGCTGCTGCCGGCTTTAGGCCAGCCATTGCCATTGTTAGGTACGGACTACGAACCAAACCCCGCAGCCGCATTGCGGCTCAGTGGTTCTGGTTCGCCGGTCAGATTCTGCCTAAAAACAAGTTGATCCGAACACGAGAAGCGCACGAAAACGACCGTCGAATTCCGCCGTTCCGTTGAGCAGAGCAGGGTTACGGACGGGTGGCGCTGCGGACTACGACTAGCGCACCAGCACCCCTCACCATTCAGCAGATTGACGTTGCGTGCTCTTGTCAAATGGCTTGTTTATTCGACCGTAGTTTGGGGCTGGAGAAATGAGAAATCGGCTACGGTTCCGGGCTTTCCAGAGGCCGCGAGATCAGAGAGAGCGGGTATCGCTGCGCCACCGCGGCGCCAGCGGCATCGGCATCGGCATCTTCGGTCTACAGCCGTTGTAGCAGAGAGAGCGCGGAAGCTGTGGCGCCTCCACTAATCATTTGCCCACCCCACCACAACTTGACGTTTTAGCGTTCGCGCCCTTGCGTTCCGTTCCATGAAGCTTCTGCTGCTTCGCCTCCTTTTTCCGTTCCGCCGCAACTTCAGCTTGCCCGCCGATCCTATCCCTTCCCAAGTCCCAACCAGAGTGCCCACTTCCCAGTCCCCGTCCCCGATATCGCTTCTCGACAGTTTCGATGTCGTCCGAAGCGGAAACGCGGCGGCGGGGCTTTTCCTTTTCGACGGAATCCTAAAGGAAAGGCGCGATGGCCGGTCCGGCGTCCGGCAAGTCGCCACAGCGCGTCTTGTCGGGTTGACGACGGCCCAGTTGGATGTGGTCGTATCAGATATGGCCAGCACAGCACATGTCTATTTTCTCGGCTCCTCCGTCCGCTCATCGGCCGGCCAAGGTCAGCGCAACTAGCCCGAGTGGAGTGGTGAGTGAACGTAACCGGAAACAATGCGCGCGACCAAGGGATTGCTTGCTCTCTGCCTGCGATGGATTTCTTCAAGCCAAGCCTCTGATGGTTATTTGTCGATCAGTGCCGTTTTGGGTCCTGCACTGCACCGTCGCCCAGTTCTGATTGCATATCTTAACCTCTCTGAATTATGGCACATTTAATTAGTCACGAGAGGATTGACCCATGCCGGTGTACAAAATAGCAAATCGAGCCATCATTTAGGATTCATGGTACCATGGTATAAAGTGATTATTTCTTGCTAGTTTGTAAGAATGTTTCTCACTCTACATTTGCATTAGTGCAGGTTAGTGGCAGCACATAACAAACCATGTCAAGATCTTGAAAGGCTCATGAATCGATTACAAACTTTAATTATGTCCTTGTAACCGAGAGCATGTGTTAAGTTTCTAGGATGATGCTAATTCAGATCTCCATTTTGTTTGATTCGCCTTCGGAGTATTCAGGCTGTGTACACGTTGCGCCCATGGAACTTCTCTTTCGCCGGACCGTTCCGCCGTAGCTTGCTTGCCGATCCTATCCCCCGCTCTCCTCGACAGAAGCGGAAACGTGGCGGGGCTTCTAATTTCCTTTTGAACGGAGACCGAGCGTTGTAGGAGAAAACATCAGGTGTGCATGCAGCCAAGCTCGGGCATTCCTCTGAACACTATATCCATTGAGTCGTCCGTCCTCTTGTCGTCACAGAGCCCCTTGATTAGCTGGTTGAGGGTAATGGCCTGCACCCTCAATCCGATCTGGCCAAAGGCAGCAAAAGCGAGGTCCAAGCGGCCGACAGTACAGAAGCAACGGATGAGGATGCCAAAGGTGCAAAAATCGGCGGGCACCCTATTGACGCCAGCCCGTGCCATGGCATTGGAAAGGGACGCTGTGAGCCAAGCGCAGTGATGCAGCGACGACGGTGACGACACGGTTGAAGGCGGGCCTGGCCTGAGGAAGCAATTAATTCATCGAACAGGTTGAGCGCGTCCTCTGGGCCTGGAACACGTGCGGCGGCCAGGCCTCGCCCCGCGCAGCATGCCTGCTTTAGTGGGAGGAGTCGGGAGAGGTGGAGTAGTGTATGGGCCGGACTTGGACGCCGGCGGCGCGCCTGTGCGCCCAGCGAGAGGAACAGGGCGGAGGTGCGATGTCCTCGAAGCGGTGCGAGGAGTAAGTTGGGTAGTAGATGCGCTGGCGGCTGCCTGATAGAAGCAGCGGCGGGGAGGGCCAAGCAAAGCTGGAGCCTGAAGAGGTGCCTAGATTGACTAGTCAATTACTGAGGAGATGGTCGTAGGCCATGGCTGGGCCTAATGCCATTTCACAGTCTATGATTCTTTGCCCATAGACATACTACAAAGTTTCAGCCTGATCCTCTTTTTTTTTTTTTTTGACAAGATTATTAAAATTTGTTGGCCAAATATTTGGGCCCTTTATCAGGTCTCATAGCGAGCCATCAGTAGTGACATTGCAATGCCAATATTCAGTATACTTTAGCACTTATCACTTGGGGATGGAAGAGGGGGTCATTTTTTTTGAAGTTTGATTATGTTTATTTATCTACACAAGTCCTGGGCAGTACGGCACTACTATTGTACTTCATACTGAAAGGAGTTGCAAAGAATGACTGTTACGTTTGCTTCAGCAGAGTGTCGTATATCCCTTTAGCCTTTTTCAAGGCTCTTTTTGTTTCATTGTTCCCATCGTTCAGTTTGCTTCAGCAGAGAAGCATCGTATATCCCTTGCGTGTTAGCCTTGGCTACCAATGCTGAAGAAGGTACGGTTTCATGAACAATGTAATTGCGACTTGCAGGCTTGCACACACGAATTGGACGCTGACTTCGATTGAATCTTCAGACTCCCAGTCAGCAACACAGGCATGCAAACAGCAACGCTTGGCATCACCAGCATTTCGGCCACCAAAACACTGAAATTCTTACGGTCCCTGGGTGAGAAATTTCTCCAGGATAGTACGAGACAGTAGCTGAGAATTTAGAAGAAATCCTTGAATATTGAAATTTCTCGCCTAAACAGGTACAAACTTTCAGATGCAAATGGAAGATGACTTCCCAATAACTTATACATCATGTTCACCTCCATCCAGAGAGTAAAACACCATCAAAACTAACAGTAATAATTGCACCATTTTCCTCCTAATACTCTATAAGGTGTTGTTAAACACAGATACATAATTATCTAGACGTAAATACAAATTCTATGGACACTTCATGCAAATACACAATAATAACTTATGCAACATTCAGCACCAAGCTATAGTACAGAAGCTATAGTACAGACCCAACACTGAAACACTCTTGCGATTCATAAGCCAATATGCCATCACAATGTCAAGCTGTCAACGACTTTGAAATGCCAGGAGGATTGCATTCCCAGAATTCCAAGTTCCAACCATGACGAGCAGGCCTCCTGGTAGATGTTGCCAGCAAGTTTAAAACGCAAGGAGGCTTGCAATCACTAGAATTCCAATCATAAAGAGCAGGGCCTTCAGGTAGATATCTGCCTGCTGCTGTTGGCCCAATGGTGCTTGTCGGTGGACGCCATGGGCATGTCCCATATGCCCACCATGGAATCCATGCCCATGGCCATACCCATAGTGGAACCCAGCAGGTTGCGCATAAGCAGCAGCATCTGGAAACCCATGAACTTGGAAGCTAAGCATAGGGAATAGTCCCCCGAAAGCAGCTGAGAATGCATAATTCCCCCACCGTGCATTTGCCAAAGGAACTCCTGTGCCCATGAACCATGGATTCGCATTTGCATTGGCATTGGCAAAGTTGTTGTTAGCATCGGCCTGGGGGGCTGTGGCAGGCCTCTGGCCAGTTGGGCGGTGAGGGATCTCACCCTCGGGCATGTTCTTTGACCTTGGGTCAACACGATCCTTGCCACGTCCATAAAGGGGCACAAGCTTGTCCTCCTCCACAAGGGCCTTGCACACTGGGCACTCTGGCGAATGTGCATGGACGTGCAGCCACCGGTAAATACATGGCCAGCAGAAGAGATGGCCACAAAGAGTCACGATTGGTTCTTGAGGCAGCTCAAAGCATATGTTGCACTCAAAGCTCCCCCCAGCTGCATCACTGCTGCTGCCACCGCTAGTGGACTCACTGACATTGGCTGACATTTTGCAATTTGTTGGGGGTGAACCAGCCTGCAATTACCAAAGAATACACAATCACCAACACTGCTAGAAACTAAAATGGCCGAAAATACTGAAAGTAGTGAAAACCAACATCCAACAAGTAGGAAATTATATAACTAGAAAGGGCATCAAATTTTTCTACTCAGAATAATGAAAGCCACAAAAAAGGGTCCATGTTTAGAGGAAGAGCAAAATTCCAATGGACTTAAACTGGAATCAAGCCATAAACCAACAAATCTACAAGCAAGAATGGTTCCCCCACAAGGGCGGAGATTGGATAAGACCAAGCTGGGCCATAGCCACCTCCGTCTCAATGTGATCTCCACTAATCCTATGGTCAAGCTCTGACACTGGTTCCCCAGTTAGTTCTAATAAAAACGACAACTCCAGCAACAACATTTCAGAATTTTATTTCTGATTATCTTCTGTATGGACAACCTGACAGTTTCAGGATGCAAGTTATACGACCTCTTGGTATCCTAAACCACAGAAACAAGTATTGGAAAGTAATTTGCAACAAAAGAGTTACGATAACTCAATCAACATAAAGGGAGATTTGTAAACTCCCACAATATTCTTTTCTGAAGCTTTACGCCAAACTTTAGAAGAAAATGATACTGACGGAAACTAATCGAATTCCATCCCGGGGGGCGGGGGGACATGTACAGCCGATAATCTTTGCAAAACAATCGAAGCTATTAGACATGATACAAGCATATACACATGTAATTAGATCAGATCCGAATACGAATAGTAAGTTAGGGTTTGGGTGCTCGGTGCCGCGATGCAGGAAGGGAAGGCCAACCGCGTACCTGGGGGTGCTCGTCGCCGGCGAAGGAAACCTGGGCGCCTGGCGTAGGCGGCAGGGCTCGAAGAAGACCGGGGCGTAGTCGTCGTCGTCGCCGACGGAGAGGGAGAGAGAGAGGGCGGGCACGCGGCACGCTGGAACCTGGAGGTAACGGCAGAAGGAAAAGACAGCGATGCTGACCGGGAATAAATTTTCATGGACCCGGATTTAATTCTCTCTCTGTCGTATGGACTCTTAATTTTGACGGACGATACGCGGCATTTTTCTTAAACAAAAACATATACGGTAGAATACGTGTATGGTTATTTTAGTTGAAAAAATAGTGAGTACGGTTCCACGAAACAATGGGCGTCCACGGTGAGTTCACGACTCATGTTCATGTGCAAGCATCCAATCCAACGTATAAACGAATTATAAGTTTTCTTTCCCAACTGCCTCGGAGGCAACTGCGGGTCAGACTCGTCTCTTTATCAGCATTTTAGACTTTTGCAATCGATGGATTTTACAGAAATTTATAGCAACTGTTAATCATTTTTCTAGATATTTATGAAAAAAATTTCTACATTACATATGTACCCTAAGGCTCTATCTGGATATCGATATATCTACTTCAATCAATCCTTAGTGTGGAAGGACATGGTTAATAATAGGGAGAAAGGACGTAACTCTCGATGCAAATATATAAGAGAGAAAAGAATATAAATGTTGCAGCAATTTCAGATTACACCAAGCGCGTAGGAGGTTTAACCGGTCAATAAGACCACACTAAACCTTCTTAGGAAAGAACACGCTAATTTACTTGGGAAAATAAACAAACGACCCACTGAACCTTCGAGGAAAGAACACGCTAATTACTTGGGAAAAAATAAATAAACGACCAAATTAACTTGTTGGCGCGGGCGCTCCCACCGGTCAGCTCCGCGTCCGTGGGTCCTTTTTATTTAAAAAACAACATATATTATATCAAAATCATGTGACCCGTAAAAAAACCATCAGTCGACTGAGGCGCAACTACAAATGAGCACAAGTAAAAAAGCCAGCAGCGTGGACTGAGACGCAACTGTGAAGAAATAGAGATATTCACAGAGGCGTCAAGACCCATACACCCAAATAGACTAACCACGCACAACGATGGTGAAGAGCGGATCGATGGAACCATCGAAGAAAAACAAACCAACGACCGAAAGGTATCGTTGATGACGTCGTCAAAGGTAGAAGAAGGTCAAACCGAAGACATCATCAGAGATAGAAGAAGCTCGAACCGAAGACGCAGAGTCGTTGAAACAACACCTAAGCATTGTTTAGTTCACTCCAAAAGTTAGAACTTTTTCCACTCTCTCTCCATCACATCAATATTTAGCTGCTTACATAGAGCATTAAATATAGATAAAAAAAACTAATTACATAGTTTAGTTGAAAATCACGAGATGAATCTTTTATGCCTAATTGATTCATAATCAGACAATATTTATCAAATAAAACAAAAATAATACTATTCATCGAATTTATTTTTTTTCCAATCTAAACAAGCCCTAGCTATCTCAGTAAAACAACGGATGTCAGGACCAAGGCTGCAGGACATGCATTACACAGGCACCCAAAAGAAGGAGACAGAGAAACTGGACGTCCCTGTCTAGACGAAGAACTGCGGCCATGTGAGCATAGCGCTGAACAAGAACATAAAAGAAAATAAAAACAAGAAAGAAAAATAATAGAAGATGAAGCTGCTTCCCTTGCGTCCTGTTGACCACCGGCCGCATGTCTTCCAGCCAAAGGAAGCATGCAGCGCTGGCCACCGAATGGCCGTGCATGTCTTCCAACTTGACGTTCACGGGCCCACAGCACAGAAGCCGATCCCTTGCATGTGTTGCACGCAGCATTAGTGGGGCCCAGGGAAGCAGGGAGGGCCCACCACCACCGGCAGCTACAGAGGCATCGCGGATGGAGCACTGGAATCTGGCCCCCGCGGCGGCGGCGGATTCCACCGGAGGCGGCCTGAACTCGCGGCCATCCCAAGGGTGGGGCGAGCCACCGCGCGGCACCAGAACCAGTGCCCCGGACTCGCCGCACACGAGGATGGACCTGTAGATGGCAACGAGCTCCTTCTTGCGAAGTCGCTCCAGCAGCAGCAGCGGCGACGGCGCGCATAGGAGGCTCCGGCCGGGGCGACCGTGCACCGATGACGAACGCGCCACCGCTAGGCACGGCGGTGCCGGCCCAACAGCTGCAGCTGAGGAGGCTGTCCATCTGGAGAGGAGGAAGGAGGCCTGATGACTTCCCGTCGGCCCGCCGCCAAATCGTCGTCGTTGATGTCCATCTCGCCGGACCTCGCACCGCCGTGCCTCGTGGCCGCGCCGCGGGTGGCGACGGCGTAGGGACACAGCAAGCGAATCCAGGAGCAGCGAAGGCAACAAGTCCTCCTCTTCCACAAGCCATGGATGAAGGACGCCGATGTTGGTGGAGCTAAAGGTAGCCGTGCTTCCACCATGGCTCGAGGTGAACGGGAGCAGCACCATGCTGCTGGTACGTCCACTGAGCAGGAAAGGGAGGAGCACGGGAGAACAAAAGGGCTTTATTGAGGTGCTCACCTCATCCATTTGGAGGAAGTTCTCGGTGGCCGCCATGGCCGCGGTAGCTTCGCCCACCACGAAAAGGACGATAGCGAGGAGGACAACGGTCCTCAGAGTGCCCATCAAGGGGCTTTATTCAACTAGGAAACTATATAGGGAGGTGAACGGGACCGGCCCGCCTGCCTCGTCGCCGGCGAGCTCGCCGGAGAAGAAGGCAGGGGGCCGGCGGCGGATCTAGAAACTTGGGTCAGAGAAGGGAGAGGAAGGGAAACGGCATACGCCCAATACTAGAGAGAGACCAGAAGGAAGCAGTTGTCCGTGGGTCTTTGGTCGTGCAAAGGTTGGCTACTCTGTTATTCGCGGTTGCATCCTCGACTCGTAGACGTCGCGAGGTCCATCCTCGACTCTGTTATTCGCGGTTGCCACGTCAGCTAGCACTCACTGGATCATATTAGGAGAACGAATCCTGATGCCTCTCAATTCTAATACTATGTTAATAACATGCGTGGAGACATAGGGATTGAAGGTCGATTGCTTTGGACTGCAATATAATTTCTACTGAATGAAGATTAACAAGTAAGAAAGAGAGAGAGAGAGAATGGCATTCGTGTTTCGTCCCAAAATGTTACTCTTTTATTTATTCTCTCTTTTTAATCTTGTCTCTTTCTTCAACTTTCATCACCTTCATCCTCTTTATAAAGAACCGGGTGAAAGGTGCATTCATCATAGGTGAGCATTGGAAGACAACATTAACTGAGAAGATATGAAACGCAACTAATGTTTCTGTACCAACATGAAGAAGTTAAGGTCACTATGCTCTAAGTTTTTTCCCCTAATCAAACATCAATAGTAGCCATGTTTTCCCCTTTACATGCCTTACCATTACCATTTTCCTTAACATGCCTTATCATTACCATTTATTAGTACCAATTATAGGTCACTTGTCCTAAATCCAATTCATCTTTTCTTTAAAAAAAATAAGTCCACTAATTTTGACTAAACTACACGGGAATACACCAACATCACTAGAACATCATATTAGTTTTATTAAATTATCTATGAAATATATCTTGATAGCAAATATTTTTTTGAAACGGGATAGTAAATTCATTTGGACTTGTGGATGCTAATATCTCTTTTAATAAAATACAGTCAAATTTTAAAGTTGCCTTAGGAAAAGACTATTTGTTAGATGGACAAGTAATAAGAAGTCATGGCAAGTCGGCTTGCCAAACTCACAAAAACACACATAAAAAGAACAAAAAGAATTTCTTCACTTTCGTATAGCTGCCCCCTTTTCCTTTTCTTTTGCTTTTTTGGGTGTCGTACTTTTCTTGTTTTTTCTTTCAAATAAATTAGATCAGCAAAGCTTTTATTCAGTCTTACAGTACGTGTTGCGCTGTGGCAGACTGGCAGTGGCACGCCAATGAGGATTGAAGGATACGTGTACTCCATAGATGTTTTGCATGTCATGGAGGAGCATCTTGGGATGCTTGAAAACCTCAGCGTGCGTAGCATATACTGTCGTTGAATCATGAACCAAGTTCCCACTTCCCAATCAATCACAGATTACAACAACGTGCTATGCAAACCAAGCACCTTAGGAGGTTCAACTGGTCGACAGTTCAACACTGAACCTGGGTAGGAAAGAACACGCTAATTAATTATCCAGGAAATAGACAGCCTAATTAACTTGTTGGCGCCGGGCGCACCCACCTGTTGGTTTAGATCAGCTCCGCCTCCGTGTGTGATTGATCGTGCAGAGGATGCATGTAGACGTCGCGGGGCCACTCGTTGCCTCCTTGGAAGAATAAGCATGCTTTCTGCTTGCCTTCAGCTAGCACTTCACTACAACACAGTAGGAGAATGAATCCTGATGCCTCTCAATTCTAATATTTGTTCATAATAAGATAAGATGTGTGGAGGCAGAGAAATTGAAGGTTGGGGTGTTTTGGACTGCAGTTTGATCTCTATCGGATGAAGATCAATGAGAACGATGAACATTTGCATTTCGTCCAAAAGTTCACTCTTTTATTTAGCCTATCCTGCCGGCTGCCGCTATCTTCTACTTTCACATCGCCTTCATTCTCCTTCCTTATAAAGAACCAGGTGAAAGGTGCATTCAAATTCGAGCGGGTGAGCTCTGTGAGACATCAATAACTTAGAAGATATAGCGCAACTAATGTATCTGTACCAACATGAACAAACCCTTTTTCCCCTTATTACCATGTCTTACCATGTACCGGTACCAAATTATAGATCACTAGTCCTAAATCCAGTTCCCCTAATTTTGATCAAATTATAAAAAAATACGCCAACATCTCTCCAACATCAAATTGACTTTCATTAAATCATCTACGAAATGTATCTTGATAGCAAATTTGTTTGGACTTGTGGATGTTTATATATTTTTTAAGAAAACAAAGTTAAAACTAAAGAGGTTTGGCTTAGGACAAAACTAATAGAATGGAAAAAACTAATAGTATATGGCTTCAAATACAAAATTACCTTCTAGTTTTTAGGAGCATGATATTTAAAAATTGTTGAAGAAACCCAACAAATACGCTTCTTTTTTTAACAACTCGGAAACTTATTGATTTAGCAATATTTTTTAAGAACTATCGGGGATCGATGCTCTAAGTATTTAGGTCTTGAAGCATGTTTTCATTTTTGAATGGGTCATGAAGCATGTTTAGTTCTTCTCTAGGAGACACGTCTGAGCCAGGCAGCAACCATAGGAGTTCAATTTTCATCGCCTTGGATCGGGTCAACATACCTGCCGTGGTTCCTTAGGTAAGGGCGTCAACCAAGCTCGCTCTTATCGGTACAATGGAGACAACTCTTTTGTTGGTCTAGTTATGGTTGTGTATGTTGACCTCCTTCGACGCTCCTTAGATGTGCGTTTTATATTTTTACTTTGGTCCGAACTTTTTTTATAATATAATAATACGCAAATTGTTTGCATATTCTAGAAACAAAGACATCTCTTGTTATAAATAGTTTAAATTTTTTACGGTAGTTAAACAAAAACAAAATAATATATTTATATTGATCAAGACCTATCAAACGAGGACTTCTTTAATCTTTACAGTTGTTCTTAGTTGTTACTAGATAAAAACATTTTTGAGAATGTTAATTAGGAGATCGACTTATTCATTCTTACAGAGTTGCGATGTGGCAGCGGCTCGTGACTGATGAGGATTGAAGGATACGGTGTACTCCAAGATGTTTTGCATGTCATGCAGGAGAATCTTGGGATCCTTGAAAACCTCAGGTGCTTAGCATATCCTGCTGTTGAATCGCGAACCAAGTTCTCACTTTCTAGCCATTGTATTCGCAAAGGTCGAAGATATCTCAGATTCACATGCTATGACAAACTAAGCACTGTAGGAGGTTTAAGCAATGCAACACTGAACATTCCTAGGACAGAACAAGCTAATTACTCTCGAAATAGAAGAACCTCTAATTAACTTGTTGGCACACCCACCGGACCGGGTGATCAGCTCCGCCTCGGCGGCTCCGTGTGTGTTTGATCGTGCAGAGGATGGCTGCTGCCTCGCGCGTGGTTGTAGACGTCGCGAGGCCACCCCTTGCCTCGGCAGGAACAAGCATGCATATTGCCTGCCATCGGCTTGCACTTCACTCCATCGACCTCCATAGTAGGAGAATGAATCCTGATGCCTCTCACTTCGCTCCATCGGTCTCGAGTGTTTTGGACTGCAATATTTTTTTTTAGATTACAACTGCAATATACTCTCTATCGGATGAAGATTAATAAGAACGACGCACATTTGCACTTCGTCCCAAAAATCTACTCTTTTTAGTCTCCCCTTTCTTGCCGCTTTCTTCTACTCCCATCGCTTTCATCCTCCTTCCTTATAAAGAACCGGGTGAAAGCATTCACGGTTAGAATAGATGAGCTTTGGAAGACAATAATAACTGAGAAGATATAGCACTAATGTTTGCATTACTCAGACGGGTCTGAATCATCAGCAATTACAAACTGAATGTTTGCCGGGATGGAGATCACAATTGGTTCATCATCCAGATTACATACAATGGAGACAACTTTTTGTTTTAGTCATTTATTTTCTAATTTTTTTTCTTTTACTACAAATTTTTGCTTTTAGTCTAGTCCCCTTTATGTCTACAACGACATCAAAACTAGATAATATACTTATGTTGATCAACGAGTGTTTTTTTTGGTGAAACGATCAACAAATTATAATTGAAAACCTCACCGTGCGTAAAAAAATGTCCTGTCCTTGAATCATGAACCAGTCATCATATTCACTAGGTCGAAGCAATCTCAGATTATAATAACAACGTGCTATGGCAAACCAACAAGCGCCGTAGGAGTAACTGATCGACGATACAACACTGAACCTTCCAAGGAATTGGGAAGCAACACGCTAATTACTCATCAGGAAATAAAGGACCTAGCTAATTAACTTGTTGGCGCCAGGCGCACTCACGGTTCAGCTCCCTCCTCCGTGTGCTTTCGATATTATCGTGCCTGCTGTGTCGTGCTTGCTCGTAGACGTTGCGACTCGCAAGGAAACTGGTTGCCTCGGAAGGAATAAGCACGCGTATTGCTTCCCATCAGCTGCCACTTCACTCATTCATACTAGGAGAATGAATCCTAATGCCTCTCAATTCTAATACAGTATTTGTTGATAAAATAAGATGTATGGAGACAGAGAAATTGAAGGTCAGTTGCTTTGGGCTGCAACATAATCTCTATGGGATGAATGAAGATTAATAAACCAGAAGAAGATAGAGAGAAAAAGTATGGCATATTGGCATCTGCATTTCGTTCCGAAATTTTACTCTTTTTAATCTCCCCGCTTTCTTCTACTTTCATCGCCTTCATCCTCCTTATGAAGAACCGGGGTGAAACCATTAATCATTCGAGTAGGTGAGTTTTGAGAGACGACAATAACTGAGAAGATATAGCACAACTAACGTGACTGTACCACCACGAACAAGTTGAGGTCACAACGCACAGTCTTCCCCCCTACTTATCAAACATCAATTTTAGCCTTTTTTCCCCATTAACATGCTTTACCATGTATCGGTACCAAATTATAGGTCACTTGCCCCAAATCCAGTTCCCCTAATTTTGACCAAATTATAGAAGACACCAACATCACCGACATCAAATTATAGTTTCATCAAGTTATCTATGAAATATATGTTGATAGAAAATTTATTTGCACTTGTAGATATTAATATATATATTTTTAAAAATGTATATAGTTAAAATTAGAGAGGTTTGATTTCAGGCAAAACTAATAGGATGGATGGACTATTTTTTATTAGATGGCCAAGTAGTCATGGCAAGCCTAGGCTTGCCAAAATCACAAAAACGCACATGAAAGAAGAGAGAAAGGATTTCTTCACTTCCGTATAGCTGCCCCATTTCCTTTTCTTTTGTTGGTTTTTTTTTGCCTGTCTTGTACTTTTCTTGTTTTTCTTTGTAATAAGTTAGCTCAGCAAAGCTTTTTTTTGACTTCTCGAGAAAAAAAAACAAGAAACAAACTTGACAACAGACTACTAGGAACCAAAAGCCGCACTGGCTGATAAACAGAGCTGATAGGCACTGAAGATGACGGTTTGCTGGTAGGATCCTCTGCAACTGCAAGCCCCCCAGTTGAATCCTGGACACCAACGTGACCGGCATGGCCGCAGAGAGATTGAAGTCAAGACACCCAGTTTGCTCTAACTGCAGACTAAGCATGAGACTGGAGAGGTACCTTTGCAATTGCAAGACAAAACTCCCATACAGCATCGCGGATTGTGTAACCCCCTCCCATTGTCCTGGGCCTGAACCTACCCATGGAAGCGACTCATGGCCACTAAACTACCGCCCATACAGTTACTAGTTAAAAGTAATTCGCAGGATTCTTTTCAACAGCAACAGCATCTTCTGTGACTTGTGACATGAAGAAATTGATTATTCCCATTCCGATAGATCTAGCCACAGTGTTGACATCTGTTTTTGGCTGCGGCAGAACGTTCATAACAATGCCATACTGAGAGTTGTTAAAGGCTCTTTACGGCCGGTGTCACCGCTCGTCTAGGTGTTCTATGCCTGGAGCCAAACCGGCGCCTACTAGAAGCCACATGCTTCATGTCTGTTCCATTCATGGATGGAACAAGAAGGCGAACATATACTAGTAAAAGGGAGTTGCAGCATTTCAGATGCTCTGTGGGTTAATGGACTCTTAAGCAAGCTAATAAGCTTATCAGCTAATTTTAACAGTGTGTCGGTTCCTTCATAGACTCTTGATGATGTATCATATATTCCCCATTTCCCCCTTAAGAGTATGCATAAGCGTCTTTGCACTGTATGTCCCCTTAGGCTTGATCAAGGTCATGTCTTGTTCAGTTGTTCTAGAAAAGGAGTGTCTGTTAGTGTGAGTGGATTTGTGTGCTGTTGGAGCTCTCCAACCATTTTTTTCTTCTTAATATAATTATACACAGCTCTCCTGTATGTTCGATAAAAGAAAAATCAAACTACTTCCACCCTCCTAGAAACTGAGGCAGACAAATCCAACAGAAAACAACAGCACATGTATTTTCACTTCAGTTACTTGCACTACAATCTGACTAAGAACTTTGCTAAGGTATTATAAACATAAGTAGTAAGGCTACTGATGAGTCCAAGAAAGCTAAGCAAAATTGCACATTAACTCACACACTACAATATCCTAGGCTAACATGTGTAAGATTATAAAATGCAATTAAAACAAAACAGTTCAGAATTAAATAAATTGTGGAATTCCAAGACTGATATAGCAGAGCAAAAATACTTTCATAAATTAGATCTTATAACACAGATTTCAATGTAGAAGCATTGATGAAACTATATTTTATAATTTGTACCTAATGATGTATTTATGTCTAGTAATGGATATAGTACAAAAGGAGAAGATATCCAAACCATAAATTTGACGGTACAAAAGTTGTGCCAAGGAAAAAAACAAATCTGGTTCAGCAACAGTAAAAATGAAATATAAAATACCATTTTAGCTTGAGACAAACTAATTTTAGGACACTAGAGCCAATGTACAGACCTCCAAAATCCAAGAAAGGTTAAAGTCTCTAATAAACATATTGTGCAGTTAACCATCACCGCATTGATATAGGAATAAATATGATCAACTAATATCTTACAAAGTTTTACATGTTTGAACAATTCATAGGCACATTCAATCTGTCCTGTTCAATTAGAATACTACAAAGAAACGTGTTGAGTTTAGGCTACAAGTCCGATACAATATGGCATTCACGTTTCGTCCCAAAATTTTACACTTTGTTTAGTCTCGCCTATTAATCTTGCCGCTTTCTTTAACTTTCATCATCTTCATCCTTCTTATAAAGAACCCCGGTGAAAGGTGCATTCACGATCATGATTTGAGTCGGTGAGCCGTGGGAGACGGCAATAACTGAATGTACCAACATGAACAAGTTAAGGTCACTATGCTCTAAGTTTTTTTTCCATAATCAAACTCAATAGTAGCCTTTTTCCCCTTGACATGCCTACCACTACCATTTTTCTTAACATGCCTTACGATTACCATTTATTGGTTCAAAATTATAGGTCACTTGTCCTAAATCCAATTCCTCTTTTTTTTTTTAAAAAAAAAACTAGTCCTCTAACAAACTATACAGGAATGCACCAACATCTCTACAACATCAAACTAGTTTTATTAAATTATCTATGAAATATATCTTGATAGCAAATTTATTTGGACTTGTGGATGCTAATATCTCTTTTAATAAAATATAGTCAAATCAAAAAGCTGCCTTAGGACAAGGCTATTTATTAGATGGACAAGTAATAAGACAAGTCATGGCAAGTCGGCTTGCCCAAATCACAAAAAAACACATAAAAGAACAGAAAGAATTCTTCACTTCCGTATAGCTGCCTCGGCCCTTTATTTCCTTTTCTTTTGCTGTTTTTTTGGCTTTGTACTTTTCTTGTTTATCTTTCTATAATAAATTAGATCAGCAAAGCCTTTAGTCAGTCTTACAGTGTTGCGATGTGGCAGACTGGCAGTGGCACGCGCATCAGGATTGAAGGATACGGTGTACTCCGAGAAGTTTTGCATGTCATGGAGGAGCATCTTGGGATCCTTGAAAACCTAAGCCTACGTAGCATCTCCTGTCATTGAATCAGGAACCAATTCGCACTTCGCGATCATCGTGTTCACTAGGCCGAAGCAATCTCAGATTGCAACAACGTGCTATGGGAAACTAAGCGCCGTAGGAGGTTTAACTGATCGACAGTTCAACACTGACCATACGTAGGAAAGAACACGCTAATTACTCAGGAAATAATCGACCTGATTAATTGGCGCCGGGCGCGCCCACCGGACGGGCCGGTTGATCATCTCCGCCTCCGTGTGTTTGATCGTGCAGAGGATGGATGCGGCGTTGTGCGTGGCTGCAGACGTTGCGAGGTCACTTATAGCCTCCTTGCAAGGAATAAGCATGCTCTTTGTTTGCCTTCGGCTGGCACTTCACCACAACTCAGTAGGAGAATGAATCCTGATGTCTCTCAATTCTAATAGTTTGTTAATATAATAATAAGATATAAGATGTGTGGAGGCAAAGAAATTGAAGGTCGGCGTGTTCTGGACTGCAAGTCTGCAAAAATCTCTACCGGATGAAGATTAATAAGAACGATGTGCATTTGCATTTCATCCCAAAAATCTACTCTTTGATCTAGTCTCCCATATCTTGCCGCTTTCTTCTACTCTCATCGCTTTCATCCTCCATCCTTATAAAGAACCGGGTGAAAGCAATCACGATTCGAGTAGGTGAGCTCTGGGAGACAGCAATAACTGAGAAGATATAGCGCAATAATGTGTCTGTACCAATATGAACAAACTTTTTTCCCCTTA
Source organism: Bothriochloa decipiens (assembly GCA_023333625.1). Lineage (NCBI taxonomy): Eukaryota > Viridiplantae > Streptophyta > Magnoliopsida > Poales > Poaceae > Bothriochloa > Bothriochloa decipiens. The sequence goes on from CM041628.1 coordinate 26,456,018, forward strand.
CCATGTTTACCATGTATCTGGTACCAAATTATAGGTCACTTGTCCTAAATCCAGTTCCCCTAATTTTAACCAAATTATAGAAAAATACGCCCAACATCTCTTCGACATGAAATTAGCTTCATTAAATTATCTACGAAATGTATCTTCATAGCAAATTTGTTTGGACTTGTGGATGTTAATATATCTTTTTAAGAAAACATAGTCAAAATTAAGAGGTCTGGCTTAGGACAAAACTAATAGAATGGACAAAACTAATAGTATAGGGCTTCCAATACAAAACTACCTTCTAGTTTTTAGGAGCATGATATCAAAAAATTATTGAAGAAAGCTAACAACTACGCTTTTTTTTACAACTTGGGAGACATCGATTTGGTAATATTTTTAAGAACTATCGGGGATGCTCAGTATTGGGTCTTGAAGTAAATAGTTTAAATTTTGCATTATGTAGTTAAACAAAAGCTAAATAATATATTCATATTCATCAACGAATTATAATTGATCCAATATTTATAAAAGGATATCATAAGTTATACTAATCTTTTTACTGCTTAATAGTATTGTTTTGTCTAAGGACAGTTGTGAGAAAGTTAGGAGATCGATTCATTAGTCTTTACAGTGTTGCGATGTGGCAGTGGCTCGCAAATGAGGATTGAAGGATACGGTGTACTGGTTCAAGATGTTTTACTGCTGCCTTGCGCGTGGCTGTAGACGTCGCGAGGCCACCCCTAGCCTCGGCAGGAACAAGCATGCATGTTGCTTGCCATTGGCTTGCACTTCCCTCCATCGACCATCGTAGTAGGAGAATGGATCCTGTTGCCTCTCAATTCTAATATTTGTTAACACTAAGATGTCTGAAGACAGAGAAATTCAAGGTCTCGGGTGTTTTGGACTGCAATATAATCTCTATCGGATGAAGATTAATAAGAACGACACACATTTACACCTCGTCCCAAAAATCTACTCTTTTTATTTAGTCTCCCCCTCTCTTGCTGCTTTCTTCTACTTTCATTGCTTTCATCCATCTTATAAAGAACCGGGCAAAAACATTCACGGTTCGAGTAGGTGATCTTTGAGACAGCAATAACTGAGAGGATATAGCGCAACTAATGTGTATGTACCAACATGAACAAACCCTTTTTTTTCCATAATTTTGACCAAATTATAGAAAAAATATACCAACGTCTCTCCGACATCAGATTAGCTTCATCAAATTATCCATGAAATTTATCTTGATAGCAAATTTGTTTGGACTTGTGGATGTTAATATATCTTTCTCAGAAAACATAGTCAAAGTTAAAGAAGTTTAACTTAGGACAAAACTAATAGAATGGACAAAACTAATAGTATGGGGCTTTGAATACAAAACCACCTTCTAGTTTTTAGGAGGATGATATTACAAATTGTTGAGTCAACGAATACGCTCCATTTTTTAACAAGTCGAAAAACTCATTGATTTAGCAAAATTTTTTAAGAACTACCGGGGATGCTCTAAGTACTTAGGTCTTGAAGCATGTTTTCTTAAATGGGTCATGAAGCATGCTTAGTTCTCGCTCTAGGAGACACGTCTTAGCCAGGCAGCAACGATAGGAGTTCAATTTTCATCGCATAGGATCGGATGGCGCTTGATCTATATGGAGTAGCATCTTGGGATCCTTGAAACCTCACCGTGCGTGGCGTGTCCTGTAGTTGAATCACGAATCAAGTTCCCACTTCCCGGTCATCGTATTCACTAGGTCCAAGCAATCTCAGATTATAACTACGTGCTATGGTCGACGATTGGATCATTCTTGTTAACTTGTTGGCGCCGGGCGCACCCACCAGACGGCTTGATCAGCTCCGCCTCCTTGTGTGCTTGATCGTGCAGAGCATGGCTGCTGCCTTGTTCGTGGTTGTAGTCGTGGCGATGCCAGTTCTTGCCTCCTTGGAAGCAATAATCATGCTTTTTGCTGGCCATCAGCTGGCACATTAGTGGAGCTCAGTAGGAGAATGAATCCTGATGCCTCTCAATTCCAATATTTGTTAATAAATAAGATAAGATGTGTGGAGAAATTGAAGGTCGGGGTGTTTTGGACTGCAGTATAATCTCTATCGGATGAATGAATATTAATAAGAATGATGCACATTTGCATTTTAGTCTCCCTTATCTTGCCGCTTCTACTTTCATTGCTTTCGGATCATCTTCTTTCCTTATATAATGAACCGGGTGAAAACATTCACGATGAGAGTAGGTGAGCTCTGGGAGACAGCAATAACTGATCGTCACATTCTGATATTGTCCTTTTCTTGTTTTTCTTTCTAATAAATTAGCTCAGCAAAGCTTTTGTCGACTTATCGAGAGAAAAAAAAAAACACAAGAAACATTCCTCGGCAACAGACTACCAAAAGCCTCACTATGCTAAGGACTGAAGATGACGATTTGCTGGTCGGATCCTCTGCAACTGCAAGCCCTCCATCTGAATCCTGGACACCAGCGTGACCTGGCAATGGCTGCACAGTGATTGAAGTCGAAGACGCCCAGTTTACTCTAACTGCAGAGAAAGCATAGAGACTGGAGAGGCACTTTTGCAATTGCAAGACAATCTCCCATACACCATCCCGACTTGTGTAGCCCTCTCATTGTTCTGCCTGAACCTTCGCATGGAAGCGACTCACGGCCACCAAACTACCACTCATACAGTTACCAGTTAAGACTAATTAGCAGGATTCCTTTCAACAGCAACAACATCCTCTGTGGCATGAAAAAATTGATTATTCCCATTCCAATAACTCTAGCCACAGTGTTGCAAGACATCTGATTTGGCTGTGGCGAAACGTTCACGACAATGCCATACTGAGATGCCAGGATCACTCATCGTCATCTCCGGTTTTCTGCTTCTTCCATTTGTAAGCAGCTTCAAGGATCTTCAGGTTTGGTGCTAGAGCAACTTCATCAGGGAAAATGTAATCTATATACTCCTCATATCTGGAGGATTAAGCAGATGTTGTCAGTACATATATATATTTCCATTGCTCCAGAAAACAAAAGGACAAAGATATATTGCAAACTTTTCGATAGAGAAGTGCTAAAAGGGAAAACTGAGTAAAGAGCATACGCTATAGTGGAGCCATCTTCTGTAGGAATTGGTCTCTTCCGCTTGACTTTTCTTGGTGCCTTCTTTTGCACTAAGCTGACATCCCCAAGATCACCAAAGCTCACCTCCTTATTAAGCCATTCTTCAAGAAGCATAGCTCTTTCCTCCTTCAACTCTGGGGCGCTGGTTCTTAAGTAGTCGAATGCCCTTTCAAAGATAGCTGATCATCAAAACACAAGGTGTTATTTTTAGTCTACAATGAGTCTATACATGCAAAAACATATATGGTTGGGTAATCTAACTCATTGTTTACCTCTACATTTTTTAACCCGCTCCATCTGCTGTTCCTGATTACTAACTTCATGCTTTTTCTCCTCGCCTTCACTGTCTTCACTGCCCAAGCCAGCAGAGGCTTCAAACTCAGCATAACTGATCCATACCTTCAAATGCTTTGTCCTATCAAGCAGTCTCTCATATAATTGCCTTGTCCTCTCAAATTCACTTTCATCAATTTCAAACTGCAAGTACTCCTGTAAGTTAAAGAGCGGGAAATGAGTTAGTAAGCATCCATATGTAAAACATCTTAAACAAAATTAGAATTACTACTGTAAGTAAATGGCACCAGATGAGTTAATCAATAGCATGAGAAAGATTTTTCAGAATGTCTCAAATGTCACAGAGATATGGAAAAATGCTGCATCAAGTAGATTAATAGATTTGCAGAACTTTTAAATGAAATATAATAAATATCATACTGTACCAAAATGAATTTTCAGACAGATATTTCAAGCAACTACTCGGCAAAGTTGGCAAAGTCAGCAATTCAGAAGGGCCTATTCCCTCGCTACCCTTGGCGTTTCGTCCCTGTGGAACCATCGCAACAAGCGTGTGTTTGATTTGTGGTGTGTCTCCACTTTTGAAAGAACTTTTTTGCTCCATAGCGAGGACTGAGGAGTTTCACTTCTGTGCTCTGTACAGGGCTCGAGTGTTTCATAGTTTTTGTTAGGGCCTGTACAGCGCAGTGATATGCCATGGCAGCATGGCGCTCATGGATGTTTAAGACAAAGTGATAATGTGTTGGAGATCAGAGATAGCTGCTACGCGCTTCAGCTAGTGTCACCACTCAGCTACGCATTCATTGCCTGGAGCCAAACTGGAGCCTACTATGAGCCACACACTTCTTCCATTCATGGATGGAACAAGAGCACATCGTAGTAAAAGTGAGTTGGAGCCAAACTGTGGGTTAATGGACTCTTAAACAAGCTCTTAAGCTTATCAGATAATTTTAACAGTGTGTGGTAGGTCAGAGCTCCTTCATAGACTCTTGATGACGTATTATATATTCTCCTTTAAGACTTCAGAGTATAACTTCAGAGTATACATAAGCATCTTTGCATTGGACGTGCCCTTAGGCTTGATCAAGGCCATGTTTTGTTCTAGAAAAGTCTTGGGTTTGTGTATTGGGACTCTCCCCCTATTTTTTCTTCTTAATACAATTGTACACAGCTCTGCTGCATGCTCAAGAAAAAGAAATAAACAACTGTGTTCCACCCTCCTAGAAACAGAGGCAGATAAATCCAACAGAAAATAGCACAGGTGTTTTCACTTCTCAGTTACTTAGTCTGACTTAGAACTTTGCTAAGGTATCAATAAAGACCAAGTAGTAAGGCTACAGAAAATCCCAAGAAAACTAAGAAAAAATTGCACATTAACTTACACAAAAGACCAATCAACTACAGCATCCTAGACAAGCATGTGTAAGATTATAAAATGCAATTAAAACAAAACAATTCATAATCAAATAAACTAAGGAGTTCCAAAGACTGAAATAGCAGAGCAATTACTTTCATAAACTAGCTCTGATAACACAGATTTCAATGTAGAAGCATTGATGAAAATATATTTCATAAATCACCTCATGATCTTTATGTCTAGTAATAATGGATATAGTACGAAAGGAGAAGATATCCAAACCAAAAATTTGACGATAGAAAAGTTATGCCAAGAAAGAAAAGGGATTCTGGTACAGAAACAGTAAAAATAAAATATAAAAATGTATACCACTTTAGCTTGAGACACAATTTAATTTTAGGATGTTACAGCCCAATGCCTCCAAAATCCAAGAAAGGTCAAAGTCTCTAATAAACATATTGCGCAGTTAGCCATCATAGCACTGATATAGGAATGTACATGATCAACTAATATCTTACAAAGTTTTTCATGTCTGAACAATTCATTGTCAGAGTCAATGCTTTCATGTTCAATTAGAATACTACCAATACCAAGAGATGTGTTGAATTTAGGCTACAAGTCCAAAACAATACTGGGCAATGATCAAACAGCCATGGGAAAGGTGTACAGAGAAAATACAGGACACTAGAAAATACAAGCACACAACAAAGAAATGTTTCTTCAGGCCTGAATGGTTCCACAAACTTTCAGCAGAGATAGAATAGGTAACATTGCAAACAATTAGCGAATCAGAGATCTGTAGCAACTTATTCTTATCCAAAAGATGGTGCCTCTTAAAGGCACCTAAAGAGCAATGGATTGTTCACTAAAAATCAGCTCTGGTGATTTTAGTAACTACTAGAGCAATATAATAGCTATTTACAACATCATTAATACTAGATAAGTTGGTTTAGGAATAATAATAAAACAAATGCATCTACTATACACCACTATACAAACCATATAATGTATTAATGTGCATAAGCTAAGAATACAGCCGCAACTCTGCAAGAGGGCATACCTTCCACAGAACCTCTGGCGTATCAAGGGCTGGCTGTGCAATAGCAAGTTCATATATTGATCGAGCACGATCAGTCTCACTAAGGTTTTTCTCCAATTCGGCATACTTCCTCCAGGCATAACAGTTTGCTGGGGACCATTCAATGTATTTCTCATAAAGAGTCCTACAACGGTCAAAGTTACCCAGATAAAGCTCGATTTCAATATATTTCTTGAATATCTTGCCCTTTGGTGCCATTCCAATTGCATTTCCAAGAATTTGCCTTGCAGCCTTTAGATTTCTCTGCCTTATGTCGAACTGGGCCGCCATAAGCCACATCTTTGCAAACGTGAACTTCTTGTGAGGAATCAACCTCAGGCATTCCTTGTAAACCTCCCTGGTCCGTTCTACGTCTTGTGCATCTAGCTCCTCATAGAGTGCATAGTTAATCCAGAGGTATATGTACCTCTGCCAATATCGCTTCTCCTCTGCAGGGGGCACATTGGCGATGGCCCTCTCGTACACCTCCCTGATCCTGTCCTTATTCCCAACACTCTCCTCCAGCCTGATGTAATCAAACCATGAGTCATAGTTCAGTGGGTTCTTCCTAACCTCATCCTCGTACTGAAACCTCCTCTTGCCGACAATGGCATCTTCAATTCCCTCGCGGTCACCAAACTGCTTCTCAAATGCCAGAAACTTCCTGTACAGTTCCTCAGCACGACCCTTGGGCACCCTGTCCAGAGCATACTTGTATATTGCACGTGCACGCTCGACCTCACGGCACCTCTCCTCAAACTCTGCAAACGCCACAAACAACACCTCAGCATCCTCATCATCCGCAAGCAGGTCTGCTGCACGCTCATACACCCACCGTGCCCGCTCGACCTCGCCGCGCTTCATCTCAAACTTAGCATACCGGATGAAGGTATCTGGCCGTGGGTGCTCAGCCACAAACCGCTCATAGATAGCCCTGGCCCGCTCAACCTCCCCATACCTCAGCTCAAACTTGATGTAAGAATTCCAGCCGGCCGTGTCGGGCCGCCAGGACATCCAACGCTCGAACACCTGGCGGGCATTAGCAACCGCACCCAGCAGCTCCTCCATGTGGATGTACTTGTACCAGAGCTGGTCCACCCGTGGCAGCAGCGACACGGCGCGGTCCCAGACGTTCCGGGCGTGGTTGACGAAGCGGTTCCGCATCTCGAACTCAGCATACTTGAGCCAGAGCGTGTGATCGCGGTGGGCGACGTCGAGCGCGCGCTCGTAGACGGACCGCGCCCGCGCAAAGTCCCGCTGCTGCTCCTCCCAGCGGGCGTACTTGACCCACGCCGAGACGCTCCACCGCACGCGGCGGATGACGTCCTCGAACTCCTTGCGCTTGCGGAGGCGGTAGTCGGCGAGCTCGTGCGGGTCCGTGATCTTCTGCTTGGGCGGGCGGATCTCCGGCTCCTGCCGCTCCCGGGCCTCCCGCAGGATCTGCTCCGCCGTGATCTGGATCGGGGCCGGGGTCTTGTTCTTCACCCGCGTCGCGCGGGGCAGCTTCACCTCCGTGTCGCGCTTGGTGAGGAAGCCGAGACTCGGGTCGGCGGCGGACGGCGGCGCCTTCGCGGGGTCCCCGCCGCCGGCGCCGCCGCCGCCCCGCGTAGTGAGCGCCATGGCGGCGTTAGGGTTAAGGGTTGGGTTTTTGGGCGGAGGTGGACGAGGAGCCGGGCAAAGTAACGGGATTGGGGATTTGGGGATTGGGAGGGAGAACAACGCTCAGAAGTCAGAACAGGGTCGGGGCCTCGGGGGGCCTTCCCTTCCACGGCCACCGGACGGAGCAGCGAGACACTTGTCCTAAATCAAATTCTTCTAATTTAGTTAAATTATAGAAAAATCCTGGCTCTTATTTTCACATTGGTGAAGTTCCTTCCTGATGTAGTATGGTTCTAAATTGAAGGACACTTGTCCTAAATCAAATTCTTCTAATTTAGTTAAATTATAGAAAAAATAAAATAATTCTCTACAGCATCAAATTAGTTTCATTGTAGATTTATTTATTGTGTATAGTATAAGTTAGAACAAAATATTTAACATAAATGGCAGGTGCTATGCCATTGCATTATAGTAGGGGGAAATAAGAGTAGAGAGTTATAGAGTTATGGGAACAACAGGGAGAAGAAGAAATCAAAGAAACTTAGTAAAAAGGAAATAAAAAATATGTACACAACAGCCTCTGAAGGTGACGATTTTTGCTGGTAGGAGTAGGATCCTCTTGCAAACCCCCCAACTCAAACTCAATCCTGGACGGTGGTTACATGCATATATACAGTGTACACCATCGTAAACCCATTGTTCTCATGGCCACCAAACTAGCATTCCTCGTGATCCTGTGACAACAGTACTATTTTCGTCGGATGGAGAGCAGAGATCGAAGCGTAGCTGACTCGAGAGTCTTCTGCTCTGCGGCCACCGGGCGGAGCAGCGTGAGGCTCCCGGACCAAGTGGCCAAACTCAGTTTCGCTAATCTCATTAGCCGCCGTAGGCCAAGAGATTAAGACCTGGTAGCTTGGCCCAAACCAGGAAGGGACATAATCAGATGTTGCTGCCTCCGTTTCGCTCCTCGTGGCAAGCGTTGCAAGGTAGAAGCAGATTGGTTTCCATCAATTGGAACTGGATTGAAAATTGTATGAGGACAAATCCTGATGCCTCTCATTCTCACATTGGTAAAGTTCCTAATACGATGAGGATTTGAATAATGTAACAAAAGGACTGGTTTGGATACCAATACACATCTCTATGTTTGGATGAAGATTACTACATCAAAAGTGACCGATGATGACAACATTCAGGTTTTGCTCCTAAATTTCACCTTCTATATCTTCGTAGAATATGTATCGCCGATTCATTTAGCTAATTCCACTGCCATGCTGCTCCTTATAAAGAGTAGAAGAGAACCAGAATAAATGTACACTTTGGTAGTCAGTCAAGTAGGAGACAAGTGAGTTATGCTAGAAGATTTGTCATTGCTAAGAGACGATTGTGTATTCATTGAGTTAGGTTACTTGCTAGTAGCTTTCAGAGATGAATGAGTTAGTAATAAGGTCTAACCGCCCAAGTACTCCGGAAGTGAAAGTAGTCAAATCTCAATCACTAGTTACAAACAAACACACCCACACTACACAATCGAATAATATACAAGATAGCTACTTAATTCAACAGGGATTAAATGGCAACGAATAATGCATCTTAGGGTGCTCAACAACTCTAAAGACTATGTGTCAAAAAACAACTCCAAACTACCTTCTCTATGAATAAGATGTTAGAATTAGGACAAATGCCTCTTAAATTTACTAGAGTAAAATGCACCATATATTCATTAACTTTTAATTTGGTCCCATTATCTATCAAAGTGTAATTTTAGCTCACTATTTCTTTGTTCTGCATTCCAAGTCCAAACTAGTTCAGAAGCGTGGTAATTTTTTTTTCACCAAGCCCCTTCCTTGTGATATCTCTATCTCAAAGCCCCATGGAGAACGCGTAAGAGTGGTTGCCAGGAAAGCAGTTGGCTGTCCACGCCAGGGCAATCATGCCCCTGTCGAGCGAATGGCCTCATCGAGCGAGTGGCCGAGCAGCCGCGCGGGACCAACTACAGGTCCATTGAAAAATTGCCAAGCTCCAAACTATGGACCTGTAGTGCATATCATAAAAAAGTTTGAGGAGCCAAAAATGAATTTTGAGAGTGGGAGGACGGTGGACGTACATGGTGACGGGAAGCAAGTGTTCGGTAGATGGTCTGGTTGACGGGTGCTAGCGCAGCTTTGCGGTTACTCGCGTGGCCGGCGTGTCGATCCCCGGTGAGGCTTCTACATGATGTTTGGCAGCGACGTCTTGGTATCTGGCGGGAACCCGACATCTTGACCGACGTCCGTGCTGCGGGTTCTTCGAGCGAAGGCCTGGTGACGGCAACACCAATGGGTGCCGTTCCCTGTTGAGGGCGTCATGCCCACAACACTCTCCACGGGTGAAAACCCAGTCCTGCCTTGGACGAGCAACGACGACGCTTGTGCGTCATAACCTTTTTCAAGGCGTCATTGTGGAATTTGGCTCGATCGGGATGTCTCGTAGCAGGACTAGTTCGTTGTTTCCGCTGTTGTATTGCGTGGGTGGTGCCTGTGGTGGAGTAGGTGTAGCTGTGTTTTTAGTTGCTAGGTTTTTGCTAGTTGTTTTTTAGTGGTGGTAGTGCTTGTTGGCTCATTGGCGAGCTTCAAGTGGAGGGAAGTGGTGGCTCGTGTCGATGACCCAATCCGACCGAGTTTTTGCAGCTTGTGTCGATGTCCTAATCCGACCAAGCAAGGAGTTGAGTGGGCGCTAGTTGTGGCGCGAGTTATAGTGTAAAAGTGGTGTATGATGAGTGGGGCTTTCTCAGTTGTGTGGTTTTGGCCCGGTTTTCACTCTAAAAAACTGGACAGGGACACTTGTCTTTCTTTTTCTTTATTCGTCTAATAGAAATCATGGGAAAACTTTTGTCGTCCTTTCTAAAAAATGTTGATAGATCTAAAAAATATTGATAGACCTTAACAGTATTTCTCTAGCTAGAAATCGATGACATGTGGTGCATTTACTCAATTTTCTTTGAATTATATGTTGACAGTAGATTTATTTGTACTTGTAGATGCTAATATACTTTTAATAAAACTTTAGAGTAGTTTGATTTAGGACAAAGCTAAAGGGGCATATAATGTAGAATGCCGAACAATTTTATTAAAATTAAAAAAAGGAGACAACAATTCATAGCAAGCCTAGAATTGCCAAATAAAAAGCACACACGTAAAAGAACATAAAATGTTTACACGAAACAAACTTCAGACATACTAATAGTCTAGGAACCGAAAGGTTCAATGGCAAATAAACAGAGCCGCCGGTGACTGAAGATGGTGATTTTTGCTTGTAGGATCCACTGGTTTTAGTCTTTCCATAGCATCAAGCAGCGCAAAAGCATTCAGAGTCTCCTATATGCAGACAAAGCATGGATTTATTGAACTCTCGTGCACCATCGCAACTAGTATAAACCCCCTCCATTGTTCCCATGGCCACCAAACTACCACTCCTCCTGGTCCTGTGACTCAACAGCAGTCCTACGTTGGTCACCTGGGGAGCTGAGATAGACACACAGTTGTCTGGAGGGTCTTCTGTTCTGCGGCCACCGGGCGGCAGCAAGAGGCGCCCGGGCCAACTGGCCAAACTCACTTTTGCTAATCTCGTCAGCCACCTTAGGCCAAGAGATTAGGTCCTGCTAGCATGGACCGAACCAGAAAGGCACGTAATCAGATGCTTTTGCCTCCTTTTCGCTCCTCACGGCAAACGTTGTGACTTAGAAGCAGGTTGGTTTCTATCAGTTGGAACTAGGTTCCTGATGCCTCTCATTCTCACATAGGTAAAATTCCTGATATGATGTGGACTGGAATAAAAATAATGTGGAGAAGAGTAATGTAACCGGTACATCTCTATGTTTGGATGAAGATCACTAGAGAACAGGAGACGGGCCGGTGATTGCAATATTCAGGTTTTTGTACCTGAATTTCACCTTGTATATCTTCCAAGAATATGAATAACTGATCCATTAAGCTTCCATTGCCTAGCTGCTCCTTATAAAGAGTAGAAGAACTCGGAGAAATATACACTTTCACAGTGGATCGGTTGAGTAGGAGACAAGTGAGTTATGGTGAAAGATTTGTCATTACTAAAAAGCGATTGCACATTCATTGTGTTAGGCTAGCTAGTAGCCTCCAAAGATGAATGAGTTAGTGAGGTCTAAGCAAGCTATTCTGGCAGTGAAAGGAGTATAGTCTCAAGTCCCATTCACTAGTTACAAATAAAAGCTACACCCATACTACACAATCGAATACTACAAGCTAGCTGCTTAATTCAATAGGATTAACAACAAACAATGCATCTGGCGCTCAACACAGCTCCAAAACTACCTTCTTTATGAATGAGAGGTTAGACTTAGAAGAAATGTCGCTTAAATTTACTAGAGTAAAATGGACCACATGTTCATTAATTAGTTTTTAATTTGGACTCATACCCATGTAGCCCTAATTACAAATCCATTGAAAAAGTGCCAAACTCTCCAAACCAGTATGAATCTGCAGTAAACATGAAAAATTTACGGAGCCAAAAAAATGCACTTTGTGAGTTGAAGGACCCTAATGGTATTCCTCCAAAAATTAGTGGACATTTGGTGCTATTTACTCAAATTTCTATGAATTATATGTTGATAGTAGATTTATTTTGTTTGAAGATGATATTATACTTTTCTTATAAAACTTTAGAGTAGTTTGATATAGGACAAAACTAAAGTGCCGTGCAATTTAGAATGCCAAACAATTTTATTACAATTAAAAAGGAGAAGCAAGAAGACAACAATTCATAGCAATCCCAGAATTGCTAAACAAAAATCATACACATAAAAGAACATAGAAAAGGTTTACATGAAACAAACTTCACGATATATACTAGTAGCAGTAGGAACCAAAAGATTCAGTGGCAATATGGAGCCACCGGCGACTGAAGATGTTGATTATTTGCTTGTAGGCTGGTTTTGTTCCTTCCATAACATCAAGTAACGCAAAAGGATAGAGGTTATTGCACCTAATGCCTTATGCCTATTCCGTTTCGGTTTCTAAAAAAATCATGGAGAGGCACTTGCACAACAAACTCTCAGGCGTACACCATGTGATTACATATTTCTAGACAAACTCTCGTACTGCTTGATAAAGGCGGTCATTGTGACACTAATAATCAACTGGGTTGGTTCTTCGTCACTGTTGTTTTAAGCCTAAAAATCAAGATTGAACCTACGTGGCTATACCACATCGACTAGTTCTAGAGTCTGGAGCCCAACGCAAGCGGCTGATCGATTGGTCTGCCCATGTTTACTCACGGACCAAGTCATCACACTACTTTCGCTTGTCTCACTATCCACCGTACTATAAGTCCTGCTAGACCTAACCTAGACAGAGAGAGTTATGTCCTCAATATATTATCTGCGACAATTTCTTGTGTGGAAGGAGAACTGTTTCCAACGGTAGGAGGATAAATCCTGATGCCTCTCATTCTCAATTCTGTATGAAGATCACTAGAGTGAAAGAGAAAGACGATGGGAACATTCGGTTTTGGTCTCTAAATTTACTTCTATATTTTTTCAGTGTCCTAGAATCTTGCATTTCCCTGCTTGGACCACCTCCATGCTCATATGCTCCTTATAAAGAACCGCAGTGTTGACACCGTTTTTTGACACGTGTCAATATGGACCGAAAACTGTGCTGATCGGCAAGGGAGTGGTTCTTCTCCAGCGTTGATTCTGAGTTGACCGATGGATGAGTGCCGATAAAGGACATGTTGATCTCGTACATTGCCGATGAAGCCAGAGGGCTGTTGCCGATAGAGATTGAGGCATGGTTGCCGATGGAAAGCGGAGCTGAAGGACATGGAAAGCGGGTCTGAGCCATTATTGATGGGTTGCCGATGGAATCTACAGGGATGAAGAGCATGCCGGTAGAGTTTTCATCGTAAAGCAATGGATAAGGGAACTGGCGATATTTATGCCATTATTTTATTAGCTTATTTTTGAGTCCGACCTTGGTACGAGTCGTTATTTTTATTCCTTAGAGATAAGACTTGTTTAGGTAATACTTTGTCGTGTCTGTTTAGGACTCATAGTACCAGGGTATAAATATGTGCCAAAAGACAATGAAAAGAATAATCATCAATACAACAAACCTACTATTTTTATCTACTTTTCAAGCAATCTACTTTTCGGCGACTTCGTCATCAGTACTTTTTCCTTTTCAACGAGTTCTTTCAAGAGTCGACGGGCTGCATCAACTTGATCTCCGGCGGCCTTGCAGGTTCCGCTTTTACCGAGCAAGATTCAGGCTTTGACGTCCGGGCGTATCGCTGTCGTCTTCCCTGATCTGTTCAACAGTTATCGAGTATCATCTGAGCTTTGACGTCCGGGCGTATCGCTGTCGTCTCGTTCAGGTTTTATTCAAATCTATCGTCCTTGTCGATTAACAGGTCAAATCGACTGGCACGCTCCGGATATCGATTTCGGGTATTAGCCCGGTGTGTTTGCAGATATAATTTTGCATCAACACGCAGAACCTAGGTGCACTCTGGTCAGTCAAGTAAGAGTGTTGGGGATGCGCCCCAGGACCGGTGGGGCTTAATACCTCCGACTTATGTCTAACTGACAGTTTCGACTGTATCAACCTAGCTCATGCCTGCAGGTCTTGGAGAGGAGCCGCCGGAGGCCGGATCTCCGGGCGGAGGCCTCCGGGCAAGACATGGAACTGGTCGATAATGGAGATGCGGTGGCGACGATCGTGGCACAAGCGGAGACTGATTCTCTCCCCCTGGAGGTTAGGTCTCCGCCTAGAAGCCCTCCCGGAGGTCTCGAAGCCAATCGACGGCGGAGGCTCGGCGACGATGACCGTCGTCCTAGTGGAGGTTAATCGACGGAGCCTCGCTATCTCCGGAGGCTCTGCGCGGAGAGGGCGGCGGCCCGAGACTGCTTTCACCTGGACGACGCGCCAAGCCTAGCTAAGGAGCCTGAGGACAATTAATGGGCTTGATGGGCCTCTTGCAGGCGGTGATGGGCCACAACAGCGAATGGTGGACTAGCCTACTCCTAAGGGGCCCATATGTAATAGGGTCTGTGTCTAGGGTTTTAAAACTCCCATTGGGGGTACGCTTGTACTTTCAATCTTGAGCTGGGGAGCCACTATAAAGGGCCATGCCCCTTATGTAATTGGAGGAGGATGGTCCTCTGGTAGCTGTAGCACTACCTGCTGTCAGGCCCACATTTTAATTTCCTAATTTAATATTGAAGGAGGGACTCTGGTCTGGTTATTTCTGCCCTCACTCTAAACCTGTTGGGACTCAGTCCTAACAGTTGGCGCCCACCATGGGTGTCTGGTCGGAGATAACACCCGTAGACGCCACCCAGAAGAAAAGGCCCCTTTAGGAGATGTACCGCCGTCGAGGCGGAGGTACCACAACCCTCCGCTCACGGGAGGCCAAGAAGAAACATTCGAAGCACCTATGCCTCCGCACCAGAGGACGGAGGTGATGAAGAGAACAACAACGCTACGCAAAGGGAGGACCCGTCGGAGCAGCATCCGCCAGCCCAGAACCAAGAAGACGAGTTGGCCAGGCTGAGAGATGAGATGCACCGCATGAAAGCTGAAAGAGACAGGTTAAGGGTGTAGCAAGCCACCACTCAAAGAATGATACAATCATCGCGTCAAGTGGACGAGATAAGGCAACAGATGGCCATTCTGCAAGCAGAAATACAGAGCATGGAACCTCCGGTATCAAGTCTAGTGGAGATCACTCAACCATTCACGGCAAGTCGTCCCTCAGCTATGAACGTGCAGGCTACGCACACCATAGTTCCAAGACTACCCACACCATCAAGAGTCTTTGACCTAAAATCACCACTGTCCGAAGTTACAAACCATGGCCTCCAAGTTACAAACCAGTGTCTCTGCCGAGGTTCAACGACAATTCAGATCCGAGACAATTTATAATGAGTTTCAAAGCTGCAGTAGCCTCCGCCGGAGGCAACGATCATGTAATGACTAAATCATTTGTGATTGCAGCAGAAGGAGACACACTGGCATGGTATTCAATGTTGAAGCCAAGCACTGTATACTCATGGAAAAACCTACGAGACCAGATACTGGCAAACTTTAAAGCTTACACGAACGAGTCGCTAACATCATCAGACTTGTTTAGCAACAAACACCTCAAGGGCGAACCCCTCAGAGACTACTACCAGAGATTCCTACACCTCTAGGCCAAAGCGCCAGACATCCCTGATGGGGTAGCCATAGAATCAGCAATCAAAGGACTTAGAATTGGCCCATTCGCTAGTCACTTAGCAAGGAAAAAGCCAGCCACAATAGCCTATCTACATGAAGAGTTTGAAAAATATTGCAGGTCCGACAATGACCTCCACAAAAGATTAGAAGAAGCGGACGGTCAAAGTAAACAGTCTTCAAGCAATGGAAACAGAAGAGAAAATAGGAACCAGCAAAGACAACAATACCTGAACCAGTAGAAACAAGTTTTCAATTTGCAGGGTAGCCAGCCTCCGAATACTAGGGACAGAAGAGAAAATTATGACCAGAGAAATCAAGAAGGGCAAGGTTACAACAAAAGCAACAAGTCCAGGAACTGGAGCAAAAATCAGAAACCAAGGAAGCCATATTGCCTCTTTCACGGAGAGGACAAAGGGCACATCACACGGGACTGCCCGGAGGCCCAAGAGACACTTGACAGGATAAAAACCAAATAGTCACAGCTACAGCCCCAGCAGCAAGGTAGCAGGGAGGTTAATCATGCTCACAGTTCGCAATTCCATCAGCAATACAACCCAAGTTTCCCAGGATACGTTCCAAAGCCGTTACCACAGCACAACTTGGCTCAACAGTACTATTTGACATCATTACCGGCCTGGAGACCAGTCTATCAGCAAACATCGCAGCACCAGGGCTACACCCAAAACAGAGCAGAAAATGGTCTAACTTACATCAATCAAATACCTCCGCACATAACGCTCATCGAACCAACTCAGATGCAGACACCTCCGGTGGCACAACAAAGGCAGTATGAAGCATTAACAGCACCTCCGCAGTATACTTTAGCCCAATCATCAACCGCGAAGGCAGAGCCTCCAACGAAAAACCAGTTAAATTCGCATTCGGCACTACCAACCATTGGCATGATATTACCTATAGCCGGAGGTTCAACACTAGAATTCGAAACCAAAAAGCAAAAGAAAGACCACCTTCGGCTAGTAAACAATGTGGCAGTCCAGGGTGCTTACAAATCAACAGAATGGTCCAAGATGCCAATACAATTTACAAAGCAAGATCTCCAAGTTGAAAGCTATCCGCACGCAGATGCCATGGTCATAAAGGAAAATATAGCAGCTTGAAAAGTAAGCAGGACACTAATCGATTCTAGGAGTTCAGCGGACATCATCTTCGCCAACGTGTTCAACCAAATAAAACTCAGCAGGAGCCAGCTATAGCCATCGGACACCCCACTGATTGGATTCGGTGGAAAGAAGATCAACGCCTTAGGCAAGATATCACTACCAGTATCATTCAAAGATGGGGACTGTGCCAGGACAGAGTACATCACCTTTGATGTGGTTGACATCTACTACCAGTACAATGCGATACTAGGAAGAGGATTCACAAACAAGTTCAATGTGGCAATACACATGGGCTACCTCTGCATGAAGATGCCAGCGTTATGGAATCATCACAGTGCGGGGCAGTAAAAAAGAAGCAAGGAACATAGAGAAAACAATCTACAAAGCACACAGAAACATTAACACCATAGAAGCAGAGGAGCCTCCGGACATGCCTACGGGAAAAACCAAAATGGCAGATCAAGAGAACACAATAACATTACCGTTGGAAGAAGTAGTCCCTAACAGGAAAGTGACCATAGGTGCCAACCTATTGGAGGCAGAGAGAAAAGACTTGTTAGAACTGCTAACAAAGAATAAGGACGTATTTGCATGGTCAGCATCAGATCTGCAAGGAATCAGTCGGGACGTGATTAAACACACCCTCGACCTCAACCCAAATGTCAAACCTAAGAAGCAAAAATAGAGAAAGATGTTCGATGAATGCATAATTGCAGCGAAGGCGGAGGTGCAAAGATTATTAGATGCCAAGGTCATCAGAGAAGTCAAGTACTCAGACTGGCTAGCAAATGTTGTCTTAGTACCAAAAAAGAATGGCAAAATGAGAATGTGCATAGACTTCACAGATCTCAACAAGGCCTGCAAAAAAATCCTTTCCCATTGCCCAGAATAGATGCATCAGTCGACAAGGCAACGGGATGCAAGCGCTTCTCTCTATTAGACTTCTTCTCAGGATACCACCAGATATGGCTAAGAAAGGAGGACGAAGAAAAAACAAGCTTCACAACCCCTTCGGCACCTATTGTTTTGTTAGGATGCCAGAAGGTCTAAAAAATGCAGGATCAACGTTCTCAAGAATGATTCAGATTGTATTGTGAGCTCAACTTCGGAGGAACATTATAGCTTATGTCAATGACATAGTAGTAGTCAGCAAACTAGCCGGAGATCACTTGGTTGACCTTAGAGAAACATTCATGAACCTCAGAGAAGCAGGGTTAAAACTGAACCCAAAAAAGTGTATCTTCGGAGTAAGCAGAGGAATGATGCTCGGTTACATTGTTGGTCTAGAAGGGCTAAGAGCAAACCCAGATAAAAAAAAGCAGTGTTAACAATGAGAGAACCAGAAAACAAGTAAGAAGTACAGCGACTGATAGGAAGAATAGCAGCACTCAGCAGATTCATCTCAAAATCAGCAGAACAAAGTCTACCATTCTTCAGAACACTCAAGGTCTCGGACAAATTTGAATGGGGCAAAGGCAGTCGGAGGCATTCCAGCAGCTCAAAAATTACATCACAAAAGACCTCATGGTCATAGCGCCAGACACGGAGGCAACCTTGTTACTATATGTTGCAGCCTCCGCAGGAGCGATCGGCGCAGTGCTAGTGCAAGAGAAGGAAGTTGACAACAAAAGCGTATAACACCCAGTATACTATGTATCAGAAGTGCTGTAGGGAGCAAAATTGAACTATTCGGAGGTCGAAAAAATAGCATACGCGGTAGTCACAGCAGCAAGGAAGCTTAAACACTATTTTCAAGAACATGAAATCCTGGTACCAATAGCACAACCGCTAGTTGACACCCTAGGCAACAAAGAAGCATCAGGGAGAATCGGTAAATGGGCAACAGAAATATCTCAGTTCAGCATCAAGTTCATCTCAAGAATAGCAGTCAAGTCACAAGCACTTGTAGACTTTTTGGAGGAATGGACATCTCTGTATCACGCAGAAGACAAAGCAGAGGCTTCAATATGAACACTGTACATAGATGACGCCTGGGGCATCCAAGGTGCAGGAGCCTACGCAGTACTAATATCACCATCAGGCATCAAAACAAAATACGCAGCAAGACTGTGCTTCAAAGCAACCAACAACGTAGCTGAGTACGAAGGATTAATCCTGGGACTCTGCAAGGCCAAAGCACTTGGTGCAAAATACATCATGGTCAGAACCGACTCGCAGATAGTAACAGGACAAGTCGAGAAAGATTATGTTGCAAGAAACCCAGAGTTAGCCGCGTACCTAGAAGTAATCAGGGGTCTAAAAAAAGATTCCAAGGTTTTACCCTAAAGTACATCCCAAGGAGGGACAACACGGAGGCAGATGAGTTAGCCAAAGCAGCGGCAAATCAAACGGAGATACCCAAAGGAATCTTTTTTCAAGAATTGACATTACTAGCCACCGCAAAAGCATCTAAGGAATTTGCGAAGGTGCTCCTAGTAAACACAGAGGATTGGAGGAAAGCAATAATTGATTATATTAAGGGAGTCAATGTGACATCAGATGAAATAGTTGCAGCAAGGCTGGCCGTACGGGCAAGGAATTACATGATAATAGATGGAGTTCTATACAAGAATGGAATAGTCCAACCATTACTTAAGTGCATCACAGAATCAGAAGGCAGAGACCTCTTATAGGATATCCACTCAGGAACATGTGGATCGCACATTGGCCCTAGAGCACTGTCAGTGAAGGCAATCAGGCAAGGATTCTACTGGCCAACTCATATCAACGACGCATTGCATATAGTAAGAACTTACAAAGCATGCCAAAGTTTTGCACCACACCAAGCATCTCCGGGAGCACAATCGCAACTAATACCTCTGGTCTGGCTGCTTCAGCAATGGGGAATGGGTCTCGTAGGCCCATTACCTCTGGCTCAGGGCGGAAGAAAATATGCAGTAGTAGTAGTAGAATACTTCACAAGATGGATAGAAGCCAAACCGCTCGCAACAATCACCTCTGAAACAGTCAAAAAATTCTTCTGGCAAAACATAGTTTGCAGATTTGGGGTTCCAAGGACACAATCGACAACGGAAAACAATTTGATTTAGACAAGTTCAAAGAATTCTGCAATAGCATCGGCACATAAGTAGCCTTTGCATCAGTCTATCACCCAGAGAGTAACAGAGCAGTGGAAAGGTCAAATAAAATCATATTCTCAGCAATCTCTAAGACATTGCTAGATCACAAAAAGGGGAAATGGGTAGAAGAGCTGCCGAAGGTGGTATGGTCTCACAACACAAACGTATCAAGAGCCACTGGGTTCACTCCATTCAAGCTACTATACGGAGAAGAAGCAATGATGCCAGAAGAGGTCAAATACCAGAGCCTCCACGTAGTGAAATAAAACCTCACAAAAGATGAAGAATACACCAAAGAGATGACCAAAGCATACAGACTAGAGGCAATCGACAACATCGATAAATACCACAGCGCACCTCCGCAGAACAAGCATCAGGACGCGCGGAGGCATAGCAGAAGACCACAAAGATAAATACAGCAAAATTGACACCACTAGTGGTCGAAGAGAAACAACGGTTGTAATACCCACCGTATGACAACAATAAAGTTATTAATGCGTAAATGCGCTTCAAAGTGCTTACAACCTTCGAGGAGGAAAACAGAAATCACTTCCGAAGGTCACACCTGCAACCTGGCATGAAGGCCTTTGACTAATTCAAACAGACCTCCATAGCATAGCGGAGGTCGAAATAAACAAGTTCACAAATGACAGTTCAATCGCAACACTTAACCACCGCGCAAACAAAGATAATTACAAAGGTCCAGATGGACCACGCCATGCAAGAGAATGAGTAAAGCTAGAGCGCTCATCGTCTAAATCACTAAGTACAAAATCAAACATGTCATCCACCGTGCGCCTAGGAAACGCTGACTTCCAGTAATCCCATAGCTCACCGCTAACGTAAACATCATCGCGCATAAAGGTAATAGGCTCAACCTCCTGCACAGGCCCCAAACTACAGACCTGCGCAGGATGATTCGACCATTAATAATTTACAAAACCAAGAGCAATTCAAATTGTTCTTTACATGTGCGCACTGGCACCAAGTTAGCAAAATACAAAATTTACACAACCACAAATTAAGATGAATTTCTACACCTCCTCCACGGCGGTCAAGTCCTGAGGCCCCGTTCGAGCTCCCAGAGATGCTACCGCTTGCTCCACCATGGCATCAGTCCTAGCACTTGCAGGAGGAACTTGAGTAGCCGAGACGCCAGCATCAGCAGATCCCCGGGTGTGTGCAGATGTGCCGCCAGAAGCCGTCGGGCCGTGACCGCTGCGCTTGCCATACTTCAGTTGCTAAAAAAGGCAGAAAATAAGAGAAAAGTATCACAAACACAACTCTTACAATAAAACAAGTCAAGAAAAGTTAACCATACACATCGTTTCACGAGTAACATTAGCCATGTCAATGGTCTTCGACCGGCCAAACTTGGACCAGAACTTCTCCATGAAGCTACGCACGGTGGTCTTAATAAACCGATCCGTTCTGCCAAGTTCAGCGGGATCTTCTAGCTCAGGACAATCAAAGTTTCCAATTTAAACAATGTCCTTGGACACAAAAAGCTTGCACAGATAGGTGGCGGAGGTCTTCGCGCTGAAATTGAAAACTCTGGTCATAAACTCACTAAGCTTGTCGAGGTTCACCTTGATCCAGGAAAACACACCGGAGGTTGAAGCCTCAGGGTTAACCAGAGTCACCACACTGCCAAATGCCCGGATGGCGGAGATATAGGATCCAGCCACTTCCAGCCCGATCAATCTGGTGGCAGTTAGCTCCTTCTCAAGCTCTTCAACCTTAGACTTAAGAGCCGCCGCCAACCGCCGTTCAGCATCCACCTCTTGGCGTAGGAGATTAGAAATCTCAGCAGCTTTGTCCACACGCTGGTTGGCAGTTGCCTTCGCTTCTTTGGCAATAGCCTCCGCTTTTTTGGCAGCAGCAACAGACTTTCTTAACTCATTAGATTGAACCTCAAGAGCTGATACCTGCTTCTCCAAGCCGAAGGCCTGCTGAGCCACGCGCTCCCTTTCTTGAGTCTGGGACTCGATCTCCGCCTTCAGAACCTTAATAGTGTCATCCTTTTTGACTAGTTCAGCATAGCTACTAGTCTCAACAGCCATGGACAAGGCGGCGCTCTGGAGATAGCAATAAAGCAATGCCAAAATCAAATACATAACAAAGAGTAAATGGCTAAGAACGGAGAAGATGAAACTAAACTTACAATAACATTATGATTAATATTGGCATTCATCAGGGTCTAAAACGGCAGCCCAGCCAGACGCTGGTACAAATCTCCGCCCATAACATCAGTCAGCTGGTTAATACCTCAAGCCCAGCCTAGGAGAGCACTCATGCCCTCATCGGAATAGCTGCCGGACGGGAAAGACCGAGAGTCAACCATGCCTACTGGAGGTTGCGAAGCCGTAGGCACTGCCTCAGTAACGGCCCCTCCGGAAGATGGTACACCTGACATCGGAGGCTGCGGAGGGGCAGCCTGAGTGGCCTCAACAGCAAGGCTATCTGAAAGCAGACATAAAAAACGAAAGTCAAACAAAGAAACAAGAAAACATAAAGTCTAAAGAAAATATCATATACATGCTCACCGAGCAAGGAAACTTTCCCGTCAGAGGCATAACCACAAGAAACCTTCAAAGTCAAAAAATCCATATAGGTCATACTCTGAGTAAGAATGTTACCTTGACTCAAAACGTAGGCATCCTCGGCAACCTCCGTATCCTCCGCTCCAGGTCAGGCAGTCTCCGCTGGCTCCTCAGCATGATGAGCCGTGGCTCCGGCCTCCATTTCATCCTCGTCAGAGCTGGCGTCAAGATACACGTTGGCAAATGACTTGACAAGAAGCTCTGGGAGCGCCACTTCAACACATTGAGGCAGGGGATCAGCAGAAGATAAGACAGGCTGAACCAAAGGCGAACCGGAGGCAACAACTGTCAGATCATGGGACACCTCCAGGGAAGCAACAGGCGATGGAGACCGCTGAGATGGGCCCTCGGAAATAAGCAGCGCCGAAGCGTCAGCCTCTACCATAGTCTCAGTCACCACCTCTAGATGAGCACTCATGTTCCCTTCATCATAAATATCTTTGAAAACATCCTCCATCTCCACAGGTTCAGCGGCGGCCTCTTTCTGTTTCTTCAGGGCTCCAAGCGTCCAAGCGCTAGCCTTTCTTTTCTTTTCCTCGACGGCTTTTGTAGCAGCACCAGCAACAGTGAATTCTTTCTTCTCACTTTTTTCCTTAACTTCTCAGGGAGCTCGCGCTCAGTGTAGTGAATGCTGAGCTCCTCAAACACCCTGTTGAGACGAGGCATGGTACCTGCCTCAGACCTTCGGGCAAGATATTCCTTTTCAGAGATTTCGCCAAGTATCTCGACAGCTTTCTGCTTTGTGGCACGGACAAAGTCCTCACTTCTCTGACCCTCCAGGAGCTGCAGCCCAAAATGGGGACACGGGATCCCGCCAGCAACACCAAAAATAGGAAGATCCAGTTTTTGTATGACAAACTTCTTCCTGTCCTTGCCGCCAAGCAGAGGCCAGAAATCGTAGGCAATCATCTCCTCCATAAGATCTCTGCCTCCGAAATAACGGCAGGCATCAGCAAACGCTCTGGTACAAGACTTCCTTTTCTCGAAAATGGTTGCCTCGGCTTGATGCTGGTGTGAGGATCCATCTGAATCATAACGGAGGCGAAGGGAAAGGTAATGATCCTCTGGCCATCCTCTCTGACTTCAGAAGTGCTAGAAGTCTTCACATAAAACCAAAAGTCCATCCAGTCAGCGAGCTCCCACTTCCTCTGCTAGCACCAAGAAATAGCAATCTTTTCCTTTCCCTTGCCGGGATTCCTCTTGGCCATAAAGCTACACGATGCAAACTGAGTAAGCCTTGTTCCAATGTACTTTGGCTATTTTTGCAACTCATAAAATTCTGCGAAAGTGTTTATACTGATTCCTCCATCGTACAATTCGACAGCCCAAAGGAACTTACTCATATTTAGAAACGCATGAGGGGTCATGTGATGAAGTTGTACGTCGAACCACTCAAGCACGTACCGAATGAAATTGCAGCAGGGGAGGCAGAGGCCGTAGGTAAAGAAATCCATGAACACAATGACTTCATCTCTCTCAGGTAGCGGGACAGTCTCCACACCTGGAGCTCGCCCGCGGCCAGCAGGAATATAGCCCTTCTCTTCGAGGCCACCGATCATCGCTTGGGTCATCCGGCTGCGACCAAAGTCGTAGCTGACCTTCGAGTCAGACAAAGCACTCTTCGGAGGCATCAAATCACTAGGGGAAGCCTCAACATCAGATGGTGACTCCTCAAGATCCCTAGCCTCCGCAGCAGCCAGCATGCACTGCTCGAAAAGATCAAGGAAGCCTCCGACCCCGATGCCCTGGAAGTGGGAATACGGGCCGGAGAACGGATGACGACGCGCGCAGCAGGGACGTTTGGGTGCCACGACGAAAGGATGCTGGGGCAAAGGCAAATGCAGAGGCAGCAAGCAAGGAAGGAAACCTATGCGATGGAAGCAGAGGCAGTAAGTAACTAGAGCAAGCTATGCAGAGGCGAGTGAAGGGGAGTACGGGTCATTTTCACCGCTTCCCCCTTTTATATAGGCAGCGATGCAGCGCCTCGACTTCTCAGCCCAACAGTCACAACGATCCACAAATCGGGACAACGGCAGCAGATGAACCGACTCAAATCAATGCACAAGATTAAAAATCGGACAACGGTAAAAAGCAAAGCCTTCGGTCCAACGTTCAACGGGCCAGGGGGAGTCGGAGGTAAGCACAGCCTCCACGGCCAGGGGCGCCCTCAAGGGAGGAATTTTGGGGATGCGCTGTAGGACCGGTCGGGCTTAATACCTCCGACTTATGTCTGACTGACAGTTTTGACTGTATCAACCTGCCTCATGCCTGCAGGTCTTGGAGAGGAGCCGCCGGAGGCCGGATCTCCGGGCGGAGGCCTCCAGGGAAGACATGGAACTTGTCGATAGTGGAGATCCGGTGGCGACGATCGTGGCACAAGCGGAGACTAATTCTCTCCCCCCAGAGGTTAGGTCTCTGCCAAGAAGCCCTCCCGGAGGTCTCGAAGCCAATCGACGGCGGAGGCTCGACGACGATGACCGTCGTCCTAGAGGAGGTTAATCGACGGAGCCTCGCTATCTCCAGAGGCTCTACGCGGAGAGGGCGGCGGCCCGAGACTGCTTTCACCTGGACGACGCGTTGAGCCTAGCTAAGGAGCCTGAGGACAATTAATGGGCTTGATGGGCCTCTTGCAGGCGGTGATGGGCCACTGCCCACGGCCGTGGTCAGGGAATGGTGGACCAGCCTACCCCTAAGGGGCCCACATGTAATAGGGTCTGTGTCTAGGGTTTCAAAACTCCCATTGGAGGTACGCTTGTACTTTCAATCTTGAGCTGGGGAGCCACTATAAAGGGCCATGTCCCCTGTGTAATTAAAGGAGGATGGTCCTCTGGTAGCTGTAGCACTACCTGCTGTCAGGCTCACATTGTAATTTCCTAATTTAATATTGAAGGAGGGACTTTGGTCTGGTTATTTCTGCCCTCACTCTAAACTTGCTGGGACTCGGTCCCAACAAAGAGACATGCGAGTTATGGTGGAAGATGACCTTTATTGGGAAGAGATTACACATTCAGTGTGTCTGGCTACTTGATACTAGTTGTTACTGTCTATATCGTAATAATGAACGAGTTATTACTATGGTCTAACCATCCAAGCAACTCCAGAAGTGGAATATCCCTTGTTACAAATAAAACAGAGAGGAATATAAATTTTGTTATAGGTATATTCATTTAGTACCATAGATTTTATTTTTGAAATATGCAAGAGAACTTGTATCTTTGTACTAAGGTTGGATCAAAGGGAATACACAACAGGTCAGGCGCCCCAGCGCTAGATCAGCTGTCAGCCCAGAAGGGTCGATGCAAAAACTTTGGTGCTAATACACCGCCAAGAGACCTATTACTCGTACGCTAAATTACTAGCAAGTCCATGAGCTATTGAGCTCCCTGCTCTGAGCTCCCATGCATTGCTCTGCCTCATGTCTGATTGGTTGCACCACTGTTTGCACGTTTGTCGTGCTCATGGACGTCTGAATTTATAGGAGATTTATTTGGACTTGTATATGCTAATATTTATTTAGGAAACCAAGTAAAATTTAGAGGAATTTAACTGAAGATAAAACTCGACGTATAACTTGGAATGGATGGACCATTTAGCTAAAAAACGATGGTTTTGTACGGGGAAACAAGAAGACAAGTCATAGCAAACCTAGTCTCGTCAATATCACAAAAAGACACATAATTAAAAGGATAGACAAAGGATTTAGAAGAAACGAACTTGACGACAGACTAGTAGTAGGAGCAAAGGGCTTCACTGGTTAATAAACAGAGCTGCTAGGGAATGACTAAGATGATGATTTACTGGAACAGAGAAAAGATTTACAAGAAACAAATTTGACAACAGACTAGTA
This sequence comes from Bothriochloa decipiens, assembly GCA_023333625.1. Taxonomy (NCBI): domain Eukaryota; kingdom Viridiplantae; phylum Streptophyta; class Magnoliopsida; order Poales; family Poaceae; genus Bothriochloa; species Bothriochloa decipiens. Next base: position 26,482,343 of record CM041628.1, read on the forward strand.
GGAACAAAAAGCTCCTTTGGCTAATAAACAGTGCTGCTAGGGACTGAACATGATGATTTGCTGTTAGGATCACCCTTCAAAACTGAATCCTGGACACCAGCGCGACCGGCATGGCCGCTGCTTACGTTCTTTCCATAACATCAAGCAGCGCAAAAGCACGCAGGCCGGTCTCCTGCATCTGCATGCAGACAAAAGTGGACTCTAGTACTAGTACACCATCCGTGACTTGTGTGCCCAGCGCACATGAGCAAACACCTGTTGTTCTAGAGTTTTGTCCAATTACTCTTGATTTTGTCTAGAAGTAAATTTCACAACATACTAGTACCGGAAGAGGAACCAAAAGCTCCAGTGGCAAATAAACACAGTTCCCAGTGACTCAAGATGACGATTTGCTTGTAGGATCCATTGGCTTTGTTCCTTCCATACATCAAATAGCGCAAAAGCATGGAGAGCCGCTATTACACCCAACCTATTCTGTAGATCAGTCTCCTACTGTCAAATCATGGAGAGACGCTCTAGCTTGCTCAACAAACTCTTGTACACCATGCATCACAACTTGTTTTCAAACAAACTCTCATACTGCTTGACGTACAAACATGGCAGCATTCTTACGCTGATAATCAGATGTGTTGGTTCTTCACCATTGTGTTGTTCTGAGCCTGAAACTCGAGATTGGACCTACGTAGTTCTGAAGTCCGGAGCTGCAACTAGGGAAGTGGTCCAAAGGCCATCACAAGCAGTTGATCAACCATCGGTCTGCCCATGTTTACTCACGAACCAACTTGTCACACTGCTTTTGCTAGCCTCATTACCCTTGTCCATCGTTGGCCTAGAAACTAAGTCCTGCTAGGCCCAACCAAAAAGGTACATAATCAGAGGGGCTCGTGTGCTATCTTGTATGGAAGAAAGTTGGTTTGCCACAATTCGTAGGAGGATAAATCCTGATGCCTCTCATTCTCAAGTTCTTGATGTGGAGTGGAATGTGGATATGAATAATGTATGCAAAGGGATAGTTTGGATACCAATATATAAATCTCTACGTTTGGATGAAGATTACTAGAGTGAAAAAGAAAGATGATGACAACATTCAGGTTTGGTCCCTCAATTTCACCTTCTATAATTTTTTTTTTGTTTTCCAGAATCTTGCTTGTCTGCTTCCATTACCTCCATGCTCTTTATAAAGAATAGGAGAGCCCAGGTAAGGTGCACTTTGGATAGTGGATCAGTCTGAGTAGGAGACATATGAGTTCTGGTGCAAGATGGCCTTTATTGAAAGGGAATCGTATGCTATGCAAACCAGCCTCCTGTGTAAACTATGAAAACTCTAATCAAGACCATCGAAATCTAATTCGATGTCTAGAGGTGGGTTGGTTATTTTAGCACTTAAACCGCTCCACTCATTTCATTTCTAAAGGTAGGTTATTTTAGCACTTAAACCCCTCCACCTCTAGCCATCGGATTAGATTTCGGTGGTCTTGATTAGAGTTTCTATAGTTTACACAGGAGGCTGGTTTGCATAGCATACGTTCCCTTATAGAAAAGTGATTGTACATTCAGGGTGTTTAGCTACTTGATACTAGTAGATATTGCCCATATAGTACTCCAAGCAAGAAGTGGGAGAAGTACTCATTTAGTACTGGATGTTAATAATTTTTTTTTTCAAATACGTAAGAGAACTACTACGTTTTTTATTAAAGTAGAATCTAAGGAAATACACAACGTGTCTGGCGAGCCAACGCTAGATAAACAGTAGCCCAGTGCGAAAACTCAGAAGGTGTAATACAGCGCTAAGAGACCTACTACACTGGCGCTAAACTACCAAGTCTGTGAGCTCCCGCTCTGGCCTATTGCTCTGCCTCGTGTCTGATCGGTTGCACCTTTCTTTGCACGTCTGTCAGTGCTCCCCTGATCCTGAAGCAGCGGGCATTCCACTTCTTCCACAATTAACAAGATACGAGAGCAAACAAACTGTCCATTCCACGGCGGCGATGCTGTCCTGACCAAGGCCCTCTCAACCGTTTCCATCATTGGCCCATTGCCATTGTCAAAGGCTAGTTGAACGCCCTGTGAACTATCTCTCCCAGACTTCTCTCGTTTCTGTTCTGCCTCAGATGGTAAAGAGCTCTGGCTTCAAGTCCATGGCGTTCCCGTCGGTCTGCAGTCCAAGGCGAGCCAAAGGAAAATCTTACTTAATCCTCATTTTGGAATGGACAAGGTAGAAAACAGCCACTTCGCACAAAGCTAAGATTATTGTTCGTCTAGTTACCTAATTCAATAGTGTATCAAATTGCAACGAAGAATGTATGCCAGAGCACTCAATGACTCCAAAACTACTTATCTCTTACATATTCACAGGAGCAAACCGAGGAATCATTTGAGTTATGTTGTTGTCAAGATTGAATTAGTCTATA